>JALAZF010000982.1:0-600000 GCA_022829125.1 Lathyrus tuberosus | reverse complement strand
GAGTTGTCACTTTCAGGCTGGTATGCAGCCTTCTTTGACATCTCTTCAGGAGTTGGTTCCAAAATGGTTAAGTAGGTGGGTTTCCTAGTTGAGACCTTCACGCCTTTCGTTTGAGATTGAGCAAAGGCTTCTCTCATTTTGAGTTGCTTTTTCTTCTTCTTCAGGGGTTGTTCAGCAGTCGGAGATAAGTCATCATCATCTGATTCAACTACCACCAATGCGTCCTCCTTTGCCTTCCTTTTCTGAGCAGTTGGGGGCAGCTTTCGAGCGCCCTGAAAAAAGAAAACGTTAAAAAATATTGGAATATATAAAAGTGACAAAATTAATAAAGGGTGCGAAATACCTTTGTTGTTGTTGTTGTTTTTTTGCTTCCTCCTTCTTCTTTCACCTCTGCAGGCTTCCTAACTGGTGGTTTCTTTGGAGGAATTTTCACGGCTAAAATAAAACAGAAACCAGTTATGATATGTGAAAGGAAATAAATAAGGAAATGTTGGGTCAAAATCCTCCCGTTCCACACCTTCATATATTTCAAATTCGATGCGAACATCTTCGATCCCAATACGAAGATGCCCTTTGAAACTGTCTAGTGTATGTTTGGTCGGAACCACCCGTTGCGCTTTTGGTTTTGATTGTTGGCGAAGGATTTTGATAGAATCTCCATAGACGAACCAGTCTGGAAATGGAGGGGCAAGGGCCACTCCAAAATCAGCGCTTGGCAGTCGAGGGAATCTGGGAGGAAATATATTGAAAGCCGTTTCTTCACTCTTTCCTGCACAGAGAGGAAAGCCTTGTTAATGTGGTGTGTAAATGCAGCCACGTCGAAAAATTCCTCGCCATAGTAAGCCTTCCACCAGTCATCGAATTGTTGAGTACAAAGAAAGCTTGGTTCGAAAGCTATTGGAAAAAGCTGTGTTCGACCAGCATACCGTGCGATTTGCTTAATAGCTACGGCTTCAGAGTGAACTGTGTTGTAAAGAAGGAGGAGGTGTTTCTTCTCATACAAGGGTCTGGGTAAAACATGAACCAGTCTAAATTGTCGAGCAACCAGATTTGGTTTATAAGCAATCGAACTAACTTGACTTTTTGAGGGGTTGAATCTGAGGGTTAAAACCCTATGAGTCAGAAAGGCTTCCCAAATCGCAGTAGATTTTTCTTCTTGAGCCTTCGACGACGCTGGGAATGGCCTGGTAAACCATTCAGAACCATATTTCCTTGCAGCGAAGGGGGCCATGTGGGGTGTGAAGTCATAGCATTTTGTGAACATCATGATGAAGTTGGTAAAAGTTTGCTGGATGGCTCGACCATCATCAATAGGAGTCAGATTCGCCAAGCGAGGACCTTCTACCCTTCAATTCCTCACGTCGTCAGCATCTTCGTTAATTGGGCTCTTGTGAGGAAGACAAGCTTCGAACGAAGCGTTTAACCACAGTTGTAGAAGCCAGAAGGGTCCAGAGAGAAGGAGGTTTCCTTTGTCACCCAGACATTTGAGTTGGGTAACGCCTTCGCTCATGGATTCGTAGAGCTTGGCGAGAATCAATTTGCTCAAACAAAGGTCATGGCCACCATGGAGTTGGTTCGCCATAGTCACGAATTTCTTAGCCACTTGAAGGGACTTCGAATAGAAGACACAACGAGACAGGAATAGATCTAAAAAATCTATGTGTTCGACATCCGAAACCCCCTCTACATCCTTGTTGTGATAATGCTCGATATGGGTCGAGTACGCTGCCCTAGAGGTCAAAAAACTAATACTGTCATCAGCCATAAACTCAGGGTTGAAGGTGTTCCTAGTTGGTTTAAGCCATGTGATAGCGGCTACGTCGAACAGGGTCGGTGCCATCATTCCACATGGAAGATAGAGTGTGTAGTGTATGTGATCCCAAAAATATAGAGATGAAACCAGCATGTTCGAGCAATATTCAGGTCCTATTTTTGACAACATGATTAAGTCATAAATACCCATTTTTTTTCCAAACTTCAGATTTTGTTTTCTCTAACTTACCCAACCATCCTAAGTAAATAGAAGGGTTCTTTAAAGATGGACTAGCCCTAAACACTCTAAAATTGTTCATATACCTAAGATCAATAGCCACTTCAGTTGGAGGATTGTCTTGGTTAGCAGGTTTTGGATCCTCATTGCTAGCCCTAGGTTTTTTACATTGTCCTATGGGTTTATATTTATGATACGTAGGAAAGAAATTCCTAAACTTACTAAAATCAACATCGGTGTCAGTCAAAGTACCACACAAAGCCTGAGGCTTGCCAGAAACAGTTAAAGGAATAAGTACCTGGGAAGCATAAATTCTCCTTTTCTCTTCAGCAAGAGGTTCAGGTAGATACTGTTGGTTTCCCACCATGGCAGGTCCAGAGATGGAATTGAACGGAGGAAGTTGAGTGACTTTCTTGGGAGCCCTTGTAGGTTTGCCAAGTTCCTTGGTAATTTTGTTAGCATCCTTGTTTGATCGTGTGGAGGAAGCCATTGTTGGAGAGAAATGAAGAAGGTGAGTGATTTTGAAAAGTAAGAAGTTTTTTCTGGGGAGATTTGAGAGTGAGAGAGCGTAAAAGTGAAATAAGTTGTAGAAAAGGGGTATTTATAAAGCTGGATGTGGAAACGGTTACAGAAATTATGTTAATGTTAATTTTTGGAGTGGGAAGTGTGTCTTCCCCACGATCTCTGATGAAGCGGTTGCAATTAATGCATAGTCCCATGATTTCCTAGACTCTAGGAAACGTGATGATGATGGAGATTCATGCACACTTTGAGGGGACACGTCAGATATGGTAATGATGGCTATGACGTCTTAGGTCTGCTGATGGGAAAGTGAACAATTTTATAACGTTGGAACTATGAGCAAGCGTCGAAGCATCACAAGGACTGAATGAGGCGTCGAATAACATTCTCAAAAAATTCCTTTTTCTTCAATGGTGTCGAAAATGACATTTTTGGGGGGCAATTTGCTAGCTCCTGATTTCGACGCCTGATATTGAATTGAGAGTCGTATTCAAAGAAATGGAATTTTTTGAAGTTATGGAAGATTTCGACAGGAATGGTATTTTCATATAGTCTGGTCGAAAGTGTCCTTGTGTAGAAGAGACATGTTTTATGGACTTAGAAATATTTATAACAATTTGGAGATATGTTTCGACAGAAGACTGACTGATGACGTTCGATTCAAAGTTTCAAATTCAAATAAATGGAGGGAACTTTGTCCTTATCCATTTGAGAGAAGGAGACATGTGGAGTACATCTGAAGGGCGAAGACATGCAGAATGCCATTTGTCTCGCTCTAATTAGTAGGCCGTTAGGGGTAGCTATTTTTTACTATTATAAATAGTAAGTCTTAGTGTTAGGATTTGTGTGTGTAAAAGTTGTACAAATTTCTCAAAATCACTCAAAGTGTCCGTGTGTAGAGAAACGAGTTTTCTGAAGAAATGTACGTTTTATGTACCACCATTTTTCTTATTTAATGCAATTCAGTTAGTCTTTGCCCAAATATTTATCTTTTCTCATTTGCTTTGTTAAGTTATATTCCATGCACATTTAATCATTTCCTCGTATTGCTTTTCCTTTAGTATTGTCGAAATACCCCTTTTCTTAGTTATGAATATTGTCGAAGTGTTCATCTTTTTCCAAATATCCTTTTAAATTATTTTAGCACATGTTCTAGGATTTAGTGTGGTCGATCCTGCAAGTTACCCAATTTTTTTTATATATTTGGTAGACCAGAGGTTGATTGCTATTTTTCACAATAAACAGTTACTTATGGAGATAACAATAAAGGGAAGATTCTTGGCGTAGGCAAAGTTGGAGCACCACCTTTCACATCCATTGAAGACGTGCTTTATGTTGAAGGACTAAAGCACAATCTTCTTAGTATTAGCCAACTTTGTGACAAAGGCTTCAAGATCAAGTTCATCAAGGATGAATGCTTGATAGAAGATGAAGTCACACATGAGGTAAAACTCAAAGGTAAAAGAATTAACAATATATTTATGATTTCCCTTGATGACTTGTCTTTGAAGGTAAAATGTCTCATGGTGAACAACAATGATTCATGGCTGTGGCACAAAAGAATTGCTCACATTCATATGGAACATTTGAATAAACTAGTCAAGCATGATCTAGTCATTGGATTTCCAAAGATAAAATTTGTCAAAGATAATTTGTGTGATGCATGTCAAAAGGGGAAACAAACCAAATCAAATTTCAAATCTAAGAATGTGGTGTCCACTTCAAGTCCACTACAATTGTTTCATATGGACCTATTTGGTCCATCAAGAACAAGAAGCTTCAGAGGTAATGTATATGTTTTAGTTATTGTTGACGATTTCTCTAGATATACTTGGACATTCATTTTAGTGCAGAAAAGTGATGCATTCAAGGCGTTCAAGAAATATGCGAAGCAAATCCAAAATGAGAAGTAACTAATAATTGCCTCCATAAGAAGCGATCATGGTGGCGAATTCTAAAATGCTCATTTCAAAGAATTTTGCAAAGAACATGGAATATCTCACAACTTCTCGGCACCAAGGACTCCTCAACAAAATGGTGTTATAGAAAGAAAGAATAGGTCATTGGTGGAACTTGCAAGGACAATGCTTAGCGACTCAAATCTTCCAAAGTATTTATGGGCAGATGCCATAAGCACGACATGTTTTGTAAGTAATAGAGTAAATATTAGACCTATCCTTAAGAAAAATCCTTATGAACTTTTCAAAGGGGGAAACCAAACATTGCTTACTTTCACATATTTGGATGAAAGTGCTTTGTCTTAAACAATGACAAAGACAATCTTGGTAAGTTTCGATGAAAAATCGGACGAAGGTATTTTTCTTGGTTATTCTCTTAATAGTGAAGCTTATAGAATTTATAATAAACAAACTTTAAGTATTGAAGAATCTATGCATGTCTCTTTTGATGAATATAACCCCTCCAAGGAGGAAATTGTTTTGTGTGATGATGATGATGATATTATAGATGTTCCTAAAGAAGATACTTCCAAAGCAAAGATTGATGATCAACTGAAGCATAAAGAAGAACTGATTCAACAAGAGTCAAATGACAATGATCTACCTAAGGAATGGAGAACTCATAGAGATCATCCAATTGATAAAGTAATTGGTGATATTAGTTAAGGCGTTACAACTAGACTAAATCTCAAAGATGCATGCTTGAATATGACGTTGTCTCTCAAATTGAACCTTCCAAAGTTGATGAAGCCTTAGGAGACGACCAATGGATTATTGCTATGCAAGAAGAGTTAAACCAATTCGAAAGGAATCAAGTTTGGGAACTTGTTCCTAGGTCAAGTAATAAACACATCATAGTTACCAAATGGGTGTTTAAGAACAAGCTTGATGAGAATGGAATAATTGTTCGAAACAAAGCAAGATGGTGGCCCAAGGATACAATCAAGAGGAAGGAATTGATTTTGAAGAAACATTTGCTCCGTTTGCAAGGTTAGAAGTTATCCGTTTATTACTTGCTTATGCGTGTTCATTAAATTTTCAGTTATACAAAATGGATGTCAAAAGAGCATTCTTGAACGGCTACATCAATGAAGAAGTCTACGTAAAACAACCCCCGGGCTTTGAAGACTTCAAGAATCCTTCATATGTGTCATACCCCAAATTTTGACCACTAAGATTTCCCATCATTGTGAAAATCATCATCACAATATGGAGGAACCATCATACTTCATCAGTCTCCCCAAAGATGGGTGAGCATCCACTACAATCAAAATTAGGGTTTCAAGCCCTCTCAGAGCTTTAGACAAATGATCAATCAAGGAATGACAAGATCTTCAACTTGTCTAACCTCTTAAACATCCACAAAGGATCAAGGGGACTCCCAAATCAAGAATTAAGCACAAGAGTGCAACATTTCAAGTGGATCAAGCCTCAAGTTCATCTAATACAAAGTCAACTGACGCAGAAAGTCAAAGTTTGACTTTTTGGTCAACTTTGAGCTTCACAAGCCATTACTCAAGAAAATATGATGGATGATTTAATTTGATCAAATTTAAATCAAGAAATCATGCAAAATTGCAAAATTGATCAAATTGAAAGAAACTTAGAAATTTTTTCTAAGTTAAAATCATGTTCAAGTGCACAACTTTTCAAGGTTGTAACTATTGATCCAAGCATCCATTGATTTTGAGTAAGAGCTACTTTTAAAGAGGGTATTTGATACTTCAACATTGTAGAAGGAATCAACTCAAAATATCATAAGGATTGAAAGATATAAGTGATCAAAGTTGGGAATTCTTAATGTCCAATGTTCTGACATTGCATAGGGACATCATTAATATTTTTTTCAGCAAGAATGCCCCAACTTCAAAGACGTTTTTCTCCATGATCCAAGTTGAACCAAGTCTGGAGTCAAACATGAAAGTTGAAGTACGTTGTCTCAGCTTTCCAGAAAGTTATAGAACGTCCTTGTAGCATACTCGAGCAGGGAGATATGATTTTCGCAAGAAGCAGTGATAAAGCGGAATTTTCATGACAACTTTTAGGACAGATTTGACTACACAAGTTCAAGACCATTTTTGATGACTTTGCAAGCTGAACCAAGACCAAAGTCAAACATCAAAGTTAAAGTATGTCATTAGGGCTTTCCAAAATGTATTAGAACTCCCATTAATTCAACTTGAGCAAGGAGTTATGAACCTCACAACAGGCCTTGCTCGAGCTGATTTTTTAGGACAGATTTTGTGCACTTTTCTTGTGCCACCCAATTTTCAAGCTTTGTCACCATGCAAGACAAGCATCAAAGATGCAATTCACTTCAACTCAAAATATCATAGTGGATTAAAATATACGAGTGATTAAAGTTTGGAATTATTAATGATCAAAGTTGTCAAATGTTTCAACATTTCATAGGACATCATTAATATTTTTTCAGCAAGAATGCCCCAACTTCAAGGACGTTTTTCTCCATGATCCAAGTTGAACCAGGTCTGGAGTCAAACATGAAAGTTGAAGTATGTCATCTCAGGTTTCCAGAAAGTTATAGAACGTCCTTGTAGCATACTCGAGCAGGGAGATATGATTTTCGCAAGAAGCATTGATAAAGCAGAATTTTCATGACAGCTTTTAGGACAGATTCGACTACATAAGTTAAAGGCCATTTTTGATGACTTTACAAGCTGAACCAAGACCAAAGTCAAACATCAAAGTTGAAGTACGTCATCTAAGCTTTCCAGAAAGTCCTAGAACGTCCTTGTAGCATACTCGAGTAGGGAGATATGATTTTGGCAAGAAGCATTGATAAAGCAGAATTTTCATGACAGCTTTTAGGACAGATTCGACTACACAAGTTCAAGGCCATTTTTGATGACTTTGCAAGCTGAACCAAGACAAAAGTGAAATATCAAAGTTGAAGTACATCATCTAAGCTTTCCAGAAAGTCCTAGAACGTCCATGTAGCATACTCGAGCAAGGAGTTATGAATTTTACAACAGGGCTTGTTGCAGCTGATTTTTAAGACATGTTTCAGGACAAATTTGCACACTTCTTGTGCCACACGAATTTCCAAGCCTTGTCATCACTTTGGACACCTCTGAGGATCAAATCTAAAGGGGACAATCACTGAGCCAAGCCTCCAAAGTCCTTGGAACAAGAAGTAGCATGCTATTCCTAAAAATCCCTAAAAGAGGGACAAGACTCCAATTTTGGATTGGAGCATTTAATAGATGCTTAGAGGTGGCATGGACTGACACATTTGCAACTGAATTCAGTCAACATTCCTCCAACAAGTAGGGAATCAAAGCTCTGTGCCCTAACCTCTAGTCAATGGCTAGAGGAGACTTGGATTTTCATTGGCCAACATTGAACAAACCTCTGCTGTAGTTGCCATTCACTGTTGCTGCGAAAACAAACTTGCTCTACTATAAATAGAGCTCATTTGTGTTCAGTTTGAGTACACCAAAGCCATCAAACAGATGCTTTCCTCAAAATCTCTTCTTTCACCTCAAATTTTCCTTCCAAAGCAAGTAATTCTGAGTTTTTGAGTTAGAGAGCAATTCCACTCAAACTAATCACACACACACCTCATATATATCATATGTAAGCTGTTCAAACTATCACAAGTGACCTGTAATCACAAAATCACAAAGTCACTTCTCAAAACCTCAAAATGGCACTTTTTTGCATTTTTCAAGCCATGTCTTGATTCAGTCACTTTCCAAACCAGATAAAACCTCAAACACACTCCAAATATCATCCTTGAACTGTCCCAAATGGTTCCCAACATCTGGAACACCATTTGAGAGAGTTGCTATTTTGGTCACTTTTAACCCCTTTTGCAAGAAAGGGACAGTTTGTGTTTTTTGCAGGTACCAGTTGATTCCAATCATCCTAAAAGCTTCTAAGGGATCATTTGAGTGTGTCTAAAGCATCAAATCATTTCTGAAACAAGAGGCTTGACAGATTGCACAAAAACTCTAAAAAGCTCAAAAAGAGGTAAGCATCACCACTTGGAATCCTTGAAATCATGCATTGCTTTGAAGTCCACTGATCATACACATCTCATACATGTTGTATATGTTGTGTTTGGGCTAATTCACCATGTAATCCATGTCTGTATCAAAGTGTAGCACAGAAAATGCAATTATAGGTCCTTTTCAAAACCACTATCGGGTTTTGAGGAGGGAGTGTGATCTGAAAAAACTACCACCACCATTGGATTCCTTGTGAAATTCTGGGCCAGATGCATATAAATTTTGTCTCAAACCATTGAGATTTGAGAAAGTTATGGGTGTTGGAAGTTTGATAAAAAAAGATGTTGAAAACTCATGAGTGATGTCTCATGAGTGATGTTGTGACATCACATTCCTCTTTTTCTTAGTTTATCTTCAAAACTCAACCAATTTTTTCACATAGCAAAAATTATCATTTTCCAAATCTGTTTTACACACTTTTTATTCATACTCCATAATATTTTAATCCACCAAAAAATCACAAAAAATATTATTATTTGATATATTTTTAATATATTCAAAAATATTGTTTTAATTTGTTTTAAATGCTTTTAAAATGATTTCTTTTTCTTGATTTTTAAAACCAAAATGATTTTAAATATTCATGTGGATAAAATACTTTTTCATAAACCTTAATCACTGTTTATAACATGATTAATGATTTTATTTGATATTTTTTATCATTTTTTACTTGATTTTTCTTTGAAAAATGCTCTTTAAAAAATGAAATTAGGGTTTTTGATTAATTCAACCCTCATCAAACGTTTTCAAATATACTTTGGGCCTCTAATAGAGTGTAAGACCCAACCCCTCTTTTTTATATTTTCTCATTTTATTTTTTAATGATTTGGAAAATTAATAACTCCTTCAATTTTGATTATTTTTTATTGGTTCTTTTTCTGAAAAATCACAAAAATAGTAAAATATTTTATTTTACAAAAAAAATCAAATTTATATTATTTATTTAATATGGTTGGTATTTTTGTGAATAAAATTCATTTTTAATTGTTTTTAACCATTTTAAAAGTGAATATTCATCTTGAAAATAAAGACTATGGGCCTCCCCTCGTGTTGTAAGCCCCATTTCTTTTCTTTAAACTCTTTGGGCCTCTATTAGAGTGTAAGACCCAACCCCCCTTGTGTACAGAAAACTTTTTGGGCCTCATTCGTTGTATAAGTCCCTCTGTACATTTTCAAATAAAAGGTGCGATCGTCGCCCTTTTCAAAATTAACCATTGGGCCTACCCTCGAGTAGTAAGACCCATTTCCTTTCTTAAAAACTCTTTGGGCCTCTTGAGAGAGTGTAA
This sequence comes from Lathyrus tuberosus, assembly GCA_022829125.1. Lineage (NCBI taxonomy): Eukaryota > Viridiplantae > Streptophyta > Magnoliopsida > Fabales > Fabaceae > Lathyrus > Lathyrus tuberosus. The sequence goes on along the minus strand of JALAZF010000982.1, from coordinate 590,213 downwards.
GACCCATCCCTTTGTACAGAAAACCTTTTTTGGGCCACAGTCACTTGTATAAGTCCCTCTGTACAAATTCAACAGTGCGCTCACTGATAAAACCCTGGGCCTCTCCTTGAGCTGTAAGCCCCAAATCTTTTTATTTCAAAGCACTTTCTCCTTTGATTTTGAATATACTGTTGTTTTCAATCTTTCTTTGTTGAATAACTAACCTAACAGCATGGAAGCTCTACAACCGAGTAAGTGTTTACCCGCTTTCATTTACCGCTTTCATATGTATATAACTGTATTGTGGGGCTGTTTCACTGTAAATCTCCTTTCATAAACTCATATATATATAACTGTATTGTGGGGCTGTTTCGCTGTAAGTCTCCTTTCATAAACTCATATCAACTGTGTAATAATAGTATAGATATTTAGAGTTTCCCCGGCAACTACGTCTAGAACTAGGTGACGCCGTTTCGTTTATTCATAGAAATAGACACCTAGATCCCCAAATAGGATCACCAGATACAGTCTTCTCTTCGGTTGTCCTCATTAGGAATTGTCAAGAAACTCTACTCCCAGAGATGAATGTATTCTCCGTTAATGGTATCTTTGAGTTTCTTCCAAATTCTCGAACTTTCCTGACTTGATCTATTCCTTGTGAATAGCTTTCCTTGAATTTCTCGGGGTTTGGGGACCCACGGGCTTCTTAAAAGCATCGGCCTCCTCTTGGGCATCGTACAAGGACCCACAGGTTTCCTAAAAGCAACCCCGCCTCCTCTTGGGCTTAGTACAAGGACCCGTCGGCTTCTTAGGAGTATCCACAACTTCCTCTTAAGGTTCGTATAATGATCTCTTCCTCCGAGAATGATAGCTTCCTCTTGGGCTTAGTACAAGGACCCGTCGGCTTCTTAAAAGTTTCCAGCCTCCTCTTGGGCTTCGTACAAATTGTCCCGACGACCTCCTAGAGGTATAGGAACAGAACCTAGTCATCCTCATAGAGCAGTCCTTTCATAGAGTCTACTACTGTTTCTCAAAGCATGGTACAAAAGATGAAACTCTAGACTTGGACAGTCTAACTTCCTTGAGTCTCAAAGACATTCTCAAGTGACCCCTTCGTTAAATAGGAAGGAAACCCGCAGACTCGGACAGTCTCAATACCCTTCGGATTTCCCATTTCCTTAAAGAACAGGAATAACCCGGATCCTTGAATCAAATCCTTGAGTACAGTGTTGCTCATATAAGAACTGATTTTCTCTTTCAAAATCAGTATACTGGACTTGTCACTTAAACAGTTACCTTAGCCTCCTCTTGGGCTTTGTACAATGATCCTCCCCAGCGGAGTCAAACAACGTTTAGCCTCTCTCTCGGGCTTTGTATGAGACACATAAGAGACTCCCTCGTTGAGTCAATCACCCCTTTTCGCCTCCATCTCGGGCTTTATACGAGATACAAAAAGGTTCTTATTGAGCCAAAAAAAATTTCGCCTCCATCTCGGGCTTTGTACGAGATACAAAAGGGTTCTTATTGAGCCAAACAAACAATAGCCTCTATCTCGGGCTTTGTACGAGATACCAAAAGACTCCCTCGTTGAGTCAAAAACCTTTTAGCCTCTCTCTCGGGCTTTGTACGAGACACATATTAGCCTCCTCTTAGGCTTTGTATAAGAAAACCACTAGTTAATCCAATTAACCTTTTAGCATCAAAGTTGTGCCTCGTTCACAGTACACAAACATCAACAACTCCTTCCCCTTCATCTAATTACTGTAAGCGGCAAGCCTCTGGATCATCTACATCCATGCCACTGTCCCTCTCTTAGCATAAGAAATTCCTAAGGAAAGATGGCATTGCTCTACACTGAGTTAAAGTCTTCTCCTTTAGGTTAAAATCCCCTATAAAGGAAATTATGGCATTGCCGGATCCGTGTATCCCGGTTAAAGTAATCCTCCCTTTATAACCAGTCACCCAACAGTTGTGACAGACAAACCCTTCTTTAGAGATGACAAATTCTCTCTAAAGTTGAGACCTTTTAGCTTCATATCTTGGGCTTTGAACAAGACACAAATAGACTTTTCAGCTTCACATCTTGGGCTTTGAACAAGATACAAATCACCTATTGCTTCACGTCTTGGGCTTTGAGCAAGACACCAAAAACCAATTTCCTCCCATAGAATAGGAGGAACTACGAACGCTCTGATTTCCCTGTTTCAGTAAACGGGAATACGTAGGCATAAGATTGAAAGAAAAATCTTAGCGAGCACAATCAACAAAAAACCCAAATCCCATATCTCCATCAATCAAAAGCAGTAATTCAAAAGCATCAGTCCTAACATCCTAACCCTTGTTCCCCGCTAGAAAGTCCTAGAAAGAAAGAAAACCGTATTGGCGAAAATACAAATAACCAGTACGAAGGCCCCCCCACATTGATAGCATCCGTAACCTAACAGACCGCTGTTTAAACTCAGTATGCAAAGCAGGGTTAATTGGAGACATCTATTTCCCTTCCTTATTCAGCTCACAATAGGATAAAAAATGAATCGACCTGTAGTTTAAGCTCAATCGCAGAGAGCGATCAGCGCTTAAGAACCGCGTCCAAAATCGCTTGCTACAATATGTCTTTAAGTTGAGAAAAGCTCTTTATGGCTTAAAGCAAGCACCAAGGGCATGGTATGATCATCTTAGAAACTTTCTTTGCGAAAGAGGATTTGAAAAAGGTAAAGTGACCTTGTTCATTAAGAGAATTAAGGACAACAATTTATTGGTTCAAGTCTACGTTGACGACATCATATTCGGATCAACAAATAAAGATCTTTGTGAGGAATTCTCATTGATGATGCAAGGATAATTTGAGATGTCTATGATGGGTAAGATGAATTATTTTCTCAGATTACAAATAAAGCAACTATAGGATGGCATCTTCATCAACCAAGCCAAGTACTGCAAGGAGTTATTAAAGAGATTCGATATGGATGGTTGTAAAGCAATGTCTACACTAATGGGATCCGGAACTTACGTTGATCAAGACGAATCAGGTGTTTCAATTAATGTTACAAAGTATCGAGGTATGATTGGTTCTTTATTATATTTGACGGCAAGTCGTCCTGACATAATGTTTAGTGTGTGTTTATATGCCCGTTTTCAAGCAAATCCAAAGGAGTCGCATCTCACCGCTGTTAAAAGAACCATGAAATATCTAAAGGGAATGAAAAACGTTGGATTATGGTATCCAAAAGGTAGTGTTTATAATTTAGTGGGTTACTCTGACTCGGATTATGCATGATGCAAAACTGATCGCAAAAGCACAAGTGGTACGTGTCATATACTAGGGAATGCTTTAGTATCTTGGTCTTGCAAGAAACAAGTTTGTGTCGCTCTTAGTACGACCGAAGCAGAGTATATTGCAGCAGGTAGTTGTTGTGCGTAAATTCTTTGGCTTAAGCAACAACTTCATGATTATGTTCTCGATCTTGGATGCATTCCTCTCCGTTGTGACAACACAAGTGCAATTAACATCACAAAGAATCCGGTCATGCACTCAAGAACCAAACACATCGACATTCGACATCACTTTCTTCGAGATCATGTGCTTCAAGGCGATGTCGAAGTATCATTTGTGGATGCGCAAAATCAACTCGCGGACATATTTACAAAACCACTCACAAAAGAACCATTCTACAAAATTCGGAGGGAACTCAGCATTTTAGATGAAGGTAACGTGTAAATTCTTCAAGTTTTATTCATAATAATTAATTATGAACATAAGGTACACATAAAATTTCATTTCTAGAAATTTTAAATTTTTCTATATGTGCAAATTTTCTCTATTTTTCACCTTATAGTATGGTTATAAAAAATGTTATGACATGGCTGTTAATTTAAAAGTTGCATTATATTATATTATAACATGTCATTATGTTAAAATTAAAATTTTATTAACATACACAAAATTATGAAGTTACTATTTTTTTTAGTATGTTAATCGATTAATCATTTGCCTTTGCAAATCTGTTAATCGATTAACACTGTAAGTATTTGCGCAAATTTTTAAAAGGTTAATCGATTAACCAAGTTATGTTGGTTTTGGGTTAATCGATTAATCCTGTAGCTTAAGTAAAAAATACGTGAAAATTAATTATGCAGAATTTTGTCTTTATTTTTTCTTTCTTTTTTTCAATGCCTTTTCTTGGCCACTTAAGTGCTTTTTGAATAAGTCAAAAATACTTTCCAACTTTCATTAGTACTTTTCAAGCTTCTTTACTCACATTTACTCTCCTCTTAAACTCATTAAACCTCATTCAACCACCAAAATTAAAACCCACTAATAAAAATCCTCCTTATAACCTCACCAAACCTCAAAACACTCTCATCAAAACCCTTTCTTCACAAAATCTGAAAATCCCTCTCTTACCTTCAAACCTTCATTCATCAATGGCTTCTTCAAGAAATGAGAAAGGCAAGGCCAAAATGGGAGAAGGAAGCTCCAATCCGGAAGAATCTGCACCAACAACAAAGTCACGAAGGCTCACTTTTGATTTCCGAAACAGATTGCTCATGCCGGTAAAATATGTCAACTTAAAATCTTTTCCTGTTGAAAGCTTTAATTTTCCGGAACTGTTAAAGCATGATAAGATAGATAAGTTCATCTCTGAGTTTGGTCCAGTTTATCCTGATTTAGTGAAAGAGTTTTATTCAAACTTGCATGTGGGTACTGATGATTTTGATGACCACTATTCGACATCGAAAGTTAAGAATGATAATATTAGCTTGGATTCTGAAACTTTTGGAAAGCATTTAGGATTGTCTACTGATGGTCAAATTATTAGGCAAGGTTTTACTCCGAATACTAATGGATGAAAAAATTATAAGAAGATGGATTACTATTTCCGAATTTCTCGCATGAGTCAAGTTGACATTTTGGGTCGACAAAGTATTACTTCCTCTAGAGTCTTATTCTATGCAAAGAATTTATCAATTACGGATAGAATGCTACACTATGTTATTGCGTATGTTTTGTTGCCGAAACACTCCAATCATGCTCAGATTAGTGATCCTGAGTTACAAATTATGTTTGCCCTCAAGAATGGTTTGAAAGTGAATTGGGCATGCACTGTTATGTACCATATGTTCTATCAACATAATTTAAGTGGTGGTATTCCGTACGCAAGGATTGTATCGAAACTTCTTGAGTCACTTGATACACTTTTGAAAAGAGAACCAAAGATTGGAATGACTTCCAAGGATTGTGAGATTAATGCCTCTACTTGTCTTTGGAACACGGGTATCATCAAAAATAGGCAAGAATTATATGTTTACAAGGATGATGTTTCGGCTTTCACGCCTCCACCGGCTCCGGAAGGCGGTTATACGAATGAAGCACTTTATAACAAAATGTGTTCAATGGAAGCAACAATGAACAATCACACTTTTGAAATGACTTCGATTAAGTAAATGTTGCTTAAGCTCACAACATCTCGTCGCTGGAAACCTAGAGTTGAGGAGAGTGAAGAAGAGGAAGAAGAAGAAGAGAAAACGAAAAATATGTCGGAAAGTGACTAGAAGGATTATTTAGTATTCTAGTGTTATTTAGTATTCTAGTATTATCCTGCTTTATGATTAAGAGGGAGAATGAAGAATCAAGCTTCTTAAATGTGCTTTGATGAAGACAACAACATTATACAACCTATTGAAGATCACAAAAAGGAATGATTCAAGTCAAGCATCAAGTTTCAAGTATCATATATATCAAAAAGTCTTGAAGTTATTCAAAAGATTGATCGTGATCTAAAAGGTATATGAACTCAACTTAACTTTGAATATACAAGTGTTCATATAATCAATCATATTTGGCACGAATCATCAAAATATTTGCCTTGATGTTTATTTCTCAATCAACCTTACTTATGCAAATCTTAAAATCATACCAGACTGTCAAAATAAACTACTCCGGGGGTATTTTTCAAATCTGAGTACTATGGCACAAATCTACGTGTTGGACTCGTGTCCTTACTCTTGGAGACCTAGGGTGTTCGAGTCATACTTAAGTTTTCAAACTTTCTCGAAGTCCCCATTCCTAGCCTCTCTTCCCTAGAACTCTATATACTTTCTCAACACTCTCTAAAATCAAAAGCATTCAAATAAAATAAATCTCGGTCCTAGTTTGGGGTGAAATTCAATAGTGGTTTTGGATTATTGAAGGGAAAGACATAAAAACAGAAGCAAATAACAATAAGAAATAAAAACTAAAAAAACAGGTAAAAACCCCCCAAACTTAAGCCAAAAATTGTCCTCAATGTTTTATCAAAAGAAAAGGAGGGGGAACTCAAAAGGATCCTCACTGAGGAGGTGGAGGAAACTGCAACATCATTTGTTGCATCATCTCTTGCACACTGTCGAGAAATGTGCCTTACCGGTTTTGCTCTCCTCTCATGTCATCCAAGATTATGGCCTGGCGGGCTTGCTCTCCTCGCATGCTTCGAATCTCATTCTGTACCCAATCGCACCTATCTTGGCTTTGTGTTGAAGTACCCGTTTCAATGTAGGTAGGACGGGGAGGCACGACGGAGTCATTTTGCATAGAGGTACCTGCATCAACGTTAGCAAAAACAAGTTCTTCGTACTCCTCGAAATTATCCGTGATTTCCTTGGGTTTGGAAGGTCAAGAATAGCTACGGTGCCCATAATCACCGAGTAGGTGCTACCACCTTCCCAGCGAATCATACCTTGGTGGACCAAGGATTCTATGTCCACTTTGGTTTTTCCTGCAACCATAGTGTCCGCCTCATAACGGAAAACAAGCCCAAGGTGTTCGGCGATCAAAGTGATCATGCCGCCCACTGATATATCACCCGTAGAAGCTATAGCAACATGACCTAAATGATAAGCCGCAAAGAAATCAACATTAAACAAATCATTATTAACCATAGAAAACATGAAAAATAATTCCCGTGGGAAGCAACACCTGTAGAATCACCGCGACCAAACAAAGAATAGGCCAAGGCCTTTTGCAAGTACCTAAAGGTAGGATTCTGAATCCTTGAGGCCTTGGCATTAGCCGCAGAATAATCATTACGCCCAGTTATAGCGTATCGAAAGCTAGTGAAATCAAACCCTTGGGGACATCTCCGGGTCCATCGGTAGGAAGTCAGAGAATTTCCCCCAAATCTTCAATGCTCAGAACAAGGTCTTGATTCATAAACAGGAAATAGAGGGTTCCAAAATAGACCCTCACACTATCATGCCTTTTTTTCTCAAGCTTAAAATTTAGGTTGCTTAAAAATTTGAGGGTAATACGCTCAAAGGTGGGAGTGTAACGCCCCAGTTTTGGTCTTTTACTTTAATTGAGTCGTTTTTTATTATTTTATTATTATATTATTTTATTTCTGACTTTTATGTGAAAATATGTTATTTTTCGTCGTGAATATATTTTATCGGGTTTTGGGAACATTTGCGAGATATTTGAGTGTAAGGGTATTTTGGGCATTTGGGTGTATTTTGTTAAGTTAGTAAAGAAAAGAAAAATAGAAATAGAGAGAAAAATAGTAGAAGAGAAAGAAAGTAAGAAAAGAAGAAAAGAGAAGAAAAGAGGAGAAGAGAGAAAAGAGAGAAATTGGAGAAAAAGCTTGGGAAATCAAGAGAACAAGTTCTAGGAATCGATTAAATCGGGTAAGGGTGTGAAACTCGATTATCTTATTGTTGTGTATGATTATGTATGTGCGGTTACATGTTGTATTGTCTCGTTCGGTAGTTTTTCGGATATAGGTCGAAATCGTGTAATCGAGTAGAAATCGATGTTTTCACGGACGGAATTCGATATAATTTGTGTTGTATGATCTATGTATGTGTATGAACCATTGCTAGTAATTGTTTTGCTGTTGGAAATGATTTGGGGAAGAAAATGGGAAAAATTGGAGGTATGGAACAGTGTTCACGCAGCAGAATTTTTCTGCTTCTGGTGCAGAGCGCCGGGCGAAAGGCCCTGAGCGCCGGGCGATGCGTTCTTTTCGCCGGGCGGTTCGAGAGGCGCAGAGGTGCCAAGCTTCTGCCTCTTTGAATTATTTTGGGGGATTGGTATCGCCTGTGTTTCCCCGGGAGAAGCAGAGGCGAAGTGCGTTTCGCCGGGCGGTGAGCATGCTCCGCCGGGCGGTTGGTTGTTTTTGAAAACAATTTTCCTTTTTTTTTAAAATCCATATCTTTCGAACCGTATTTCCGAATTGAGTGATATTTATATCGTTGGAAAGCTTATGAAATGTACTTTTGGATGATGATGATTTTGGAATTGTTAGCCGATTTAATTATGTCGAAGAATCGGGAATAGTGTCATTTTGTCGACTTTTGCTGTTATAATTGTGTAAATTGGATGTGTAAGGTACACCGTACTGTTAATATGAATGTTGTATGGATTGTGTGTTGTGTTGGGATAAGAATACTATGTGTCGATGATAATTTGTGGCCTAAGGGCAAGAAAATACTATGTGTGATATTTGATGATAAATGCATGATCATGAATGTGTGTATGTATGCAATGTGAATGTCATGAGTCATTGTATGCCAAGCATCATGATATGTATTGTGGAAACGTCCTGAGTGGCGGTTTAATTCCTGAGGGAATTTGCTATAACATCGTGTGCCTCGAAAATATGAGGCGCTGCCTGAGGACCTAAAGCGATGGTTGTAGACGATCGTGTGCCCATGATGGGACTTAAAGCGATCCATAACGTCGTGTGCCTCGAAAATATGAGGCGATGCCTGAGGACCTAAAGTGACGGGTGAACATCGTAGGCCCGACGGGGTGTTACTTGAGATTCTCAGTAACGAGCGATGGTTCCAATAGTTCCTGAGTGAACTGGTGATGAGACATGAGAAACGATGGAAGTCGGTACCGCATGGTATGTGCATAGAGTCGTTGTGTCGGTCTCTGTGTATTTGCATAATCATGGATTAAATGTGTATGTTAATTGTGAATGTGATAATGTGATGGAGTATGTATAATTGTGTTGATGAGGAGTGTATTATGGGTGATTGACGTGCATTGGTGATGAATACCTGATAATTGTACTGTGTTATGTTTTATTCGATTGTGGTGCATTTATGGTGAGAACTTTATACTTGTGTATTTTTGTGTTAATACATAATTTTACTCAACGGTATTATGATTGTTTTTCTCACCCTTCTGCTGTTTTATAACGCTCTATGAGGCGTTGCAGATTAGAGCTGCTGGAGGTATTCTTTTGTGAAGCGTTGCGTCTTCATTATTTTGGTCGGTCGGCTCTGATATGTGACTCCGGGTAGTTAGGGTGGCCGCGTGCTATTATTTTGTATATCTGATGATATATTTTGGTTGTACATATGCTACCTGATGTATGACAAACTGTTTATATGTGTACATGTATATATGTTAATCAGATTTTAGATTTTCCGCTTTAATTCTAATTTCTGAAAAGTGGGTGTAAGGAACAAAGTTTCCTCTGTATGATTGCTACCCCACGTTGCATATCTAAATGAGCAGGTGTTGCATGTTATGTGTAGGTTTGGTTACTTTGATGTGATCCTCCCTTTCTATGCCATGATGTTTCAAATATACTCTGATCAATTTTCGAATTTTCTTTTTACCGCCTTAATTGCGTGTTAATTGGGGGTATAGATTGGGGGCGTCACATTAAGTGGTATCAGAGCCAGTCCATGTCAGTTGTGTTTGTTGTGTCGGTTGTGTCTGGCATATTGGGCGAGTTGTGTTGAGCGGGTTGTTGTTTAACCATAGTTTCTGTTTTGGACGAACATAATATGGCTGGTCGTAATGATGCTGCTTTGGCTGCAGCGATGGAAGCGATGGCACGAGCTGTGCAGGGTGCACCGAATGCTGCAGGAAATGATGAGTTTAGAAAGAATAAGCTGCCGGTCTTTAAAGGGAAGCATGATCCGGATGGTGCGCAGTTGTGGTTGAAAGAGATTGAGAGGATTTTTAGGGTAATGGATTGTGATGACGATGATGATAAGTTGAGACTGGGCACTCATATGCTACACGAAGAGGCTGATGACTGGTGGGTCAGTACTCGTCAGGTGTTGGAAGCTGATGAGGAGGAAGAAGAGATCACTTGGGAGGTGTTTAGCCGAGAGTTTCTAAGGAAGTATTTTCCCGAGGATGTCCGAGGAAAGAAGGAGATTGAGTTTTTAGAGCTAAAACAAGGTAATATGTCGGTTATTGACTATACTGCTAAGTTTGTGGAACTTGTGCAGTTTTATCCTCACTATGTGGAAGCGACAACTGAATTTTCAAAGTGTGTAAAGTATGAAAGTGGCTTGCGTCCTGAGATAAAGCAGGCGATTGGTTATCAGAGGATTCGAAGGTTTGCTGATTTGGTTGAATGCTGTAGGATTTATGATGAGGACAGTAAGGCTCGTTCTGCTCATTATAAAAGTGTAAGTGACAGGAAAGGGAAGCAACAGTTCCGTGGTGGACCGTATGTGTCACCGGCTGATAAGGGTAAACAAAGGAGTACTTTTGATCGTAGGTCAGGTGGAGGTGGTATGTCTAATGCTCCGAGGTGTTTTAGATGTGGTGGATTGGGACATCGTCAGTCCGAGTGTAGGAAGAATTTGGATAAGTGTTCTAACTGTGGAGGTGAAGGACATGTTGTGGCTGATTGTAAAAGGAAGAATGTGGTGAAGTGTTATAACTGTGGGGAACCTGGTCACATTAGTTCGAAGTGTCCGAATCAGAAGAAAGCTCCAACTAGTGGGAAAGTGTTTTCATTGGCGGGAACTCAGACTTCAAGTGCTGATCGTCTGATAAGAGGTACTTGCTTTATTAATAATACGCCTTTAATTGCTATTATTGATACTGGAGCGACTCATTCGTTTATTTCGTCTGAGTGCGCGGAACGTTTGAATCTTGGGTTGTCTTCGATGGATGGTGAGATGGTTATTGATACTCCAGCGATGGGGTCAGTAACTACTTCTTTAGTGTGTTTGAGTTGTCCTTTGACCATTTATGGTAAAGACTTTGCGATGGATTTGGTGTGTTTACCGTTGGAAGGTTTAGATGTGGTGTTGGGAATGAATTGGTTGCAATTCAATCGGGTGCACATTGATTGTTATCATAAGCTTGTAAGGTTTCCTTCTCTTGAGGAAGACGAAGACTCGAGTTTCTTATCTACCAAAGAGTTGAAGAAACTTTTGGCGGATGAAGCTCAGTTGTTTGGATTATTTGCATCTTTGACTGTGGATAGTCAAGTTTCATTGGAGGTGTTTCCTGTTGTGTGCGAATTTCCTGAGGTGTTTCCTGATGATATTTCAGATGTGCCGCCAGAGAGAGAAGTTGAATTTTCTATTGATTTAGTTCCTGGTACTAGACCTGTATCTATGGCACCTTATCGAATGTCAGCATCTGAATTGGTGGAGTTGAAAAAGCAGTTAAGTGAGTTGTTGGAAAAGAGGTTCGTGAGGCCAAGTGTTTCTCCTTGGGGTGCTCCAGTTTTGTTAGTGAAAAAGAAGGATGGGAGTATGCGATTATGTATTGATTATCGCCAGTTGAACAAAGTGATGATTAAGAACAAATATCCGCTTCCAAGGATTGATGATCTGATGGATCAGTTGGTTGGTGCTTGTGTATTTAGTAAGATCGATTTGAGATCGGGGTACCATCAGATAATAGTGAAAGAAGAGGATATTCAGAAGACGGCCTTTAGAACACGTTACGGTCATTATGAATATTCGGTGATGCCGTTCGGGGTTTCTAATGCGCCTGGTGTGTTTATGGAATACATGAATCGGATTTTTCATGAGCATTTGGATCGTTTTGTGGTGGTGTTTATTGATGATATTTTAATTTATTCTAAGTCTCGGGAAGAACATGCAGAGCATTTGCGTATTGTTTTGCAGGTTTTGAAGGAAAGGACGCTTTTTGCCAAATTGTCCAAGTGTGAATTTTGGTTGTCTGAGGTGAGTTTTCTTGGGCACGTAATTTCAGGTAATGGTATTGCAGTGGATCCATCTAAAGTGGAAGCAGTTCTACAATGGGAGGCTCCTAGATCCGTTACTGAAATTCGAAGCTTTCTAGGTTTGGCTGGTTATTATCGGAGGTTCATTGAAGGTTTTTCTAAGCTAGCTCTTCCTTTGACGCAGTTGACTTGTAAGGGCAAAGCATTCATTTGGGATATTCAATGCGAAGAGAGTTTTTGTGAGCTGAAGGAAAGATTGACGACAGCTCCGATTCTTATTTTACCTAATCCTAATGAACCCTTTGTTGTGTATTGCGATGCTTCTTTAATTGGTTTGGGTGGTGTTTTGATGCAGGAAGGTAAGGTTGTAGCTTATGCTTCAAGGCAGTTAAGAGTTCATGAGAAAAACTATCCTACTCATGATCTTGAATTAGCGGCTGTAGTTTTTGTGTTGAAGATATGGAGGCACTATCTCTATGGTGCAAGGTTCGAGGTCTTTAGTGATCATAAAAGCTTGAAATATTTATTTGATCTGAAAGAGTTGAACATGAGGCAGCGAAGATGGTTGGAATTCTTGAAAGACTACGACTTTGGCTTGAATTACCATCCTGGTAAAGCTAATGTGGTAGCCGATGCATTAAGCCGGAAATTGTTGCATATGTCCGCATTGATGGTGAAAGAGTGGGAACTTTTGGAGTCGTTTAGAGACTTGAGTTTGGTATGTGAAGTGACTTCGGTTAGTGTAAGGCTTGGAATGTTGAAGGTTGCTAATGAATTTTTGTTGTCGGTTAGTGAGAAACAAAAGCTGGATTTGAAATTCGTTGATTTGATGAGGAATGAGAATGTGGATTTCAAGGTTGATAATTTTGGTGTTTTGAGATTCCGTGGTCGTATTTGTATACCTGATGATGCAGAGTTGAAAAGAATGATTTTGGAGGAAGGACACCGGAGTAATTTAAGTATACATCCGGGTGCGAATAAGATGTACCAAGATTTGAAGAAGATTTTCTGGTGGTCTGGTTTGAAAAGAGATGTGGCTCAGTTTGTGTATGTGTGTTTGACTTGTCAGAAATCGAAAGTGGAACATTTGAGACCTAGTGGTTTGTTGCAACCGTTGGATATTCCTGAGTGGAAATGGGATAGCATTTCGATGGATTTTGTGACGGGATTACCGAACACTCAGCGTGGGCATAATGCTATTTGGGTGATTGTGGACAGGCTGACTAAATCGGCACATTTTATTCCGATTGACATCAGTTTTTCTTTGGAGAGGTTAGCGGAGATCTATATCAGTGTGGTTGTGAAATTGCATGGGATTCCATTGAGTATTGTTTCTGATCGAGATCCTAGGTTTACATCGAGATTTTGGGAAAGTTTACAGAAGGCTTTGGGTTCTAAATTGAGGTTGAGTTCGGCTTATCATCTGTAGACAGATGGTCAGACCGAAAGAACTATTCAGTCGTTGGAGGATTTGTTGAGGTCGTGTGTTTTGGAACAAGGTGGTGCGTGGGACAGTTATCTTGCTTTGATTGAGTTCACGTATAATAACAGTTTCCATTCTAGTATCGGAATGGCACCTTTTGAGGCTTTATATGGGCGAAGATGTCGAACGCCGTTGTGTTGGCACGAAACTGGTGAGAGTTCTGTGGTTGGACCGGAATTAGTGCAACAGACGACGGAAAAGGTAAAGTTTATTCGTGAGAAAATGAAGGCTTCTCAGAGTAGACAAAAGAGTTATCATGATCGGAGACGTAAGAATCTTGAGTTTCAAGAGGGTGATCACGTATTTCTGAGAGTTACGCCGGTAACGGGTGTTGGTCGTGCTTTGAAATCTAAGAAGCTTACTTCTCGATTTATTGGTCCTTACCAGATATCTGCGATAGTTGGTGCTGTAGCGTATCGTGTAGCGTTATCGCCGAATCTGTCGAATTTGCATGATGTTTTTCATGTTTCACAGATTCGGAAGTATGTTCCGGACCCTTCACATATGATTCCGATGGACGAGGTTGAGGTAAGGGATAACCTTACGGTCGAGGCATTACCGGTTGGTATTTTGGATCGCGAGGTGAAGCGGTTGAGGGGCAAAGAGATTGCACTTGTGAAAGTGGCATGGGGAGGCGCTGCTGAGGGTAATTTGACGTGGGAATTGGAGAGTCGGATGCGGGAGTCGTATCCAGAGTTGTTTGTTTCAGATGAGATTTTCGAGGACGAAAATTTCTAAGTGGGGGAGAGTTGTAACGCCCCAGTTTTGGTCTTTTACTTTAATTGAGTCGTTTTTGATTATTTTATTATTATATTATTTTATTTCTGACTTTTATGTGAAAATATGTTATTTTTCGTCGTGAATATATTTTATCGGGTTTTGGGAACATTTGCGAGATATTTGAGTGTAAGGGTATTTTGGGCATTTGGGTGTATTTTGTTAAGTTAGTAAAGAAAAGAAAAATAGAAATAGAGAGAAAAATAGTAGAAGAGAAAGAAAGTAAGAAAAGAAGAAAAGAGAAGAAAAGAGGAGAAGAGAGAAAAGAGAGAAATTGGACAAAAACCTTGGGAAATCAAGAGAACAAGTTCTAGGAATCGATTAAATCGGGTAAGGGTGTGAAACTCGATTATCTTATTGTTGTGTATGATTATGTATGTGCGGTTGCATGTTGTATTGTCTCGTTCGGTAGTTTTTCGGATATAGGTCGAAATCGTGTAATCGAGTAGAAATCGATGTTTTCACGGACGGAATTCGATATAATTTGTGTTGTATGATCTATGTATGTGTATGAACCATTGCTAGTAATTGTTTTGCTATTGGAAATTATTTGGGGAAGAAAATGGGAAAAATTGGAGGTATGGAACAGTGTTCACGCAGCAGAATTTTTCTGCTTCTGGTGCAGAGCGCCGGGCGAAAGGCCCTGAGCGCCGGGCGATGCGTTCTTTTCGCCGGGCGGTTCGAGAGGCGCAGAGGTGCCAAGCTTCTGCCTCTTTGAATTATTTTGAGGGATTGGTATCGCCTGTGTTTCGCCGGGCGAAGCAGAGGCGAAGTGCGTTTCGCCGGGCGGTGAGCATGCTCCGCCGGGCGGTTGGTTGTTTTTGAAAACAATTTTCCTTTTTTTTTAAAATCCATATCTTTCGAACCATATTTCCGAATTGAGTGATATTTATATCGTTGGAAAGCTTATGAAATGTACTTTTGGATGATGATGATTTTGGAATTGTTAGCCGATTTAATTATGTCGAAGAATCGGGAATAGTGTCATTTTGTCGACTTTTGCTGTTATAATTGTGTAAATTGGATGTGTAAGGTACACCGTACTGTTAATATGAATGTTGTATGGATTGTGTGTTGTGTTGGGATAAGAATACTATGTGTCGATGATAATTTGTGGCCTAAGGGCAAGAAAATACTATGTGTGATATTTGATGATAAATGCATGATCATGAATGTGTGTATGTATGCAATGTGAATGTCATGAGTCATTGTATGCCAAGCATCATGATATGTATTGTGGAAACGTCCTGAGTGGCGGTTTAATTCCTGAGGGAATTTGCTATAACATTGTGTGCCTCAAAAATATGAGGCGCTGCCTGAGGACCTAAAGCGATGGTTGTAGACGATCGTGTGCCCATGATGGGACTTAAAGTGATCCATAACGTCGTGTGCCTCGAAAATATGAGGCGATGCCTGAGGACCTAAAGCGACGGGTGAAAATCGTAGGACCGACGGGGTGTTACTTGAGATTCTCAGTAACGAACGATGGTTCCAATAGTTCCTGAGTGAACTGGTGATGAGACATGAGAAACAATGGAAGTCGGTACCGCATGGCATGTGCATAGAGTCGTTGTGTCGGTCTCTGTGTATTTGCATAATCATGGATTAAATGTGTATGTTAATTGTGAATGTGATAATGTGATGGAGTATGTATAATTGTGTTGATGAGGAGTGTATTATGGGTGATTGACGTGCATTGGTGATGAATACCTGATAATTGTACTGTGTTATGTTTTATTCGATTGTGGTGCATTTGTGGTGAGAACTTTATACTTGTGTATTTTTGTGTTAATACATAATTTTACTCAACGGTATTATGATTGTTTTTCTCACCCTTCTGCTATTTTATAACGCTCTATGAGGCGTTGCAGATTAGAGCTGCTGGAGGTATTCTTTTGTGAAGCGTTGCGTCTTCATTATTTTGGTCGGTCGGCTCTGATATGTGACTCCGGGTAGTTAGGGTGGCCGCGTGCTATTATTTTGTATATCTGATGATATATTTTGGTTGTACATATGCTACCTGATGTATGACAAACTGTTTATATGTGTACATGTATATATGTTAATCAGATTTTAGATTTTCCGCTTTAATTCTAATTTCTGAAAAGTGGGTGTAAGGAACAAAGTTTCCTCTGTATGATTGCTACCCCACGTTGCATATCTAAATGAGCAGGTGTTGCATGTTATGTGTAGGTTTGGTTACTTTGATGTGATCCTCCCTTTCTATGCCATGATGTTTCAAATATACTCTGATCAATTTTCGAATTTTCTTTTTACCGCCTTAATTGCGTGTTAATTGGGGGTATAGATTGGGGGCGTCACAGGGAGCATCCCTCAGCATAAAATCCAGTAGACCAATATTATTCAGCAATCGATCTATTTCAGTTTTTAAGCCTAGAGTAGTAAGGGTTTGCTCACATAGATACTTGGTCGGAACAATTTTCCACTTGGCGAGAACTCTGTATCGCTCCGCATGTTTGCCATCCGCGAAGATGATAGCATGGACGTTTGCAGCTATGGTGCTTCCTCTCTTTTTAGGCCTTGATGATTCACCTACTTCCCTCCCTTGGACGTTCTTCTTTGGAGCCATGAGAGAAATTAGAAAAAATTTCTTTGAGAATTTGTGGAAAAAGTACCCGGATTATGGATGAGGGGGTTGAATGGTGAATGTTTTGTGAAGGGGGTATGGGGTTTTGAGTAGTGTAGGTGGGTAAAGGTTGAAGCTTTTGGTGGAGCTTCAATGGAGGTTTTGGAGAGTTTTTTAGAGAATGGAAGAGAGAGAGAGAGAGAGAGAGAGAGAGAGAGAGTTGGAGAATCTGAATAAAGTGGGTGATGATTATGGTTAATAAGGTTTTAATGAGATGAGAGAGAAAAGTGGGACGGTGGTTGGATTTTAAAAAAAAAAATTGAAATTTTTTTCGCTGCAACGCATTACGGGCGGTCGTAATGCGCTGCGGATTTTTTTATGAGGTGGGTTTAGGGAGGTCTGGGGTGCATTACGGATCGTAATACCCATTACGGGCAGGCCGTAATGCACCACAGGTTTTACTATGTGATTTTTCATTTTTTGGCTTTTCGGCTCGATTTTTTCGAATTCGATTTCCTACACTGAATTTTTCTCGATTTCTCATCACTTTTACCTGCTCATCTACAAAAACAAAAATAAAAACAACAAGAAAGAAAATAGATTAGCTCGAAAAGCAGTGGGTTGCCTCCCACTAAGCGCTTCGTTTAACGTCGCATGGCTCGACAGTCCTTGAGCGTTACCACTCAGGACGGTTCCTTGAGAACCAGGTTCATGCCTTGCTCAACTACATCCCCGGTGGTGTAGTGTTTAAGACGTTGTCCATTTACCATGAACAAACCCATAGATTTACTCCAAACTTCAACTGCTCCATACGGTTTCACTTTCTTTACCACAAAAGGTCCTGACCACATAGACCGAAGCTTTCCGGGGAAGAGTTTAAGGCTTGAGTTAAACAACAAGACTAATTCTCCTTCCTTAAAAACTAGGTTCAAGATTCTCTTATCATGCCATTTCTTAGTTCTCTCCTTATAGAGTTTGGCATTTTCATAAGCGTCAAGCCTTAGTTCCTCAAGCTCACTCAAATGTAACTTCCTTTTCTCTCTCGCTGCCTGATAATATAAGTTAAGAGCTTTGATAGCCCAATAGGTTGTAAGCTCTAACTCAACAGGTAGATGGCAGGACTTCCCGTAAATCAACCGAAAAGGGGTCATCCCGATGGGGGTTTTGTAAGCAGTACGGTACGCCCACAGTGCGTCGTCGAGCTTGGAGGACCAATTTTTCCTAGAGAGGGAAACCGTCTTTTCTAAGATAGCTTTTATCTCTCTATTAGAGACCTCGACTTGACCACTTGTTTATGGGTGGTAGGGTGTAGCAAATCTATGCTTAACCTCATACTTTTTAAGAAGGTTCTCAAATTGCTTAGCAATGAAATACGACCCTCTGTCGCTTATGACTAACTTAGGGACCCCAAATCTTGGGAAAATGATCTTTTTGAACATCTTTATAACAACCCGCGCATAATTTGTTGGAGAGGAAATGACCTCAATCCATTTAGAAACATAATCAACGACAATGAGAATATATTGATATCCCAAAGAAGACGGGAAGGGTCCCATAAAGCCAACTCCCCAAACATAAAAAATTTCAACTTCAAGGATGTTATTAAGAGGCATTTGATTCCTTCTGGATATGTTTCCCGTGCACTGGCACTGGTCACATTTCTTTATGAAAGCATTAACATCCTTAAAGAGAGTAGGCCAATAGAGGTCAGCTTGCAAAATCTTCGACACAGTTTTGTCGGAACTAGCATGCTCTCCATAGGCGGAGGCATGACAATGATTCATCACACTCTCAATATCTTCTTCAGGGATACACCTCCGGAAGATTCCGTTGGCACCTCTCTTGAAAAGCAGAGGCTTGTCCCAATATTAATGCTTGAGATTGTAGAAAAACTTTTTCTTGCGTTGGTAATTTATATCCGGGGGTAAGACTCCGGCAGCAAGGTAATTGACAAAGTCGGCATACAAAGGTGTCTCTTTTCCTATTAACGCACAAAGTTTATCATCCAGGAAAGAGTCGTCAAGGGGCAACTCTTCCGCTTTCAAATCAGTCAACCGGGACAAGTGGTCGGCGACAATGTTTTTCGTCCCCTTTTTATCTCTAATCTCGATATCAAACTCTTGTAACAACAAAATCCACCTAATGAGTCTAGGTTTAGCATCCTTTTTACTTAGGAGACATCTAATGGCCGCGTGGTCCGTGTAGACAATTATTTTCGATCTTACAAGGTAAGAACAAAATTTTTCAATGGCAAAAACTACCGCCAAAAGCTATTTCTCTGTGGTCGCATAATTAACTTGTGCCTCATCAAAAGTCCTACTAGCATAGTAAATGGCATGCATCTTTTTATCCTTCCTTTGCCCCAATACTGCACCTATCGCATAGTCGCTGACATCACACATAATCTCAAAAGGATCGTCCCAAATGGGGGGCTACATTATAGGTGCCGAAATTAATGCCTCTTTTAAAGTCGTGAAGACTTCAAGGCATTCTCTATTAAAATTAAAGCAGGCATTTTTCATCAATAGCACGGTTAGGGGCTTGGAAATCTTCGAGAAGTCTTTTATAAATCAGCGATAAAAACTGGCATGGCCTAAGAAGCTTCTAACCTCCCTTACAGTGGTAGGGGGTTTAACTTTTCTATCACCTCAATTTTAGCCTTGTTAACCTCTATTCCTCTCTCGGACACCAAGTGTCCTAGGACTATGCCTTCCTTCACCATGAAGTGGCGCTTTTCCCAATTTAACCCAAGATTGACTTTAACACATCTCTCTAAGACCTTCTCAAGGTTTAACAAACACTCATCAAAACTACATCTGTAGACCGAGAATTCATCCATGAAGACTTCCATGATATCCTCCAAAAAGTCAGAGAAAATCGACATCATGCAGCGCTGAAAAGTAGCAGGCGCATTGTAAAGCCCAAAGGGCATCTATCGGTAAGCGAATGTGTCGTAAGGGCAAGTGAACGTCATTTTCTCTTGATCACTAGGGTGTATGGGGATTTGGAAAAACCCCGAGTACCCATAAAGGTAGCAGAAATGAGAATGCTTGGCTAGGCGCTCAAGTATTTTGGTCAATAAATAGGAGTGGAAAATGGTCCTTACGAGAAGCTTTGTTAAGCTTCCTATAGTCTATACACATTCTCCATCCTGTGACGGTTCTAGTAGCAACTTGCTCACCCTTCTCACTTTTAATAACTGTCATCCCTCCTTTCTTAGGGATAACTTGGATAGGACTCACCCACTTACTATCAGAGATGGGATAGATTATCCCGACCTCCAAGAGTTTAAGCACCTTTTTCTTAACTACTTCTTTCATGTTAGGATTTAGCCTCCTTTAATGTTCCCTAGAGGGCTTATAATCGTCCTCTAACATGATATTATGCATACAAACAGAGGGGTTAATCCCTTTTAAATCCTCTATGGTGTACCCTATAGCTTTAGGGTACTTCTCAAGAATAGCAAGGAGTTTCGCGGTCTCGGGCCTTCCAAGACTCGCGTTCACTATCACAGGCTTAGTGGGTTCCCCTCCTAGGAATTCATACCTAAGGGTTTGAGAGATCTGCTTTAGTTCGGGTTGGGTTTCTTAGATTCGGTCTCATCGCCTTGTGTCATGAGCGCCTCAAGGCTACGAGAAATGGGATTATGATCCACAAATTCCTCATTGACCTCTGACTTTTTATGATCTTTTATGCTTTCCAACAAGTACACCTCCAGACTTTTGGGTGGAGGGGGTTCGGATGCACTTTCTTTGACACAAGCATCGATAACATCGACAAGACAACAGGAGTCTCTAAAAGAAGGATTTTTCCTGAGTTTTGCTAGAATAAACTTAATCTCTTCACCACCTCAAAAGTCAACTTCCCTCTCTTAACATCGTTAATGGCCCCAACCGTAGCTAGAAAGGGCCTTCCTAGGAGTATCGTGATTTGAGAATCCTCTTCGATCTCCATAATGACAAAGTCAACATGAATATATAACTCTCATATCCTCACAAGAACATCTTCCAACACACCAACAGGATACTTAACCGACCTGTCTGCCAGTCGCAGTGAGATATTGGTCGGTTTCTTCTCCCCCATGTCTAATTTCATAAAAATAGATAGGGGCATTAAGCTGACGCTAACCCCCTAAATTGCATAAAGCTCTCTCAAAATTCATGGTTCCTATTTGACAGGGGATGGAGAAACTTCCCGGGTCTTTTAAATTTTTGGGAAGCATGTTTTTAATCACCGCACTACTATCAAGAGTCATGGCCACAGTTTCATGATCCTCAAATTTTCTCTTGTTAGAAAGGATCTCTTTTAGAAACTTGGCATAGGTGGGCATTTCGGATAACACCTCGGTAAAGGGCACATTGATATGGATCTTTTTAAGGAGTTCCACAAACTTTTTGAATTAAGCCTCTACCTTAGCCTTCGCAAATCTTTACGGAAGGGGAATAAGTGGTTTGTAAGGAGCAAGGGCTACATAAGGTGCCTCCTTCTCAACTTCGCCAACATTGTCCTTTTCAGGAGGTGTCGGCTCACTAACCTCGATTTCCTCAACAACCTTACTAGTACTACCGTCAACTTCTTTTCCTTTTTCACTCTTGTCCCCCTTTTCCTTGGGGTCAACCAAAGGCTTACCACTTCTTGTTGTCACAACATTCATTTGTCCCTTAGGATTTTGCTCGGGTTGCCCCGGAAATGATCCTTGAGGGAAAGAAGAAGAAGCTTGTTGTTGTGCAACTTGGAAGATTTTAGTCTCCAACATTTTGTTATGGGTAACAATGTTTTCCACTTTGGTGGTCAGCTGCCTAAGCACCTCATTAGTGTGGAGGTTTTGATTCCTAAAGTCTTCGTTTTGACGTGTCTCCATCATCATAAAATTTTCCATTAGAAGTTCCAAGTTGGATTTCTTAGGAGCAGCTGCCACAACTTTTTGGAAACCCGGAGGTCCCGCAGCTTGTTGTGGTTGGTTGTTTTTGTAGGAGAAGTTTGGGTGGTCCCGCCACCCGGGGTTGTAGGTATTGGAGTAAGGATTATTTTTCTGATTGTTTAGGTAAGTAACATTTTCCTGAGTAGATCCTCCGGCAAAAATCATTTGGCAATCACTACCGGTATGTCCATTCACTCCGTAAATCTCATAGTTGAGGGAAGCGGGGGCAACAGAAGCAACAGGGGTAGGGGCAGCCTGAGTGGGGCTTAATTCATCAATTTTCTTATAAAGTGCATCAACCTTAGCATTCATGCGATCAAAGGCATTAACCTCATACACCCCTCTAGTTTTTAGAGTGGCTTTAGCGGCGACTTGTCGCACGCTACCCCAGGAATGATGGTTTTTGGCCATCTCCTCAATAAGGTTGTAAGCTACGTCTTTAGGACTGTTCATGAAGGCTCTGCCCGAAGCCGCATCAAGGGTCAACCTAGTGGAGTGTGAGAGACCGTTATAAAAGATGTGGATAAACATCCACTCTTCAAGCACATGAAAAGGGAAAAGTCACAGCAAATCCTTAAAACGGTCCCAAGTATAGAATAAAGACTCACCATCCTCTTGCTTAAAGTTGTTAATCTCATTCCTAACCTGAGCGGTCTTAATTGGCGGAAAGTATCGCGCAAGAAAGTCGGCTTTCAATTGAGGCCAAAAAGTAATAGAATTAGATGGTAGAGATTAGAGCCAAGCCCGTGCTCGGTCTCTCAGGGAGACTGGGAAAAGTCTAAGACGAATGGCGTTCTAGTCAACGCCATTAGCTTTCAATGTACCATAATTATCAACAAATATCGATAGGTGAGGGTTTAGATTTTCAGAAGGTAATCCAGAAAATTGGTTTTCCTGAACCATTCCTATCAACGACAGTTTAAGCTCAAAATTGTTTGCCTCGAGAGGCGGGTGTACAATGCTATAATGTGGTTCCTCATCGTTGGGAGTTGCGTAGTCTTTCAAAGGTTTGGTATCAACGACAAGGGAAGGCATCGTAAGCTGTCTCTAAGCTCAGCGTCGCTCTCGCAAGAAACACTCGATTTCTTCAACGGGCTCAACTAAAATATCAGCAGAACGCGTTCTTTGCATAAACAAGAAAATAAGACCCTAGTCTCTACGGCGATCAAATAGAATTCCAATATTAACGCAATTGGTCCCCGGCAACGGCGCCAAAAACTTGACACGCCACAAGTGCACGACTAATGTCAGTGTAGTAAAAAGAATGTCGAACCACAAGGACCAATGGTTAACTATCGGTTTCTATTTTATCAATTTAAAGCTAAGGCAGTCGAAAGGTTGGAAACAGACAAACTTAAATGAAAAAGCACTTAAGCCAAAACAACTTATTTAAAAAAGCACTTTTGAAAACAGCTTAAATGAGTAAAAGTTGGAAAAATAATCAAAACAAGTAGGATTTAGGGCCATAATCCCTTACTCTAACATCTCTATATGATTAAGTTAGTCATGCTACAAGGATTTTCACGCAAATTATAGAAAAAAAGATTTTGTAGATAACACCTGCTTTCGCCAGCGTGTTATCTTGGTTTCGATAAATAATTCACCAGCTTTTGCTTATTCGAAGTTATTTATCGAAACCTCATTGTTATCACGCTTTCTATTACAATAGAACATTTCTCAACCTCTTACGAGTACTTTCGTAACATCGGAATCAGTTGTTTAAAAATCAGTTTTTGGGTATTGATACTAGTCCTTTCGGAACACTATCAATACCTAAGAACTTTTCATTTTCGTAACAAAGTTAGGTAAAAACTCAGACTTTCAAAATTAAAATGGTTCAATCCTTGTATCACATAAAGATTATCATATAGAGAGTCATGAGTTAGGTCTCAAGACCATTAATCCTTAAAAGACTACTCACTCATGGTGAGAAAAGACATAAACAAAGAATTCATACAATTCATAATCATAATAATAGCAAAAATGAAAGAAATAGAAAAACAAATGGAATAATCTGAAAAATATTACTTGCAATAGATAAAGGAAAGATCCAAGTGCTCCAAGGAGACTTTTTTTATAGAAATTGAAACTTGCAGAAGAAAAAGCGTAATAAAAATTCCTTTTCTAAAAAACTTTTCTAAAAGAGTTTTTATATAATTCCTAAAAACATCAAATTAAAAATATTCAATGCCTTGTTACATAAAATCTATCAAAACTTCAATGTGCCAGCGATCCCATCCACGGCAAATCACACCAAGAAAGGAAATAAAAGAGTGGTTTTTCGTACTCCTGTTACGGGCCATAACACGCGTTACGGGCACCCATAACAGGTCTCAGGTTTTTGGCCCAGATGCTCAAAAAGGGAAGGCTTCAGCTGCAAGCCGTTACTGGCCGTAACATGCGTTACGAGCGCCCGTAACAGACCCCTGGTTTTTGTACTAGGTGTAGCGAGCGATTTTGGACGTGGTTCTTAAGCACTATCGCTCTTTGGGGGACTACAGGTCGATTCATTTTTTATCCTATTGAAGCTGATGAAGGAAGGGAAATAGATGTTTCCAACTAACCCTGCTTGTATACTGAGTTTAAACAACGGTCTGTTAAGTTACGTATGCTATATGGAGGTGGGGCCTCTTTCTTCTTACTTTGTTAAGGATGAAATGACGGGATTATGTTATTGGTAGGATGTTAGGACTGATGTTTTTCGATTGATGTGTGAAGGTACGGGATTTTGGTTTTTTTGTTTAGTGTGCTCGCTAAGATTTTTCTTTCAATCTTATGCCTACGTATTCCCGTTTACCGAAACAGGGAAATCAGAGCGGTTCTAGTTCCTCCCATTGAAATGGTGTTTTGGTGTCTTGTTCAAAGCCCAAGACGTGAAGCTAAAAATGATTTGTATCTTGTTCGAAGCCCAAGATGTGAAGATGAAGGGTCTATTTGTATCTTGTTCAAAGCCCAAGATATGAAGCTAAAGAGGTTCCTAACTGAGAGGGAATTTGTCATCTCTAAGGAGGAGTTGTTGATGTTTGTATGTTGTGAACGAGGCACAGCTTTGAATGGTGATAATGAAGAATGTCCATCTAGTGTAATTGATGGACGGTTTTCTGGTTATTTGATATGGTGAGGGGAGTTTTTTGATATGTGGTTCCTGATCTTTTTTTGTCTTCCCTCTCTATGTATGCGTGTGCTCTCTTATATAGGTCCCCTGAATTTGAGTGTGCTGATGCCTTAAATGATTTGTAATGATGACACTCTGAACATATCTGATGTGTTTTGGAAATATATTTGAAATTCTGGTACCAGACGTGTGATGTTAAGGTGCGATGTCACAACAACACACTCTGCATAATGGACAGAATAAGCAACAAGATAACACAAGGAATTGTTCACCCAGTTCGGTCTAACTACCTACGTCTGGGGGCTACCAAGCCAGGGATGAATTTCACTACTTGTAGATATAATTTACAGACTCAACACACCAGTTGACAATCTCCTAAACTTATACTCTACTAGTGACTTTCTACCAAAGAAACCACTTAGATATGAGAACACTACTCAATCTCCTAAAACACTCAAAGAACAACCTCTTTGAGATCCCTTGATCTTGCTTCCTAGCTTCGATCAACCAACAACTCTCTATTGCTTCACAGCTTCTAGAGAGGACAGAAACATAACACCTATTCAAACCCTAGAATAGTGTAAATACAAGCACTCTAAACAAACTCTAGACACTAAGCCTCCAGCTCTTGATCTTCAATCTGTTTTCTGTACCTTCTTCCTTGGTCTTGTGCGCTTTATATAGCTCCTTGAATTTGGATTGGATTTGTCACAATATTTGATCAGATTTGTTAATTAAAAACTGAATCTTTTAAAACAGATTTTATCCCCAAAATCTTTTTAAATCTTCCACCTTTTAATTCTCCAACAAACCTGCAATCAAATCTCCCATGTAACAGAAAATATCTAGCCCAAGATATTCTCATCCAACGAGTCAACACTCTCCACAATTCCAGCTAATACGCGACCCTAATAACAACAAGCCCATGCTGTCATTAGCTTCAGTTCTGCAGGTCTGATGTTACAACATCACCTATGTGACATCAGACATCCACTTCAGCAACTAGCAACCTTAACACAGCCCAGTGTTAAGTGCAATGTTATGACATCAAGCCCATGACATCAAACATAGTTAACCTTCACAACTTAGTACAACCCAGTACTAAGACTCAATGCTGCAACATCAACACCATGACATCAGCATTGAACACTTTGTTGTTTTACCAAAATTCCAGCCAATCCAGGAACTTACAATCTCCCCCTTTGGCTAATTTTGGCTAAAACAATCTCTGCATCTTCAGAGACTTCAGCAGCGGAATATCTTCAATATTTTGAAACTTTAACTTGCAGCAGTTTGACAATCTTCATATAGTCTTCATTACTTGATCTGCTGCAGCACCATCTTCATTATTGACAACAGCCAATTGGTGCTCCCCCTCAAAAACTTGAACCAGCATCACAGCTGTTTAGTAGCTCACAATGTGCAGCACATCTCCCCCTTGATGTCTGCTTTGCTGCACTCTGCACTCTTTAATGTTATGAATTCTTCACTAGCAGCTCCATAACTATGATGTCTATACTCCCCCTCCACAGCTGCATCAGCACACTTTCCACTTTTCAACTAGACACCTTAATCTTTTACTACTCTTCTCTTTATGGCATTTATTAACTCTCCCCCTTTTTAGCCATAATTTGACAAACCTCAACAAGTAACTCGTATGACACCCTGTACAAAACCATACTTCTTCTGCCAGCAATATCCATATTTTGAAAATCCAGACATATTCTTCATCCATCCAGTTATGAAGGCTTCACACAATCATCCACAAGCTTGATCAGCATGCAATCTTCACAATAAATGCACTTTTACTGCAAGATCCATAGACAAGTACTCCCCCTGTCATGATTAACAAATGCTCTAGATGAAGATGAACCTTTGAGCACTTTTTCTGAGTACATGCATTTTGGTACCACTGTCCCTTTCTCCAAAGGTGGTCATTCCCTATCATACTTTTTAATCACTACCTGATCCACTTCAGTCTTCTCTACATTCTCCATCCAAGGCAAATCTTCTACATCATCATTCTCCCGTATGACTATGTAGATGCTCCTTAGATATAATGTAAGCACTAAGCTTCAGATCCAGAACAAAGACATCCTTCACCAAGGATACTCTTGACACCAGGGTATTACATATGCTCCACTACTGGATTTACTATCAGCAAAATAATCCAAACTCAACACTGTGTCACAAACTCCACAAATTCTCAGCTTACTTATAAGCTTTACTGAGATCCAGTCTCTTCAAGAGATCACACTTCCTCTTTCCTTACATCCACCAGTAGTTGTTGAAACTGGTGATGTCTTCAAAGACAGTAGTCATGCTTAAACACATGACCATAATCTCCACTTCTTCTGACCAAAATGCTAGAGCATTCAACTCCACATGTCCAATCTTAATCATCTTCCAGATCTAACCACCAGCAAACATGATGTTATAACATCTTTTGGGACATCAGCTTCTCATCACCATTCAAAAGACTCATTGCACAGAGAAGTCCTTCAAGAAGCTCCCAATAAAACACAGTCAGAGCAACTTATTCATACACACCTGAATACCATAAGTTCCCACACCCTCTCTGAACCATATCCTAGCAAACTCAACCATATCCAGAGTATCCATACCCAATTCTTTTTCCAGAACATACTTCCACCATTTTATGAAAAGCACAGGATTGTTATCTAGTATGGCCTTTTGAATTTTCTCAGAAGTTCTAACAACAACGGCTTCCTTCATTTGAGAGCTATCTTGGACATTATCATCAGACTTATCTCTGATCTTCCTATTTCTGGAAGAGATGAGCACTTTACTCCTGGATTTTGTAGTACCATCCACATAGATCTTCTGCTCATCAGTTCTCATCTTTGGAGGTGACTCAATATCTTTCCTCTTCCTTGATTTCAGTCGTTTAGCAACCCCAGGAACCACTTTTGCAATTAGTTCATCATCACTCTTCTTTATTTTAAGGCTAGAAGTACCTTTCTTGACTTGAGATGTTTTAACATCAGCTCTAGCATCTGCATCTTCCAACCTAAGGATTGTCAACTTGTGAAGTTTTTCTTCTGAACTATAGGAGTCATTAGTCAGGTTGTCATCTTTCTTGGCCTTGCAAGTATTCAGCTCCCAATACTTCTTAAGGTCACAGCTTTTGATCCTTCCATCAGCATTGTTGACTCCTTCATCTTGCTCACATAACTGACTACTCACATCATCCAACTTAGGAGTAACAGCACCATAAGTCATTAACCCAGATTGACTTTTCACCATACTTTCACACTTGATGTCATCATCTGATGTTACAGCATCATCACTAGATAAGCTGTCCACTTGAGGTATCCACTGATAGCAATTATCTTTGGATCTTACTCCCTTCATCACTACCTCATTCTGCTCATCAGCTACCACACATTCATCTTTGGTGTAGCTTACGTTGTAACCTTCATCTCAAAGTTGACTTATGCTAATTAAATTAGCACTCAACCCTTGAACAAGGAGCACATTATCAAGAGTAAGGCCATCATGATTCTTCACTCTTCCAACTCCTTCTACTACTCCTTTTTCACCATTGCCAAAAATAACACCATTTGCATGGCAAGGATTGAACTCTACCAAATGCTTCTTGGATCCAGTCATGTGCTTTGAACATCCACTGTCAAAGTATCATGCATCCATAGCAAAATGTTCATCTGATGTGTGAGCCAATAGACACTTCACCTTCTCCTTAGGTACCCATTGTTTAACAACTTTGGGCCTGTACTTTCTCCATCTGTTTTGAGGCTGAGGGTATCCATGCAGCTTATAGCAAGAGTACTGCATATGTCCAAACCTTCCACAATAAAAGCATCTCATCCTTTCATCTCTGAATCTTCTGCCATGATGAGATTGCTTAGGCTGCCATCCATAATGTGGTCTCCTACTACCATAACTGGCCTGCCTTCTATTATGCTGGTATCTTCTTCCATAAGGAGGCTGAGAATGTTGTTTCCTGGATTGTCTCCCATGATGGTGTGGCTTTCTTCTTCCATAGATATGAGGAACAACATTGGTGTAACCATACCCCTGATGTTGAGACACCTAATAAGACATGTGCTGTTTGAACTGAGCAGCTTGCATGCTCTTGTGGTGTTGTGGGGGCATATACTGACTAGCTCCTTGTGGCTGCTTTCTCTTCTGATTAGGACCAGTCTTCTTCTTAATCTTCTTAGGTTGTGAAACATCAGCTTTCTTAGGTGTAGGATCCTGCTTCTTTGGCTGATGTTGAGACAAAGGTTGTGACACTCCCTTCTTTGAACCTGAAGTGCTTGCTTCTGAAGTTCCCTTATCCTCAGCCACATAACCTATCCCAGCTTTGTCTCCAGCAGCTTTTTCTGACTGTAGTATCTTGTCAAGAGTGGCAGTCCCACTGTTCAACATTCTAACAGATTTAGTCATATGATTAAGATGAGCTTTGACACATAAGACTTCTTTTTCCAATTCAGCTTTGTCATTCTCTAGCTGAGCAATCTGTTTCTTCTGTTGATTCCTCTCCTGACATAGTTCAACACTCTTTAAGTACAGCTCTTTGTAGGTTGAAGCTAGCTCCTCATAGGTGACTTCTCCATCACTATCATCAGATTCAACAATTCCTGTCAAATCTGTAACATGCTTTGCTGACTCACTTTCACTTTCACTATCAGAGTCAGACCAGGAAACTGTCATGCTCTTCTTCTGCTTCTTCAAGAATGTGGGACACTCTTTCTTGACATGTCCATACCCTTCAAATTCAAAGCACTGAACTCCTTTATCTTGGGCAGTCTTCTCTTCATCCTTCTCTTTTGCCTTGCTGTTGTCAGAAGAGATGTTCCTGACATTAGGCTTGGAGTTATTGTTCATCCTCTTGAACACTTTGTTGAACTGTCTTCCCAACATAACTATGGCTTGAGACAGATCATCCTGAGACTCATCATCTGTAACTTTCTTAACTTCTGCAGGAGTGGAAACCAAGGCTATACTTTTGGGCTTCTTTTCAGGTTCTTCCTCATTCAAACCAAGCTCAAAAGTTTGAAGCGATCCAATGAGCTCATCAACCCTCATCTTGCTGATATCTTGTGATTCTTCAATGGCAGTTACCTTCATCTTGTACTTCTTAGGAAGAGACCTCAGGATTTTCCTTACAAGCTTTTCTTCTGACATCTTTTCTCCAAGGGCACTGGATGCATTAGCCAGCTCAAGCACACTCATATGGAAATCATGGATAGTCTCTTCTTCCTTCATCTTCAGACTCTCAAACTTCGATGTAAGAAGCTGGAGTCTTGACATCTTAACTCTAGATGTTCCTTCATGAGTGGCCTTCAAAATATCCCATGCTTTCTTAGCAACCTCACAGGTATTAATTAACCTGAAAATATTCTTATCCACTCCATTGAAGATTGCATTTAAAGCTTTGGAATTTCCAAGGGCAAGCTCATCTTCTTCCTTGGTCCATTCTTCTTCCGGCTTCAGCTTTGAGGTGCCCTCTTTATCTTTGCCAGCATCATCTTTTTCAAGCACCACAGGAGCTTTCCGTTCTTTAATGACAGCCTTCCAAGCTCTGTTGTCCAATGACTTTAAGAAAGTAGTCATTCTAGGCTTCCAATACTCATAGTTTAAGCCATCCAATATAGGGGATCTGTTGACAAATCCTCCAACCTCTTTGTCCATCTTCACACCAGAAAGTACCTTCCCTAGATCTTACCCAGAGACAGACAGGATTCCTGCTCTGATACCAATTGAAATTCTGGTACTAGACGTGTGATGTTAAGGTGCGATGTCACAACAACACACTCTGCATAATGGACAGAATAAGCAACAAGATAACACAAGGAATTATTCACCCAGTTCAGTCTAACTACCTACGTCTGGGGGCTACCAAGCCAGGGATGAATTTCAATACTTGTAGATATGATTTACAGACTCAACACACCAGTTGACAATCTCCTAAACTTATACTCTACTAGTGACTTTCTACCTAAGAAACCACTTAGATATGAGAACACTACTCAATCCCCTAAAACACTCAAAGAACAACCTCTTTGAGATCCCTTGATCTTGCTTCCTAGCTTCGATCAACCAACAACTCTCTATTGCTTCACAGCTTCTAGAGAGGACAGAAACATAACACCTATTCAAACCCTAGAATAGTGTAAATACAAGCACTCTAAACAAACTCTAGACACTAAGCCTCCAGCTCTTGATCTTCAATCTGTTTTCTGTACCTTCTTCCTTGGTCTTGTGCGCTTTATATAGCTCCTTGAATTTGGATTGGATTTGTCACAATATTTGATCAGATTTGTTAATTAAAAACTGAATCTTTTAAAACAGATTTTATCCCCAAAATCTTTTTAAATCTTCCACCTTTTAATTCTCCAACAAACCTGCAATCAAATCTCCCATGTAACAGAAAATATCTAGCCCAAGATATTCTCATCCAACGAGTCAACACTCTCCACAATTCCAGCTAATACGCGACCCTAATAACAACAAGCCCATGCTGTCATTAGCTTCAGTTCTGCAGGTCTGATGTTACAACATCACCTATGTGACATCAGACATCCACTTCAGCAACTAGCAACCTTAACACAGCCCAGTGTTAAGTGCAATGTTATGACATCAAGCCCATGACATCAAACATAGTTAACCTTCACAACTTAGTACAACCCAGTACTAAGACTCAATGCTGCAACATCAACACCATGACATCAGCATTGAACACCTTGTTGTTTTACCAAAATTCCAGCCAATCCAGGAACTTACAATATTTGAAAAGTGTCTGAACCAAAATAGTGCCACCTTGAATTGGTTTCCAAATCGATCAAGACCTGTCTGACTTATTCTATTATGTCTGAAATTCTTGTCCCTTGCTGGTTTTGGAAATTTGCTAGTGGTGTCTTAATGATATTGCCCAAAATTCCAACTTGAAAATGATGAAACTTTATTTCTGATTCTACGGTCCGATTTGTTAGTGATGATTTAGGAAAATCACTCCTTGTCTGAAACAAAATATCCTTATAGTGGAAATAGTTTTCAATTTGTCTTGATTGGTTAATCATGATCTTGGCAACTTTCAATTCCAATAAATATGTGTTTGCTCTTGTGAGAATGCTATTAACCTTTCAATCCATACATATTCGAATTTCTTTCCATATCTGATTTTGATATTCAATTCAAAAGTTTGGTTTAATAATCAAGATTGATTTGGATTGATTTGTAATGAATGCCTTGCTTTAATGTTGCAGGAGGTTTGACAGTGGCTTTTTTGGAGAAAATTGTTCATAACTTCGTTTTATCTTCTTTCTGATTTTTTCCGTGATGCTTTGGATCCTCTCATCACAAGTTAATGGCAGTAAAGGCTGGGCCATCAAGGTGATCGCTCCTTTTGAAAAATCCAAGTAAGCTCTTTGCGTATCAGGCGGTGGGTCTCAATATATGAATTGAAAGCTTCCGTAACCTCAACTTTAATACAAATGTATTTTTTAATCTTGTAGGGTCAAAAGCTGAACTCCGCAAAAGTCTTATCAGCAGCCTGCTTTTTCATTTTCCAGTGGCAGTCCAATGTTAGGAAGTGGTAAGGCGGTAGAACAAATGTAATAGGGTCCTCCAATGCTACACTAAAAACAAATATCCTTAAAGCAATCAAACGTCTCTTTCATATCCCACATGCTACCACAGTACCTAAAAGTGTATGTCCACTCTAATGCCTTCTCGACATGGCCATGCACCTTGAAGCTTGATTATGGAAGAAGAAAAAGTTTTATGTGAACCTGTATAGAACCACCTTATTCTCAAAACAAGTTCTTGTAGCATGTGAACTTCTAATCGATTTCTTATATGATGTGAATTTTGGTCTTTAGATTTTATTAAGCTCAAAATTTTAAGTCTTTTTGAATGATGACTTGTAGTTTTTGGATGTAAGCCTTTCAAGATTTGGTGCTTTTGATAACATGAGCTGGAACTTTAAGCGTAAACTTGAATTTTTGAATGGTGCAACTCAAACCAATCCACTCACAGCTTAAACATAACTTTATAAGAACAACGAGCCACTTTACACTTTGAGAATCTCTTTTCAAACTTGCTTCAAGATCTTATCCAATTTAAGGCTTCTAAATACATGGGTCACAAACTTGAGTTGGCGCCTTGATTTTTCGTTGACATGTAAAGTTCTTGAATTTGGAACAAAGGCTTAGAGGAATCTTATTCTTTCTCAACATTATAAATCACCCTTGAATTAAGGCAGACAATGTAACTTGATCAAGTGAGCATTGGAATTCAATCTCCTAAGTCTTCAAATTATTTAATTTCTTGAATCTTAATCACATGGAACCTTTGATTTTAACTTTTAATCTCATATCCTGGAAAATGACCATGGAAGTTGTCTTAGATCTTGAAATCACATGAAACTTCCTCTTATAGCTTGAATGGTTAATTTGAATTTGAAGTTAGAACTTGCAACTTGAATGTGAATAAATTTGAGATCAAAACTTGCGCTTCGAACTAATTAAACCTTGAATCCATGACGACTCGCACCCTTGGAAAGGAAGATGTAAGCGGTTCTTAAGACTTAGAAATTCAATATAAATTGAACTTAATGCATCTTATATACTTGGAAACTTCAAACTAACAACTTAAACCCTGAACAAACTTTCTTGATCATAAAGAACAAAAATGGCTTGTATTTGATATTTAGATCTTAGATTTGGAAAACCAAATTGGAATCTGAGCTTTGTAGTCACGTCTTGATAATTTGCGAGGATTTCAAATTCCTACCGATGATCAAAGTAATTGAACCTTTCAAAACCCCATGAATCTTCAAGCTTGCTTGAATAATATGGAATTCTCCTCGAGGCAGAGGGCACGAGCTTTATACTAGAACCATATGTAGATGATGTAGTACTTTCAGGCTTAATCTTGTAAACTTGTGAAAAAAACAGATAGGCTTGAATCTATATTATGGATTTCAACTCTATGATTCCTTCAAATCGAATTTTCCTTGATGAACCCAAATTTTAAGGACATAGAGCAACACATATCTTCAAATTGAGGAGCTTACAGAGGGAGGATGCCGACTTGTAACACAACCAGTGGTCAGTCTTGAGGGACCAATCGTCATATCCCACGGGTATAAAGGACTTAATCTTCTACAAGGGGAAAACTTCTGAGAAATGTGAAGGAAGAAAGGATTTGGTTGTAAATTAGGGATCAGAGGATAGAGGCGCACAATATCACAGGAATTCACACACACTTGTCAAGATCAGAGAACCTTCACAACCGTATACACAACACAGCCTTTGGGATCTTAAACCTTCTGCAGCAGCACCTGTATTCACAAATGAAACAAGCACACAAACTAGATAAAGAGGTTAGTTATGCACGAATGATTGACCTAATATGTTATGCAGACGTATCAGTGTATCTAAGGGAAAAATTTGGGGTACAACACAGTGAGACAGCCCCACAGTACAGTTATATACATATGAAAGCGGTAAATGAAAGCGGGTAATCACTTACTCGGTTGTAGAGCTTCCATGCTGTATTGTTAGTTGTTCAACAAAGAAAAGTTGGAAACAACAGTATATTATATAATCAAAGGAGAAAGTGCTTT
Source organism: Lathyrus tuberosus (assembly GCA_022829125.1). Taxonomy (NCBI): domain Eukaryota; kingdom Viridiplantae; phylum Streptophyta; class Magnoliopsida; order Fabales; family Fabaceae; genus Lathyrus; species Lathyrus tuberosus. Next base: position 555,802 of record JALAZF010000982.1, on the reverse strand, counting down.
GAAAGGAAAATTTGGGCTTACAGCTCAAGGAGAGGCCCAAGGTTTTATCCGTGATCGCACCGTTGTTTTGTACAGGGACTTATACGAGTGACTGAGGCTTAGGAAAGGTTTTCTGTACAAAGGGGATGGGTCTTACACTCTCTCAAGAGGCCCAAAAAATTTTAAAGAAAAGAAATGGGGTTTATAACACGTGGGTAGGCCCAAGGTTTGATTTTTCAACTGGCGATCGCGCCGAGGTTTTCTTTTAACACAAAGGGACTTATACAATATCTGAGGCCCAAAATTGTTTTGGTTAAAAGGGAGATTGGGTCTTACACTCTATTAGAGGCCCAAAGATTTTGAATGGGTCTTATAGCTCGAGGAGAGGCCCAAATGGTTTGTTTTAAACGGACGATGATCGCGTCGAACTTTTGAAATATAACGGGACTTATACAATAAGTGAGACCCACAATAGGTTTGCATTTACAAAGGATTGGGTCTTACACTCTATTAGAGGCCCATGAGTGTTTGAAAAAAGTTTGTTAGGGTGAAAATCAATAAAAGCCTAATTTTATCTTCTTTAAAAGTAAATATTTAAAGAAAATCAAATAAAATGATAAAAATACCAAATAAATTTGAATAAACCACTTGTGATTTTTGTTTTAGGTTTGAAAAATGAGGTTTTAATCACAAGATGAATTAAAACTGATTTGGTTTTAATTTTCAAAGTAAATATTCACTTTTAAATGTTTAAAAACAATTAAAAAGGGAATTTATTCACAAAAATACTAATTATATTAAATAACTAATATAAACTTAATTTTTTTTTGTGGAATAAAATATTTTAACATTTTTGTGATTTTTTACAAAAAGAACCAATAAAAAATAAATAAAATTGAAAGAGTTATTAATTTTCCAATTAATTAACAAAACATGAAAATATGGAAAAAAAAATAGCAAAATGTGAGAAAAAACACAAAATGGCATGGGTGGGGCTTGAACCCACGACCTCAAGGTTATAGGGCGCGAGCCTTACCACTAGGGTGGTGATACATCCGTTGATTGAAACAAACCAACAAATATACAAGGCATGCCTTGTTTTTCGCCTGGCCCAAGGCAAGGCAAGGCAAGTTTTGGCAAGAAACGGGAAGGTCCATAACTTTCTCATTTCTCCATGTTTGGGGACAAAATTTATATGCATCTGGCCTAGAATTTCACAAGGAATCCAATGGTGGTGGTATTTTTCTCAGATCATAAACCCTCCTCAAAATCCGATAGGGGTTTTGAAATAGGCCCGTAATTGCATTTTCTATGCTACACTTTGGTACAGGCATGAATTACATGATGAATTGGTTCAAACACAACGCATATGACATATATAAGAGATGCATGATCAGTGGACTTCAAAACAAGGCATATTTTGGAAAGTTCAAGTCATGAGGCTTACCTCCTTTTGAGTTTTTTTGGAGTTTTGATGCAATCTGTCAAGCCTCTTGTTCCAGAAATAGTTTGATGCTTTGGACACCCTCAAATGATCCCTTGGAAGCTTTTAAGATGAGTGGAATCAGTTGGAACATGCAAAAACACAAACTGGCCCTTTCTTGCAAAAGGGGTTAAAATGGCCAAAATAGCAACTCTCTCAAATGGTGTTCCAGATGGGGGGAACCATTTGGGGCAGTTCAAGGATGTTATTTGGAGTGTGTTTGAGGTTTTATCTGGTTTGGAAAATGACTGAATCAAGACATGGGTTGAAAAATGCACAAAAGTGCTATTTTGAGGTTTTGAGAGGTGACTTTGTGATTTAAGGATTACAGGTCACTTGTGAGAGTTTGGACAGCTTATACATGACATATATGAGGTGTGTGTGTGATTGGATTGGTTGGAATTGCTCTCTAACTCAAAAACTCAGAGTTGCCTTGCTAAAGAAGGCATTTTTGCCAAGAGAAAGAGATTTTGAGGAAAGCATCTGTTTGATGGCTTTGGTGTACTCAAACTGAGCACAAATGATATATATTTATAGTAGAACAAGTTTGTTTTGGGATCAATAGTGAATGGCAACCACAGCAGAGGTTTGGCCAATGTTGATCAATGGGAAGCCAAGTCTCCTCTAGCCATTGGCTAGAGGTTAGAGCATAGACCTTTGGCTCCCTAGTTGTTGGATCATTCTTGACTGAATTCAGTTGCAAATGTGTCAGTCCATGCCACCTCTAAGCATCCATTAAATGCTCCAATCCAAAATTAGAGTCTTGTCCCTCTTTTAGGGATTTCTAGGTTTGGCATGCTACTTCTTGTTCCAAGGACTTTGGAGGCTTGGCTCAGTGTTTGTCCCCTTTGGATTTGATCCTCAGATATGTCCAAGATGATGACAAGGCTTGGAATTAGCTGATTTTGCCAAATCGGGCAAAAATACAAAATTCTGCCCAGCCTTGGCAGTTTTCAGCAAGGCATATTGCCCTTGTCATATCTCATGGCTCAAGTGGAATTTGGTGATGTTCTTGGTCATTTTGGAAAGCCCTCATATGATACAACAACTTTTTGATCATATTTGGTTTTGATACTTTTTGGATCCAAGTGAAAAATGCCCCTACATTTGGAAAAAAGTAAGGCAGATTCTGACTTAGTGAAAATTTCACTAAGTGTTGGAAAAAGTGACATTTCATGTTTTCAGCCATTTTGATCATTCCATAACTCAAAATCCATAATGAATTGGAATGAGGTGTAGTTGAAGCTTTTGTAGAGGGCCATGAGGGCTACAAATCCAGTTTTAGATGGGGAAAAATGGCCTTGTGGTTTAGGAGTTATGATCCTCCAAAGTTAGTACCTTAGCCACTTTGTTTTATAACTTAGAAAATTTCTAAGTTTTTTATGGTTACCCCTTTTACAAGTTATCCCATTTTTCTTGATTTTTCTTGATGAATGATGATTCCAATCATACATTAACATCATTTTAGGGTTAAAAAACCCTTTTTGTGAAATAACTCAAAAAGTCAAAGTTGACTTTTGTGCACAGTTGACTTTTTATCGAATGAATTCCAAACTGTGCGATCCCCTATGAAATCAAGTCCTTGACCTAAATCAAACTTTATGGATTAATTTTATAGGTGTTATAGGGTGTATTGAATCATGTCCTAGGGTTTGGGAGCATGTCCTGGTCAAAAGTCAAAGATACAGTTGACTTTTCTCGCGAAACCCTAATTATGGTGCAGATGAAATTGAAACTTGTTGCTCAGGCTTCTTAGATCAATCCATTGTTGCAAATGGATCAATATGGTGTGTTAGAGACCCTCAAACCCTCTCTTGAGGTCTTGGCTCATGATTTGTCCAAAAAGTCAACTTAGGGGTGAATTAGGTCAAGAAACCCTAATTCCTAATTTTTTATGAATGCATCCCCTGAGGCAAAATTGACTTGATGATTGGGTTTATGATGTCCCTTGGAGTATCATAGGTTATGCTTTGAAGAATTGGCTCATGCCCAGAGGAAAATTTCCATCAGGAGGCCCTGGTCGACCAAAACCCTAATTTGGTGACACTGGCGATCCTGAGGCTTGGTCCACTTGGAATGTTGCAACCTGGTGCTTAATCCTTGATGTGGGAGTCCTCTTGATCCTTTGTAGATGTTTGAGAGGTTAGACAAATTGAAGATCATGTCATTCCTTGATTGATCCTTTGTCTAAATGCTCTGAGAGGGCTTGAAACCCTAAGTTTGATTGTAGTGGATGCTCACCCATCTTTGGGGAGACTATTGAGGAAAAATGATACACCCATATTGTGATGATGATTTGCACAATGATAGGAAATCTTAGTGGTCAAAATTTGGGGTATGACAGATGCCCCTATTTAATCTTCTTAGACCCGAAGGTGTGAATGGCAAAGGTATTCGGGCATTCGGGGTGCAAGAGGATTAAATATCAGAATACCCAAAATTTTGATGGTTTGCTATGAATGGTAGTTTGCACGCCCATCTTATTTTGCGAAGCAATAACGCTTAGAAAAGGTAAACTTCCCCTCGATCTTGGTCTTCAGCCAAGGAACTGGTCTCAGTTTTCTTTTGAAATGAACTTCCCCTCGATCCTGGTTTCCTACCAAGGAACTGGTCTCTGTTGCTAGAATAAACTTTATTGACATGGGACGCTATTCATAGCGGTTTTCCTCAAACTTCTCACCGAATTTTCCTGGGGAGATGCCATTTGATGATTCTACTGGGGATATTACACCATACTTTTCTTTAGATCTTCTCGGAGAAATGCCATATGATGTGATCCACTTTTGAGGTGTCGATGACTTTGTTGACATTGACTTTCTGGAGAGAAGAACCAATGTGCTGCCGAAAGTCTTTGGTTGAGAAGCTTTCTCTAGGGATTTTCCTTAATCCGGGAAAGCGAAGACATCCTCTTCACTGGCGAAGAGTGACGTTGGCTGAGGGTTCTCTGGCTTTTCAGAGGTTCAAGTTATCAAAGTGGTCAAGGGTCGATTCTACTCCAGAAATAAACTGGAGGAGAGAGATAGCTCAGACGTAACATTTCCTGACGAGGAAAGAACTGACAACTCGATTGGGAGGACGTTTATCACTAGGGGATAAGATCGACTAGAGTGATAGTGATGCAATATGAATGCGAATATGAATCAATAATGCATGATGTATGTATGTTTATGCTGACAAAACTGACGCGACATACAGACTAATGGATGAACACGACGGGATACTCGGCCACTGCGGGGGACGAAGTGGTATCGCTGGTCCAAAAGTAGCAATTCTGCCTTGCTTAGGAGAGATAGTCCCTATTGGGAGCTATGTTGGTCGGGCTTAGGAGGTAAGAACTCTTTCGGGGGTGTCAGATGAAACATGGTCTCTTATGCAGCTGATCCATCATTCAGGTGCACTGGTTTAGAAGGAGTACTTTGATTCTGTACTTTGAAGCTCGATTACTTCTGGAGAAGCGATCGATGTTGTTTTGACGTTCAACAGTCAAAAGAATTTCTATCTTTATTTTAAAAGCAGAAAAAGTTTTACAAGTAAATTCATTTTTTTTGTTTTATTTCAAGAATCGTTGATCATGTTAAAATTTCGTTCTGTAAAGCTAAAACAAATAAGAATTATAAACAAAGCACCAAGGCTCAAATTTTATTGATATGATGGAAATCAGCCAAACGCGTGATTCCACAGAGTATTTACAAAGTTTAGAAAATGGTAATTTACGGGAAAAGGGCTACATTGAAATGTAACGACCAATATCCTTCTACTAACTTTGAATTCGGGACATTCTGAGCTTCTGTCGAAAATGACCCTGACTGGAGTTTTCCTGATGGTGTAACTGCTGTTGAGGATTTGCCCCTGTCGAACATAGTTACTTGCCATTATCCCTAATTTTTGCCTGGATTGTACTGTGATGTTTCCAATCCACAGGGATGATGATTGATTTTTTTTTTAATTTTGTCTCTAATTTTTTCCTGGACCGCCCTTTCGGGTTTTCAATCCACTGAGACGTTTTTTTTAGTTTAGGCGAAGTATTTCTTGACTACGTCAACATTCGTGGGGTAGGCAAATTCCTCTCCGTCCATGGTTGCGAGTCTCAAGGCACCGCCTGAGAAAGATTTCTTGACCACATAGGGGTCGTCATAATTCGGAGTCCACTTGCCCCGTGTATCAGTGAGAAATGATTGTATCTTCTTGAGCACAAGGTCTCCTTTCCTGAAGACGCGAGGTCAGACCTTCTTGTCAAACGCCCTCTTCATTTTTTCCTGATACAACTGACCGTGGCATAGTGTCGTCATTCGTTTTTCTTTGATCAGATTGAGTTCGTCGTGTCGACTTTGACACCATTCAGCTTCTGTAAGCTTAGCTTCCATCAATACCCGGATTGATGGGATATCTACTTCTATGGGGAGTACTGCTTCCATGCTATACACTAGAGAGAAAAGGGTTGCCCCCGTTGAAGTGCGGACAGATGTGCGATAATCTTGGAGAGCAAAATGTAACATCTCGTGCCAGTCTTTGTAGGTTACAACCATCTTTTGAACAATATTCTTAATGTTCTTGTTAGCCGCTTCTACCGCTCCGTTCATCTTAGGCCGGTAGGGAGACGAGTTATGGTGTTCGATCTTGAACTCAGCGTACAACTCTTTTATCATCTTATTGTTTAAGTTAGATCCATTATCCGTAATGATCTGGCTCGGAACACCATAACGGCAGATGAGATTGTTTTTGATAAAGCGGGCCACGACTTGTCGGGTTACATTGGCGAATGACGCTGCTTCGACCCACTTGGTGAAGTAGCCAATGGCTGCCAGGATGAACCGATGTCCATTCGAAGCCTTGGGTTCGATCATACCAATCATGTCGATTCCCCATATGGAAAAAGGCCATGGGGAAGAGAGAACTTTGAGATGCTTTGGCGGTACATGAATCTTGTCGGAATATATCTGACACTTGTGACACCTCCTCGTGTACGTGTAGTAGTTGGATTCCATGGTCAACCAGTAGTACCGTGCTCTCAGAATTTTTCTCGCCATTGTGTGTCCACTGACATGAGTGCCAAAGGACCCTTCATGAATATCTTTTATCAGCCTGTTTGCTTCTGATCTGTCTCGCATCGGAGCAAGACCATGTCAAAATTCCTCCTATAGAGTGTATCACTGCTCAGGAAGAAACTGCCAGCCAGCCTTCTGAGGGTTTTTCTGTCCTTCCTTAGTGCCCCAGGTGGGTACTCTTGTTTCTGAAGGAAGCATTTGATATCGTGATACCAAGGTTTGTCGTTGATGACTGCTTCAATCGTGAAGATATAAGCGGGCCGTTCTAGGCGCATTATGTCGATCTTAGGTACGTTATTCCATTGACCTACACTAATCATGGAAGAGAGAGTGGCTAATGCATCAGCCATGTGATTCTCATCACGAGGGATATGATGAAACTCGATTCTGTCAAAGAAAGACAACAACCTTCTCGCATAGTCTTTGTAAGGAATCAATCCTGATTGGTATGTGTTCCAATCTCCTTTGATCTGATTGATAACCAGGGCTGAGTCACCATATACGTCCAAGTTTTTGATCCTTAAATCAATCGCTTCTTCGAGACCCATAATACAAGCTTCGTATTCGGACTCGTTGTTTGTACACTTGAATGTAAGTCTGGCGGTGAAAGGAATGTGGGTACCCTGAGGGGTTATGATGATTGCCCCAATTCTGTTTCCGTAATGGTTGATAGCTCCGTCAAAGATAAATCCCCACTGGGAACCTGATTCTGGCCCTTCACTGGGTAGCGGTTCATCGCAGTCTTTCATTTTTAGATACATGACATCTTCGTCTGGGAAGTCAAACCCGATTAATTCTTGACCATCAATCGGTTGATGAGCCAAATAATCGGCTAAAATACTTCCTTTAACGGCTTTCTGAGCGTGGTACTCGATATCATATTCTGATAGCAACATCTGCCAACGGGCAATCCTTCCCGTGAGAGCAGGTTTTTCAAATACATACTTGATTGGATCCATTTTGGAGATCAACCAAGTAGTGTGACGAATCATATACTGGCGAAGACGTTTGGCTGCCCAAGCCAAAGCGCAGCAAGTTTTCTCAAGCATAGTGTACCGAGTCTCGCAGTCGGTGAATTTCTTGCTCAGATAGTAAATAGAAAACTCTTTCCTTTTTGTTTCGTCTTGTTGGCCAAGTACACAACCCATTGAGTCCTCTAGGACTATGAGGTAGATGATCAGTGGTCTTCCTTCCACTGGAGGTGATAGAATCGGTGGATTCGACAGGTATACCTTGATACTGTCGAAGGCGGTTTGACAGTCCTCTGTCCAAACGCAGTCCTGGTTCTTTTTTAGTAGTTTGAAAATCGGCGCACATGTCACGGTCATGAGGAATATGAATCTAGAAATATAGTTCAAACATCCCATGAATCCTTTGACTTGTTTTTCAGTTTTCGGAGAAGGCATTTCTTGAATGGCCTTGACCTTGTCAAGATCAACCTCAATCCCTTTTTGGCTGATGATGAACCCTAAGAGTTTCCCTGAACGAACATCGAAGGTGCATTTGTTGGGATTCAAGCGGAGTTTGTACTTTCTCAACTGCTCGAATAGTTTTGACAGGTGGGTCACATGCTCCTCTTCTGTCTTAGATTTTGCAATCATATCATCGACATATACCTCGATTTCTTTGTGTATCATGTCATGAAACAGAGCTGTCATGGCCCTTTGATAGGTTTCCCCGACGTTCTTCAAGCCGACCTTGTAACAAAAGTACCCCATGGGGTGATGAAAGAAGTTTTCTCCATCTCTTTCGACGCCATTTTTATCTGGTTATAGCCCGAGAATCCATCCATGAAGGAGAAAACTTTGAACTTTGTTGTACTGTCAACCAGCATGTCAATGTGTGGTAATGGAAAGTCATCCTTTGGACTAGCCTTATTTAGATCTCTGTAATCGACACACATTCTGACATTTCTGTCCTTTTTCGGAATGGGTACGATGTTGGCTAACCATTGAGGATATTCTGATGTGGTGAGGAAGCCCGCGTCAATTTGCTTTTGTACCTCCTCTTTGATTTTGATGGCCATGTCTGGATGAGTCCGTCTCAACCTTTGTTTTACTGGCGGACATTTCGATCTTAACGGTAGATAATGTTCCACGATGCTAGTATCCAACCCTGGCATATCCTGATAGGACCAAGCGAATACATCGGGAAACTCTCTGAGAAGTTTCGTCAAACTCTCTTTGGCAGTTGGAATGAGCAGTTCCCCAATCCTGATTTCTTTTCTCTCTTTTTCTGAACCCAAGTTTACCGTTTCCAACGGCTCTTTGTGAGGTTCAATGGACCTTTCCCCCTGTCTGAGTAGTCGGGAGATCTCCTCTGGAATTTCATCGTCAACTTCTTCTTCAGACTCAAATACCGGGAACTCAAAGTTAGGAGAAGGCATTGGATCGTATGTTTCAACGGGGTTTAAAACAAGCAATCTGCATGACGTGATGATTTGTTTTAGAAGAGATAGAGAGAATTCAAGAGTGTGTGCAGTGTTTGATTTGTTACTGCTTGTTTTTATTATTTGTTTTGTTTTTTAGGATTACCATTTTCTAGAAAAAGCAAAAATAGAAAACAGCAATAAAAATGCAGAAATTAAAGAACGACGTTTATTTATTTATGATTTAGTCGAATCTTGAAACTACAACCCTATAAAACACGACTCATTCGCTTTGGACGAAGCGAAGAGGGAAATTTACAGAAAGTGAGCCCTATTAAAACATCTGTTTCACCTGGGTAGGGTGAAAGGTTTAAAGTAAAGACGGCAATTACTTTGACTTATGAACGATCTTCGGAACATCGACAGCGACTCATTGGCGGCGAACTCCTCGGTGAATCACAAAGTATGGTACCTTCCTTGATTTGTCTTCAGAAATAACGCTGATTTCTGGTGGAGCAGGATCATTGGAATCGATCTCCCAAGCAGAGTTGTCGTAGGAGGATTCCTCAGTTGTATTTCGCGTAGTATTTGTGCTCTCAGCTGCATCTCCCCATCCTGTTGGCTGGATGTCTTCGAGCCTGGTACGAGAGCTTTCGGGAGCGGTGTACTTGACCATATAGTCGTATTTTCCACTCGGTTGTCCCAAGGTGTCCCACACTTCTTTGGAATTGGAGGAGTCATCTCTCTCGATGACGTTGACCTCGGGAAAAGCATAGTTAACGAATTCTAGTCCTGCAAACATTGCAAATTCATCGTCGTGCTGAGTATTTTTAGGATAACCTGGGTGTTGATCCCATGACATGGTGGGGACGCAGGTATTCTTTCAATGATGCTCAGCTGATTTTCATTGTTCGACTGACTTTCTTGCCCCAAGTCTCCTGGGTAAGGCTGTCACATTGGCTGGCCATCCATCAAGCCATAATAGCTGTGGTCGAAGTTGTCTTTCATCAGAGTGTCCTCCTCTAATGAGTTTGGCAGAGCACGACATCCTTCCGGATCACAATCTCCATATATCATTTTGACATCTGCCCGGGGTATAAATCTCGGACTCTGTGCGTGAAAGCAAAAGAGAGTCTGCATTTCGTCCTGAGACCTATAATCGTCCTCGTTGAGATAGGACTTCCATTCTTCCTCCGCATCGGATGAATCATCTTTATTGATGGTATGCACCTCTTGAGTCACTGGTTGAAGGAAACCTCCACTGTGGAAGAAGTTTCGAATGGGATGAAAACTTTCATCGTTAGCAGCTGTCTGGGTACAGGTTGCAGAAAAACCAAGACCCTTCTTTATTTTATTGTCAGTAGGAATGATAAGCTGCCCCCATCCTGTTGTATTGGCACTCTCGACCGCTTTGATAGCATCTTTTTACGAGGAAATCGAAGTTTGTCTTTCGGATTGACTGTCCTTGTGTAGCGAAAGTGCTTGGAACTGAGTTCCAATTGCCCCCTCCGGTTCTACATAAGTGGATGACGATAAATTGCTTACGAGCAAGGCCTATTCTCCACAGATTGTGACGAGTTGGTCATTCTGTACGAACTTTAGCTTTTGGTGGAGGGTTAAAGTGACCGCCCCAGCCTGATGTATCCAAGGTCTTCCTAATAAACAACTGTATGTTGCCTGGATGTCCATGACCTGGAAAGTGACTTGGAAAGTGTGAGGACCGATAGTTATGGGAAGGTCGACTTCGCCGATAACCGTTTTTCTGGATCCGTCAAATGCTTTGACGACGACCTCGCTGGTTCTCATCGGAGGTCCTTTGAATGATAATTGCATCAAAGTGGACTTCGGCATAACATTCAGGGCTGACCCTGTTTCTACCAGTACGCTGGCTAAAGCATCGTCCTTGCAGTTAACTGTGATGTTGAGCGCCATGTTATGACGGCGACCTACTTCGGGTAATTCCTCATCACTAAATCCCAAGTTATTGCAGGAAGTGATGTTAGAGACAATGCTACCGAACTGTCTGATCGTTACATCCTGTTCCGTAAAGGCTTGCTCCAAGACTTTCTGTAGAGCCTCTCTGTGCGCTTCTGAACTAAGTAACAGTGATAATACCGAGATCTTTGAAGGAGTCTGTAACAGCTGATCAACAATGTTGTATTCACTCCTTTGGATGAGCTTCAGCATCTCATCGTTGTTCTTTGAAAGTTCGGGATTACTGGACTGACCGACCGGTGGATAAGGAGCTTCTGTCTGAAGTTCCTTTTCTTTGTTAGATTCCCCAACTCCTCTGTTGAAGATTCGACCGCTCCGTGTTACTCGACTGATGTCTGCAATATTCACGACGGAGGGCAACGGAATTTCCTTTCCATTCTCGACTATTGTTGCACCGTACTTGTAAGGGATAGGCTTAGTTGATTCATATGGTAGTGGTCCCGGTAGATAGATGACTATGGGAACCTTCTTATTTTTCTGACCATCGTAAGTAATTTCGATCCGTTCCCGGTTGGGAACTCTCGATTGGTCAAGTAGAGGGATGATGGTACAAACATCCCTAGCCCTCTGATGATCAGAGATTATGACAACGTCCTCGATTTAATCAGCGAGATAGTTTACTGATCCAGAACTTGAGCATGGTTGAATCTCTTTGCGGTCCAACTGACTTTGAAGGGTTGCTCGCACGAAGTAGCATCCTTGATTATCCACTAAGCAAACTCCACACCACTCATAGTTGTGTAGTGGCACCTGGCCACGTCCGCTTTGAATGCAGTGTAACCTGACGAGGTCTGTTTCTGTCGACCAAACATCCTGACTTTGATATCTAGTAGGATTTCCGTTAGTAATACTAATTTGCTGGGTGTCTTCGTCCATATAGATTGGAAGCCACAAATGGTTCAACAAGTGCTGAAGTGTTTCCTGGACAAGGGCACAACCTTGATCGTTTTCGCAACCCGTTTTATAGCTCTGATAATCATGTGAAGTGAGAAAACCGAGTTGGACTTGCGTAGCGTGTAACTCCACCAGGCTGATATTCATCAAGCGAATATCAAAGATTTGAATCATGTTGATCTGATAATGATTCCTATCATGGCAGTCTTGGATCCATCCAAGATCCATCTGACGCTGGAGGGCCTCTTGTACAAAAGAGCATCCCTGTTTGTTTACCGAGCAAGTCAGACAGGAATTGTACTCATGCCGCGACAGATTATGATACTGGCTTTGCCTTGAGTGCATTGCCACTAAGTTGGAATTCATCGCACGGATGTCGTGGTTCTGAATGATGTTGGAATTCGTATAAACCATGTTAACTCCACGAACTCGGTGCTCCTGGATCCATCCGAGATCCATCTGTTCCTGTAGAGCTGATTGCACCACAGAACATCCTTGATTACTTTTTAGAGCCGATATTTCACTGATGATAATTATGAGGTGGCCCATGGCCATATCCACTCTGTCTACAATGCATCTTAACCAAATTGGCCCTCAACAAGAGTACATCGTGAATTTGATAGACGTTGTTAGATTCTCCCTCTATCAGATTGATGACAGCTTTCTCGTGTTGAGGCAGCGGGTTTGTGAGAACATTCGAATTCGTATCTTTGAAAAATAAGACCCCACTCCTAACAAGCTTTTGCACGTCAGATTTAAAACTGAGATAGTTCTCTATGTTATGCACTGGTCCTCCTTGATGGTAAAGGCAAGTCTGATCCACCTTAAACCAAAAAGGCAGATTTTCCGGTACTGTAAGAGGAGCCTTGGTTTGGACATGCCCCTTGGCCAGTAGTAACGAAAATAGTTCTGCGTACGATACGGGTATAGGATCAAATCTTGGTGGCCGCGTTGCACGGTTGTTGTTGTATTGAGGACGAGCCTGCTGTAGAGGCTGTTGTGTCCTTTGCTGAAATTGCTGTTGACTAGGTTGGCTCTGCGTAACCTGAGGCTGATACGTAGGCGCGGGGTTGATAGCAGGAGTTACAGCTGCTACTGGTTGGTACCAACGCCTTTGCTTTCTGAGAGAGATATTCCCAATATCTTGCTCTTTTTTCTTAGGGAGAGCACTACCGTATTTCTTAGCACCACTTGTCGACCCAGTGTCTTTAACCAGACGTCCCTCTCGAACGACTTCCTCAAGACAAACTCCCATGCCTACCATTTCGGTGAAGTCACTGGGCGCACTGGCGACCATTCTATCGTAGTAAAATGAGCTCAAGGTCTTTAAGAAAATCTTTGTCATCTCTTTTTCCTCAAGAGGTGGACAAATTTGAGCGGCAATTTCACGCCATCTCTGAGTGTATTCCTTAAAGGTTTCTTTGTCCTTTTGTGACATTGATCTGAGTTGATCTCTGTCTGGTGCCATGTCCAAATTGTATTTATATTGTTGGACGAAGGCAGTGCCAAGATCTCTGAATGTGCTAATCGTAGCGCGGTTTAAACCCATGTACCATTTTAATGCGGCACCGATTAAACTATCCTGAAAGTAGTGAATCAGCAGATCCTGGTTCTCTGTCTGAGCTGACATTCGCCGAGCGTACATCACCAAATGGCTTTGAGGGCAAGAGTTACCGTTGTACTTTTCAAAATCGGGCACCTGGAACTTGTGCGGTACTTTCACATTGGGGACCAAGCAGAGGTTCGCGGCATCTTTTCCAAATAAATCCTGACCGCGCAGGGCCTGCAGTTCTTTCTGTATTTCCAAGAACTGCTCCTGGAATTCATCCTTTCTGTCAAACATAGTTTCCTTTTTACCAGAAGGTATTTGTGGAATCTGTCCTTCCGGGACAGTGTGTACCACAGGGGGTGGTACCATTACTACGGCAGTGAATCTTGGTGTTTCCCGAAGTTTGTAACCTTCAGGAGTTATCGGTATGCCCCTGGCATCTTCGGTTTCCTGAAGTTTGTAACCTTCAGGCCCAGCGGCTCCTGCTGAAGTTTCCGGATCTCTAGTGATCGGTGGAATATATCCTTCCAGGATATAGTTAGGTGGCATGCCCTAAGGACAATCTTTCGGCATCCTGTACCTAGGATCATACTTCTCCACTATGGGCGTTGAGGTGATCTCAGAGATCACATTCCTTTGTAGCTGAGCTTCTGCCATGGCTTGCATGTTGTTACGAAGCTTTCTCATATCCTCTCTCAGAGCGTCGATTTCTTCTTTCAACTCTCTGTTCTCTTCCTCGAGATCATCCATCTTTTTCTGACGATTGGCCCGAGTATTGTACGAATGAGACAGTTTGACTCTAGAACCGAGACACAAATGTGAGATTCGTAGGTAAGAAGAATACATGACGTGAGAATGATGAATGCAATGATTATATTAATTGGTTTTTGGTTTAATCAAAATAAACTTCGACAATTAGATTGCAAATATCAAACTGTGGGGAAATCCCCGTTTTATTGAATTCAAAGGATTACGGAAATGGAAATACAGTAAATTACAAGGTGCGGAAACAGAAACCTAAGCTAATGGGTCCCGAGTCCTCTCGGAGGAGAAATCGGGTGCTGATTCTGGTACTTTCTTTTTCTTGGACCGGGGCTCTTGGGCCGTTGTCGGGTTGTCATTCCTTTGCCAAGTGAAAGGAGTGAGCAAATTCCTTTGGTCATCCTGATTCTCTACAACATGTTGCTCCAAAATCTCAATTAGAGCATCCTTATCTTTCAGTAGTTGCTGTATTTTGATACACTCTACATTGAGAATACGGTACTTGTTCTTCCAAGACCTCCTCTCCTGTTGAACTTTGTTGAGAGTAACCTGAAGTTTTTCCGTTTTAGTCATGAAGTACATGACAGATTCCCTTGGCGGAAGAACTCCGTGACGAGGATAAGGCATCTTTAGCTTGAGAGCTCTAGTTTGTACCCAGTGGAGATAAGGCTCCACCGAGACACAGTCAGGTTTTCCTAGAGACTCTCGTCCTTTCTTATGAACATGTTTCCAAGCGTGCACTATTTCCATCTTTAGTGCCCTGTCATTTTCTCCTTCCTTGATGAAAAGACCTTCCACGTGAGCATTACGTGGGACATGCCTTATCGGGTATCCAAATTGACGATGAACTAAAACTGGATGGTAATTGATTCCTCCCTTAGTTCCTATGAGGGGTACGTTGGGGAAGTTTCCACAATGATCAATGATCCTGATCCCGTCATAAATCCTATTGCACTAATCTATGTCAGAGTTGGTAAGGGACATGATCTTCTGCGACCAACGTAAGGCACTCTTATGATCCCAAAAAGCGGCAGACTTAGGTAAATGGGAAATGAACCATTTATATAGCAGGGGTACACAGCACGTGATCATCCCTCTATTGTACAAATTCCCTAAGTGTACAGAATGATACGCATCTGCGGGTAAGGTTCGTACAGGGTTTCCAATGAGAAAAACCTTAATGGCGTTGATATCTACAAAGTTATCTATGTTGGGAAACAAAAATAACCCGTAGGTGAGCAAAACAAAGATGCTCTCGAAAGCGGCCACGTTCCCTATACTGGCAAAGTACAAGGCCTTCTTTGTTAAGAACTGGGCTGGTAAACCCGAGATTCCTCCCTTGGTGGTCATGTGAGTCTTGAAATCTGACTCATCCAAATAAATTGCTCTTTCAATGATTTGATCCTTTGGAATTTCTTCTAGTCCAGAAAATGGAGCTCGATCAGTGATATGTAAATCAGTCAGATGAGAATACTCCTCCAGCGTTGGTGCGAGCTGGTAATCCGGGAATGTGAAACAGTGATAGACCGGATCGTAAAACTGAATGAGTGCATCCATGATTCTTTCAATTACTTGGACGCTTAACAGAGGTAGCAGACCTCCGTACTTGGCTCTGAAAGCGTCAGGGTTAGTGATCATCCTTGCTAATCCTCTCAAATCCTCTAGTTTTGGAACCTTGAAGGTATACTTATGAGTTTTCCTTTTACCGAAATCCATTAGCACAATCCTCTTTTTCTGACATTTGCAATCATTGTCTTAGTTTAATTTGAAAAAGAGAGACTAGAAGAGAAGGTTTTTCTTTGTTTAAAGTTTTTAAAATGAATGCATGAATGCAGCACACAAAAATATAGAAAAAACATGAGGGCAATAGGTCGGTGTCATGAAGTCAAGGCTCTACCCATCCCAAAGGTTTATACTAGTGATTTTTGTACCTGTCTCTCAAAATCATTAATTCTTGTCGAGAAAACACCAGCGGGCCGGGAACCGTGCTAGGTGATGTTTTTCGAAGAATCTCAGAAGAGGGTAATATTGCGTAACAGCCATTTCCGATAGCTTTCGCACTACTAAAAGAGGTTTTTCCTAGGTGTATACTCAATCTTTCCACATGCGGCATCACACGCATTCCCATTAGCAGAAAAATAAACACATATATCAATTAGTAAAAGCAGTATATATATTTGTCCTAATGTCCTAGACTTTTTAAGAGCTATGAATCCTATGTTCCTGACAGAAAATGGCTCCCCGACGGAGTCGCCATCCTGTGGTTCCTTCCCAATTTAAAAGGTTTTGACCTAAGATCCTAGTGAAGGCCGATCTTAGTAATGATGACATTCCCCGACGGAACCGTCATGAAAATAACTTGTCCGAAGTTTTCATCTTAAATTGTAAGAAAGAAAGAACGGCCCCACGGTGGGCGCCACTTTTCTGTAGCGAGCGATTTTGGACGTGGTTCTTAAGTGTCGCTCCCAGGATTTTCATCCAGGTACAAACGCGAGAGTGGCGCGGAAAAACAGAGTCGTCAGCCGTGTAAATTTATCCCAAGAGAGGGAAAGGGAACACCGCATAAACCTGAGGAAGAGGGAAAGGAATGGTCATCGCAACCATAACCTGGGTTCGGGAGTCGGTTACGTGAGGGGAAGGTGCTAGCACCCCACGCGTCCATCGTACTCGATGGGATCCACGCTTGTTGTCTATTCTAAGGGTGAGTTATCCTATCATCTAGGGCTGTGCTAAGACGGGAGGGGAAGACCAAGACAGACTCGGTAGGACATCGACGTCCTAGGCCTACGTACCCCCCTTGTGCAATGGGGAATTCAGAGTCAACGTAGTTCAGACCAAGTTCTTTTTGCGTTTTTTACGAGCGACGTTAAGTTCGCGTCCGACAGTTAGGGTCGATGCCTGTTTGCGACTCAGATGGAAGGTAACGTGCCCTTTTTGAAAATAGCCTTTAAGTTTGAAGGTCCCGAAGGACAAAAAGGTTTGAAGTTGGTTTGTGTTTTTTAGGACAGAAGTGGCTTAAGTTAGTTCTTAAGTTGCATGGCACCAAAGTCTAGGGTACAGGGGCGAATACTTAACGCATCGTCCCAAGACAGGACGCTCGCTAAGCACTCTAGAAAGATGAGAGGAAGCCCCTCATTTCTCATTCCCCATACTTAAGGCTCGTGCGCAATACACCTTATTCTTATTAAGTGTTTTAAAGAAATTTGAGATGAGAAGAGAGAAGACACAAGGGTAACTCTAAAGGGGGAATATAGATCCTAAAGTCATCATGCATGGGTGACCTACGGTTAGTGAGGTTTGACGACAACCTAAATCCTAAAGGAAGAAGAAGAGGGAAGGAAAGGATAAGAGTGACCATGGATACTTATCCACATCCTTAAGGAACTTACCTTAGCCCCTGCATAAAAGGTTAGTGAGAAACGGACATACATAATATCAAAGCAAATGAAAATCAAGCAATGGAAAACAATAATGATAATAATCCAAACATGAACTCAGAAGTTAAAGGAACAACCCCAAAGCAAATGGCACAAGTGCCTTTTCAAACAGATGATCAAACGTGGTCAGAAATAGGCATACAAGAAGATCTCAAGTGAAAGCCAATCAAATAATTAGAAAAATAACTCCTAAAATCCCCACATTAAACATCAATATTATTTAACTAGAGATAAACCAAATATCAAAAATTCCTGCAAAATTTCAAAGTGTTAGTCATTCAAACAATAGGGCAAAGCTCAGGTGAGAGGTAGGGTTCAATGAGCCAAAGGGAAGGACCAAAATGCAGTATGAAATAAATTTAAAAATGAAAGAAAAATATTTTTATGCAAATTATAATGTTAGTGAACAAATGCAAAAAGAACGGATCAAAAATATTTTATGGTTGCAGAGAAATAAAATAAACAAATTCATGTATGCATGATATGAGTAATGTAAAAAGAAATTAACTAAATAATTAGTTTAAGTAATAAAAATAAAATAAAAATAAAAAATAAAATTTGTAAAATTTTTATAAAATAATAAAAATGATATATGAATTTTATGGGAATTTTTAAATGCAAGAATGTATTTTTAAAAATTAAAAATGAAATAATAATGATTTAATAAAAAAAAAGGGAAATAAATGGCATGGGGTGCGTTTAGTAAAGAATTGCATTGGAAATGATACATGGGCTGAAGATGGGAGGTGCGAACAGCAACCCAGCCCATCAGCAAAAAAATAAAATAAAAAAAGACTACCATGGAGTGCCATGTGACTGGCACATGCATATTTTAATGTGCTGGCTCATGCATGGCCACCCGATTCATCCAATGTCCCTGATCTGGTCAACTTAAAATAAAAGTAAAACAATGAAATAAAATGATTGGGAGAACATGGTAGTTACCGTGGGTGAATATACACGTAATTAATAATTAAACTCAGAAAAAAAAAAAAAAAAAAAAAAGACATGTGGCGCGCTGCTGGCCCTTGGATCATGAAAATGGAGGGTCCAGATTGCGTCTTCTCCGTTGGAGCTCCTCCCCTCGCCGGACCACCGCCAGCCGCCGGAACCCTACCGCCGGCCACCACCTGCAACTTATATTTTTCCAGAAAATGCGTATGGGTACACTATCCGACCCAGAATTTCATCAGGAATCCAAATATGGCATCAAAAACCCCAAATTGTTAGTGTATAATAAAAAACGAATAAAAAACCATTAGGGCACAAAACTTTAAATCCATATTACAATCAAACAACACGTCCAAAATTAAAAATAAATAGATCAGGGTAACCACCAATCATCACACGTCAATATTCATATAAAAAAGGGGAGTTTTAGGAGCACGAAAAAATTCACCCACCTGAGATGGTGCACCTCTAATCCTTGCTTTTGGCTGCGAATGGTGGTTGGGTTGTGTTCTAGAAATCGCCAGGAAGAGATTTGTGGAAGTACTTTTGGGAGAGCTCCTCTTGGCCGTGAGTTTGAATGAAAAATCCTTTTTTTTGGGTTCACTTGAAAACTCCAATATATCACCTGTAACGCTCTCTAACCAGTACATGATTGAGCTTATATAGACTAGGGTTTTCTACTGAATATGAATTGGGCTTGGGTGATTTCTTGTTTAATGATTTTTTGAATTATTTTGGAAAAACACATTATGTTAAGCACACCTCCTCCATGCATGAATATTTAAGAGTTTCATGATGGATCACTTGCATTTGAGTTGCTAATCACACCACATTTAAATTGGGCCTTGAAACTTTTTTGATTCATGACTTTTTAATAGTTTGGGAATTTTGAATAATGGAGAATAAATGAAGAATAAACCATGGAATTACTTCATTCTTAGGCCCAAAATAATCCTCAAAGAATGTCTTTTAATATTGGAATGTGGCATGAAGCAATGGAATTGATTATAGGTCATTATGCCCAAAGTTGTGAAAATGGGATCATGAAAAACCCTAAAAACCACTTTGCCTTATTTTGATCATAACTGGAGTTTCACAAATGATATGGAGACCCACTAGTACTTGTTGGAAAGAGGAGAAAAAGATCTTCAACTTTAAGGTTGGAGAAAAATTCATTTGAAGCTTTCTTGATGATGAAAAGTCAAGTTGAATGCAGTGAAGGAACTTGCCAAAAAAGGAAACTTTTCATTATAGGTCACTTTCCAAATTTAGAAACTTTGCACCAACTCCTGATTCCTAACAAATATGTATGAAACTTGACCCTTGAAGACCATATGAGGATGTGAGACTTTGAAAACCTTGGAGAGAACCTCAAAATTCCACAGTTGACTTCTCCTCTCACTGTTGACTTTTACCCAATTCAATTGATTTTCAATCCATTGGCCAATTGAACTTCTCCTGAACCAAACTGATGGACAACCTCCCATCCCTAGGTATTTGGGGACCCAAGGAATACCATAGAATTAAGTCTTGCCTAAAGAATCAGAAATAAACTGACTTTATAGCAAACCCTAGTTGTGGTACCCTAAGTCTAGGAGGAAATAACACAGTCTCCAAATCCAAATTCCTCTGAATATGATGTGTATCCTCTCCAACAAAGATAATATATGCCATTTGATGATGATAAAAACCCAAGGAGCTTTCCCATTGGAGCAATAAACCCAAGAATTGCAAAACCCTAATTCATGCACTGGTTAGGAGAGAGTGATCCACTTGAGGTCCCTTGCCATTTGTGAACTCTTGATGATGTGATAGACCAGATAGGACCTTCTTGAACAGCCTTAAGTACCTTGACCCCGTGCTAATGATATGCATACATGATAATGCAAAAAATGCAATGAAACATAAGCCAGTTAGTAATAAAGTAAGGAGGGCAAATTTTGGGGTGCAACAACTGCCCCTATTCAATCTACTTGGTCCTGAGGGTATGATAGCGACGGCTCTCAGACATTCGGGATGCACGGAGATTGAATACCAAAGAACCCGGAAATTTACAAACTGTGGGGAGAGAAATGACATAGTGATTGCCAGCCGAATGTGGACCTACAATCGGAGATTTGTAGAATCAACGGACCTATAAAGATGACTCCGCTGGGGATAAGAAGGTAAATCATCAACTCTGAGGTTGAGGACAATCTGGATGAAACACCGACTTTGAATATTTGAGGAAAAGGTAGACATCAACTCTGAGGTTGAGAAAAAACATAACTTCAACTCTGAGGTTAGAAGAAGGGGCGTCAACCCTGAGGTTGGACAAAAGGGAGTATTCATCAACTCTGAGGTCGAGCAAAGGCGTCCGACAACTTTGAAGTTGAAGAAGAAGAGGTATGACAACTCTGAGGTTGGGGACGAAAGGCTTCAACTCTGAGGTTGGAGAGAAGATATACAACAACTTTGAAGTTGGTAAAGAAAAGGATATTCATCAACGCTGAGATTGGTAAAAAGGTATACGACAACTTTGAAGTTGGGGAGGAATGGGTTGTTCAGCAACTCTGAGGTCGAGAAAAGATGTGCAACAACTCTGAGGTTGGAGAAGAAAGGGGAATATTCATCAACTCTGAGGTCGAGAAAAGGTATACGACAACTTTGAAGTTGGGGAAGAAAGGATATTTCATCAACTCTGAGGTCGAGAAAAGGTATACGACAACTTTGAAGTTGGGGAAGAAAGGATATTTCATCAACTCTGAGGTCGAGAAAAGGTATACGACAACTTTGAAGTTTGGGAGGAAAGGATATTTCATCGACTCTGAGGTCGAGAAAAGGTATACGACAACTTTGAAGTTGGGGAAGATAAGCGTCAGCTCTAAGGTTGGGATCACTGTATTGAGGGTTGATCTGGGCTTTCGCACAAGGTACCAAATCTGGCTTATGCTTCGATGCATGTTTGAATTTTTCTATGGCGTAATGCTCCATACAAAATGGAAATGCTACGCATTTTAAGGATGCAATGCAAATGCTTATGATATGCAAAAGGGGTCTCTCCAGCAAAATAAATGCTGGAGAGAAAAGACCAATTCAGCCGGGGATGACAAAAAATAAATTGTCCTCTGAATCCAGGAACTCTGCTGAGAAGGGTCATACTGATCGACTCTTCGGATCAACGACTTCAACTGGGGATGTAATCCCGAAAGAGCTACCGGGGACCACACCTGTCTTTCACCGAAGGTAACATCCAAAACCTGAGATTTCTCCTTTGCTGGGGGAGTTGAGAATGAGTGCCAATAGCAGAACCGGAAGTTTGATACGGAGGATTGCCAATAGCAATTGGGCTTAGGACCTGCTGGGGGATGCCAGCCCATAATCATCCTGCTTGGGTATACTGCTGAACTTAGCCTGCTGATGGGGAGAATGACTTTACTCCCACCTTGCTGGGGATTAGAATATGACATCGTCGGCGAGAGCACGCTTCCTGACTGGATGGGGGAGGTGAACACCCTGATTCTGTGGGGAAATAACGTCATGATCCAGAGAAAATATTTTCCAAGTCTCCTGCTGTGGAGGGTCTGTTCTGCTGAGGAAAGTTGCAATCTCAACGCTGGGGAGAGCAAACTGTTGGGGGAGTACAATGTTGTTGCCATCCAATAAATGCCCCTTTGAACTTTTCTACTTGCCCCAGACCACCAAGTCTAATGGAAGGAATCATCTCAAGAGGATTTTATAGAAGGTCGGGCGTTTGTACTGCCCCAGGGTCTTCAAACTCTTGGAGAGATTTATCATATCTCGACATAACGGCCCCAGTCTTCATGATCCACGACGTACATCACCTTGAAAGGGATCGTAATGACTTGAAAATACTCTGCTTTAGTATCTTGGACCCTGATTTTAGAATGAATGTCCCAGAATAACTGAACTTCGGAGAGATTTCTCGACGTGACTGCCCCAGATCAGCTACACCTTAACACGACTTACTGGGGAGAGCAACCTGCCCTTTGACATGTTTGTCCTTCAGAATTTCCAAGCATCCCAACTTGGCAGGATCAAGCTTCTTGACTGACTTTCACTGTGTAAGCTGCCATTGATGCTTAGGCACATGTATGCAAACAGAACGAGTTATTTACGAGAATGATAATCCTAATGCAACGTTTATGTTAACCTTGAAGTTTATTGAGAATACGTCGCAAAACCCGGTGAACAAATCACTAGTTGAGATGCGACCTTGATTTTTTGAATGGCAAAACAATGCGCACATGCAATACCAACAAGTCTTATTAGCACCACTTATAGGAGTCAGGAACGATATCCTGTTGAAGTACGCTTTCGAAATAAACCCTGTTTCAATTAGGACTTTTAAGGGTTGTAACGCGGTCTGGTTCACTGTTTCAGAGAAAAAGGATTTATGGCTCAAAATTTATTGGTGCCCACCCAATCTTCGTGATGGTCTCTAGTCCTATGTTCAGTTAATCCGACCCAAACGCTCATCTCCCAACAGGTTTATGATTTTCAAGGAACCTATGCCCCTAATGGTTTGGCACCTAAGGAGGTTTTGGAATGACAGTCGCCCCTTTTTATCTTTTGTGTCTGTAATCACACGAGTTTGTTCTTGTAATGCTTTTTGCTTCTTTTTTCTTTTGCTTTTTGATCCCTAATTTTTTCCTGGACTGACTCTTCTGATTTTTTCGATTTTTAAGTCCAGCGGGATGCCCTAACTTTTGCCTAAGTCACTTATTTTCAAGTTTCGACTTAGCGGGCCCTCTTCTTTTTTTTTTCTTTGAACAAAGCGTGTGACACTGGTTGTCTTACTTGCTTGAAAGGGTTATGACTGCCTCACTCCTTAGTTGTTGATGGATAACCATTGTGGTTTCACATCTCTTGACGGTGGAATAGAAGGTAATGGTTCCTCGGATGCACACTCTCCTTGAATTTTGAATGCTTGGTCAAACTAACTGACGCCTACCCTGCCCCTGGGTTAAGTATGAGGGTTTTTCGTACGAAAGAAACTCCTACTTCAAGGCTCAAAGGGTTTAACGAGGGCCTATCTCCCTTATATCTCCAGTGTTTAGGGATTTGAAACAATGTCTGTACATCCTCAACAGGGTTTTATCCAAAAGCGTACCATTATAAATCTGCGTTCTTATTTCGTCATCCTCCCTCAAGAGTTCTAAACAAAGAAAATTGGTATTGCAGTGCATATAAACATTTAAGAGTGAAAACGAATGGATTACTTCAAGAAAAACATACTCATCGCATTAATATCGTCATTAAAAACAAGCAAGTCTTATATGCATACAATGCTTTAACAAGAAATGAAAAACTACAAATGAAAATGCAGTAAAGAAGCTGAAGATTGCCATTGCCGAGGAAGCTTGATTCTGCCTGGATGTACTTGCAGACTGAGTGCTCACTTGAGAAGGGAGGCTTCAATTAATGTACATATCATCTTCAGTGAATGCAATGATCCTTGAGTCTACCAGATCTTGCACCTTGTGCTTGAACACGTTGCAGTTTTCAATTGAATGACCCAGTGTGTCTGAGTGATATTCACATCTGGCATCCAGATCATAATCAGGAGGAATAGGGTCAGGAACAGGCTTGGCATTCCTTAGTTCAACCAGAGAACTCTCAAGTAGACGGGCAAGAGCATCACTGTGAGGAATAGGGAGTGGATCGAAACTTCTCGCAGGCCTTCATGATCTTTGTTGTCTCTGTTGCTGAGGAGCATAAGGTCGCTGATTTTGAACAGACCGTTGAATAATAGGGGGAACATACACAGCACTAGTTTCTCCTTCCTTTCCCTTGGAGGACCCAGCATAAGGTTTCTTACTTCCTCCAGATGAGGACCCATCACCGCCTGATATTTTCCCCGCCTTAATTCCGCTTTCTACCATCTCTCCTACCAAGATCAAATCAGCAAACTTTCCAGTCATACACGGTACCAGCTTTTCATAGTAATGACCCTGCAAGGTTGCCATAACCATAGTTATCATTTCACGTTCCAACATGGGAGGCTGAACCCTAGCTGCCAGTTCACGCCACCTCTGGGCATACTCTTTGAAACTCTCATTGTTCTTCTGTGATAAGTTCTGCAGCTGTGTTCGGTTAGGAGCCAAATTAGTGTTATATTGGTAGTGTCTAATAAATGCCCCCGCCAAATCTCTCCAACTACGCACATCCTTCCTTTCTAGTTGTATGTACCACTCCAGGGATGCCCCAGATAGGCTATCCTGGAAGCAATGCATCATCAGCTTTTCATTCCTCGCATGCGCAGCCATTTTGCTTGCGTATGCCCTCACGTGGGTCCTCGGGCAAGTCATACCATTATACTTCTCAAAAGTAGGGATCTGGAACTTGTACGGGATAACAACGCCTGGAACCAGCCCCAAATCCTCTAGATCCATACCCAAAGCATCCTGATTCATAACACCCCTTAGTTGTTCCTCAATCAACCTGATCCTCTGATCATTGTCAATCTGGGGACCAACATCCCCATCTGGCAGAGAAAATGCATCATCTTGAACATCATCATACTGACGACCATGAACTGCGCCAGCGCCATTACCTCCTTCCGCTGCAGTGGGAACCACAATACTTTCTCCTCCGCCCGGAGGAATCGCAACACCAGAAACAGGAACACCTCCGCCCAGAGGGCCATTCTGCACACTAGTACCAGTAACACCAGTATGGACTCCTCCCTGGAGGACAACTTCGTTATCAATCCTTGCAATCAGTGGTTGGACAACAGTTCTTAACTGCTCTTGGCCCTGCGCAACCCCTTGCATCAAATCCATGAATTGGTTCATGCGAGTCCGCATCTCAGTCATCTCATTTTGTATCTGATCCATGGGTCTTTTCTGATTCTGTCTGGTAGGATACCGGTGAATGTGTTGATCTGCAATCTGGTGCGGTGGAAGAGAACCAAGTAAGAACGCCAGAGATAAACACCTGTTATGCAAAATGATTATGGATATGCGAATGCAAATGAACATGTTTAAAAATTTGCAGGGCGATCCACCCCTTGATTCCAGTTTAATTTCAAAAACCATAATCAAAGTTAGGATGCAACCCTACAAATGAATAAACATGTTGGGATGCAAGAAAAATGATATGCTCATGCAAACATGGGGTCAAGGTACACTGCTGGATGTGTTGTGCTGTTAGCTGAACGAGAACTACCACCCAAAAAAACCAGAATTCTGAACCACTGAGGAACCCAAATAATCAGACATTGATGAGAAATCTGGAAAACAGTGTAGGTTGAAGGTCTCAGTTACCTGCAAACCTGCAAACGCCCATCCCCTCTCACTTGTGGGTACTAGGATGTTCAGTATCCCGGGCTCTCAGGTCAAGAAATGATGATACGTTCACCATTTCTGGTTTGGCATCATCATCAATCGAGGAGGCCTCAACTGATTCTCCAAAGCGGAAGGTCCTCAGCTTTGGCACTGAGGTCGAGAAACAATAGTACATTCATCCCTCGGGGTACAGTACTAAAGTCAATCGAGGAGTGCCTCCACTGATTCTCTTCAAAACGTAGGGGCCATCCTATGCGAGTTCCAAAGCGGGCCCTCGGGTGCGAATGGGTTTGCCACAGGATGTGGTCTGCCACTGTCACCACTAAAGAGGGATGTTTTCACTAAGGTCCTCAATGATCGGTCACCAGAGTCGACAGCTCTCTAGATCAACACCCCAACATGCGCAAGACACACACGTTAGAATGCATTCCAAGATAGCCTCATCTGGTTGTGAATTTCGTGAACACACAAACGTACCAAGCGGGCACGTAGGTCCCACTACTTTCCACTATAGTCCTAGGGTATACTCAAGCCTGGGTATTGGGCTTCTCTCTCAGACCCACCCAACCTGCAAAGCAAAGACAGCCAGCACAGCACAACAGCATGACAGTAATAAAAATGAAATGCAAAAAAATGCGGTAAAAATAAAAATAAAAATAAAATACAACACATAAAGCAAAACAAAAACAAAACACCCAAAGAGAAAAAAAGGACAGGAAAGCGTTAGGATTGACTCGCTTAGGGATGGACCAGCATAGGTCAACCAGAGTCCCCAGCAGAGTCGCCAGTTGTCGCTCCCAGGATTTTCATCTAGGTACAAACGCGAGAGTGGCGCGGAAAAACAGAGTCGCCAGCCGTGTAAATTTATCCCAAGAGAGGGAAAGGGAACACCGCATAAACCTGAGGAAGAGGGAAAGGAATGGTCATCGCAACCATAACCTGGGTTCGGGAGTCGGTTACGCGAGGGGAAGGTGCTAGCACCCCACGCGTCCATCGTACTCGATGGGATCCACGCTTGTTGTCTATTCTAAGGGTGAGTTATCCTATCATCTAGGGCTGTGCTAAGATGGAAGGGGAAGACCAAGACAGACTCGGTAGGACGTCGACGTCCTAGGCCTACGTACCCCCTTGTGCAATGGAGAATTCAGAGTCAACGTAGTTCAGACCAAGTTCTTTTTGCGTTTTTTACGAGCGACGTTAAGTTCGCGTCCGACAGTTAGGGTCGATGCCTGTTTGCGACTCAGACGGAAGGTAACGTGCCCTTTTTGAAAATAACCTTTAAGTTTGAAGGTCACGAAGGACAAAAAGGTTTGAAGTTGGTTTGTGTTTTTTAGGACAGAAGTGGCTTAAGTTAGTTCTTAAGTTGCATTGCACCAAAGTCTAAGGTACAGGGGCGAATACTTAACGCATCGTCCCAAGACAGGACGCTCGCTAAGCACTCTAGAAAGATGAGAGGAAGCCCCTCATTTCTCATTCCCCATACTTAAGGCTCGTGCGCAATACACCTTATTCTTATTAAGTGTTTTAAAGAAATTTGAGATGAGAAGAGAGAAGACACAAGGGTAACTCTAAAGGGGGAATATAGATCCTAAAGTCATCATGCATGGGTGACCTACGGTTAGTGAGGTTTGACGACAACCTAAATCCTAAAGGAAGAAGAAGAGGGAAGGAAAGGATAAGAGTGACCATAGATACTTATCCACATCCTTAAGGAACTTACCTTAGCCCCTGCATAAAAGGTTAGTGAGAAACGGACATACATAATATCAAAGCAAATGAAAATCAAGCAATGGAAAACAATAATGATAATAATCCAAACATGAACTCAGAAGTTAAAGGAACAACCCCAAAGCAAATGACACAAGTGCCTTTTCAAACAGATGATCAGATGTGGTCAGAAATAGGCATACAAGAAGATCTCAAGTGAAAGCCAATCAAATAATTAGAAAAATAACTCCTAAAATCCCCACATTAAACATCAATATTATTCAACCAGAGATAAACAAAATATCAAAAATTCCTGCAAAATTTCAAAGTGTTAGTCATTCAAACAATAGGGCAAAGCTCAGGTGAGAGGTAGGGTTCAATGAGCCAAAGGGAAGGACCAAAATGCAGTATGAAATAAATTTAAAAATGAAAGAAAAATATTTTTATGCAATTTATAATGTTAGTGAACAAATGCAAAAAGAATGGATCAAAAATATTTTATGGTTGCAGAGAAATAAAATAAACAAATTCATGTATGCATGATATGAGTAATGTAAAAAGAAATTAACTAAATAATTAGATTAAGTAATAAAAATAAAATAAAAATAAAAAATAAAATTTGTAAAATTTTTATAAAATAATAAAAATGATGTATGAATTTTATGGGAATTTTTAAATGCAAGAATGTATTTTTAAAAATTAAAAATGAAATAATAATGATTTAATAAAAAAAAAAGGGAAATAAATGGCATGGGGTGCGTTTAGTAAAGAATTACATTGGAAATGATACATGGGCTGAAGATGGGGGGTGCGAACAGCAACCCAGCCCATCAGCAAAAAAATAAAATAAAAAAAGACTACCATGGAGTGCCATGTGACTGGCACATGCGTATTTTAATGTGCTGGCTCATGCATGGCCACCCGATTCATCCAATGTCCCTGATCTAGTCAACTTAAAATAAAAGTAAAACAATGAAATAAAATGATTGGGAGAACATGGTAGTTACCGTGGGTGAATATACACGTAATTAATAATTAAACTCAGAAAAAAAATAAAATAAAAAAGACATGTGACGCGCTGCTGGCCCTTGGATCATGAAAATGGAGGGTCCAGATTGCGTCTTCTCCGTTGGAGCTCCTCCCCTCGCCGGACCACCGCCAGCCGCCGAAACCCTACCGCCGGCCACCACCTGCAACCTATATTTTTCCAGAAAATGCGTATGGGTACACTATCCGACCCAGAATTTCGTCAGGAATCCAAATATGGCATCAAAAACCCCAAATTGTTAGTGTATAATAAAAAACGAATAAAAAACCATTAGGGCACAAAACTTTAAATCCATATTACAAGCAAACCACACGTCCAAAATTAAAAATAAATAGATCAGGGTAACCACCAATCATCACACGTCAATATTCATATAAAAAAGAGGAGTTTTAGGAGCACGAAAAAATTCACCCACCTGAGATGGTGCACCTCTAATCCTTGCTTTTGGCTGCGAATGGTGGTTGGGTTGTGTTCTAGAAATCGCCAGGAAGAGATTTGTGGAAGTACTTTTGGGAGAGCTCTTCTTGGCCGTGAGTTTGAATGAAAAATCCATTTTTTTGGGTTCACTTGAAAACTCCAATATATCACCTGTAACGCTCTCTAACCAGTGCATGATTGAGCTTATATAGACTAGGGTTTTCTACTGAATATGAATTGGGCTTGGGTGATTTCTTGTTTAATGATTTTTTGAATTATTTTGGAAAAACACATTATGTTAAGCACACCTCCTCCATGCATGAATATTTAAGAGTTTCATGATGGATCACTTGCATTTGAGTTGCTAATCACACCACATTTAAATTGGGCCTTGAAACTTTTTTGATTCATGACTTTTTAATAGTTTGGGAATTTTGAATAATGGAGAATAAATGAAGAATAAACCATGGAATTACTTCATTCTTGGGCCCAAAATAATCCTCAAAGAATGTCTTTTAATATTGGAATGTGGCATGAAGCAATGGAATTGATTATAGGTCATTATGCCCAAAGTTGTGAAAATGGGATCATGAAAAACCCTAAAAACCACTTTGCCTTCTTTTGATCATAACTGGAGTTTCACAAATGATATGGAGACCCACTAGTACTTGTTGGAAATAAGAGAAAAAGATCTTCAACTTTCACGTTGGAGAAAAATTCATTTGAAGCTTTCTTGATGATGAAAAGTCAAGTTGAATGCAGTGCAGGAACTTGCCAAAAAAGGAAACTTTTCATTATAGGTCACTTTCCAAATTTAGAAACTTTGCACCAACTCCTGATTCCTGACAAATATGTATGAAACTTGACCCTTGAAGACCATATGAGGATGTGAGACTTTGAAAACCTTGGAGAGAACCTCAAAATTCCACAGTTGACTTCTCCTCTCACTGTTGACTTTTACCCAATTCAATTGATTTTCAATCCATTGGCCAATTGAACTTCTCCTGAACCAAACTGATGGACAACCTCCCATCCCTAGGTATTTGGGGACCCAAGGAATACCATAGAATTAAGTCTTACCTAAAAAATCAGAAATAAACTGACTTTATAGCAAACCCTAGTTGTGGTATCCTCAGTCTAGGAGGAAATAACACAGTCTCCAAATCCAAATTCCTCTGAATATGATGTGTATCCTCTCCAACAAAGATAATATATGCCAATTGATGATGATAAAAACCCAATGACCTTGCCCATTGTAGCAATAAACCCAAGAATTGCAAAACCCTAATTCATGCACTGGTTAGGAGAGAGTGATCCACTTGAGGTCCCTTGCCACTTGTGAACTCTTGATGATGTGATAGACCAGATTGGACCTTCTTGAACTGCCTTAAGTACCTTGACCCCATGCTAATGATATGCATACATGATAATGCAAAAAATGCAATGAAACATAAGCCAGTTAGTAATAAAGTAAGGAGGGAAAATTTTGGGGTGCAACATTAAGCACTGTCGCTCTTTGGGGGACTACAGGTCGATTCATTTTTTATCCTATTGAAGCTGATGAAGGAAGGGAAATAGATGTCTCCAACTAACCCTGATTGCATACTGAGTTTAAACAGCGGTTTGTTAAGTTACGGATGCTATATGGAGGTAGGGCCTCTTTCTTCTTACTTTGTTAAGGCTGAAATAACGGGATTATGTTATTGGTAGGATGTTAGGACTGATGATTTTTGATTGATGTGTGAAGGTACGGGATTTGGTTTTTTTTTTAGTGTGCTCGCTAAGATTTTTCTTTCAATCTTATGCCTACGTATTCCCGTTTACCGAAACAGGGAAATCAGAGCGATCGTAGTTCCTCATATTCTATGGGAGGAAATGGTGTTTTGGTGTCTTGTTCAAAGCCCAAGATGTGAAGCTAAAAATGATTTGTATCTTGTTCGAAGCCCAAGATGTGAAGCTGAAGGGTCTATTTGTATCTTGTTCAAAGCCCAAGATATGAAGCTAAAGAGGTTCCTAACTGAGAGGGAATTTGTCATCTCTAAGGAGGAGTTGTTGATGTTTGTATGTTGTGAACGAGGCACAACTTTGATGCTAAAAGGTTGATTGTCTCAACCGGGGTTTCCTTATATAAAGCCTAAGAGGAGGTTGAAAGGTTGACTTTTCTGTGGAGAATGTTCTTTCTGTCTTGTACAAAGCCCAAGATTGAGGCTAAAAGGGTTTAACTCAACAAGAGAGTCTTTTTGTGTGTCTTGTACAAAGCCCAAGACGGAGGCTAAAGGGGTTTGACTCAACAAGAGAGTCTTTTATACTCAATAAGAGAGTTATTTAGTGTCTCGTATGAATCCCGAGATGGGGGCTAAAAGTAGGGTGACTCAACAAGAGAGTCTTTTATACTCAACAAGAGAGTGTTTTTGTATCTCGTACGAAGCCTGAGATGGAGACGAAAAGAGTGATTCATCAAGAGAATCTATTATACTCAACAAGAGAGTGTTTTGTATGTCTTGTACAAAGCCCAAGACGGAGGCTAAAGGAAGTTGGATGACTCAGCAAGAGAGTCTTTTTGTATCTCGTACGAAGCCCGAGATGGAGGCTAAAAGACTTAGCTCTACTGGGGAGAATCATTGTACAAAGCCCAAGAGGAGGCTAGCGTGCTGGTGACTGTTTCAGTTGAGTGACCAGTGTGTTAGTTCAAAGAGAAAATCAATTCTTATATGAGTAAAGTTATACTCATAGATTTGATCTGAGGGTGCGGATTATTTCCTGTTCTCTAAGGAAACAGGGAATCTGAGGGAGCTTTAGACTATCCGAGTCTATGAGTTTTATCCTTTGTACTATGTTTAAGAAACAGTGGTAGTGAGATCTAGACTCTTGAAAGAATGTTCTATTAAGATGACTAATTTTTGTTCCTATACCTCTAGGAGGTCGTCGGGACAATTTGTACGAAGCCCAAGAGGAGGCTGGAAACTTTTAAGAAGCCGAGGGACCAATTTGTACGAAGCCCAAGAGGAGGCTACCTTCCGGAGGAAGAATCATTAACGAAGCCTAAGGGGAGGCTGTGAAAACTTATAAGAAGCCGACGGGTCCATGTACAATGCCCAAGAGGAGGCGGGGATGCTTTTAGGAAGCCTCCGGGTCCTTGTACTAAGCCCAAGAGGAGGCTGATGAACAGTTCCAGAAGGGGTTTCACATGGAACAATGTCCTTCTGTATATGAACTGTTCACGGGGGAAATTCCTTAGATCTAGTTATCTAATGTTGATGTAAGGAGGCGAGGTTTTGTCTAGTTCTAGACGTATTTGCCGGGGGAAACTCTAAATATCTATACTATTATTACACATTTGATATGAGTTATGAAAGAAGACTTACAGTGAGACAACCCCACAGTACAGTTATATACATATGAAAGCGGGTAAACACTTACTTTGTTGTAAAGCTTCCATGTTGTATTGTTAGTTGTTCAACAAAGAAAATTTGGAAACAACAGTATATTATATAATCAAAGGAGAAAGTGCTTTGAAAGGAAAATTGGGGCTTACAACTCAAGGAGTGATCGCACCGTTGTTTTGTACAGGGACTTATACGAGTGACTGAGGCTCAGGAAAGGTTTTTTGTACAAAGGGATGGGTCTTACACTCTCTCAAGAGGCCCAAAAAGTTTTAAAGAAAAGAAATGGGGCTTATAACACGAGGGTAGGCCCAAGGTTTAATTTTTCAACTGGCGATCGCACCGAGGTTTTCTTTTAACACAGAGGGACTTATACAATATCTGAGGCCCAAAATTGTTTTGGTTAAAAGGGGGATTGGGTCTTACACTCTATTAGAGGCCCAAAGATTTTGAATGGGTCTTATAGCTCGAGGAGAGGCCCAAATGGTTTGTTTTAAATGGGCGATGATCGCGCCCGAACTTTTGAAATACAACGGGACTTATACAATAAGTGAGGCCCACAATAGGTTTGTATTTACAAAGGATTGAGTCTTACACTCTATTAGAGGCCCATGAGTGTTTGAAAAAAGTTTGTTAGGGTGAAAATCAATAAAACCCTAATTTTATCTTCTTTAAAAGTAAATATTTAAATAAAATCAACTAAAAATGATAAAAATACCAAATAAATTTGAATAAACCACTTGTGATTTTTGTTTTAGGTTTGAAAAATGAGGTTTTAATCACTAGATGAATTAAAACTCATTTGGTTTTGATTTTCAAAGTAAATATTCACTTTTAAATGTTTAAAAACAATTAAAAAGGGAATTTATTCACAAAAATACTAATTATATTAAATAACTAATATAAACTTAATTTTTTTGTGGAATAAAATATTTTAACATTTTTGTGATTTTTTGCAAAAAGAACCAATAAAAAATAATTAAAATTGAAAGAGTTATTAATTTTCCAATTAATTAACAAAACATGAAAATAAGGAAAAAATAGCAAAATGTGAAAAAAAAAAAAACACAAAATGGCATGGGTGGGGTTTGAACCCACGACCTCAAGGTTATAGGGCGCGCGCCTTACCACTGGGGTGGTGATACATCCGTTGATTGAAACAAACCAACAAATATACAAGGCATGCCTTGTTTTTGGCTTGGCCCAAGGCAAGGCAAGACAAGTTTTGGCAAGAAACGGAAAGGTCCATAACTTTCTCATTTCTCCATGTTTGGGGACAAAATTTATATGCATCTGGCCTAGAATTTCACAAGGAATCCAATGGTGGTGGTATTTTTCTCAGATCATGATCCCTCCTTAAAATTCGATAGGGGTTTTGAAATAGGCCCATAATTGCATTTTCTATGCTACACTTTGGTACAGGCATGAATTACATGATGAATTGGTTCAAACACAACACATATGACATATATAAGAGATGCATGATCAGTGGACCTCAAAACAAGGCATATTTTGGAAAGTTCAAGTCATGAGGCTTACCTCATTTTGAGTTTTTTGGAGTTTTGATGCAATCTGTCAAGCCTCTTGTTCCAGAATCGGTTTCATGCTTTAGACACCCTCAAATGATCCCTTGGAAGCTTTTAGGGTGAGTGGAATCAGTTGGAACCTGCAAAAACACAAATTGGCCCTTTCTTGCAAAAGGGGTTAAAATGGCCAAAATAACAACTCTCTCAAATGGTGTTCCAGATGGGGGGAACCATTTGGGACAGTTCAAGGATGTTATTTGGAGTGTGTTTGAGGTTTTAGCTGGTTTGGAAAGTGACTGAATCAAGACATGGCTTGAAAAATGCACAAAAGTGTTATTTTGAGGTTTTGAGATGTGACTTTGTGATTTAAGGATTACAGGTCACTTGTGAGAGTTTGGACAACTTGTACATGACATATATGAGGTGTTGTTAACCCTCAATTTCGACGCCAGACAAAATCAAAGCAATGTTAATGTTAAAAAGTTATTTTTAATGTAGAAAAGGCTTCGACCTAACTTTTTGAGAGGCCTGAGTCGAATAGGTGCGGAGAAACCTTAAAAAATGGCTAAGTACTGAAACGGTTCTTCGACCATGAGAATGTGGCGCTGCAGTGGTTATATTAAGATTGGAGGGAATTTCCAATATTTGAAATTTAAGTAAGAGCAGTTGTGAGCGTGGGAACAGTTGAGATCAAGGGGAAGGCGCCAAAACCCACACGTTCGAAGCAGTAACTACCACTGAGTAGTTATCTCCTAGCACTATAAATAGGAGTTGGTTCTATGTAAAAAGGGTGTTCATATTTTTGTACAAGTTACTCTAAGAAACTCAAAGTACCCGCGTGTAGAGAAACGAGTTTGTGAGAATGTACGTAATGTAACACCATTGTCTTCATTAATCTAATTTATCTCCAGCATGTTTACTTTCCATGCCTTTACAGTTTCTTGAACTTTATCTTCCATGCCAAATTTATGTTCAAAGCCATTTAAACTTTCTACATTTTACTTTCGACTGCGTTTTTACGTTCAAGCATTTAGTGTTCAAGCCTTTACGTTTCAAAGTCTTTCATTTTCAAGAACGTGGAGTTCTCATTTAAATCCATTGCATTTATTTTCAAAGTCTTTTACTTTCCTGCACTTTACCTTCGACATCACTTTTATTATCCCAGCCTTTACTTTCCAAGAACGTGGAGTTCGTTGCATTTTACTTTCAAAGCTTTTACTCATTCGACGCCTTTAATTTCTGCACCCTTTATTTGCATCACTTTAAATTTCGAGTCTTCACTTTACTTTATTGCCCATAGTCGAACGTGGAGTTTAGTTAGACTTTATTTTCAGCATTGTCAAACGTGGAGTTCAGTTTACATTTTCTTTAATTTACACTTGTCTCTCAAACTTAGCACATGTCCTAGGATTTGTGTGGTCGATCCTGCAAGTTAAATCAATTTGCGTGTAGATTGATAGACCAGAGGTTGTTCACCAAAATTCACGGTAAACAAATTGGCACGCCCAGTGGGACCCAGTGCTAAGCTAAACCTTTTTTGTCAGCCTCATTTCTCTTGGTGAAGAAGCACTTTCGTTGTATGTTATTGAGAAGTGGGAAGTTAGCCACAGCAAACGAAGGAATACCAAAGAGAAGTTACACTAAGAAAATGGCAACCAATGCCAATCAACAAGTTGATCCTCAAGGGAGTATTTCAAACACTCAGTCCAGTAGCAGCACACCATCACCAGTGTCTTCGACAGGAGGACAGGCGTCACTTCCATTAGTAGTGTCTGAGCCAGGATCAACATATACAAAATCATATACTCAACCTGTGTTGGAATACATAGGACCACAAAGTTCTAATTCACCAACACCCCCCAGGAGGAAATTCAATGTACAGGCACGTTCCTCCACCAGGCTTTCCACATCCAGGGTCAAGGAGTCAACCCTATGGTA
The DNA here is from genome assembly GCA_022829125.1 of Lathyrus tuberosus. Classification (NCBI taxonomy): domain Eukaryota; kingdom Viridiplantae; phylum Streptophyta; class Magnoliopsida; order Fabales; family Fabaceae; genus Lathyrus; species Lathyrus tuberosus. Next base: position 520,031 of record JALAZF010000982.1, on the reverse strand, counting down.
TGCCTACATCAATGATGCAAAACCTGCAGAATGCTCCACCTGTGTTTTCAGAAACTGTTGTGTCTTCGCCACTACAAGGGTCAGGATCAGGAGAACGAAATAACCAGAATCTAGGTGTTGGTTATTCTGTTCAAACACCTAGCCTTACAAATACATCCATAAATTGTTTGAGACAGCAGATGGATGAAAGTAACATGCAAATGGTACATACGTTGTCTCAGACAATGGGAGGAGTTTTTCAACCTTTGATCCAAAATACAACCCAAACTAACCAACAATTGGCTGCACAAGTGGCACGCATGGCTGATTTCATGGGAGTACCAGCAGTAGATAGAAGAGCGACGGTTGTCAAAGATATCCCAAGACGTCATCCACGTCAGATACCTGATGCTAACTTGGAGGATCAAGAGATGTTCGATCATTTTAGAGTCAAACTACCAAGAAACCAGATGCCATACCAGATGGAGGAAGAACCAGTAGTGATGGTGAACAGGAACCAAAACGCAGATCAACTACTTAGGCAGGTTCGACACCAGAATCAAGCAGAAGAAAATAATCTTGCAGCCATGGTTGAAAGGATAATGACTAAAAATGGTATGAATTTTGGCTTCACCAGGCCAAATTATACTTCACCTATAGTGGATTACATTCTCCAAGCAGAACTACCCCCTAGGATGAAAGTTCCAAAGTTCAGCATGTTTTCAGGAGATACTACTGAGTCTACTGTCGAACATGTAGCTAGATACTTGATCGAAGCGGGCAAGATTGCAGCTGACGAAAGCCTTAGGATCAAATATTTCCCAAGTTCCCTTACCAAGAATGCCTTCACACGGTTTACTACGTTGCCTCCAAACTCCATATACAATTGGACCCAATTAGAACGTTTGTTTCATGAACAGTTCTACATGGGGCAAACTAAGATTAGTTTGAAAGAATTGGCTAGCATCAAGCGTAAAGTCACTGAGCCAATTGATGATTACCTAAATAGGTTTCGACTTCTTAAAGCCAGGTGCTTTACACAAGTGTCAGAACATGAGTTGGTTGAAATGGCTGTTGGGGGTCTTGATTACTCCATTAGGAAGAAATTAGATACCCAATATCTTAGAGATATGGCCCAGCTGGCTGATAGGGTTCGACAGCTAGAAAGACTAAAAGAAGAAAAGGCCAAATTCAGTAGGGGTAAAAAAGTAGCATTTGTCGAATGCAAGGAAGATGTGGAGAATATGTATGGTGAACCACCTTGTTTCGACGAAAATGAGGTTGACGTTGCTGAGTTAAAGCAAGGTCCACCTTATGCTTGCAAATTATTAGCCCCTTCAGAAGGAAAAAATCCTGTCGAATCTAACGACAAATTCCCTAAGAAAACATATACCTTCGACGTCACTAAATGTGACGAAATTTTTGATTTGTTAGTTAAAGATGGGCAAATGATAGTGCCTGCTGGTGCTAAAACGTCACCTTTAGAACAAAGAAAGAAAAGAGGTTTTTGTAAGTACCATAATTTTTTGGGTCATAAAACTTCTCAATGTTTTCTTTTTAAGGATTTGGTGCAAAATGCTATCCAGGAAGGAAGGCTGAAGTTTGGGGAAAAAGGCAAATCCCAGATGAAGATTGACTCTGGCCCATTGCAAGTTGCAGAGGCTAACTACACAGAGCCTCACGAGGTTCAGATGGTGGAGGCCACAGAGGGATTCGATGAGTCAGTCAACATGGTGGAGGTCACTGAAGACTTCGCCACCAGTTCTGTGATAATTGAAGGTTCTAGTAAGGCTGCAAGTGGCGTAAATGCTGATGGTACCAGTCTAATGTTGGTGACCAAAGAAACTGCTGATAAGTTTGTTGAAATGGATAAGGCTGCTAAGGTTTTGGATATGACCGTGAGTGGGTGGAAGATAAATGCCAACGAAGGCATTAACATGGTCGAACTGGTTGAAGAGTCTGATTCTAGCTCAGATAGTGTCAATACCAAAGAGGCTATGGGTAGAAATGCCCATAAAGTTCAAGTTGTTAAGGAATTGGAGGATGACATGCTCTTGGTTGGAGAGATGCTGGACATGGATGGTTGTTTGGTGGAAAATTGGATATGCATGGCTGCTGAAAATTTTTTCAAGACATCTCCTGATGTCGAGAGAATCAATGCTGAGGAGATGGTGGAGGCTGAGAAGGCCGCTTGGGAAAAAGCTTCCCAAAAAGCTGCAAAAGCAGTCGTAGGTGGTGGCTGCTTAGGGAAAACCACTGAAAGTCTGGAAGCCAGCTTCTCCAAGATGCGCCTGAAGGACAGAATGGATGTCAACATGGTCGAAGTTGCAGATCGAAAAGATGAACAATTGAGTAAGGTAGATGAGCAAGAGAAGCATAATAAAATGGCTTATCCTTAGCCAGAAGAGACAATCGTGGACTTCTTGCATCGCCATTTTTGATAAAAAAGCTGCCCACAAGCTAGAATGTGTCAAGAAGGCTGGTGAAAGCTGGGGACATAAGGTGAACAAAGGGCACAGAGGTTTTGACCATAGGCGACTTTCGACAGGGTTAAAAAACCAAGCACCAGGAATTAGGCCAGGTACGTTCAAACCAACTGCGAACGCACCAACAGGTAGTTGGATCAAGCCTGTCGAAGGGAGAGGAGAGAAGAAAAAGTGGGAGAAGTTTGATGTGGAAAGAGGTTCGTCATTTGAGTACAAAAAAGAGAATCACACCACAAACAAATCAGCATACATTTCTCAGAACTACAAGGGTAAAAACCCAATGTCTAGATCGTAATGGCGAAGAGAACAGCGCAGGCAAAAAGCTGTCCGGGAGGCTTAGGTGCAAGGGGAGTCAAGCACCAATGTGGCTGGGGCAATAGAGAAGATGCCCATACGACGAAAGTTGTTTACTATTCAGCCAGAAAAAAAGGTCGAAGAGGATGAAGATATGACGGATAACTTCGACAATGAGTCAGCGGCTTCCCTAGACATTTTGGTAAATGTGGTGTCAGTGATGCCAAGAGAATTTGGTCAAGTCTCAGAGGTCGAAGACTTAGACTAAACTGCTGAATTAGAAATGATGGCACACAAGCCTGTGTGCTATTACATCATGAACAATGGGTGCGTCGAAGAACAGAATGCTTTCTTCGAGCGTCCCACAGAGGCAATGAAGGGTCATTTTAAGCCTCTTTACATTACTGGGAAAGTGGAGAATGTCCCTGTCAACAAAATTTTGGTAGACTGTGGTGCGACGGTTAATTTGATGCCTAGATTTTTGTTGAGCAAGATTGGGAAATTTGAGACCGATACTAAACCCCACAACATGGTTCTGTCGAACTATGAAGGCAAAGTTGGTTCCACTCTGGGAGTGATTCAGGTGGATCTCACTGTGGGAACTATTACTAGACCAACAGTGTTCATGGTTGTCGAAACAAAGGCTAACTATAATCTACTCTTAGGTAGGGAGTGGATTCATGGGATAGGAGCAGTACCCTCATCTATGCACCAGAGAATCACAATCTGGAGGCCATATGGGATAGTGGAAAACATTGAAGCTGATCAAGGGTACTTCAAGGTGCCTATTAATCATGTGGACAGTAGCCAATTTGAGAAACATCTGGCGAACATTGCTCCATGTCCTCCAGCTGATTTTGAGTTTACACCTGACAAGGAAACGTTTTATTCGTTGTACTTACACCCTGTTGAAGGTTTCAGATGGGACAGGGAGGTACCAGGAGGAAGATTGCCATGCTTAGGTACACCTCCAATAGAGCCCACGGGGTGGGGAGATGAATTTAGTGATCATGACTGAGTTCGACGCTTTGAAAAGAATTTCGGCCTATGTGGCCGAAACAAAACTACAAGCGGCTTTGGAAGCCGCCAATGATTATATGGCTGGTGAAGCCATTTCTGAAGTATATCAAGAAGGTCCTGGTAAGGACTTTGACCCAAAACCTCCAGATAAGGTTGAAACTAGAGAGCAAAGCCAGAGGCTCGACGCCATCTATGAAGATGAGCCTTTGGGATTTGAGAAGGATCCGTTGGAAAATAATATAAAAATGCTAGCACAAGATCCTTTAGAAAAAGTGGACCTCAGTGAGGGGACAACCAAAAGGCCTACCTACATCAGTGCCAATCTTGATCCCCAGTTGAAGGTCGAAGTAGTTCAGCTGTTGAAAGAGTTCAAAGACTGCTTCGCCTGGGATTATGATGAGATGCCTGGTTTGAGCAGGGAGTTGGTCGAACACAGGTTGCCTATGACGCCTGGGAAAAAACCAGTCAAGCAAAATCCAAGACGGTTTGCACCAGAGATATTGTCAAAGATCAAAGAGGAAGTCGAAAGACTGCTTCGTTGCAAATTCATTCGCACTGCAAGGTATGTCGAATGGTTGGCTAATATAGTACCTGTTATTAAAAAGAATGGGTTTTTGAGAGTTTGCATTGATTTTAGAGATTTAAACTCTGCAACTCCCAAAGATGAATATTCAATGCCAGTAGCAGAAATGTTAATTGATTCTACAGCAGGACATGAATATCTTAGTATGCTGGATAGATATTCTGGCTACAACCAAATATTCATTGCTGAGGAAGATGTCCATAAAACTGCTTTTAGATGCCCTGGAGCCTTAGGCACCTATGAATGGGTAGTGATGCCTTTTGGTCTCAAGAATGTTGGTGCCACATATCAAAGGGCAATGAATTCAATTTTCCACGATTTTATAGACATATTCATGCAAATTTATATTGATGATATTGTTATAAAATCTATTTCTGGGAATAGTCACATTGACCATCTTCGACAGTCCTTTGAAAGGATGAGAAAATATAGTCTTAAAATGAATCCTCTTAAATGTGCTTTTTGTGTGCAGGCAGGGGATTTCTTAGGCTTTGTGGTCCACAAGAAAGGGATTGAAATAAATCAGAATAAAACCAAAGCCATAATGGAGGCGAAAGTGCCATCAAATAAAAAAGAGTTGCAGCCATTGTTGGGCAAAATCAACTTCTTAAGAAGGTTTATATCCAACCTGAGTGGCAAAACACAAGCTTTTTCGCCATTGCTTCGTTTTAACAAAGATGGTTTCGAGTGGGGGCAATTACAGCAGGAAGCCTTCGACAAGATCAAGGAGTACCTAAGCCACCCTCCAATTCTTTCACCACCTTGTAGAAACAAAAGTATGAGATTGTACATAGCTGCATCAGAGAAAACTCTAGGGAGCATGTTAGCTCTGGAGGATGAAAATGGAGTCGAAAGAGCCATTTATTACCTTAGTCGAGTTTTAAATGACGCAGAAACTAGGTATAGCATGATTGAAAAGTTATGTTTATGCTTGTATTTCTCTTGTACTAAACTGAAGCAATATATAAAACCTGTTGATGTGTATGTTTTGTCTCACTTTGATGTTGTAAAACATATGTTATCTAAACCCATTTTGCATAGTCGAATTGGCAAGTGGGCATTAGCATTAACAGAATTTTCCTTAACATATCAACCTTTAAAAGCCGTGAAAGGGCAAATAGTTGCAGACTTTATAGTTGATCACTCCATAAATGAAAATGATTTGAGTTACGTCGATTTAAGATCTTGGAAATTATACTTTGACGGATCAAGTCATAAAAATGGAACAGGGGTAGGGATACACATTATTTCTCCTGAAAAAATTCCAACAAAATTCAAGTACAAGGTCGAAGGTCCTTGTTCTAACAATGAGGCTGAATATGAAGCCTTAATTGCTGGCCTTGAAATTTTGTTAGAATTGGGGGCAACTAGAGTCGAAATAATGGGAGATTCAGAATTGGTTATAAAACAAATCACAAAGGAGTATAAATGTGTTAAAGAAAATCTCATTATGTACTTTGTGATAGCCAATAGATTATTAAAGAAATTTGAGGTAGTGGTCATCCAACCCATACCTAGAATAGAGAATCAAGTTGCTAACGACTTGGCCCAAACTGCTTCTGGATACAAGGTGTCGAAAGAAAACCTTCAAGAAGTAATTGAGGCAAGAGGTAAGGTGGTGGCTGTTGGATTATGCCCATCAGACTTAGAAACAACTAAGCTTGGGTGCATAGATGGCGAAAATTTTGAAATTTTTACCATAGATAATTTAACAGATGAAGATTGGAGGAAGCCCATAGTTGAATATTTGCAAAACCCAACGGCTTCGACAGAGCGAAAAATCAGATATCAAGCTTTAAGCTATGTACTGGTGGGTAATGAATTGTTTAAAAAGACCCCTGAGGGAATCTTATTGAAATGCCTTAGTGAAGCAGAGGCGTATTTGGCACTTTCGACAGTACATAGTGGGGCATGTGGAGCACACCAAGTTGGCCAGAAAATGAAATGGTTGTTGTTTCGACAAGGCATGTATTGGCCCACTATGCTGAAGGATTGCATAGAGTTTGCTAAAGGGTGTCAAGAATGTCAAATTCATGCTGGCATACAGCACATCCCTGCAAGTGAATTACATTCCATAGTGAAACCATGGCCTTTCAGAGGATGGGCTTTAGATATAGTGGGAGAGATTCGACCAGCATCTTCAAAGAACCAGAGATATATTTTGGTGGGAATTGATTATTTCACCAAGTGGATTGAGGCAATACCACTGGTGAATATAGGTCAGGAAGATGTTATTGAGTTCATTCAAAATCACATTATTTATAGATTTGGTATTCCTGAAACAATTACTACAGATCAGGGATCAGTGTTCACTGGTCGAAAGATGCAGGAATTTGCCAAAGAAATAGGTTTTAAGTTATTAACTTCTACACCTTACTATGCTCAGGCCAATGGGTAAGTCGAAGGTGCCAATAAGGTAGTGATTGGACTAATCAAGAAACATGTGGGAAAGAAGCCTAGAAATTGGCACAAGATGTTAGACCAAGTTCTTTGGGCGTGTCGAACATCCCCCAAAGAGGCTACCAACACTACCCCATTTCGACTCACTTTTGGTCATGATGCAGTATTACCTATTGAGATTTATCTACAGTCTGTAAGAGTTCAAAGACATCATGAAATTCCCTCTGAGAATTATTGGGAAATGATGATGAATGAATTAGTGGATTTGGATGAAGAAAGGCTTAGAGCCTTGGAGTTGCTGAGAAGACAAAAGAAGAGGGTTGAAGAATCCTACAACAAAAAGGTTAAATCTAAATCTTTTGCATGTGGGGAATTGGTTTGGAAGGTGATTTTGCCCATGGATCGAAGGGATAGAACATTGGGCAAATGGTACCCTAAGTGGGAAGGACCATTCCAAGTCATACAAGTGTTCTCTAATGGAGCTTATGAAGTGGAAGAGTTAGACAAAGATAAAAGAATCTTGAAAGTAAATGGCAAGTATTTGAAAAAATATAAGCCTATGCTGCAGGAGATTCATATTAAAACATAAGCTTTATTTAATAAAGGAAAGCCAAAATAGGCCAAGTCAGACTAATATGGCATACAAAGCGAAGAGAAACTAGTACAACATTTTTTTTCTCAAAGAAAGGTTATTCATAATCTCTCCAATCTATGGATTTGAGGAAGTCCATATAATCTGCATCTCGCTCATCATCAGAATCTTGGGTGCTGGAGCGCCCTTTCTTGGAGATCTTCATTTTGGTTTCTCTCTTCTTGGCTGAAGAGGTTGCTCCGACGGAGGCATTAGGTCATTGGGGCGCCTCTACCTTCTTTGTTTCCTCAATTGCCTTGGCCTTTCCAGCCATCTTCTTAGTTGAGAGTTTCTCTGAATTATTCATGGGTGCTTCTACGCAAAACATGGTCAGATGGAAGAAATTTATAGAGGCTAGTGGCTGATTGGATTGGCCAGCCAAACGGTGGAAACAGGTGAGTTATTCTTGGAAGTAGGCCTAAGGGCTATGCTATAAATGTTACCTTAAAGCTAGAGGCTTATGCCTTGGAATTTAAAGCTGGAGGGGTGACTTTCCAAGAAAAGGTAGAATGCCTTAATTGCAAATTTGACTGATAAAAGATAACAGTAAAGAACATCATCTTGCAATATAATTCGAAAGCAGTTAAAGGCAAAATAATAATGATTGATTAAATCAATGCCAACAGGCATAAAATTGTCATTACATAAAAGGCCTGAAAAGGCCAAGAAACAAGTGATGATTAAACAAATGAAATAAAGGTGTCGAAGGTATCAGAAGGGAAGCCTCGACGCCAACTGAGAAAAAGACTCTATGTGATATTTGAGACGAGCATTGCACAAAGATTCGTCAAATTTTGCTTCTGCAAGCTCTTTCTCATATCTTTGGGCCGCATCAATTCGATCAATAGCATTCTTCGTCTCTTCAGCTATCTCAGTGTCGTCGAGTTGGCGCAAATCACAGTTGCGGTTTTCAGCATTTTCAATTTTAGCTAGTAGCTCGGTGATTTGTTGCTTCCAGGCTTCAATGTCCTTCGTGTTGGAGGCTATCTCATCTTGCTTTTTCCTTTGATCAGCCTCCATACATTGGATCTCTTCGTACGCCTCTTGTGCACTACACCAGGCTGCACTCTCACAGCCAGATGTTCTCTCTATGGTATCCTTGATCGAGGGGAGCAGTTTTATTTCTGCAGCTATTTGGTTTACCACAGCAGTTAGCTCTATCAGAAAACCAGAGATATCTGGATTGAGAGTAGTGAGCTCAATCTTTGCAAGGGTGTCCTTCAAGTAAGCAGTTGCAGTTGGATCTGAGGCCAGAATTTTGTAAATATCCCCTTTGAAGAATTTTTTCTTGATAGCTTGGAGAATTGATTGGGCGAAGTCATCTGGTGCTGAGGTCGAAGAAACAGAGGAAGAACCATGCCTTTGCTCAAGAATCAATTTGGCAAACTCACGTGGGTTCGACCACTTGAGTGCTATCAGCGAGTCCCCAGGTAGTGGAGTGACCATAGGCGAAGGAGTGTGGTGGGGGCGAGGCTCAACTTGTTCTTCCTCCTCTGCTGATTCTTCTTCCTCTTCATCTTCTCCTCCTCCCATTTCCTCATCAGATTCATCAGCAGCTGGTCGCACATTCTCCAGGTCATCAGCCGGTGTGGTTTGATCAGAAGTGGCGTTGTGTGTTTGGATTTCAGGTTTACACCTTTCTTCTTCAACCATCTGGCCTTTATCCATGGAGGCATCCAGATTGGTAGGTGGTGGACTTGAAGCGTCGTCCTCATCAGAGTTAGTTCCCTCAGCTTGTGCGTGCTGAGTTGGGGTTGGAGCTGGTGCTGCAGTAGATGTTGTAACATGTGGAATGGGTTGATTAATCTCACTCAAACCAGAGCCAATATCAGAAGATGGGTGATAAGTTGACTCACCTTGGCTGTTAAGAAGCATGGTGGTGAGGCTTTCTGAAGTTGGGTGAGGAACAGAATCGTCAAGTGTGGTGATGGCGAAGTTGCTTGGAGTTGGTCGGGGATCTGGATTGTTGATTATGGATGCCTAAAGAACACAAGTGGAGATAATGAGAATGAAATAATAGGCGAAGGATGTCAAGCATAATAGAAAAGATAATGGTGTGCATACCTGAGTTTGTTCAACAGCAGGACTTGATTTATCACCCCCATGGTCACCAAGAGGGATTCTCGAGGCTACCTTGGAGGATTCCTTCTCGACACCACTCGTGGTGGATGCCTTTTCGAGTATTTTGGCCACCTTCGAAGGAGGTGGGCCAGCAGGTCCAGAGGCCTTTGTGGGTTTTTTCCTTTTCCTTGTGAGAACCTCTTCAGGAGATTCATCTGAGGCCTCTGAAACTGTAACTACAGCTGGGGTATCCTTCTTACCTTTCTTGGAAGGTGTTGGAGGCTTTCGACCAGTCTGAAGAGGCAGTGGAAATAAGGAAGAAATTCATAGAGTACAAGTAAAAAGAAAAAAAAACAAAAAGGGGTAAAATATACCTGTGTACTCCCTTGTTCTTTGCCACTTTGCAAGGTGGCAGCTCTAGTCGAAGCAGCTTTCCTAGGCACAGCTGAAAGATAGCACACAATTGTTACAAGTTAATGATTACATGACTAGTCATAAAGCCATGGAGTAAGGATCTCAAACCTTCATATATTTTAGATTCGACACGAACGTCCTGAATTTCTATATGAAGGTGCCCTTTAAAACTGTCTAACGTATGCTTAGTCGAAACCACTCGTTGGGCTTTTGGTTGAGACTGCTGTTGAAGAAGTTTTAAATGCTCCTCACAGACAAGCCAATCTAGAAATGGAGGGGCAAGCGCCACTCCAAAATCAGCATTTTTAAAAGCTACCTCATAATGTTTCTCACGAGGGACGTTGGGAGGAATTTTTAGTTGATCCAGCTTTTCTAGAAATTTTCTCTTTAGAGTAACAGCAGCCTCATGAATGGTTCGACTAAGATCATCTGGTCGATAGATAGTTTCAAAGTATTTTTGAAAAGCCTGTATTTCTTCGATGTGAGTGAACTTACTTTTTTTCGTCTTGTCCTGCACATGGAGAAAAGCTTGGTCAAGTAACGAAGAAAACGTAGCCGCATCAAGAAAGTGCTCAGTATAATGCTTCAACCACCATCGGTGGAAGGATGAAGTGCATAAAAAGGAAGGTTCGAAAAACACAGGGGAGAAGATGCTTCTTTTTTCGTTCCTGCTGTTGAGTGCTTCAGAGACGTTCTCCTCGTCAAGGTAGGCGGTGTGAAGAATCACTTGACCCTTTTTCTCATATAAGCACTGAGGGAAGCTCTGGGCCAGCCCAAATTGTCGAGAAACCAAGTTGGGTTGGTAGGCAATCAACGCTGATAAACCTCTCCCTAGGTTCAGCCTGTGGACAATAAATCTAGGAATCAAAAGGCTTCCCAGATGGCAACAGACTCTGGATCAAGGGGTTGGAGAGGATTTGGAAATGGCCTTTGAACCACTCAGGGCCATGGCTTCGTCGAACAAAGGGTGCCATGCTAGGAGTAAACTCATAGCGTTTGGCGAACATCATTATATAACTGGTAAAAGCCCTTTGAAGGTTTTCACCATCATTATTAAGAGTGAGCTTAGCCAGACGTGTCCCTTCGACACTCCTCTCCCTGATCTCAGCGGAAGCTTCATCGACTATGCCTTTTCTGGGGAGGCTAGCCTCAAACGTAGCATTGAGCCACAGTTGAAGTAGCCAAAGAGGACCGCTCAAATGCATAGGACCTTGGGCTTCCACATTCTTCAGTCGAGAAGCCCCTTCACTGATAGATTCGTAAAGGTTCGCCAGAATAAGTTCACTCAGGCAGGTCCCTTTGTCGTGGGGGAGTTGGTTCGCCAGGGGCAGGTACTTCTTAGCCACCTGCAAAGACTTGGTACAAAAAACATACCTCGACAGCCAGACTGTGAGGAAAGCAATGTGTTCTTCATCAGACACCTCATCATCTTCTTGTTTGAAGTGGTGCTTGATAAAGAGGGTGTAGGTCAGTTTTGAGCCTGCAATGTTGATGGTATCATCAGCATCAACCTCAGGATTGTAGACGAGGCCATCTGGACGAAGCCCCGTGATGGCAGCTACGTCGAAAAGGGTTGGAGTGACCATTCCACATGGCAGGTGGAATGTATAATGGGTGCTGTCCCAAAAGTATAAAGATGCTGCCAACATGTTCAAACAATAGGGTATGTTGGTCTTCGACAGCATCAGAAGGTCATAGATCCCTATCTCCTTCCAATGGTCAGCTTTAACTTTCTCCATCTTTGCCATCTATTGGTCGAATTCCTTTAAAGGGTTGACGGCTCTCATCAGTCTAGTGCCATCAGTGAGATAGCCAACATTGATCTTGGGTAGAGGGATCTCTTCAGGGGAAGCTCCAGCAGCATAATTAATTTTAGGGAAACTCTTTTGCCCTAATGGTCTGGATTTCCGGTATGATGGGAAAAACTCACTCAGCTTCTCGTTGGAAATGTCCACCTCAGCCAAAGGACCAGATAAGTTTTATCAGACATAACTAGGGGAATCATTACCTGAGATTGGTTGATGGTTCTTGCTTCCGTAGAGGTGGGTTCCGGCATACAACGGCGATTATCTACCAGTTGAGGGCCTGGGATGTTAGCGGACGGTGGGATGGTTTGCTTGAATGGAGTGACTTTGCCCTTTTGGGTCTTCTTTGCTTGAGGATTGATTTGGAAGGATGCCATTGTGGAAGAAGATGAAAAGATGGTGTCTTTACTGGGTTTGCGTAAAAAACTGAAGAGAAGAAGAGTTGCTTGAGAGTACTAAAAGAGTGGAAAGATCACAAAATGGCGGAAATGGGTATATATAGATATTTGAAAACCTCCAGGGACTTGGATCCACCGTTGAAGCTGAGGGGTTAGTGGGGCACATGGCTTCCTCCTGAAGGCGTGATGGAAAGGAGCAGTTATGTGCAGACTGTTAACGTCTGTTTTCAAGAAAAGCGTTATGATGAATACGGCTGAAAAGACGTTTTAAGGATTTGTCATGATGGCGTGACGTCAGAGGCGTGGGTTAAAGAAACTGAATAGTTTAGCTATTAGGGAATTAGTGGGATGTTCAGTTAAGGCCATGCAAATAGGCGTCGAAATGAGCATTATATCAAGAAATGGCCTTCCTACCAAGTCTAGCGAAAGGACATTCCTTGGGGGCAATTTGTTAACCCTCAATTTCGACGCCAGACAAAATCAAAGCAATGTTAATGTTAAAAAGTTATTTTTAATGTAGAAAAGGCTTCGACCTAACTTTTTGAGAGGCCTGAGTCGAATAGGTGCAGAGAAACCTTAAAAAATGGCTAAGTACTGAAAGGGTTCTTCTACCATGAGAATGTGGCGCTGCAGTGGTTATATTAAGATTGGAGGGAATTTCTAATATTTGAAATTCAAGTAAGAGCAGTTGTGAGCGTGGGAACAGTTGAGATCAAGGGGAAGGCGCCAAAACCCACACGTTCGAAGCAGTAACTACCACTGAGTAGTTATCTCCTAGCACTATAAATAGGAGTTGGTTCTATGTAAAAAGGGTGTTCATATTTTTGTACAAGTTACTCTAAGAAACTCAAAGTACCCGCGTGTAGAGAAACGAGTTCGTGAGAATGTACGTAATGTAACACCATTGTCTTCATTAATCTAATTTATCTTCAGCATGTTTACTTTCCATGCCTTTACAGTTTCTTGAACTTTATCTTCCATGCCAAATTTATGTTCAAAGCCATTTAAACTTTATGCGTTTTACTTTCGACTGCATTTTTACGTTCAAGCATTTAGTGTTCAAGCCTTTACGTTTCAAAGTCTTTCATTTTCAAGAACGTGGAGTTCTCATTTAAATCCATTGCATTTATTTTCAAAGTCTTTTACTTTCCTGCACTTTACCTTCGACAACACTTTTATTATCCCAGCCTTTACTTTCCAAGAACGTGGAGTTCGTTGCATTTTACTTTCAAAGCTTTTACTCATTCGACGCCTTTAATTTCTGCACCCTTTATTTGCATCACTTTAAATGTCGAGTCTTCACTTCTCTTTATTGCCCATAGTCGAACGTGGATTTCAGTTAGACTTTATTTTCAGCATTGTCGAACGTGGAGTTCAGTTTACATTTTCTTTAATTTACACTTGTCTCTCAAACTTAGCACATGTCCTAGGATTTGTGTGGTCGATCCTGCAAGTTAAATCAATTTGCGTGTAGATTGATAGACCAGAGGTTGTTCACCAAAATTCACAGTAAATAGGTGTGTGTGTGATTGGATTGGTTGGAATTGCTCTCTAACTCAAAAACTCAGAGTTACCTTGCTAAAGAAGGCATTTTTGCCAAGAGAAAGAGATTTTGAGGAAAGCATCTGTTTCATGGCTTTGGTGTACTTAAACTGAGCACAAATGAGCTCTATTTATAGTAGAGCAAGTTTGTTTTGGGATCAATAGTGAATGGCAACCACAACAGAGGTTTGGCCAATGTTGATCAATGGGAAGCCAAGTCTCCTCTAGCCATTGACTAGAGGTTAGAGCACAGGTCTTTGGTTCCCTAGTTGTTGGATCATTCTTGACTGAATTCAGTTACAAATGTGTCAGTCCATGCCACCTCTAAGCATCCATTAAATGCTCCAATCCAAAATTGGAGTCTTGTCCCTCTTTTAGGGATTTCTAGGTTTGGCATGCTACTTCTTGTTCCAAGGACTTTGGAGGCTTGGCTCAGTGTTTGTCCCCTTTGGATTTGATCCTCAGATATGTCCAAGATGATGACAAGGCTTGGAATTAGCTGATTTTACCAAATCAAGCAAAAATACAAAATTTTGCCCAGCCTTGGCAGTTTTTAGCAAGGCATATTGCCCTTGTCATATCTCATGGCTTAAGTGGAATTTGGTGATGTTCTTGGTCATTTTGGAAAGCCCTCATATGATACAACAACTGTTTGATCATATTTGGTTTGGATACTTTTTGGATGCAAGTGAAAAATTCCCCTACATTTGGAAAAAAGTAAGGCAGATTCTGACTTAGTGAAAATTTCACTAAGTGTTGGAAAAAGTGACATTTCATGTTTTCAGCCATTTTGATCATTTCATAACTCAAAATCCATAATGAATTGGAATGAGGTGTAGTTGAAGCTTTTGTAGAGGGCCATGAGGGCTACAAATCCAGCTTTGGATGGGGGAAAATGGCCTTGTGGTTTAGGAGTTATGATCCTCCAAAGTTGGTACCCTAGCCACTTTGTTTTATAACTTAGAACATTTCTAAGTTTTTTATGGTTACCCCTTTTACAAGTTATCCCACTTTTCTTGATTTTTCTTGATGAATAATGATTCCAATCACACATTAACATCATTTTAGGGTTAAAAACCATTTTTGTGAAAAATCTCAAAAAGTCAAAGTTGACTTTTGTGCACAGTTGACTTTTTATCGAATGAATTCCAAACTATGCGATCCCCTATGAAATCAAGTCCTTGACCTAAATCAAACTTGATGGATTGATTTCATAGGTGTTATAGGGTGTATTGAATCATGTCCTAGGGTTTGGGAGCATGTCCTGGTCAAAAGTCAAAGATACAGTTGACTTTTCTCGCGAAACCCTAATTGCGGTACAGATGAAATTGAAACTTGTTGCTCAGGCTTCTTAGATCAATCCATTATTTCAAATGGATCAATGTGGTGTGTTAGAGACCCTCAAACCCTCTCTTGAGGTCTTGGCTCATGATTTGTCCAAAAAGTCAACTTAGGGGTGAATTAGGTCAAGAAACCCTAATTCCCAATTTTTTATGAATGCATCCCCTGAGGCAAAATTGACTTGATGATTGGGTTTATGATGTCCCTTGGAGCATCATAGGTTATGCTTTGAAGCATTGGCTCATGCCCAGAGGAAAATTTCCATCTGGAGGCCCTGGTCGACCAAAACCCTAATTTGGTGACACTGGCGATCCTGAGGCTTGGTCCACTTGGAATGTTGCAACCTGGTGCTTAATCCTTGATGTGGGAGTCCTCTTGATCCTTTGTAGATGTTTGAGAGGTTAGACAAGTTGAAGATCATGTCATTCCTTGATTGATCCTTTGTCTAAATGCTCTGAGAGGGCTTGAAACCCTAAGTTTGATTGTAGTGGATGCTCACCCATCTTTGGGGAGACTATTGAGGCATAATGATACACCCATATTGTGATGATGATTTGGACAATGATGGGAAATCTTAGTGGTCAAAATTTGGGGTATGACAGATGCCCCTATTTAATCTTCTTGGACCCGAAGGTGTGAATGGCGAAGGTATTCGGGCATTCGGGGTGCAAGAGGATTAAATATCGGAATACCCGAAATTTTGATGGTTTGCTATGAACGGTAGTTTGCGCGTTCATCTTCTTTTGCGAAGCAATAACGCTTAGAAAAGGTATACTTCCCCTCGATCCTGGACTTCAGCCAAGGAACTGGTCTCAGTTTTCTTTTGAAATGAACTTCCCCTCGATCCTGGTTTCCTACCAAGGAACTGGTCTTAGTTTCTGATATAAACTTCCCCTCGATCCTGGTTTCCTACCAAGGAACTGGTCTCAGTTTCTGATATAAACTTCCCCTCGTTCTTGGTTTCCTACCAAGGAACTGGTCTAAGTTTCTTTTGTCAATAAACTTTATTGACAAGGGACGCTATTCGTAGCGGTTTTCCTCAAACTTCTCGCCGAATTTTCCTGGGGAGATGCCATTTGATGAGTCTATTGGGGATATTACACCATACTTTTCTCGAGATCTTCCCGGAGAAATGCCATATGATGTGATCCACTTTTGAGGTGCCGATGACTTTGTTGACATTGACTTTCTGGAGAGAAGAACCAATGTGCTGCCAAAAGTCTTTGGTTGAGAAGCTTTCTCTAGGGATTTTCCTTAATCCGGGAAAGCGAAGACATCCTCTTCACTGGCGAAGAGTGACGTTGGCTGAGGGTTCTCTAGCTTTTCAGAGGTTCAAGTTATCAAAGTGGTCAAGGGTCGATTCTACTCCAGAAATAAACTGGAGGAGAGAGATAGCTCAGACGCAACATTTCCTGACGAGGAAAGAACTGACAACTCGATTGGGAGGACGTTTATCACTAGGGGATAAGATCGACTAGAGTGATAGCGATGCAATATGAATGCGAATGTGAATCAATAATGCATGATGTATGTATGTCTATGCTGACAAAACTGACGCGACATACAAACTAATGGATGAACACGACGGGATACTCGGCCACTGCGGGGGACGAAGAGGTATCGCTGGTCCAAAAGTAGCAATTCTGCCTTGCTTAGGAGAGATAGTCCCTGTTGGGAGCTATGTTGGTCGGGATTAGGAGGTAAGAACTTTGTCGGGGGTGTCAGATGAAACATGGTCTATTACACAGCTGATCCATCATTCAGGTGCACTGATTTAGAAGGAGTACTTTGATTCTGTACTTTGAAGCTCGATTACTTCTGGAGAAGCGATCGATGTTCTTTTGACGTTCAACAGTCAAAAGAATTCTATCTTTATTTTAAAAGCAGAAAAAGTTTTACAAGTAAATTCATTTTTTTTTGTTTTATTTCAAGAATCGTTGATCATGTTAAAATGTCGTTCTGTAAAGCTAAAACAAATAAGAATTATAAACAAAGCACCAAGGCTTAAATTTTATTGATATGATGGAAATCAGCCAAACGCGTGATTCCACAGAGTATTTACAAAGTTTAGAAAATAGTAATTTACGGGAAAAGGGCTACATTGAAACATAACAACCAATATCCTTCTACCAACGTTGAATTCGGGACATTCTGAGCTTCTGTCGAAAATACTAACTTTATGGATCAACTGGATCCATTGCTATTACATCAAAAGTGACGACTTAATGACTGTACCGATAAACTCTGTGTGTTCCTGGATCCTTAAAGCAATCCTCCGACAGAGGGATGTGGTATGAAACATGCATGAACGGCAACAAGCCCAGATCAACACAAATTTATCCACCAAAATGATGTACAATGTTATTAGAGAAAACCAAAATGCGGTACCCTGGAGGAAACTTTTCTTTTACAACATGGTCAGGCCAAGTTGACATATTGGTTAAGTAATCAAACTAAATTATACTCTAATAATAATAAAAATATAAAACCCATATTTGATCTCACCAATATTATGTTTTTATTTGAGATTGAGTCAAAATATTACTTGAAGAGAAGATTGATCTCCATAAAAAAATTTTAAATGATCTCAAACTCGACATTAACACATTTAGTGGTAAAAAAAAAATACTAAACTTTAAAATTTATGTTTAAGCAATTTTAAGTTCCACGGTTAAATGGTATAAAATACTAAGCTCTAAAACATAGTATTTTTAAGATACCAATTAATAATGGTAAAAAAAAACTAAGTTAGTATTTTTAAGATACCAATTAAGAGATTCCATATACAGATGAATGAATGAAGAAAGATCACAAAAAGTTATATGGCCCAAGAGAAAAATAGCAGCTGATACATTTATGATTAAAATTGTAACAAATCATTCTAAGGGGTTTGTTTGGTTAACATATAAAAGCTAAAAGATACAGTGGTGAAAATAATGGCAGCTACCAAGGTATTTTACAATGCATGTGAAAATTTGGAGGTTAAAGAAATATTCGAATAACCATAAACAATGAAACGGAACACGAGCGCGTTTGTAGTCCAACGGTTAGGATAATTGCCTTCCAAGCAATAGACCCGGGTTTGACTCCCGGCAAACGCAGTTCATTCTTTTTATCTATGTACTATTATAATTTTAATGTTATATGATTTTATTATATTTTTCATATATCTAATATTCTCTCTCTCTCTCTCTCTCTCTTTTCTTATATGTTCACAATTGCTAACATGGTATTAGATCTTCGTTGATTATTTTTATATGTTACCGTGATTTTGTTGCTAAAATAAGAAGAAACACAAATAGATAGAGTATAATTTCTATTGTATTCTCATTCGAAAAGTTTTTTTTTTCGCTGATTTGATTTCTACTAGTCAGTCAATAAGTTTCACCTAGTATGAATCTCCTATTTGGATCTGGACTTGTATACATCACACTTTCCAAACATTTTTACGTAATCTTTACTCGAATTATGTTTCTCGAATCTTCCAATATCACCAATTCTGCTCCAAGTCATTGGATGTGAATATTAACCCCTTGATCATACTGATTCCTTGAGCAGTGAAATTGTCTGAAGATCTGAGAAGAACTCTTCCTTATCCGTAGTCTTCCACATAGTCACTACTAAGGCAATTATGGAGAGAAGAACTTACTTCTTTTCAATGGAATTTGTCATCACCATTAATAATCACCCCAATCTTGCTAACAACCTAAAATACCTAACGAGATGCCCAAGAATGATTAGTTTCGAGGATGCGCCTCTTTCGATCAATTACATACACTACAAGAAAAATAGGGTTTTACGACACAAAATTTGCAACAATTACTTTATAACTGTCGTAACCTGTCTGTAGAGACGGTTGCCACGACGATTTACACCAACCGTCCTTTTATTTTTTAAAAATTAATGAAGATTGCGACGGTTGTAACATAAACCGCCCTAAAATTAAGGTTACGATGGTTACATCAACCGCCCTAATATACAGGTCACGACGGTAAAAAAAATTGTCGCCCCCTAAGCCTTTCAAGACACGTATTCCGACTTAAATATCTGAAAAATTTATCAATGGTAACGACGGTAAAAACAACCGCCGCCCCCTAAAATCACCCAACACTCTGCACATTTTGTGAAAGGGCATGACAGTAACCTCACCCGCCGTCACGCTAAATACTTCGTCCGAGCACAAACACACAAACATTACACGTTTATTTCATTTTTTCTTTGTTCACACAGATTTTCATTAGACGTTGAGTTGATCGACATCAAGGAGATTGTTGAGCAGCTTCTCTTTGAATCCTCTCTCACTCTTCTTTTGTGTGTTTCGTGTTTGGTGAGTTATACGGTTGTAAAAAT
Organism: Lathyrus tuberosus; assembly: GCA_022829125.1. Classification (NCBI taxonomy): domain Eukaryota; kingdom Viridiplantae; phylum Streptophyta; class Magnoliopsida; order Fabales; family Fabaceae; genus Lathyrus; species Lathyrus tuberosus. Next base: position 500,727 of record JALAZF010000982.1, on the reverse strand, counting down.
TAGGGCATCAAGTTCACTTCCTAACTCACATCAAGTTCTCTTTCTGTAAGTTTTAATGTCCTTTTTTATTGATGCTTCTATCAATTAAGGTTTTCTAATGAAATGATAATGATGAAAACACCATGTTATTTGTTACAGTTATCACTATTAGTAATTTGATTTGGTTGAAGTTTATTTTGATTGTTAGAACCTATTACTAACTTGTTTGCTGCAACCTGTTTTACACTTTCTCCCTTTTGTTTTGAGTATTTCAATCATCTCTTTGTTTACTGGGAATGAGAATAAGGGAATTTTTGTGTTTTCTGAATCTGTTTCCATCATATGTTAGGCAACTAGGACAGTTAGCTGAGTGAGGTTAGGTTGGTAGGTCTGAAGTGAATGTTGCCAGTTAGATGCTTGGCTCAAGATCATTTGAATGTGCATCCATGTTTTTTCTCTTTTTGAATAGCCTTAGAATTCATGTTCTATCTTGTAAAAGAACACTTTACTAATTGAAGAGCGGTTTTTGACAGTGTGGTCATAAAAATGCCAGTTGTCTTCAATAACTTCTGAACTTTGATTTGAATTTTTAGATGGGAAACTTGATCTCATTGGTGAAACCCCGATATCTTGCATCATTAAATCCTATAAGTAGTGATCCACATTAAATATTTATGTAGCATTTGACAACATAGTGTGTCTATGTTTATATGGGATCAAAATTTTCTTATGTTGCACTATTCTTATGTTTATCACACTTTGTAGATTGAATTACTTATTGGTGTTAGTGTATGTCGTGACTATCAATGGAATCTTACTCCGTTGCTGTAAATATTTATGGTTGGAATGATTGGTTTCATTTAGAGATGTTGGCTTCATCTGAATTGGTATAATTTAGACTAGTTTAATTTGGGTCTTAACAGTAACATCAACTGTTACTCCATAGAACAAATTAAATCCTAATTATCTTTGTTTTTCTTTGATATGTAAGTAACTAACTCTTTTTTATTGTTTTTTTTATTGTTTTATTTTTGAGTTTTTTATGAGTAGTTTCTTGTTTTCTTTTGAAAGTATCTAACCCTTTTTCATGAACATTGACATGTTTTTGTTTCAGAAATGTTTCTATTTTGCTCTGTTCATATACTTCCTCACTCCTTTGTTATGGTTGAGTGTTTCTTGAATTCAGAATTATATAAAGGGATAGGTTGCAAGCCATTAGGAATAAGTAATATACTTCCTCACTCCTGTGTTACACTAGGCTCTGAAGTTGGCTTCAAAAGCTCATAAGGCAAAATCCCAACACCATTTCTATTCCGCAAATTCGTATCAGCATTCCTTTCACCAACTATACCTTCAAGCTTCATCAACCTCCCTCGTAGGGGTGTGCAAAATATCCAATTATGAGATCCAAATCCATAATTAAATCCAAATTTAGTTAAAATATCCGGATATAAATAAAAGGTTATTAACCGGTTTAATTATTAATGGTCAGTTATCCAACCATATTTTATTTTTGGATCCTGTTATAATTTGATTATTATCCAAAATCCAAATGTTTCAATTATAATTTTTTTTTGTTTTCGAATAAAAATTTAAATTTTTTAGGAAAAAAATTATTCTTTTTTGAAAAGAAATATTTAAATTTTTTGAAAAAAAATAACTTTTGTGAAAAAAATTTAATTTTTACGAACTTTTGTGAAAAAAATTAAATTTTATGGAAAAAAATTAATTTTTGGGAAAAGAAAATTAAATTTTTGAAAAAAAATAATTTCAAAAAATAATTTTATGTGAAAAATAATATAAATTTTTTGAAATTTTTTTGAATATAAAATTTATTTTTGTGAAAAAAAAATTAATTTTTAGAAAAAAAAAATCAATATTTTTGGAAAAGATATTAAATTTTTTGCGAAAAAGATATTAAATTTTTTGTGAAAAAAATATTATTTTTTCGAATAAAAAATTAAATATTTTGAAATAAAAATAATTTTTTTTTAACTAATTAAGTTTTTTGGAAAAAAAACTTTTGTTTGGGAATTTTTTTTTTTGAAAAAAAAAATAATAATCTGTTTAAAATTGGATATATAACCATAACCAAATTTATAACCGATTTTATAATCAGTTTTGATTGAAATGTGGTTATGGTTATGAATCTAAACCATTTAACTGGTTTAAAAATTATTATGGTTTGATTTCTAAAAATAACCAATCATGCACACTCGAGTCCCTTATTCTTGATTAGAAGGATCTTCTGTTGGCATATTGTTTCTCGCAATAGTTGGTCTATTAGGAAAATATCCCGCGTAAGTGTACTGACCAAAGTTCACTGCTGCGTGATGCCCGAATGTTATCCAAACAATAGGCATGACAATTTCAATAATATCTTCATTTGTTTTCAAATTAGGCCACCAAGGTTCATCTTTCTTGTCACTATGTCCAACATTTCTAATCTCTTCCCATCATGCTTATAATTCTTTATCCGACACAAAAGTTCTTGAATCATTGTTGTAGTAGTGGTTGATATAATCAGTGACCCATTATTTGATAGCGTCCCAAAGAACAAGGCCATCATTTGCATAAGGGTAATCTTCTATGGCTAGTTTCAATCCATGAGGGGCATTTGGATCTTTTTCTAACAATCCTCTTTTTGGAAGTATATGTTAGTATATGCTTACATCAGTATATGTTTACTTGTTTTTTTTGCAAGTATATGTTTATTTGCAAGTATGTGTTCTTTTGCAAGTAATATTAATTTTTTTTTGCAAGTAGATGTTTATTTATGATTATGCATTTAATTTTGTACATCAGCTTCAAATTTTTGTTTTGCATTTGCAGTACCAATTTGTCAATTTGTCTTTTATACATTGTTGAAATACATGAGCCCAAGACCATTAGGCCCATTTAACTAGTTTTTTTTCTTTCCTTGTTTTAGCCTTAGCCGTTACTTTCCTTTTATTACTTTTCCTTTTTTGCTTTGCCTATAAATAGCCATCTCTTTTTCATCGGTACAGTTAACTTTCTGATATAATAAAATTAGTTTGTTGTGTATTCTTCTGCCATTAATGTTGTCATTTGTATTCCCAGTTATCAGGATTACTACCGCTGCGCCATATGTTAACATGGTATCACGAGCATGAGATTGTTATGATCTTTATTTTTTCAGTTTCTCTTATCTTCCTTTTTGTATCTAACACCACATGTTCACTTTTGGATGATGTTTTCTTTTCCTTTCTTTTCAACAAATCAGTATTTCATTTTCTTCCCCAGATTTTTTTTCTTCTTTCTTTCGTTTTCGTTTCCCTTCATCTTCTTTAACGACCTAATTGCTTTTCTCCGTTTCTTCTGCAATTCTTGTCTTCCCCTTCTTCTTTCACCATGGAGGATTTCTCTAATCCACCACCTTCTCCAACTAAAAATGGCGTTTGAAACACAAAAATCCACAACCACCCTCTCTTATCAACAAGACATGCTTGATCCCTTTTTTATGCACCCTAGAGACAACCCCAGCTTAGCCATCGTTTCACCACCGCTGAATAACACCAACTACCATTCTTGGTCTCGTTCTTTGAAGTTAGCACTCATATCCAAGAACAAGTTAGGGTTCATAGATGGAACCCTTACTCGCCCTTCTACCACCCGCTCCACTTACGTTCTTTAGTGTCGCTACAAATACATGGTCATGGCGTGGATTACGAATTCCATCGACAAAGATATCTCTGAAAGCGTTCTTTGGATGGACTCTGCAAAAGACATATGGGATGAGCTTCATGAAAGATATCATCAGAGCGATATTTTTTGAATTTCCGATCTCCAAGAAGAAATCTATGCCCAGAAACAGGGAGATCAAACCATCACCCAGTATTTCACCACTTTGAAGAAGCTTTGGCGGGAATTTGACAACTTCAGACCTTTTCCCACATGTACCTGCGATCCCCTTTGCAACTGTGACCTCATTCTTACCATCAAAACCTACAGAGATAATGACTATGTCATTAGGTTTTTGAAAGGACTCAATGATCAATATGCGGTGGTGTGGGCACAAATCATGCTTATATCTCCTCTGCCCAACGTCAATAGAGTTTTCTCCCTCCTAATTCAACAAGAACGAAAACTGCCATCACCTATTCTAGAAGATAAACTCATTGCCCAGGTGCAAAAACCCATATCTACGAAGTCGCTTCACCGACCATGGCAACAAACCCTCAGTATAACCCAAGTCCAAAGGTATTAAAATTTGCTCTTATTGCAATAAAGCAGGTTACACAATTGAGGCATGTTTCAAGAAACATGGCCTACCCCCTATCTCAAGAAGATGAATCTGGCTCAAACATCACATGAAGATACTCCCACTAATGCATCTACCTCGAGCCAGAATGAAGCTGCTCCTGACACCCTTTGCTTCACCACTGAGTAACAGCGTGCCCTACTAGCTCTTCTCCAACAAAGTGCTATGTTTCCGGGGAGGCAAATAGTCAACATCTTCACATTACTCCAACTCAACAATCAGGTTCTTCTTCTATCCATACTATTCATGGTGTTACTTAGTTTGAATGGTTACTTAACACAAGGGCAACAAATCATGTTTGCCATGATAAGTCCTTGTTTACTAACCTTAATCCCATTAAACCTATAATGGCGAGGCTTCCCAATGGAGCCTCCATCACCACTAATTTCTCTGGATCTGTCCATTTCAATGATTCTTTTTATCTTCATGATGTGTTGTATATTCCCTCATTTTACACTAATATAATTTATGTTTCTAAGTTTGCTAGTTCCTTAAATTGTGTTTTTATCTTTACTGCATCTCACTGTCTCATACATGGGCTCCATACCCCGATGAAGATTGGTGCAACTAGGTTACACCAAGGCCTCTACACTTTGGTATCCCCCTCTATTTCCATTAATCCCTCCCCCTCCCCCACTATTAATACATGTACTCTTTGGCACAATAGGATAGGCCACCACTCTTATGACACTCTTGTTCAAATAAATAAAAAAAATCCTTTAAACAATTTACATGATATTAATCATCTCTGTGATACTTGTTTCAAAGCAAAAAATAAAAATGTTTGCCCTTTCATACTAGCACAACTAACACTTCCAATTGTTTTGAAATTGTTCATATGGATATTTGTGGCCCCATATCATGCCCTTCAATCAATGGTCATAAGTATTTCTTGACTGTGGTTGATGATTATAGTAGATATTGCTGGATTTTTTTAATGAACTCTAAATCTGAAACATCCTTATTAATCAAATCTTTTGTTAAGCTAATTGAAACTCAATTTAAAACAACCATTAAGACCATAAGGTGTGAAAATGGGCCTGTATTTCTCTTAAAAGACTTCTATTCAACACATACACTACTACAAAATGCGCAAACAACAATGTCAGGTGTACAACGGATTCATATACACCGTTGTAATATGTTAAAATTTTTGCGCCCAGTGAGTAGCTGGATTTATAAACAGTAATTTAATGATGATTGTCTTAAAACACCATAGTAATAAATGATGTGTAGCAAGCTTCGATTCCCAGCAACTACATTTTTTCCATTTTTTAGAGTACATTAAGCGTGTGTCACTTAAGTCCATTATTTAAAAAATAAATTGTAAATGATTTTACAACGGTGAAGTCAACCAACCGTTGTTAGAGGACTTATTTAACCAAGTTATTTAACCACGGTTTTACAATACAACCGTTGTAAAATATGTAAATAGCATCACGGTTTTTCTTTCTAACTGTGATTAAAAGTGATATTATTTAGTATATAAGCGAAAGTATCTATCGTTCAGTACATAACAACCTCTTCTCTCAAAAGAAAACCCTAACATATTTCACTCTTCTCTATCATAACGTAACCCTAACATTCTTTAACCTTCAGATACGTCTTCAGATTCGTCTTCACCAATCTCTAACTTGAGGTTCGTTCATTAAACTTATGCTTCGATTTCGTTTACATTTCTTGTTAAAAATGGGTTCTCATTTTTTCATTTGGTGAATGTTCTCATTTTTTTAGATTCTTCTTCACCACCTTAACAAATCGCATACTTTGGCTATGATACATATGGTTTGTGTAGCTATGAAGAAAAATACAATAAGTATGAAGCTATTGTGTAAACTTTATTCACCTTGTAATTTTTCTTCATAGCTTCATAAACTAGATGAAACTCATAATTTCTGAAATTCTAGCATTGCAGACAGCAGATGTCCTAACACATGTCAAGACATTGTTCTACATAAACATTTAAATAAAGAAGCATAACTGCAGAATGATACATTGAATTTCAGAACTGCAGAATCACAGATTTTATGACATCTGTTCCAACATGTTAATCAAAGCTGAACTGTAAATTGCAGAATGATAAACAACACAGAATATGATGACCCATTTCGATGCAACTCGCCTACATCTGGGGGGTACCAATCCAGGAAGAAGAATTCACTATCAGTAGTATAGTTTTATGTAAACAACCTCAGGTTTACAAAAAGCACTCACGCTAACCTATCACTACCCAATGAAGACTTTATCATTAGAAGTCACATCTAATTGATAAGAGAAACCCATCTCACTCCCTAAATCACAACCTGTGATTATCTAAAAGTTAATACCTCATAATTGTATCATCCCTATTGAAAGATACCCCTTTCAATACAAAGTTCAGTCAAGCATCCTTGACTAACAAGTTAACTTGGATTTGCTTCAAAGCTTCATCCAAGAACAATTCAGATTCATTACCTACGGGTTTCTGAATCTATACAAGTACCTATGTCTACCACACTGCATCAAATCGATACAGAGGGAGACTTACAAGAAATCCTACAACTCTCAAAACCCTAAACCCTATTTTCTACTTTATAAAAGTGTTACAATAGGTTCGGTTCTTCAGTCCTAGGTCTTGGTCTTCTTTTATACTCTTCTGCTTCCTTGGGCTTTGAATCTTTTCTTTATTGACCCCTTGATGCATTGTTGTAATCATTCCTTGATTCTTGCACCAGATTTAGAACATGCTATATTTGTCAAGTCAGAATGTCAGGACATTGTCTTCGACATCTTTTTCTGCAGCATTCTTCATTAAGTTTTAACCAAAATTTAGTCAAACCTATGGAGCTTTCAATCTCCCCCTTTTGACAAATTTTGGCTAAAACTTTAATTTGGATAATAAACCCAGGGTGCTCCTAACGCCTCTTCACCCTCAGTGGCGGTTATGATTGGAATATTGATGTGACTCCAATCATGTTGATGATACATTCCCCTTTTCCCATGAATCGATAATTCCTCACCTGGGGGGAAGAATTTTGCCATTGAAGCAACCAAACACCAACCTGGGTAACTCAGAACACATGACACGACTAAAATTTTGCCACTGAAGCAACCAAACACCAACCTGGGTAACTCAGAACACAGGGCACGACTGTGTTCATAACTCAGATCGCAAGACACGAAGGAAGGACTCAGAACATATGGGAAGAAACTTGAGACTTAGTCAGAATGTCAGAACATTCTGTCCAACATCCTTGCAAACCAACTACAAGGACAAACTCGACCCTTTACTTTTCTCCCCCTTTTTAGCCAAAAATTGACAAACATATCCAAGACAGACCCATATCCAAACCGAGGAAACCCACAATCGAATAAACCCCATGAGATCCCAGCAGCCCAGAGAAGACAACCTGCGACAGAATGAGGACTAGAACACCCTTTATATATAAGAGTTTTAATCTTAGGATGTAACGAACCATTGGAAGTAACACATATCCATTCAATGTGAGCATTAAATGAAATTGTGTATCTTCATAGACAAAATTGCACCGACCAAATCGTATTTGACTGTTTCTTCCTTTTTAACAAAGACCATTCAAAGAATGCGTATTTTTCGAAACACATTTTTAACACACGTTTCATAAGACACACTTTATCCACCGTCCAAAGTAATTAAGAGTACAACCATACATCCTAACCAATGTTCTGACATCTTGTCAGACTTTGTTTAGTCCACCTGAAGCATAGTCACCTTACCTTTCAACAAGCCCCAAGAATAATTAGAAGACCAAAAATAACTGATGAAGATGTTCAGACATTTCTTCAAATATCTCTTAGTTAGCAGCGAAAACTCCCAGATACTTGTACCATTAGAGCAATGTCACGACATCTCGTCTGACATATCAACCTCACCTGAGGCAATCTATCACAGATTGCTTGAAACCACAAATAATCTTGATAAACAATCTGCACCACTGCAGCCATATATCCACAACTGAAGTCTAACTCCCCTTGTCGTAGATAACCAGTGTTCATTTGCTAGAAGAACACCCTAAATGAATGGAAAACATAAGACGCATCTTCATGTCTTCAAGAGCGCACCCTCTGTTTAACACACCTGCTGAACGTATTCACCTATTGCTTGACCCTTAAGCAAACCAAGTACCACACAAGTACATTGATCAGACAGAAGTTTCTCCCTTATCTTTCTCAACAGATGCTTCTTCAGCAAGAACCACCCAAAATCACCACATGATATCCCATGACAACTTCATGATCATATAGTGAGAGTACCAGGAACGCATCCTTGTACCATAACCAACAAACTCTTGGATTGAGACCAAGGCTCCATTGATCCCTCTCATCCAGAAACCATCCATACACCACACGAATTCCTTCTGAATTCTCATGTATAGATCTCCTTGTTCCCTGAGATACAACCCAATTGAATCTGAATGCTTCACATTCCTCAAAGAGACGCACAGGGCCCCTTAGCTTTCTAGGTCGCCCAAATGTTCTTCACACTTGAAGGACATCAAACACATGCTCCAGAAATCTTCAGCCCATTTGCTCCACAAGCACTAAACTGATCTACTTCTAGCATGTCCCATTCACATCAGACTTCCAAGACAGTCCTTTACCCATCATTCTCCCGTTTGAAAAGATAAATACCTTTTAGACAAGATGTGAGTGTCAAGTTCCACACTCAAAACTTAGCATCCTACTCTAAGGATAACCAACCCAGAAGATGTTATAACATCAGTTAGGACATCCTTCACATATCATAGACACCAAAAAACATGGTTCTTGATATGCTTCACCACTGGACTTTCTATCTGTATAGTAATCCAACTGAAGATCTTCACACAACACTACGCCACCAGCTTGATCAACAAGAACTCCAGATAACCAAAGAGAGAAATAAACTCTCATCCACCAAAAGAAGGTAATCTTCCATCCTTAACTTAGAACTTCTACCACAAGCTCCAAGATAGACCAGAACCTCCTTACGTTTTCAACCAACTACCCTTCTGCCAAAGAGTAATTAGTTCCAAGCACCTTGCTTGAATGCACACTAAAGATCAACCAAATTCCATTTTTTGACTGATCTTATTCTTCTTCAAAACTCCCACAAGATACACTGACCCACCAATGAAATCTGATCTTCAAGTTACATGAACTACTTACTCCATAGCAAGACATCTTGGATCCACCAAGCCTTTAGACATGTAACATCTTCTCAATCCATAGCTCCCGCAAACTGCATGAGGTAGACCTTTTTGAAGCATCCATAACTGCCATTCTCTTGTAGATCTCCTTATCTTAAGTTGATGTGCCACATCACCAGCTGAGACTCTGATGTTAAGCTTGATGTCAGAACATTCTAATATGACATCCAGCTGCTGAAATTAGCTTCTCCTTCTGCCACTTAGAAGAACCTCCTCCCTCTTATCGAACAAGAGTTCCATGCTTTCACAGACTTGATTCAACAACCAAGTTTGAGTAGACAACGTCTATCCTGCTTAAACTTATCACAGGTATTCCATTCAAGCTCACACCTTAATGAATAACTGCTTCGAAACTCCAAAGAATTCACACCTGCCACGTCTGAATCTTCAGAAGAGAAAGTAGTCCTAGACTACACCATAGCCATACCAAAGAATGCCATTTTCCTTAGTAGATTAGTCTGTATAAAGTCAGAGATAACTACCACTTAACATTGACCTCCAAATTGAGTAAGATCCCATGCTTCTAAGTACCTAGATCAGAAATAAACTGATCCAAGCTATGCCATCACCAGCACTCCAATCTGGACAAGTCTCTTGCCATAACAATTTCCATATAAACACCAGATGCTTCTAGTAACAACTTGAACACACCTGTTGCACTCCAATACTCCTAGATCAGAAATAAACTGATCCAAGAACTATCCATCAAGATTATGATGTCTTCTTCTTCATTTTCCACATCACCATTGTCTAGACCAGTTTCTTGCCAGGAAACTCTCCAGAGATCAGATGCTTCTGCCACACCACACTGAAGCAGATTCTTAGGTCAAGACCTGAGAGAATAAATCCAAAAGCTTATGCAGTACCCCTCCCATGATTCTGCATAAACCAGATGAAGAGATGTTCCAACATCATGTTGAACATCAGTAATCTTGAACTCCACCTTCAAGGATAATCAATTAAATACTTGTGAGTAACACAAATAGTAGTTGATCTTAAATCATTGTTCAATAATCCTGTTTCACTGTTGAAGCCACACTCCACCAGATCACTTCATGAACACTTATCAAGTATTCAATCTTTTGCAAGTATCTTTTTTGACACACAACTTGTTGAGATACCAAGGCTGCCACCCTTCACTCAAGTAACTAAGATTCTCTCTGAACAAATCCTATTTACCTCAACAGTTCTGAAAACTCCATTCAGATTGGATCCTCCCTTAGGATTAAGAGGGATGAATCCTTCCTTGCTGTTTTTGGATGGTGAAAATAAATCACCTCCACTTTCTTCAGGTTTGTGTATCACATAAACACCTTCTAGTCAGAACAATAACTAGAAGACTCCAGATGCACGACTGAGATGTCTTTATGAGTGGACTTGAGAGAATTCTCAAGTATCTTTGACAACTTAGCCGATCTATAATTTATCAAACCCCCAGAGCAAGAACTTGATAAACCTAAACTCAACTCCTCTCCTCTTCAACTGACTTCAAACTGCACCATGGAACCATGCTTCCAAGTACCAAGTCACCATAACAGACATCTTCCAACAACTCCCTTCATTTCATCGCTCTGGACTTTGGAATAAAAAGATACAGATATCTTCACATATAGAGGTCGACGATTGAGATCTTCCACCATCTGTCTTCAATAACAACTCTAGAATCCCATAATTCTAGAGCTCTTCCATCAGAAACATATGCAGCGGAACCACCAAGGAACAAATTCTTCTTGCCCTAATAAGATGTCAGAACATTTTATAAGACACCTCAACAGAAGAACTAGCCACTTCTCCTACAGTTGTTGTAGAATCTTCTCAGCAACATGAACAACCACCGGGTTGTTACCTTCGATCCAGAACATTCATCCCATCCATTAATACCCTTGAGTATGTCTGAGTTGATTGATCTGGTCTTTAAAATTCCTCCTTGTTTAAATGCCAAAAAGTATCTCCCAAAGATCTCATCCAGAAACAGACAGGATGCCTTCTCTGATACCAATTGAAATTTTGGCATTGCAGATAACAGATGTCCTAACACATGTCAAGACATTGTTATGCATAGACATTTAAACAAAGAAGCATAACTTTAGACTGATACATTGAATATCAGAACTGCAAAATCATAGATGTTACGACATCTGTTCCAACATATTAATCAAAACTAAACTGTAAATTGCAGAATGATAAACAACACAGAATATGATGACCCAATTCAGTGCAACTCACCTACATCTGGGGGATACCAATCCAGGAAGAAGAATTCACTATCAGTAGTATAGTTATATGTAAACAACCTCAGGTTTACAGAAAGCACCCACGCTAACCTATCACTACCCAATGAAGACTTTATCATTAGAAGTCACATTTACACTACTATAAAACGCGTAAACAACGACGTCATGGTCACAACGGTTCATTCCTACACCGTTGTGACATATCTAAACTAAGGCGCGGTTGTATTTTATTTGTTTTTTGAATAAAAATTACCTGTATATAACAACGGTTGATAATCCAACTGTGGTGATACCATCAAGCTTTCATGTGTTCGAACCTCAACGCAATCATATATATTATTCATTTTATGTTAAGGCACGCCTTTTCTTTTTTATTTACTTTTAAATAAAAAAATTAAAAGTTATGACTACGGTTGTTTATTTACACCGTTGTGATATATTTTGCATGTTTTTTTAATTTTTAATTCTAAATATAACTCTGGCGCTTTAATATGAAATTTCATTATGAAAGTAATATATCATAACAATTTATGGTGTTGACCGTCGTAGTGGCTTTTCAATATACTCCAAGCTAGCTAGTTTCATTGTCTCTTCAGTATCCTTTTTCCCATTGAAAATGGAAACTAGACGAAACGATACACGATTTCAACCCTAAACCCTAACGTTCAATATTGTGAAACAATGCACGATTTCAACCAAATCTTGCATCATCAGTATCCATTCTTCACCGTGTTGTTGTCATTTTCGTCATCATCGTCAAGATCGTTACGGAAGGAAGATTACGCACCAACCAACACCGTCGTCATCATCGTCACCGTCGAGAAGGAAGATAACAACAACACCGTCAAGAAGGAAGATAACAACAACACCGACGAGAAGGAAGATAACAACAACACCAACACCAACATCATTTACTTAGTCATCGTTTACATAGATGTCGACCTTGTCGAGTTCTAAATCAGGAACCAGCGAAGATGCTCAAACGATTGAGTGTTCTGCGAATACAACTCAAACGATTGATATTCAATCAAAAAGATCACAAAGAGGTGTCACAATGATGCCCTAATTCACATCAGTCCGCAACTCATCAGGTGTAAAAATTCCGATCGAGTTTGATTCTCACTACAGATTAGTGGATTGTCCACATTACTTACTTTTAAGAGTTATGTTGCGTTCCTTGCATGTAGCAAAGTGAGTATACTGATAGATGATTAGAGAGAAGTGGATGTTAATGTCAAAGACAACATATGGACAGACGTTAAGGTATTACATACTATAATTTTCATATATTTGATATCACTACCTATAGTTTCTAATCCATAGTTATATATTGATTTAATGTAGTTGAACTTTGAGTTTACCGATGACTCAAAATTGAAAAAAAAAGTGGATAACTTATGCCGGTGTTCGTTGGAGGGGATTTAAGTCACGACTCACAGCTGACTACATTATGAAGCCTAAGAGCGGTCTTCAACGTCCATGGATTCAGTATAGTTTTTTATCGAAGAATGTGTGGCACAAGTTTGCGAAGAAATGTCGTTCTGAGGAATTCAAGGTTAGTACTAGTCTTATGTAACCTATAATGTTATGCTAATGAGTTATAGATACTAATCATACACATTTTCACTATGTTAATAACAGGCTAAAAGTGAAGTAGGAATTCAAAACAAGGCGAAAAACATGTACCCCCCATAGATTGTCTCGTGGGGGTTACAGGAAACTTGAGAAGAGAATCATGTAGGAAAAACAACAAGAAGGAGGAGATGGTGACATCCCTTCTCCACCGTCAAGACATGAGAAATGGAATAGGGCTCGATTAAGACCTAATGGAGAGTACACCTCTGAGGCTTCAAGAGTAGTTGGTGAGAAAATTGTAAGTATATGTTTTGTTTTGCTTATGTTATTTAAATGCGTTTGCTTATGTAAGTTGCTCATGTTGTGTAGGATAATTTGGTTGTGGCGGCCCGTGAAGGCACATTTGTTCCGAAAGCACGACATGACATATTAGTGGAAGCTATCGGAACAGTTGAGCATGGAGGTCGTGTCCGTGGTGTTGGAGAAGGTGTCGGCTTGAGGTCATACTTTGGATCTAAAAGAAGAAGCACCGAAACCACCGAATTTCATGCTCAACGACAAAAGATTGAGAATGTTGAGAAGCAATTGGAAGAACAAAGGAGGATGTTTGAAGAGGTGAGGGAAAAAGGGAGAAAGACGTGGAAAAGTTACAAGAGTTATATTCGGTATGTGCTTTACTTGAGATGTTAGTGTTTTATCGGAAATGTATGATATATATTGTGCTTATTTTTGTTTTATGTTCTAATTGAATGTTATGATGTAGAGATTAAGTGAAAACCTCGAACAATGAACAAATGAAGATCAATGTTACATTGATGGTGATGATCAAACTCCAAGTAGAAGTGTTGTAAATCGCGCTTCTACAAAAGGAAGTAATTGTACAGCCCCTCCCCCCTTTAGATAACCGCAATGGGATATTGGACCCTAGTCCAAATGAAATAACCAATTTATACTTGTCCATTGCAACAACAAATCCTGCGCAACCTCTCCCGCTAGAACATTGCCCGAAATTGGATGTAATGTATTACACTCCTGAAGATGTAAGGGATTTTCTCGCAGGATTTAAGTGGCTTGACATAACGATTTTACAAGTTTGGTGCATGTTAGTATATAGTCGAATATACATGTCATTATAGAACATTATAATTTTTTGTATTTTCTCCCTTGATTTATTCATTTTCTTTGACCATTTAAGTGCATTCACCGTGTTTGTATAGAGTTAAATAAATCAAGTACTTATGAAATCTTGGAGCCAAGTTATATTGGTTGGGCGTATAATGAAAAAAATATCATAGAAAGGTACTTGAAAGAACGGCTAAATGGGGGAGGAAAAGAATGTTACCTTGCACCATTCCTCTATAGGTAAGTATCGTTGTAATTTATTTATATATTCTATATTTAGTTTTGTTTTAGTAAAAACTAATAATATATATATATATATATATATATATATATATATATATATATATATATATATATATATATATATATATATATATATATATATTCTCGTGTTCATTCAGTGGTCATTGGCAATTGATCATAATATCATTTACGACAAATACGGTGACATTACTGTGTTCCTTGCACGACCCACTCCACAAACCAATGAAAGATATTATTCTAACGTAAATGTCTATGTTTAATATCAATTTCTTTGACATTAATTGTAATTAGTTTATCATGTAATATGTTTAATTCAATTTTCAATGTACAGTCTTGTGGAGCAAGTTAATATAACGAGGAATGTTAGAAAAACGCCCACATGGATTGCTCCTAAAGTAAGTGGCCCGATTACCTGTTTCTTTCATTTACATTCATGTGTGGTTATATTCATGTTATTATATTCATGTAATTTGTAGACGAGGAAACAACCCGGGAGTTACGAGTGTGGGTATTATGTCATGAAACACATGTTAAACATTGTCCTTGGCGGCATTGTTGATTCATGGGATAAGGTATATATGTCATAAAATGTTTACATATATTAATATATAAGTTGACTATTGAATTATTATCATGCATGATATTCAATTTTTTGCTCTTTCTTATGTAGATGTTTAACGACCAAACCCCATTCCCCGTTGAGGACTTTCTAGATCTTCGTAAACGTTGGGCGTATATTCACAATGCGCTTAAGGGTCCTCCAGCTGTTTGATATATCATCAACATTCCTCAGCATATTTTTTGATGCACATATTTTTGGCTTTTGATGCACATAATGTGAACAATAATTTTGGCTTTTGATGCACATATTGTGTTTGATGTACAGGATATTGTGTTTGATGCACATAATGAAATCAATAATATTGGCTTTTGATGCACGTATTGTATTTGATTTAAACAATGTTAGCTGTTAGCTTTTGATGTAAATTCTTTGATTCATTTATAAGGATAAAATATAGGAAGAATTGTGTTTGATGCACATATTGTGTTTGATGTAAACAGAAGCTGTTTTGACAGGATAAAATATAGGAAGAATTTGATAAGCGGAGAATTTTTATATTTAAAACAGGCTGTTTTGACAGCGGTTATAAAACCTAACTGTAGGTGTATGTCAAATGCTGACCAGAATAATATAAATAAAAAAATGTTGTTGCTGAGAATCGAACCAGATCACCTTTAGTTATATCACAACGGTTGTGTAATCTAACCGTTGTGAAATGGTGCGCGCTTTCTGGAATACAACAACGGTCCCAGGACCGTCATTGTACGTACCGCATATACAACAACACTCTACATAACAACGCCTTCGTCCGCGTCATTATATGTCATTTCCAACCGTTGTTAAATGAGTTTTTTGTAGTAGTGCTAATTGATAAGAGAAACCCATCTCACTCCCTAAATCACAACCTGTGATTATCTAACAGTTAATACCTCATAACTGTATCATCCTTATTGAAAGACACCCCTTCCAATACAAAGTTCAGTCAAGCATCCTTGACTAACAAGTTAACTTAGATTTGCTTCAAAGCTTCATCCAAGAACAATATCAGATTCATTACCTACGGGTTTCTGAATCTATACAAGTACTCATGTCTACCACACTGCATCAAATCGATCCAGAGGGAGACTTATAAGAAAGCCTACTACTCTCAAAACCCTAAACCCTATTTTCTACTTTACAAAAGTGTTACAATATGTTCGGTTCTTTAGTCCTAGGTCTTGGTCTTCTTTTATACTCTTCTGCTTCCTCGTGCTTCGAGTCTTCTGTTTATTGACCCCTTGATCCACTGTTGTAATCATTTCTTGATTCTTGCACCAGATTTAGAACCTGCTATATTTGTCAAGTCAGAATGTCAGGACATTGTCTTCGACATTTTTTCCTGCAACATTCTTCATTAAGTTTTAACCAAAATTTAGTCAAACCTCAGGAGCTTTCAATCTCCCCCTTTGACAAATTTTGGCTAAAACTTTAATTTGGACAATAAACCTAGGGTGCTCCTAACGCCTCTTCACCTCAGTGGCGGTTATGATTGGAATATTGATGTGACTCTAATCATGTTGATGATACATTCCCCTTTTTCCATGAATCGATAATTCCTCGCCTGGGGGAAAGAATTTTGCCACTGAAGCAACCAAACACCAACCTGGGTAACTCATAGAATCCACACAACCTACTGATATTCCTATTCATCCTCAAACCCCATAAACACCTCCTTCTATCAACATTGACACACCTAGTCCTACTATTGCCCCAACTTCCTCTGTCGAACCTGCTTGTAGCGTGCGATTTTTGTCGGTGACGCGACCACCTTACCGCAATGGTTGGAATTGGGTGCTACTTTCTGATTTCTTATTTATCCTATGAAGCTGGAAAGGAAAGGGAAGATATCTAAAACTAACCTTGCACGTAAATTTTTTCTTTAACAAATGTAGGAGATTGGGGGGTCCGGGGTCAGGTTATACAAAGGGAAGTTGTCAATTACCCAATGTATATATGGTTATCCATAGACTTTCATTGGTAGGTTTAAATACTTTCTGGTGTTTACTGTTATAAGTTGGGAAAATTTTCCTTTGGGAGTGTTGAGAGAGTGTTTTTGGTGTTTTTTGGTTTTTTTGTTGTTTTTGGTAAGGTACTGGACCTAAAGTTTTTTATTTGTGTGCTCGATAAGATTTCGCAATCTTATGCCTACGTATTCCCATAAAGATAACAGGGAAATCAGAACAATCGTAGTTCCTCCTATTCTATATGAGTAAAAAGATGTTTGATGTCTTGTTCAAAGCCCAAAATTGAAGCTAGATAAGTATTTGTGTGTTGTTCAAAGCCCAAGATTGAAGCTAAAAGGTTTGACTGAGAGAGAATTTGTCATCTCTAAAGGGAGACATCTCACATATTCATCACAGTTTGTTGAAGGATTGGTTATAAAGGGGAATTACTTTAACTAGAATGTATGGAATCCAGCAATGCCATAATATCCTTTATAAGGGAGATGTCCTGAAGGAAGAAACTTTAACTTAATATAGAGCAATGCCATTTTTCCTTAGGAGTCTTCCATGCTAAGAGAGGGACATTGGCTCGGATGTAAATAATCCAGAGGCTTACCACTTACAGCAGTTAGATGAAAGAGGAAGTTTACCAGGATAAAAGAGGGACCACAGCTTGAATTTTTGAATCAACAAGTGTGCCACTTACAGTAATTATCTGGAATTAGGGTTTGTTTGATTATTTGTTTTGATGTGTGATGTACAGAGGAAATGTCTTCATGCAGAGAGAACTCTTGATATTCTCTGAGGGGATGTTGATTTTTGTGTGCCTTGATCAAAGCCCAAGGTTGAAGCTAAAAGGTTGACTCTACTAGGGAATTTTATATCTGTCTTGTACAAAGCCCAAGATTGAGGCTGAAAAAATTGACTCTTCTGGGGAAAATTTTGTCTGTCTTGTACAAAGCCCAAGATTGAGACTAAAAGAATTGACTCCACTGGGGAGAAGTTTTATCTGTCTTATACAAAGCCCAAGATTGAGGCTAAAAGGTTGATTGACTCAGTTGGAGAATATGATCTGTCTTGTACAAAGCCCAAGATTGAGGCTAACTTTGCTCAGGAAAAATCATTATACAAAGCCTAAGAGGAGGCTAGTTGGGGAAATTCTTATATGAAGCCTAAGAGGAGGCTGGCTTCTGCTGAGGATTATTGAGATCTAGAGACAGGTCCAAATTGGGGTATCAACTCTTGCTGAGGATTGGAGAAGAGTTGAAATATCAGATGCCTTGAGGTTCTGATTTTTTTAGGGTTTATCGGTGGTAATTTGACCCTAGTTGGGGAATTTAGAATGAAAGTTTAAAAATTGAGTTTTAAAACCTATGGAGGTTTCAAACTCTGCTGGTGATTGATGAAGTGATCTGGGTTTTTCCTGTGCTTTTAGGAAACTTGAGGGTTTCTTTGAGATCCAAGAGGAGATGAGACTTTCTAAGTCTACTGATATGAAGATGTTGACTCTTAACCGGAGGATGGCCTTTGTATGATGCCTAAGAGGAGGCTGACATTTTACGGGATGAGAATCAACCCTAAACTGGTCTGATATTTTGGAATTCTGACTCACTAAAGGATTGAACTAGTAGAGATGACTAAGTTCTGTCCTATACCTGTAGGAGGTCTTTAGGTCCTTGTACTAAGTCCAAGAGGAGGCTGAGAACTTCTAAGAAGCCTTAGGGTCCTTGTATAAAGCCCAAGAGGAGGCTGGGGATGCTTTTAGGAAGCATGTGGGTCCAAGCCTGAGAAAAGTTCAAGAAAGGTTTCACCGGGAATAATCCTTTCTTTAGTGAACAGTTCTAGGGTTTGAAGAAATTCAAAAGAGGTTTCACCGGGAATTAGTCCTCTTTGGGGAAATGAATTTCTTGTACACACATTTCTAAGTTGTGACAGTCTTGAGAAAAGTTTCACCGGTAATAATGTCTTTCTTTGTTCCATATTATATAAGTCCAAGAGGAGGCAAGATTGTATCTCGAATTTCCTATGGGGAACTAGTTTTGACTGTGTTGAAAGAGTAACCACTGGTTTGATCTAAACCTAGACCTAGTTGCTGGGGAAAAATCTAAGCAAGTATATACATGCATACATATACAGATGAAATATATAAACCAGTATGTATAGAAGAAAAAGTAGAACTTACAGTTGTGCAAGCTCCATCATTGCAACCACCGCTTTATGGTTAGTTATTCAAGAAATTGAAGAAAGTTTTGATAACACTTTGAATTTGAATCTAAATCACAAAAGAATGTTGTTTTAAAATAAAGTTTGGGGCTTATACTCAAGGAGAGACCCAGATGATCTCTTTTGAAAAGGCGATGATCGCGTCGTAGTTTTGAAAACCACAGAAGGACTTATACAATGTCTGAGGCCCAAATTGTTGTATTTACAAAGAGAATGAGTCTTACACTCTATTAGATGCCCAAAAGTTTATTTTTATACAAGATATGGGGCTTAAAACTTAAGGAGATGCCCAGATGAAAAACAGTGATCGCACCGTTATTTTGAAAATTGTACCGGGACTTATATAATGACTGAGACCCAAATTATTTATGTACAAAGGGGGTTGGGTCTTACACTCTATTAGAGGCCCAAAAGTGTTTGAAAAAGAAGAAAAATGGGACTTACAACACAAGGGGAGGCCCAGATGAAAATTGTTTGAAAATGGCGATCGCGCCGAGATTTTTAAAATCGCATCGGGACTTATACAATGACTGAGGCCCAAAAATGGTTTATTTACAAAGGGATGGGACTTACACTCTACCAAGAGGCCCAAAAGACTTGAAAAGGATTTTTAAGGGTGAAAATAATCAAAACCCTAATTTGATTTAAAAAAATGTATTTTAATTTGAATAAAATTCAATTAAAATGATCAAAATTATCAAACATGTGTGAAAAACAAGTTGTGATCTTGGATTAATGTTTGAAAAATCATGTTTTATCCATAGAATGATTTGAAAATCATTTGAATTTGAAAAATCAAGAGAAAGAAATATTTTTAAATGTTTAAAAACAAATAAAAATTAATTCTTTACAAAAATATCAAATACATAAAATAAATAATATTTTTGTGAAATTTTTGTAGAATAAAATATTTTAACATTTTTGTGAATTTTGAAAAAAAGAATCAATTCAAAAACATTAAAATTCAGAGAGAAATTAATTTTTGAATCAATTAAATAAAATATCAAAAATTTAAATATTCAAATTTTTGAATTTGGTGATGATCTGGTACTTGTTGGAAAGCTCCCATGACATACTTTAACTTTGTTATCCACCAATGAACCTAGTTCAGCTTGGATCAAGGTGAAAAATGACCTCAAAGTTGGTAAAAAATGAAATAGATTCTGACTTTTTGAAAATTTTACTACGTGTTGGAAAAAGTGGTCATTTTCACTTTTTGTGATTTTGATCAATCCATAACTCAAAACCATGAGGATTTGGAATTTGACGTAGTTGACACTTTTGAAGTATGTCATGTGAACTTTCATTTGAGCTTTAGCTGGAAGAAAAAGGCCTTGGGGTTTGGGAGTTATTACCTTGCAAAGATGGTACCAAATCCATTTTGTTCCATAACTTAGAAAAATTTAAGTTTCTTATGGTTGCCCCTTTTGCAAGAAACCTCACTTTTCTTGATTTTTCTTGATGAATGATGATCAAAACCATACATTAACATTATTTTTGACTTAGGGGAGCCATATTTGTGAAAAAATTCAAAAAGTCAAACTTGATTTTGGGCACAATTGACTTTTTGTCAGATGAATTCCAAACTGTGTGATCCTCCATGCAATCAAGTTCTTGACCTAATTCAAACCTAATGGATGGATTCCATAGGTGTTTTAGGGTGTCTTAAATCATGTCCCAAGGTTTGGGAACATGTCTTGGTCTAAAGTCAAAGGTACAGTTGACTTTTTCTTCAAAACTCTAATTGTGGTCCAGATGAATTTGAAACTTGTGAATATGGATGGCAATTTGGCCCATCCCCAGTGGGTACCCAGAAAATTACCCACAACGGGTAGGGTAAAAACCCGCAAAAATGGGTATGGGTACGGGCTCGGGTAATTACCCACTTAAATAAGCAGGGATGGGTGCGGGGATGGGCACCTTAGTACCCAACCCGCCCCATACCCGCACAATATATATTTATATATTTTAATTTATATTATTATATAAAAATAAATATTTATAAAATTAAAAAAAAAAAACATCAATTTTAAATGACTACATATTTAATATACGTGATCATTTATTTCATAATTCAATAATAAATTTTTTTTTAAACTTTTTAATATTTTTAAAAACTTAAAATATTATGATATTTTATACTTGATATATTTATTTTTATTAGAAATGCGGGTAACGGGTACGGGTACGGGCACTTATATACCCATAGGGTACGGGGACGGGTGCCAATTTTGATACCCAAGCGGGTATGGGCTCGGGTCCGGGGATTTTTTTCAACTGCGGGTATGGGGACGGGTACTACAGTACCCTACCCATACCCTTCCCATTGCCATCCCTACTTGTGAATCAAGCTTCTTGGATCAATCCATTCTCAAATCATGTCTTGAGGTCCTGGCTCATGTCTTGCCTCAAAAGTCAACTTAGGGGTGAATTAGGTCAAGAAACCCTAATTCGTGATTTTTGATTAATGCTTCCCCTGATGCTAATTTGACTTGATGATTGGATCCATGATGTCCCTTGGAGCATTTTGGATCATGTTATGAGGTATTGGCTCATGCCCAGATGAAAATTTTCATCTGGAGGCCTTGGTCGACCAAAACCCTAATTTGGTGACACTGGCGATCTTGAGGCTTGACCCACTTGGAATGTTGCAACCTTGTGCTTGATTCTTGATGTGGGAGACCTCTTGATCCTTTATGGGTGTTTGAGAGGCTAGACAAGTTGAAGATCATGTCATTTCTTGATTTATCCTTTGTCTAAGTGCTTTGAGAGGGCTCAAAACCCTAATTCTTGATTGTAGTGAATGCTCAACAATCCTTGAGGAGATTGAAGACGTATAATGGTACATCCATATTGTGGCAATGATCCTCACAATGATGGGAAAACTTGTGGTCAAAATTTGGGGTATGACAGATGCCCCTATTTAATCTTCTTGGACCTGAAGGTGTAAATGGCGAAGATATTCGGACATTCAGGGTGCAAGAGGATTAAATATCAGAATACCCAAAATTTTGACTGTGGTTATGAATGGTAGTTTTCCCATCCATCTTCTTTTGCTAAGCAATGTTACTTAGAAAAGGGTAAAACTTCCCCTCGATCCTGGTTTTTAGCCACGGAACTGATCTTAGTTTCTTTTGAAATAAACTTCCCCTTGATCCAGGTCTTCAGCCACGGAACTGGTCTCAGTTTCTTATGAAATAAACTTCCCCTCGATCCTGGTCTTCAACCACGGAACTGGTCTCAGTTTCTTCTTGTCGAGTTTTTTTTCTTGACAAGGAACGCTATTTATAGTGATCTTTATCAAACTTCTCACCGAGTTTTACTGGGGGGACGCCATTTGATGGAAAAAAAATTTGACGTCAGGCTTGCTGGGGAAACCCATTTGTCTGAACTGCAGAGGTGTGCAAGCTTCTCTGTGGGAGACGCCATTTGTCGACCTACTGGGGAAAAAAACGAGTCTCTTGAAAGACTGTTTTTTGCTTGGGGATATTACATCATACTTTTCTTCGAGACCTTTTTGGAGAAATGCCATGTGATGTTATCCAATTTTGAGTTGTTGATGACTTCATTGAAAGCAAACTTTTCAGGGAGAAACTATCGTATTTCCGAGAGTATTTTAGTGAAGAGGCTTTCTCTGGGGATTTTCTTTAATCCGGGAAAGTGAAAATATCATCTTCAATGGTGAAGAGTGATGTTCCAAAGGTGTCTATTGAATGTCTTCTTGCCTTTCAAAGGTTCAGGTTATCAAAGTGGTCGAGGACAGGCTCCAATCCAGAAATAAACTGGGGAGAAATTGCTCAGACGATACATTTCCAGATGAGGAAAGAACTGACAACCTTATTGGCGAGAGGACGTTATCACATGGGGATGAGACTGACCAGAGTGATATTAATACAACATATGTATGAATACGAATCAATTATCCATGATGTATGTATGTTTATGCTGACAAAATAAACGCGACATACGGACTGGTGAAGAGATACTCTGCCACTGCGGGGGATAAGAAGTATCATTGGATCAAGATAGTGATCATTTCCTGCTTAGGAGGGGTAGACCATACTGGGGGTGAAATAAAGAACCATCAATTGGTCTTTAGAGTTAAGAACTCTGTCGGGGATATCAGACGGGGTATTACATCTGAAATAGTTGATCCTTCATTCAAGTGTACTGGTTTAGAATGAGTACTTTGATTCTGCATTTTGAGGTTTGATTACTTCCGGAGAAGCCATCGATGTTCCTTTTTGTGTTCAGTAGTAAAAAAGAAATGTCATCTTTATTTTAAAAGCAGAAGAAAATTTGACAAGTAAAAATTCATTTTTTTTTCAAGAATCGTTGATCATGTTAAAAATGTCATTCTGTAAAGCAAAATAAATGAGAATTGCAAACAAAAGCACTAAGGCTCAAATTTTATTGATAGAATGGTAATCAGTCGAACGCGTGATTCCATAGAGCATTTACAAAGTTTAGAAAATGGTAATTTACGGGAAAAGGGGCTACATTGAAACATAACGACCGTTATCCTTATACCAACTTTGAATTATGGACATCCTGAGCTTCTGTCAAAGATGACCTTGACTGAAGTCTTTCGACGGATGGTGTTACTGCTGAGGATTTAACCTTGTCGGACGTAGTTACTTGCCATGAATCCCTAACTTTTTCCTGGATTGTCTTTTGAAGTTTCAATCCATCGGGATGATTTTTGCTTATGTCTCTAATTTTTTCCTAGACCGCCCTTTCGAGTTTTCAATCCACCGAGATGGTTTTTTGATTTTTTATTTAGGCGAAGTATTTCTTGACTACATCAACATTCGTGGGGTAGGTAAACTCCTATCCATCCATGGTTGCGAGTCTCAAGGTGCCGCCTGAAAAGGCTTTCTTGACCACATAGGGGCCGTTATAATTCGGAGTCCATTTGCCCCGAGAATTAATGAGAAATGATTGTATCTTCTCGAACACGAGGTCTCCTTTTCTGAAGACACAGGGTCGTACCTTTTTGTCGAACACTTTCTTCATTCATTTCTGATACAACTGACCATGGGATAGAGCCGTTATTTGCTTTTCTTCGATTAGGTTCAGTTCATCGTGTCGAATTTGACACCATTCAGCCTCTGTTAGCATAGCTTTCATTAATACCCGGATTGATGGGATCTCTACTTCTATGGGGAGCACTGCCTCCATGCCATATACCAGAGAGAAAGGTGTTGCCCCTGTTGAGGTGCGAACAGATGTACGATATCCGTGAAGAGCAAATGGTAGCATCTCGTGCCAGTCTTTGTAGGTTACAACCATCTTTTGAACGATTTTCTTGATATTCTTGTTAGCCGCTTCTACCGTTCCGTTCATCTTAGGTCGGTAGGGAGATGAGTTATGGTGTTCGATCTTGAACTCATCGCACAACTCTTTCATCATCTTGTTGTTCAAGTTGGATCCATTATCCATAATGATCTGGCTTGGAACACCATAACGGCAGATGAGATTGTTCTTGATAAATCGGACCACCACTTGCCTAGTTACATGGGTGTATGACACTGCTTCGACCCACTTGGTGAAATAATCAATGGCTACTAGGATGAACCCACTTGGAAAGATCGACTTCGCTGATAACTGTTTTTCTAGATCCATCAAAGGCTTTGACAATGATCTCACTGCCCCTCATCGGAGCTCCTTGAAACGATAGTTGTACCAGAGTTGATTTCAGCGTAACATTCAAAGATGATCTCGTGTCCACCAGTACACTGGCTAAAGCATCGTCTTGGCAGTTGACTGTAATGTTAAGCTCCATATTATGATTCTTGCCTTCTTCCGGCAGTTCTTCATCAATGAATCCTAAGTTGTTGCAGGAAGTGATGTAGGATATGATGTTGTCAAATTGTCCTACCGTCACATCTTGTTCCACAAAGGCTTGCTCTAAGACTTTCTGTAGAGCTTCCCTGTGAGCTTCTGAACTAAGCAGGAGAGAAAGTACAGAGATTCGAGACGAAGTTTGCAATAATTGGTCCACAATGTTGTACTCGTTTTTCTGGATGAGCTTAAGCATCTCATTGTTGTTCTTTACAAGTTCTGGATTACTGGATTGACCGACTCGTGGGTTAGGAACTTCCGTTTAAGGTTCCTTTTCTTTGGTAGGTTCTCCAACTCCTCTGTTGAAGATCTGATCGCTCCGTGTGATTCGAATGATGTCGGCAATGTTTATAACGGAGGGTAATGGAGTTTCCTTTCCATTTTCGATGGTTGTTGCACCGTACTTGTAAGGGATAGACTTTTCTGATTTTTACGGAATTGGTCCTGGCAGGTAGATAACCACATGAACTTTTTGATTTCTCTGGACATCGTAGGCATCCTCAATTGGTTCGAGATTGATAATTCGTCTACTGTCAAGAGAGACTTTTGACTAGTCGAGCAGAGGGATTATGCCGCAAATGTCCTTGGTTATTCCATGATTGGAGATTACAACAGCGTTTTTGCTTTGACTAGGGAGGTGATCTTGTATCATGTTGATCGACCCAGAACTTGAACATGGTCGAATCTCCTTCCGGTTCAACTGATTTTGGAGGGCTCCTCGCACAAGATAACATCCTTAGTTATTTTTCGAACATACTCTACATCGCTCATAATTGTGCGGTGGTACCTGACCATATCTGCTTCGTACGCAGTGCATCTTTACTAGATCTGTTTCCATTGAGCGGATATCACAACTTTGATGTTTATCTGGATTCCCATCAGTCATGCTAATCTGTTGTGTGATTTTATCCAGGTAGATCGGAAGCCACCAGTGGTCCAACAGATGTTGAAGGGTTCTTTGTACGAGCGCACACCCTTGGTTATTTTCGCAGCATTCTTTACAGTCTAGATAATCATGTAAAGCCAAAAAACCAAGTCTGACCTGCTTAGCATGTAATTCTACTAGACTGGTATTCATCAGGTATATGTCAAAGATCTGAACCATATAGGCTTTTTATTCATTTCTTTTGCGGTAGTCTTGGATCCATCCGAGATCCATCTGACGTTGGAGGGCCTCTTGTACAAAAGAGCATCCCTGATTGTCTGTTGAGCAGACTGGACAAGCATTGTAATCGTGTCGTGGCAGATTATAATTCTGACTTTGTCTCAAATGCATCGCCACTAAGTTGACGTTCATTGCACGGATGTCGTGGTTCTGTACAATGTTGGGATGTGCATATGCCATGTTTGCTTCATGAATCTGGTGATCCTAAATCCAGCCCAGATCCATTTGTTCTTGCAGAGCTGCTTATACTACTGAACACCCTTGATTATCCTTGGAGCAGATATCACACTGATGATAGTTGTGAGATGGCACATGACTGTACCCGCTCCATTTGCAATGCATTCTCACCAGATTGGTTCCTAATATGAGTACATTGTGAATTTGATAACCGCGGCTAGATTCCTCCTCTATTAAATTCACGGTAGTCTTCTTATGTTACGGTAATGGGTTCGTCTGAACATTCGGATTAGTATCTTTAAAAGATAAAATCCTGTTCCTGACAAGCTTTTGTACATCAGACTTGAAGCAAAGACAATTCTCAATGTTATGTCCTGTTTCCCCTTGATGGTAATGTCATACCCCAAATTTTTCCTACCTGTGTATATTTTCATCTGTACATCCATCCACTAACCATTATTCAGAAAATCCAAAATATGCTGTTGTTTTTATTTTCCTTGTTGTTGCAAGGGTGAATTGAGGTTCATTTGAGGATATTAAGTCAGGTGTGTGAGCAGCGTTGACTGAGGTTCATCTGGGTGGTCCTAATTTTGATCAAGCGAGGTTTTATTCATGATCAAGACCAAGGTTCAAGAAATAATGAGACAATTCCAAGTTTTGATACAAGCAACTAGTGAGAATGCAAATAGCAAGTGAAGACCAAATTCCATCACATTTCAAATCTACCATTTTTATTCCATCACCATCTTTTTTTGATATATTATCATTTTAGAGCCCATTTATCATTTTTTTTGTCTTTCACAAACCAATTCCAAAAAGCCATAAGCCCAAATTCACAAAAAAAAATCAAGGCCCATTTACACCAAAAAGCCCATTATACATTATAGATTATTACAACCAATGTTACAAAAAAATGAAATAAAAGAAGTTCATCTTTAGAACCATTTCCATAAATCATCAGCTTTGTAATCAGAACCACAAACACAACTTGTAAAATAAAAAAACCCACTTGACAAAACAAAGAGGCCCCACACGGACCGATATGACCACCTTGCCATCACTCAAAATACACACCAAGCCGCAAGTGTACGAGCAACAATCCCAGCTGCCAATTCACAAATGACGCACCATTACTACAAGCTACATGACAAAACACCTTTCCAACCCTCACAACCCACAACCTGCTCCTCTACAAAACAAAACTGCAGCAACTCGGGCATGAAAGCAACGACTCCAAATTACAAGCTGCAAAACATCAAACAACCAACATATACAGTGCATTAGAAACGTACAACAACGACAACACATATCAACAGCAGAAGACCTGCAGCATTGGAAAGAGACAACACAATATTACAATGAAAAATCAGAACAAAAAGGAGGAGATAAGTCAAGTTTAAAAAGAGGAATAAGAAAGTTGATCTGAGGAGGATAGACTACCTTCCCATCTCAACAAAACACCACAAGCTCCATACAGCCTTAAATACCCTGCCAAAACTCTCCCTTAACCATTTCCCAAAACCATACCTAAAATCTTCTCGAACCAACCCCTAAACCCTTCATTCACCCTCTCCAATCTTCTTCATCAACAACAATAACACCATTCGACAACCTTCAACCTTCTTCTTTTCCTTAAAATCGCAACAGCTACAAACTCACTCAAACAATCAAAAACCCAAATCAAACCCTCAACACACCGCAATAACCTTTTTATCCTTCATCAACAACAATCCAAGAACCCATCCCCTAATCAAACAAAACCAACTCAATTGCAAAAACAAAGAGAGTGAGAAGAAATAGAAGAAGGGAACATTCAACCACACCGATTCACAAACCATACAGAACCCAACTCAGAACCAGAAAGAGATGGAACAGAGAGACTGAAACGAGATGAAGAGAAGTTGATTTCAACGGTACCCAACTCAAACCCATAAATCGAACCTGAAAGAAACGCATATGTTTGAGACGAGGTGAGAACCGAGTCATTGTGCTTGGCTGCGAAATCTCAAACCTTGTTTTGTTTTTTCATTTTTCTATGTAGCGATGATGAAGCAAAACCTTCTTCTGAGCAATCTGATTTTGGGATCACCGTGGCCATATGTTCATGTTGACGGAACCTTGCGCAAATGAAGAAGAGAATGAGTCTCTTCTGATGCTGTTTGCCCTTTTATATATATATATATATATATATATATATATATATATATATATATATATATATATATATAATTCTTTTTTTTATTTTTATTTTTATTTTTTTTAACACGTGATTTGGGTCTTCAGGATCCATCTGACCTTTCCTATTTTTTAACAATGTGCTTTCCCAAGTTTAATGAATTGATGTATTTTATTTTTTTGACCTAGTTGTTATCGCGCCTTGGTTTAGGATAATGGGCCTTGGGCCCATGTGATTCCTAAGTTTTATTTCATTATACACCCTCAAATCTATTTCTACACACCCATTCCATTTTGCTTTATGATATTTATTCCTTTTTTTCCTTAAACTTTCTTAAACAAAGTCTCATAGTTTTTTTTAGTCTCTTAAATCTTTTATGATTTTCACTAGTTTTACCCTTGTTAATTCATTTATTTATCTCATTATTGATTTGCTATTTTTGTATTTTGGGCCAATGATATAACAACACTCATGATTTAGTTGATTTTCTCAAAATCGGTTCAAAATATTGATTAATATGAGGCCTATTTATTTTTCTTTTTTATCGGTCGATGAAAGTCAAAAATCATAGCTTATCGATTATCGATTTAAGATCTTGATTAACACGAGACCGATTTTATTTTAATTTCGATTTCCTTTTCATTTCATATTCTATTTATTTATTTCTCTTCTTATCGGTCGATGAAAATCTAAAACCAAAGATAATCGATGTATCGATTTAAAATCTTTGTAAAGATGAGACTTTTCTTCCTTTTCCATCTGATTTTCGTTTATATCTTTTCATTTTCGATTTCTATCTTTTCTTTTTATTTTTAGTCAATGAAAGTCAAATATCGTTAATTATCGATTTCTCGATTAAATCTTGATTAAGATGAGACCACTTCGATTTATTTTCTATTTCCATTTCATTTTCTATTATCTTCTTTTATTTTCTCATTTTCGATCGATGAAGTCTTTCTATTCGCGAATGTTGATGGTTGAAGCGATTAACCTTCATTATTTCAAATCTGTAGTGAGTGATCATCGAGATCTCTTTCTATACTTTGAGATCGTGATAGGTTACCTTCAATTAATCGACGAAAGTTTGTGATTAAGATGAGATCTTCATCATTTCTTTTCGTGTGGCATGATTTCATTGGAGAATGATCCTCAATATCATTTCTCCATCGTGTTTTAACACATAAATCAAATGCTCATCCTCCTATAGTATGATCTTCGTCATAGATTGTGCTACGATGGCTTAGCGCTACATTGGACCCGATTCATTCGATTAACTACCAACTTTACATTTTCGTCAATATTATCTAGATTTACTTTTATGTCAATATTATATCTTGTTCATATTATCTTGATTATATTATTGTTCATATTATCTTATTATCATTGTTCATATCATATTCATACTTTCTCATCTAACCATTTTCTTGTTCCTTTTTCCATACCTTATTCGAAAATACACTAAAAATATTGAAACAATAAAAAACTCAATTAGTGGACTGTTGGTTACTATCCTTTGCTTGGAGCTTTCATCCGACTTTTGCTCAAGGCTTAGTTTAGGACACCTTGCACACACACGGCTTTCTCTTGGGCTACCTTACAATGAGACCCTTTATTTCATGTCATCCCTTGTAATTTACATGTATCCCGCTCCCCATTCCGATGTACGCATTTAGTTTTCTTTGATTGTGGTTTGTTTACTAGGAGCACCCCTAGGGACTAACATAGACAAACCATTTTCAAACTAATTCTCGATTCGTCGTCGAGCCATTTTCAAATCAACTCCTAACCAAACTTTTTTCAAACTAACCTCTTCGCATACAAATAAACCTTTGATTCAACGTCAAGTGGATTTTCACAATCAAACCTAAAAAACGACTAATAACTATCGCAACTCTTTTAAAAGGTGAAAAGGAGGGGGTCAAGTCTTTGGTATTTCTCCTCAATTGTTTCGGTGTGAGTTCTCTTACTCGTGTGTGGACAATTGACGCCTCTAAAACACTTGTAACTCGACAACATTCAAACTTCTTTCTAAGCAATCATTAAAACACTTAATCCTTTATTTAAACATACTTTCATTAAAAGGTGAAGTGAGGGTGGTCGAGTCTTTGACCCTTCTCCTCAATTGTTTGGGTGCGAGTTCTCTTACTCGTGTGTGGGCAATTGTCATCTCTAAAACATCCAATACGAATAAAACTCTCATTTCTCACCTTGCGCGATCGAAGCCCTAAAACACGTACAAATCAAATCCTCGTTTCTTAATCAAACTCTTTAATACACTTAATTATATATTCAAATACAACTTCCTAAAAGGTGATGTGAGGGGGGGCAAGTCTTTGACCTTTCTCCTCAATTGTTTGGGTGCGAGTTCTCTTACTCGTGTGTGGACAATTTGCGCCTATAAAAAACATAAACCAAACAACCGTAGTCCCACGAACTACGAATGCTCTGACTTTCCCATTGCACGAGGGAATACGTAGGCACAAGGGTTCTAATCCTTGCAGAGCACCCTAATAAAAAACCACCCATTTTTCTCCTTAGAAAGCAATATCCCCCTAGAAGATAACAAACAACCTAGCTAACTTTCTCACGAATCGAATCAAGAGGTTCCCGTTGAGTACAACGGACGTAGAGGGTGCTAATACCTTCCCTCTTGCGTAATCGACTCCCGAACCCGAATTTAGTTGTGATGACCATTTTCTTATCCCTTTAAAGGTTTTATCGATATTTTCCTTTCCCTCTTTTGGGATAAATAAAGTTCGGTGGCGACTCTGTTTCGAACAGTTTTTTCCGCGTCCATTGCGAGGATCGTATTTTTCGAGGTACGAAAGTCAAATATCGTTGATTATCGATTTCTCGATTAAATCTTGATTAAGATGAGACCACTTCGATTTATTTTCTATTTTCATTTCATTTTCTATTATCTTCTTTTATTTTCTCATTTTCGATCGATGGAGTCTTTCTATTCGCAAATGTTGATGGTTGAAGCGATTAACCTTCATTATTTCAAATCTGTAGTGAGTGATCATCGAGATCTCTTTCTATACTTTGAGATCGTGATAGGTTACCTTCAATTAATCGACGAAAGTTTGTGATTAAGACGAGATCTTCATCCTTTCTTTTCATGTGGCCCGATTTCATTGGAGAATGATCCTCAATATCATTTCTCCATTGTGTTTTAATACATAAATCAAATGCTCATCCTCCTATAGTATGATATTCGTCATAGATTGTGCTACGATGGCTTAGCGCTACATTGGACCCGATTCATTCGATTAACCACCAACTTTACATTTTCGTCAATATTATCTTGATTTACTTTTATGTCAATATTATATCTTGTTCATATTATCTTGATTATATTATTGTTCATATTATCTTATTATCATTGTTCATATCATATTCATACTTGTTCATCTAACCATTTTCTTGTTCCTTTTTCCATACCTTATTCGAAAATACACTAAAAATATCGAAACAATAAAAAACTCAATTGGTGGACTGTTGGTTACTATCCTTTGCTTGGAGCTTTCATCCGACTTTTGCTTAAGGCTTAGTTTAGGACACCTTGCACACACACGGCTTTCTCTTAGGCTACCTTACAATGAGACCCTTTATTTCATGTCATCCCTTGTAATTTACATGTACCACGTTCCCCATTCCGATGTACGCATTTAGTTTTCTTTGATTGTGGTTTGTTTACTAGGAGCACCCCTAGGGACTAGCATAGACAAACTATTTTCAAACTAATTCTCGATTCGTCGTCGAGCCATTTTCAAATCAACTCCTAACCAAACTTTTTTCAAACTAACCTCTTCGCATACAAATAAACCCTTGATTCAACGTCAAGCGGATTTTCACAATCAAACCTCAAAAATGACTAATAACTATCGCAACTCTTTTAAAAGGTGAAAAGGAGGGGGGGTCAAGTCTTTGGTCTTTCTCCTCAATTGTTTGGGTGCGAGTTCTCTTACTCGTGTGTGGACAATTGACGCCTCTAAAACACTTGTAACTCGACAACATTCAAACTTCTTTCTAAGCAATCATTAAAACACTTAATCCTTTATTTAAACATACTTTCATTAAAAGGTGAAGTGAGGGTGGTCGAGTCTTTGACCCTTCTCCTCAATTTTTTGGGTGTGAGTTCTCTTACTCGTGTGTGGGAAATTGTCATCTCTAAAACATCCAATACGAATAAAACTCTCCTTTCCCGCCTTGTGCGATCGAAGCCCTAAAACACGTACAAATCAAATCCTCGTTTCTTAATCAAACTCTTTAATACACTTAATCATATATTCAAATACAACTTCCTAAAAGGTGATGTGAGGGGGGGGGGAAGTCTTTGACCTTTCTCCTCAATTGTTTAGGTGCGAGTTCTCTTACTCGTGTGTGGACAATTGGCGCCTATAAAAAACACAAACCAAACAACCGTAGTCCCACGAACTACGAATGCTCTGACTTTCCCATTGCACGAGGGAATACGTAGGCACAAGGGTTCTGATCCTTGCCGAGCACCCTAATAAAAAACCACCCATTTTTCTCCTTAGAAAGCAATATCCCCCTAGAAGATAACAAACAACCTAGCTAACTTTCTCAAGAATCGAATCAAGATGTTCCCGTTGAGTACAACGGACGTAGAGGGTGCTAATACCTTCCCTCTTGCGTAACCGACTCCCGAACCCGAATTTGGTTGCGATGACCATTTTCTTATCCCTTTAAAGGTTTTTTCGATATTTTACTTTCCCTCTTTTGGGATAAATAAAGTTCGATGGCAACTCTGTTTCGAACAGTTTTTTCCGCGTCCATCGCGAGGATCGTATTTTTCAAGGTACGACAGATGGCGACTCTGCTGGGGATATTTGCTCCATGCAAGAGAGAGTCAAGCCTATCTTGATTCGAATCGCAAGCTCATTATCTTCGTTTGTTTCTTTTTCTTCTCGTTCGCTTATGTATTTGTTTTCCTATTCCTTATTTGTGTTACCTTTTGTGACATTGTTGGGTTGTTCTGATATTGGGAACTTTGTGAGATGGCTCTACACCCGAGTTGAGAAATAAACCTAGGATTAGGATGGTGGTTGTGTAGTGTAGGCTTGCGTGGTCTCTTCCGCGTGAGTTAAAGCGAAAACCCCGCTTGGAGTAGATTCCCTTGGAGATATTATTGTTGTGGTGAATCTTTGCCATGGCGGTAATATTTTCAAGGTGTGTCGTTGATCCCAAGGACCATTAACCTATTTATCCATGGTGGTTGGTAGTGTTAACTCCTTGTGGGTTAATGCGAACGCCCCAATCTGATGAGATCCCTCGAACGTATTACTTCCTGACAGTAATATTTTCGACCTCAATCTAGGATTCTGAGAACCCTATTTAGAACCCGTGTGTCGATGGTTGTTTAGTGGGCGCCTCTAAGGAATCTTTCTCGTGGGGAAGAAACGAAGACCTCACCTAGACGAGATTATTTCGAGGATATTATAATCAGATGTCTCTTCGTCTTGGTTATAATGTGTCGAAATATATCCATAACTCTAGGCACCTACCCGTCTTGAAACCTACCCGTGGGCTTTCTTGATCCTAGTTGTGGTTCTTGACCCGTTCCTCCGGCCAACCTCAGAACTGTTTGAAGCTGTTTGATCCTGCGATCCTGAATCTTGCATCTTGCATTGCATCTCATGTCATTGCATTGCATTGCATCTGTTATGCATTCTGCATTTCTTTTCAACCTAAGAATCTCACTTCAACTTTCTTCCTTCCCCAGTAAATCAAGCTGATTCCTCGACACCAGTACGCAACTCGAGCCAACACTAGACGTATGATGGAGCAGATTCAACAAGATCAAGCAGCCTTCAGAGAAGAATTGGACTCTATAAAGGGAAAGATTGACCAGATTCTCGAAGCCATCATGATGGCCAAAAAAGAAGAAAAACTGCGTGAAGCCGCTGCTGCCAACAACAATGCACCTATTCAAGGGTCACCCTCAAGGCTCTCAGTTCCTGTTCCCAACCCTATCAATTATGGGATACCAATGAATTTCACTCCTGCCACTGAAGGAGACACTTCTCAACCACTTCCAACATCTGGAGTTACTGTTGGAGCTATTCCGCAAGCCCAACCTGTTGTCACTCAGATTCCTATTCCTCATGCTGAAGAAAATTTACTAGATCAGTATGATGAGGTCCAGAACTATCATGCTGCCATCCCTATTGTCAATCCTACTACTGCTCAGGATTCTGAAGCCATTAAGATGTGTCGTGATCTAGCCGAAAAACTCCGAGTCATGGAGGGGCGCAACTCAAAATCTCTAAATGCTCTGGAAATGTGCTTGGTGCCAGATGTTGTCATTCCTCCCAAGTTTAAAGTACAGGAATTCCCAAAATACAAAGGTCTTAGTTGTCCTCACATCCATCTGAAGACGTACTGCCGCAAGATGGCTGCCTATGCCAAAGACGAAAAACTGATGATCCATTGCTTCTAAGATAGTTTGTCTGGGGCATCACTCGAATGGTATATGCAGTTGGAGCGTAGCAATGTGCGCACTTGGGCTGAGCTAGCTGATGCATTCGTCAACCAATACAAATATAACACCGACCTTGATCCGAATCGTACTCAACTTCAGAGTATGGCTCAAAAGGACAACGGATCCTTTAAAGAGTACGCGCAGCGCTGGAGAGAGTTAGCTGCAAGAGTACATCCACCTCTGGTTGACCGTGAACTGATTGACATCTTTATGGGTACCTTGCAAGGCCAGTACTACAAGAAGCTAATTGGTAGTGTTTCTGCTGGCTTCTCTGATTTGGTGATTGTCGGTGAGAGAATTGAAGAGGGTCTGAAGAGCGGAAAGATCCAAGGAGGTTCTAGCAGTTAGTCTCAAGTCAAGAAGCCCTTCAATGGATACAAGAAAAAAGAAGGTGAAACAAATGCCGTCTTTGCTCAGAAAGGGCAAGCTCAACAAGCTCCCCCTCCAATGCCTTTTCAAATGCCATACTTCCAGTATCCGTATGTTGCTGCTGCGCAATATGCTCTGATGCCTTATCAGCCAACTGTTCAAGCTGTTCTAGCTCCAATGCCTCAGCAACAGGCTCCTCAGCAACAATCACACAACCAGCAAGGGTATCAGTATCTTCCTCAACATCAATAACAGAGAGTTGCTCAACAATGCCAGACTAATCAACAAAGGACAAGGAGGTCTGATAGAGACTTTGATCGTCTGCCAACGTCATATGCTTAAATCTTTGCTCAATTGCTGGAAAAGAGGGTTGTTACTCCCAGAGACTTGGCTCCTCCAACTGTCATTCCTCCAGATTATGACGATAATGCTCATTGCGAGTTTCATAAGGGCGCTCCAGGGCACACGATCGAGGACTGCAGAGCTTTCAAGCACAAAGTTCAAGATCTAATTGATTCGAAGTTTCTCACGTTCAATGGGAGGGCTCCGAACGTCATCAAAAATCCTATGCCGCCGCCAAGCTAGTGCCAGCAGCAAGCCAAGTCAAATCAAGTCAAGTTAAGTCAAGATCAAGTTTCCCCGAAGAAGGCAGTCATGTTGTCATCCTGTCATTTGCATTCTTGTTACTTTGTTTCTGTTTGCTTAAGTACTGTATGATTTAAACATTGCCTTTCGTATTTAGTTTTCTTAATGTAGTGATTATGCATGTTTTGAATCAGTTATGTCGTATTCACTCATTCTTTCCATTTACTGCAAATCACCGACACATTTATCCACTTCATTCTCTTTATCAACTGCCGTTTAGCAATGATTGGAGGGAGGATGATGACAACAAAATACCCATAATTGCAAACTGTATGCTTTCGGATAGAATCCCGTCGATGATGTACAGACATTGTTTCAATCCCCCAAACACTGGAGAGACAAGGAGCTAATCCCTAGTTAACCACTTCGAGCCAAGAAGTAGTAGTTTCCTTCGGATCTATAAACCATTACACTCAACCTGGGGCAGGGTAGTGTTCAATTAATCCAATTACGCACTCGAATCTCAAATTAAAATCCAAAGACATGGCAGTTGTACATCAAAAACCCATGACTTGGCAGTCACAATCCTCCAAAAAAAAAAAAAAAAGAAGAAAAAAAAAACAAAAAAATCAAAAGCCTGCTAAGTCGAGCACCTCAAAAGGAGACTTAGGCAAAAATCAAGGCAACCCTGATGGACTCGACAAGCGAAATTAGTCCATGCAAAAGATAGGGATCAAAAGAAAAATCAAAAGAGGCCCTCGAATCCTCAACAAAAACAAAATAAAGTCCAGTGATCACCAAATCAAAATCAAAGGGTCACTAACATCCATCAAAACAAAAAAAAAGGTGACTGCCATTTCAAGCATACCTTGAACCGTCAACCCTTTTGGAATACAAACATGTGCAGATTTAACTGAACGTAGAATTGGAAGTTCATCACGAAGAAGGGGGGGGGGGACAAATCAAATTTTGAGCCTAATATCCTTTGTTTCATAAACCGTAAACCAGACCACGCTACAACTCTCAAAAGACCTAATTGAGGTGAGGTTTATTCTGAAAGCATACTATCGCAAGGTTGCGTAATCTGACTCCCCATATTTGCTAATCTTCAGCATTGGTGTCATTCTCCTTGCTATATCTTTCACACCATCAAAATCAGCACATGTTTGGGCTAACAGTCCATTCATCTCACTATCACGACACTCGAATAAACAACTCTTTTTCAAAACTTGCATGAGTATTGCATTAAGATTACCATTTGTGAATGTGCAATTTTAATTGCAAATCAGTGCTAAACATCCAAGAAATCCCAACAATAGGCAATCAAAGAGGAACTTGAACTTTCAGTGGTGCCGACCCGAAGCAAGACTCCCTCAAAACCCAGAGTCTAGGGAAAACTCCTTCAACACCTCAATCAGGGGCAAGACATCTCAAAGCGCATCAAAACTCAACTTTCAAATATCAACTTCTAGAGCTCGTTAATCAGGGGCAGACCATTACCATGTTCAGACTGGGGCAAGATCCATTGCAGCAGGCAGATCCCTTTGTATCTTCAAGTTGGTTAAGCAGGCTACCCTGATAATCAAGCACGAGTTGTGAAGTCATCTTCGTCTCCTTCAATCATGGCGTTTTCAACAAACTGGGTGTCGAGGAAATCAAATCCCTCCCACCACCCAAAAGTCCAATCCGCATTGGCAACTACCCAGAAGTCCACCACGCTGGCACCTTCACAAACATATCCAATCACTCGTCTGCAATCATATGCATCATACGCATCATATGCATCGCATTCGTCTTCATAAACATTATCTGCATCATATGCATACAAAAACTAATCATACTCCCCCAGCACTTGCATCTCCGCACGTCAGCATATGCATTGCACATCATTACAAAATCAAGCATTCATACATGCGTAAGATCCAGGATCAATCGCAAGACTGCAAGAGCATCTTCAGCCCAGTCAGGGGCATCCTCAGCAAATACGTGGGCGTTCCTCACGAAGTTGTTTCAACCTTTTGTTGATCAAGCTCAAGACAATCTTCAGCCCAGTCAGGGGCATCTTCTTCAAGTTCATGGGTGTTCCTCATGAAATTACTTCAACCTTTTGTTGAAACTATGATCTCCAAGCAAGTCAGTGGGCGTTCCTGTTGAAATACAAATAGAGTTCGGGATTAAGTTATCGTTCCACAGAGATTGTTCGGTGATATCGCAGCCGTTCTACAGTCGTAACGTTTCAAGCTTTAAAGTAACAAGGGTTTTTAGGTTGTTTTTGTAGCGGTTGCATTCAAATTTAATTAAAAGCGGTAAAGAGATTGTTTTAACGGTTTATAAAAACATGTCAAGGTTAGGGTTCGACAAACCACTTTGCACGTATACAATCGATAAAGCTAATGAACTCGGTTAAATGATAAATACAATCACATATCCTCCCAATATGTTTATCTCTAACACATATTGTGAGTTTTGCCATTTTAATCCTTTGTTGATTTCTCACACAAACTATCAAAATGACAACATTAAAGTTCAATATTTGGTGAACATCACACACATTGCTATCTCTAGCCAATGTACATTGATGGATGACAAACCTAGGTAAAGAGTTGGAGCATATTTCTCAATCATGAACCAACACAAAGAATAAACATAAAATCAAGGTTTATCATCATACATTCATCATCCAAGAGTTCACAAGATAGGATCAATCCATATACATACAAAGTAAAGGTTTACTTACATCTAACCTTGACACAAAAGAGAAATTAGCTACACATATTCATGGTAGCTTGATCAACAAGAATCGGTAGAAGAGAAACGAGCATCAACGACGATTTTATCGACAAAATGATGCTTTTTATCTTCCACAAATGAAATGCTACAGTGTAATATATTTTGATCTCAGAATGTAATAGTGAATGTGTAAAAAATCTGATCAAAACCACTTTATAAGGGGGCTGAGTGTCGCGAAGCGCGCTGAGCGCGCAGGAGCGCGCTGAGCGGGCTCCACTTAAAAGTTAAACCGCCTAAACGCGTTGAGCGCGCTTAGGAGTCCCCTGAGCGCGCAAGCTACTGTAAGTCATTCCATCCTCGCACTGGGAGCGCGCTCAAAGCATGCTCGAAAAATCCAAATTTCTTCAAACTGTTTTTGTGGGATCCTCGAGGCTCCATTCCACACCCTTCCATGTAAAAATCTGCAATAAAAAGATAAAAGATAGATAGATACGACAAATAATGAAATTAACTAGAAAACGGTTATAAACGGAAACAATGGGAAAAGGCATGGATTTACGAATAAAACTCACAAAAAGGTGCTAAAAACTAATCTAAATATTAACACTTTTTAGCACCTAACAACTCTCCCCAACTTGTCTCTTTGTTTGCCCTCAAACGAAGATAATTTAGAATAGAAGCAAGCGGAAAACAGGGAACCCACACCAACAAAACATAATGGTTCAAACCAAATAAACACGCACGTAAGTACCGCTCGTCCTTACGAAGAATGAAAATATGTAAATGAACTAAATTCTAAACATAATTAACAAGCACAAATCATAAGCAAACAAATGTTCAAATTAGAATCACCTAATTTATTCAAATGAGCCTAGCTCAATATATCCAAGGGACAAAACACACTCATAGCAAAAGTGTCAGCATCCAGAACAATTCATGCATTCATCAAACCAATTCAACAAGAAAACCAAGGAAACAAAGATCACTTAAGGGCTTCTAAAGGTTGTAACTAGGCAAGGTTAAACAAGAAAGGGATATTTGTAAAAAGGCCAATGAATCAAAGTGGTTAACAAATATTATCAACAAATGAAGAACATGCCAATAACCCACTGAGACAAACCTCATAACAATTCAAATCAAACCTTTCTTTTCTTTTCTATTCTTTTCGTATGGTGCACTCTTTCATTTTCTTTTCAAACAACTCCCTTTGGAGTGCAAAGCATAGCACATAATAGTGCTTCAAGTTTCTTTCTTTCTTCACAAGAGGCACCAATTTCCCACTCCATTTTCTTTTTCACAAACTAGCACAACTCTCCCCAACTTTAAACCATACTATAATTAATGGGCAATGTTCTTCAAAAGTATGTTCAAACAAAGGGTTAAGTGTAAAAACAAAAGAACTAGAATGAATCACAATGATTTTCATTTAGCATCAACAACCCACTATAAAGCGCATTCTTTTGATCATATGACGGGTAGATACAAGATTCATTCCAATTCAAGGCTCAACATGGCTAGCAAGTGCTCACACCTCTCATAAGGTAAAATTGAAGGTTATATGGATTGGTGGTTTTTCTCATAATCAAAAATTGCCTAGATCATTTCAATGTTTCCACGGTTTGCACATGAATAAAAGATTAAACATGAATCATACGAGCTAAACAACAATTACAAAATCACTCAATATTTATGAACAATGGAGGGACTCACATTTGTGGTTGTGTCCTAATTGATTCCAAAATGAACAAAAATGTAAAATGAAGAAAAGCTTGAAAATCATGTGAAGCACAAAGTTCAAAAACATACTAACATTCTACCAAGCACAAAACAGAGTACCTTTGTGTGCACCAACTTAGACTTATATCATCACCATCAATGAAAGGTGAAGTGCAACACTTAATGTTCAAAGAAACACACTTGCTTCAACCATCCATTACATTAAAAAAATAAAGTTGGCAAACAACAAAAATTTCTATCCAAACTAACCATATAAACATAAAACAACATCCACCCGGATGTTAAATTCATTAAATCAACCAAGAAAAATTTTTAACACCAAATTCAAACTCACATCCGCCCGGATGGAGACTACAAAATTCCTAGTAGTCAATACAAAATCCAACCATAATAGTTATACCAAGTAAAATAATAAAAACAAAACAAAATAACATAAAAGACTAGTCAAACCCCAACGTCAGTCAGAACTAGAGCTATCCACTCCATCATCACCGCCATCGTCATCACGGTCGCCTGCCCCCTCCAGAAAACCAGGCCTGCCCTCAGGCCAACGAGCATAAGCAATGAGTTCCTCGCGAGACCTCAGTCGGTGGTCCACATGTGGCTCCCGAATCTGCAGATGCAATTGCATCATAGAGTCATGCATAAATAATAAAGCTCGCTGATGAGCCTCGTGCATGGCCCAATTGGCCTCAGCACTCGGATCAAAAGCGTGCCCGCGCCCGCGCCCACGGCCACGAGCAGGAGCAGCAGCAGCTACAGGGACAGCCTGCTCAAAATCAATCGCCCCCATACAATGACGAGTGACATAGTTATCATCAACAATCTGGAGCTTCACATTCGGGTGGGAAGGTAATGCAACTTGCGCCTCATGGCATAAAGCCATAATCAAACCTGGATAAATGAGAGCGCAAGCCACACGATCTCCAAGTGGGGTACCACTGGTGGCAGTTCTCTTCAATTCATTTGAAATAATCCGCCCAAAGTCCACGGTATGTCCCTCTGTGCACAAATGAAAAATTAGAGCCGCGGTCTCCATCGGAATAGATGAGGTGTGGCTTCTAGGTCGAAGGTTGTATAGAACAACCGACATGACAAGCTGAGTGACAGAATCCAACACCCTCCTAGCAAACTTTATCGTCACACCAGCAGCACTTAAAGTGTAAGTGCCCTCCTCCCTGCACAAAGACTTCCTAAGTTGGTCGGCATTCCAGTTCCGCCGAGCCAACGTCCGTGAAAAATCACATAAATCATCTTCGCCCAGCTGAGGTGGTCCCCCAAGATAGGTATTGATGGACTCCCTCGAGAAATTTATTACCTTCCCCCGAACCCATGTTTGAAAAGTGAACGTCTCTCCAACGGCCGGCAATGCATTAGCATAGAACTCCCTAACAATATCAATGTTGTACTCAGGGAAGGGAGAACCAAGCTTATCCCATGGCCCACCCGGCACAAAATGACTCATGTTCCTATGTGGACCATCAGGATCAATCATGATTAACCTGTCCGGCCATATTGATCTTTTTTCAAGCTCCACATATCTTAGTTGTTGCTCAAGGCCCACAAAACGCGTTGAATCAAATTGGCCAGTGGGAGCTCTTCTGTTAGGATTCGACGTCGAACCAACACGCTGCTTCTTTCTTCCTGACATCTGAAAAACAAAAAAGAAAAACAACGTACAAACAAAATAGTACTACAAGTTAGTGAAAACAGCAAGCTAAAATTCCTAAATTATTTAAACAATAATAAGAACAATGACAACATAGCAGAACAGAGATGGGAAAAGGGGGAATTTTTCTGCAAATCTCAGAGCGCGCTGAGCGCGCAGGAGCGCGCTGAACGGGCTCTGCGAAATGCAGAAAAACCCCCATCTGCACAGAATGTTCAAACAGAGAAACACAATCCCCTAATTCCACTACACAGCCAGTTACGGAGAACTAAAAATTAAAAATCACAGCAAATTAATCTTTCCA
Source organism: Lathyrus tuberosus (assembly GCA_022829125.1). Classification (NCBI taxonomy): domain Eukaryota; kingdom Viridiplantae; phylum Streptophyta; class Magnoliopsida; order Fabales; family Fabaceae; genus Lathyrus; species Lathyrus tuberosus. The sequence goes on along the minus strand of JALAZF010000982.1, from coordinate 458,033 downwards.
CAAACCCTAAGTCTAAAATGTCATACCCTAATTTCCACAATTCTAACTACTAACAACATGCAAGCATACTAAGTAAACTCTTACACAGAATTTTATCATTACAGAGGCAAAGGAAAGAAGAAGAACATGAACATCCAACAATTACTAACAATGTCCCAAAAATGGGTTTCTAATTGAAAAATGAAAATATTGCTAAAACAAAGACTTACAATGCTTGATGATGATGATGGTCAGCAGAAAATGAAAGGGAGATGATGTAGAAGAGAGAAATTCCAAGGAAATTTTGGAAAATTTGGAGGAGAGAAAATGAAGGAAAAATGAGGGAAATGAGAAAAAGAGGCAAGGTTGTAAAACCCTAGCCACTTTAACATTAATCTGGGCCGGGTACATCATGGTGGGCCCAAAAATTCAAATATATTTTTTTCAAAAATTCGCAACCCGCGCTGAGCGAGCAAAAGAGCGCGCTGAGCGCGCTAGCCTATGGAAGTATAGGTTCATTTTTTTCAAGAGCGCGCTGAACGCGCTGAGCAAAATAAAAAATTCTCCCAGCAGCAAAAAGTCATCATCCACACGTTCAAAACACCACCCTAAACATCATACAACATCAATTTTTCACAAACCATGTCTAAACAGCAAATTCACTAGTAAAAACGATAAAAGCTTACAGTGTTGGGGTGCCTCCCAATGAGCGCTTGTTTAACGTCGGCTAAGCTCGACGGTCCACGATGCTCAATTAAGAACATCAAGGAGAACAGTACTGGAAGCTCGATCGAAATTCCCTAGAAGGTAAATTTTTAGACGCTGACCGTTTACGGTCAAAGAGTCCTTCATTTCCAAATCTTCAATAACAACCGCTCCAAAATCCTTCACTTCCTTCACACGAAAAGGTCCGGACCACTTGGACTTTAATTTTCCCGGAAAGAGTCTTAACCGAGAGTTAAACAGCAATACCAATTGTCCGGCCTTGAAGTCCTTTTGCCGGAGCTTCTTGTCGTGGTACTTTTTCACTTTTTCCTTATACAACCAGCTTGAGTGGTATGCGGCATTACGCATTTCTTTCAGCTCAAGAAGTTGCACTTTTCTTTTGGTCCCGGCCAAGTCCTTATCAAAATTCAGCATTTTTAAGGCCCACAAGGCCTTGTGCTCCAATTCAACCGGTAAATGGCAAGTTTTACCATAAACCAATTGAAACAGAGTTAGACCAATTGGAGCTTTGTAAGCAGTGCGATATGCCCACAAAGCCTCATCCAATTTTTGTGACCAATCCTTTTTTGAACTAGACACAGTTTTTTCAAGGATTCTTTTTATCTCACGGTTGGATACCTCAGCCTGACCATTCGACTGCGGGTGGTAAGGGGTCGCCACCTTATGTGATACACCATAGTGTTTTAAGACATTTTCGAGAGGTGTATTACAAAAGTGCGACCCACCATCGCTAATGAGCACCCGAGGAGTGCCAAAACGGGAAAATATATTTTTCTTTAAAAATTTTATCACCGTTTTGCCATCAGCCCTCGGTGAGGCAATCTCCTCAACCCACTTCGAAACGTAGTCAACGGCTACCAACATATATTCATTTCCAAAAGATGGTGGAAATGGACCAACAAAATCGATGCCCCAACAATAAAAAATTTCTACCTCTTGTATGTTTTGGAGAGGCATTTCATCTCGTTGTCCAATTCCACCAGTTCTTTGGCACATGTCACAACTTTTGGCATGGAGATGTGCGTCTTTAAAAAGAGAAGGCCAATAAAAGCCCGATTGAAGGACTTTAGTGGCCGTTCTCGCACCATTAAAATGGCCTCCATACGGCGAGTTGTGGCAATGCCAAAGAATGCTTTGAGCCTCATCACTCGTGACACACCTTCTCAAAAGGTTGTCACTTCCTAACTTAAATAAATACGGGTCGTCCCATACGTAATAACTAGCATCCGAAAGGAACTTCCTTTTTTGGTTCCAAGTTAGGTCTTCGGGCACCCAACCAGTAGCCTTATGGTTAGCAAAATCTGCAAACCAAAGCCTAACTTGGACTTTAAAAAGTTTTTCATCAGGAAATTCCTCTTGGATTTCCTTTTCATCAATGGTGACCTCAACATTCACAAGGCGAGACAAGTGATCCGCCACCAAATTTTCCGAACCTTTTTTATCTTTTATTTCTAAATCGAACTCTTGTAATAAAAGGATCCATCGGATGAGCCTTTGCTTCGAATCCGGTTTGGTTAGCAAATACTTGATCGCCGAATGGTCGGTGTAAACAACAACTTTAGACCCGATGAGGTAGGATCTAAATTTCTCAAGCGCATACACAATAGCAAGTAATTCTTTTTTGGTTGTGGCATAATTAACTTGTGCCTCATTTAAAACTTTACTTACATAGTGTAAGGCATGGAAATTCTTCTCCTTCCTCTGGCCAAGTACCGCTCCAACAGCATAATCGCTCGCGTCGCACATAAGTTCAAAATTTTTGGTCCAATTTGGAGCTATTATTATTGGAGCGGTAACTAACTTTTCTTTTAAAATTTCGAAAGCGCGAAGACATTCATCGTTAAAAAGAAATACCTGGTCCTTGCTTAGCAAGTTGCTCAATGGTCTAGCCACCTTTGCAAAGTCTTTGATAAAATGCCGATAAAATCCGGCATGCCCAAGGAAACTTCGGATCCCTTTCACGTTGGTTGGAGGAGGCAACTTCTCTATCACTTCAACTTTCGCTCTATCAACCTCAAGGCCTTTGGACGAAACTTTGTGGCCGAGCACAATTCCCTCCGTCACCATAAAGTGACACTTCTCCCAATTCAACACTAGATTTGTCTTCACACACCTCTCTAACACAGTTTCCAAATTTGTCAAGCATAAATCAAACGAACCTCCAAAAACTGAAAAGTCGTCCATGAACACTTCCATCGTCTTTTCTATTAGGTCAGAGAAGATTGCTTGAACGCACCGTTGGAAAGTTGCCGGCGCATTACATAAACCAAAAGGCATCTTACGATACACAAAAATACCAAAGGGACACGTAAAGGCCGTCTTCTCATGATCCACCGGGTCAACCGCAATTTGGTTATACCCCGAATATCCGTCCAAAAAACAATAGAACTGCTGCCCGGATAACCTCTCTAACATTTGGTCCATAAACGGTAATGGAAAATGATCTTTTCTTGTCGCGGTGTTGAGGCGTCTATAATCAATGCACAACCTCCACCCCGTCACTGTTTTTGTCGGGACCAACTCATTTTTTTCGTTACGAATCACGGTCATTCCTCCTTTTTTTTGGTACAACATGGACTGGACTAACCCATGGGCTATCGGAAATCGGGTAAATCATACCGGCTTCCAATAGCTTAACCACTTCTTTTCTCACCACCTCTTTCATTGTTGGATTCAAGCGGCGTTGCGGTTGGGCTACCGCCTTGAAATCTTCCTCCATCAAGATACGATGCATGCAATAAGTCGGGCTAATTCCTTTTAAATCGGAAAGGACCCAACCTGTCGCATCTTGGTTTTTCTTCAAAACATAAATTAGACGGCCTTCCTCTTTTTTGGATAACACGTTACTAATGATAACCGGCTTGTTACCACCGTCATCAAGAAAAGCGTATTTTAAATTGGAAGGCAAGACCTTCAATTCAAGTTGTGACTTCTCCTCTTTCACATCCTTTTTTAATTCTTCCGGTTCTACCTCCCATGGTTGCAACACTTTGAGGGAGTCAAGCTCTTTTAAACACTCTTCAAGAGCTCTTTCTTCTTCTTCGGAAAATACTTCAAAAGAATCATTAAGAGCCATTTCCAAAGGAGAGATTTCATGTACATGCTTAGAAACCTCCACAGTTGCTTCTTCAATTGCATCGATCCGAAAGTTATCATGTTTATCTTTTGAATGTTTCATAGCTTCAAAAAGATCAAAACAAACCTTTTTATTTTGAACCCTCACCTTCATCAAACCGTCATCCACATCGATCATCATTCGGGTGGTTTTCATGAAAGGTCGGCCAAGAATTAAAGGTGCATCTTCATCTTCCTCCATATCGATAACAACAAAATCAACCGGGAAGAAAAATTTGTCAACTTTTACTAAGACATCTTGAGCTAACCCATGAGGGTGAGTTGTGGACTTGTCGGCCAATTGCAAAGTCATACGAATGGATTTCATCTCAATGTTCCCAAGCTTCTTTACAATGGACAATGGGATAAGATTAATGCTTGAGCCCAAATCAATTAAGCCCTTTCCAACATAGACGTCACCAATGGTAACCGGCAAAGTCACACGCCCCGGATCAACTTCTTTTTTAGGAAGAGTTCTTTGGATGATTGCACTACAACTCGCGTCAAGAACAATAGTTTCCGGTTCCGAATACCTCCACTTCTTCGTGAGAATGTCTTTCATGAACTTTGCATACTTTGGCATTTGTTCCAAAGCTTCGGCAAACGGAATGTTAACTTGTAATTGCTTGAAGATGTCCATGAACCGTGTATAGTGCCTCTCATTTTCCTTCTTTGAAGGAGCATGAGGATATGGTAAGTTTTGGATCGGAATAGCGCTCACTAATTCCTTTCCCTTCTTTACTCTCCTAAGTCTCTCTTTTTTCTTCAACTCCTCACCACTATTATTTTCAACTTCAACCATGTCATTACTTTTATTTTCAACTACACCTTCACTTTCACGTTTATTTTCAACTACTTCCTCATCACTACAATCCTCCACAAGACCATCAAGTTTTTCTTCCTCCACTTTTTTCTCCTTTTCTTTCTCCAACTCCTTCCTACTTCTAGTAACAATCGCCTTGCAATGCTCCTTAGGATTCACTTGAGTATTCGCGGAAAAGGAAGGACCCGATTGTTGTTCGGCAATTTGCTTGGCATGTTGCCCCACTTGGTTTTCAAGATTCTTAATCGCCGCGTCACTACTCTTTTGGTTGGCCATTGACATTTGCATGAATTGGTTTAAAGTATCTTCCAACTTTGAGCTAGCAACCGGAGGTGGTGGAGTTTGATACGGATTTTGCCGGTTTGAAGGACCGGCACCATAACCTTGATTATTTTGATAATTTTCTCGAGGTTGAAATCCTTGATTTCCTTTATAATTTTGTTGAGAATTGTGTTGTTGTTGGTAAGGTTGTTGTTGTCTACCTTGATAATCCCTTTGATTTGCCATATAGTTCACTTCTTTAAAACCCGGAGGAGGACAAAATCCGGTGTCATGCTCCCCTTTACAAAGTTCGCAACAAGCTACTTGCTTACTTTTGCTCGGCTTCTTCATTTCTTTGATTTGTTGAGTCAAAAGCTCCACTTGTTGAGAGATAAGCTTATTTTGCGTGAGGATCGCATCGTTAGTTCCCAATTCAAGGACACCGGGCTTGTTTTGAGAGTTGCCACGGCTTTGACTTTGAGGATCGTTTAGAGCCATTCTATTGATAATATCAGTTGCTTCCTCGGCATTCTTTGCCATCAAACTTCCTCCCGCGGTGGCATCCAACAAAGTCTTACAATTCGGTTGGAGACCATTCTTGAAGATATGAATTTGTGTTAACTCATCAAACCCGTGACCTTTACATTTGCGAAGCATGGACTTGAATCTTTCCCATGCTTTATTGAGGGATTCATTAGTGCCTTGAGAGAACACTGAAATTGTTGTTTTTGACTCCATGAAACGGTTATGAGAGAAGAACCGTTCAATAAATTTTTCCTCCAAGACATTCCAATCGGTCATCACGGCTGGAGTTTGATCGAGGTACCAATCCTTTGCCTTGCCAAGCAAAGCATGCGGAAATAATCTTTTAAAGAGAGGTAACTCTTGTGCTGGATCTACACCAGCCGCTAATGTAATCTCATAAAATTTTGTGAGAAACGCAAAAGGGTCTTCATGGTCCATTCCGGTGAATGGACTTCCATACAACAAGTTCAAAGTTCCAGTTTTCATTTCAGCTTGCCTTCCTTGATTGTTGTTGGCAAACTGAGCGGTATGTCATGGACTGTTCACACAAGGTGTGGATGCGGGAGGTGGAGGTGGTTGCGCCATGATTGGTGTGAATGGTGGTGGTGGTGGTGTTATAGTAGAACTTCCTTCTTGCTCTTGTCTTTGTCTCACAAGCTGCCTCCTCCGTCTAGTTCTGCTGTTGAGCCTACGAGCGGTTCTTTCAATCTCAGGATCGAATAGAAGTTAGTCCGCCGGTAGTTGCCCTCGCATAAACAAAGTCTGCACACTTAAACAAAACAAATCAACAAGCACAAGAAAATTTGTAACAAGTCTAAAACTTCACAACTATTGCAATGCTTGCAATATCAAATAACAATCCCCGGTAACGGCGCCAATTTGTTGAAATACAAATAGAGTTCGGGATTAAGTTATCGTTCCACAGAGATTGTTCGGTGATATCGCAGCCGTTCTACAGTCGTAACGTTTCAAGCTTTAAAGTAACAAGGGTTTTTAGGTTGTTTTTGTAGCGGTTGCATTCAAATTTAATTAAAAGCGGTAAAGAGATTGTTTTAACGGTTTATAAAAACATGTCAAGGTTAGGGTTCGACAAACCACTTTGCACGTATACAATCGATAAAGCTAATGAACTCGGTTAAATGATAAATACAATCACATATCCTCCCAATATGTTTATCTCTAACACATATTGTGAGTTTTGCCATTTTAATCCTTTGTTGATTTCTCACACAAACTATCAAAATGACAACATTAAAGTTCAATATTTGGTGAACATCACACACATTGCTATCTCTAGCCAATGTACATTGATGGATGACAAACCTAGGTAAAGAGTTGGAGCATATTTCTCAATCATGAACCAACACAAAGAATAAACATAAAATCAAGGTTTATCATCATACATTCATCATCCAAGAGTTCACAAGATAGGATCAATCCATATACATACAAAGTAAAGGTTTACTTACATCTAACCTTGACACAAAAGAGAAATTAGCTACACATATTCATGGTAGCTTGATCAACAAGAATCGGTAGAAGAGAAACGAGCATCAACGACGATTTTATCGACAAAATGATGCTTTTTATCTTCCACAAATGAAATGCTACAGTGTAATATATTTTGATCTCAGAATGTAATAGTGAATGTGTAAAAAATCTGATCAAAACCACTTTATAAGGGCGTTGAGCGGGCTCCACTTAAAAGTTAAACCGCCTAAACGCGCTGAGCGCGCTTAGGAGCCCGCTGAGCGCGCAAGCTACTGTAAGTCATTCCATCCTCGCGCTGGGAGCGCGCTCAAAGCATGCTCGAAAAATCCAAATTTCTTCAAACTATTTTTGTGGGATCCTCGAGGCTCCATTCCACACCCTTCCATGTAAAAATCTGCAATAAAAACACAAAAGATAGATAGATACGACAAATAATGAAATTAACTAGAAAACGGTTATAAACGGAAACAATGGGAAAAGGCATGGATTTACGAATAAAGCTCACAAAAAGGTGCTAAAAACTAATCTAAATATTAACACTTTTTAGCACCTAACAGTTCCTCATTGAGCCGTATCTTTGCTTCAACCTTTTGTTGATGTCTCCAAATAAGCCTCGCTCATCATATCTCCAGTAAACTTGACCTTTTGTCAATTGCCTTACTATCATCCTTTTGGTGGTAGCCGAACCCTGTCAAATCAACTTAACCTTCATCCTTTTGGTGTTGGTACCTCTCAAAAACAGAAACTTCCTATCATCCTTTTGGTGGTAGCCATTCTTGTCAAATCAACTTAACCTTCATCCTTTTGGTGTTGGTACCTCTCAAAAACAGAAACTTCCTATCATCCTTTTGGTGGTAGCCATTCTTGTCAAATCAACTTAACCTTCATCCTTTTGGTGTTGGTCCTCACAATTTAGGAAGTTTCTATCATCCTTTTGGTGGTAGCAACTTGTGTTGTTTGATCCATCATCCTTTTGGTGTCGCCAATCTATAAACCTTTGGTCTGTGTATCATCCTTTTGGTGAATGACAACCTTTGTTATCGTTTTGTTCCTATTATCCTTTTGGTAGTAGTAAGTTGTGACCTCATTTTCATCCTTTTGGTGGAAGGGTCTGTGTGCGTGAGTTACTATTATCCTTTTAGTGATAGGTATGTCATCCTTTTGGTGTCAGATAGTTATGTGTGTGTGCCCTATTATCCTTTTGGTAATAGTAGGCTTTGACCTCATTTTCATCCTTTTGGTGGAAGGGTCTGTGTGTGTGTGTACCCTATTATCCTTTTGGTAATAGCAGGCTTTGACCTCATTTTCATCCTTTTGGTGGAAGGGTCTGTGTGTGTGTGCCCTATTATCCTTTTGGTAATAGCAGGTTTTGACCTCGTTTTCATCCTTTTGGTGGAAGGGTCTCTGTGTGTGTGTGCCCTATTATCCTTTTGGTAATAGCAGGCTTTGACCTCATTTTCATCCTTTTGGTGGAAGGGTCTGTGTATGTGTGCCCTATTATCCTTTTGGTAATAGCAGGTTTTTGACCTCATTTTCATCCTTTTGGTGGAAGGGTCTGTGTGTGTGTGCCCTATTATCCTTTTGGTAATAGCAGGCTTTGACCTCATTTTCATCCTTTTGGTGGAAGGGTCTGTGTGTGTGTGCCCTATTATCCTTTTGGTAATAGCAGGCTTTGACCTCATTTTCATCCTTTTGGTGGAAGGGTCTGTGTGTGTGTGCCCTATTATCCTTTTGGTAATAGCAGGCTTTTGACCTCATTTTCATCCTTTTGGTGGAAGGGTCTGTGTGTGTGCCCTATTATCCTTTTGGTAATAGTAGGTTTTGACCTCATTTTCGTCCTTTTGGTGGAAGGGTATGTGTATGTGTGCCCTATTATCCTTTTGGTAATAACAGGCTTTGACCTCATTTTCATCCTTTTGGTGGAAGGGTATGTGTGCGTGCATTTACTACCATCCTTTTGGTGATAGATCTGTCATCCTTTTGGTGTCAGATTCTCCTGTTGTCATCCTTTTGGTGATAACGACCTTTGCAAATTATTCAGTGTCTACTCGAGGGTTGTCATTGAGATGTTATCCAACTCCCCAAGCATCTTCTTTCTTTTCGGACAAATTTGTGGTCTTCTTCATATCTAATTGTCTTCTACCTCGAAAAGGTGAATGTCGTAGCAGTTCACCTTACTCGGTTCAAGCCAATTAGATAGGGGCATCTGTCATACCCCAAATTTGTCCTACCTGTGTATATTTTCATCTGTACATCCATCCACTAACCATTATTCAGAAAATCCAAAATATGTTGTTGTTTTTATTTTCCTTGATGTTGCAAGGGTGAATTGAGGTTCATTTGAGGATATTAAGTCAGGTGTGTGAGCAGCGTTGACTGAGGTTCATCTCGGTGGTCCTAATTTTGATCAAGCGAGGTTTTGTTCATGATTAAGACCAAGGTTCAAGAAATAATGAGACAATTCCAAGTTTTGATACATGCAACTAGTGAGAATGCAAATAGCAAGTGAAGACCAAATTCCATCACATTTCAAATCTACCATTTTTCTTCCATCACCATCTTTTTTGATATATTATCATTTTAAAGCCCATTTATCATTTTTTGTCTTTCACAAACCAATTCCAAAACGCCATAAGCCCAAATTCACAAAAAAAAAATCAAGGCCCATTTACACCAAAAAACCCATTGTACATTATAGATTATTACAGCCAATGTTACAAAAAAATGAAATAAAAGAAGTCCATCTTTTGAACCATTTCCATAAATCATCAGCTTTGTAATCAGAACCACAAACACAACTTGTAAAATAAATAAAAAAACCACTTGACAAAACAAAGAGGCCCCACACGGACCGATATGACCACCTTTCCATCACTCAAAATACACACCAAGCCGCAAGTGTACGAGCAACAATCCCAGCTGCCAATTCACAAATGACGCACCATTACTACAAGCTACATGACAAAACACCTTTCCAACCCTCACAACCCACAACCTGCTCCTCTACGAACCAAAACTGCAGCAACCCGGGCATGAAAGCAACGACTTCAAATTACAAGCTGTAAAACATCAAACAACCAACATATATACTGCATCAGAAACGTACAACAATGACAACACATATCAACAGCAGAAGACCTACAACATTGGAAAGAGACAACACAATATTACAATGAAAAATCAGAACAAAAAAGAGGAGACAAGTCAAGTTTAAAAAGAGGAATATGAGTGTTGATCTGAGGAGGAGAGACTACCTTCCCATCTCAACAAAACACCACAAGCTCCATACAGCCTTAAATACCCTGCCAAAACTCTCCCTTAACCATTTCCCAAAACCAAACCTAAAATCTTCTCGAACCAACCCCTAAACCCTTCATTCACCCTCTCCAATCTTCTTCATCAACAACAATAACACCATTCGACAACCTTCAACCTTTTTCTTTTCCTTAAAATCGCAACAGCTACAAACTCACTCAAACAACCAAAAACCCAAATCAAACCCTCAACACACCGCAATAACCTTTTTATCCTTCACCAACAACAATCCAAGAACCCATCCCCTAATCAAACAAAACCAACTCAATTGCAGAAACAAAGAGAGTGAGAAGAAATAGAAGAAGGGAATGTTCAACCACACCGATTCACAAACCATATAGAACCCAACTCAGAACCAGAAAGAGATGGAACAGAGAGACTGAAACGAGATGAAGAGAAGTTGATTTCAATGGTACCCAACTCAAACCCATAAATCGAACCTAAAAGAAACGCATATGTTTGAGACGAGGTGAGAACCGAGTCATTGTGCTTCGTTGCGAAATCTCAAACCTTGTTCTGTTTTTCATTTTTCTATGACACGATGATGAAGCAAAACCTTCTTCTGAGCAATCTGATTTTGGGACCGCCGTGGCCATATGTTCATGTTGACGGAACCTTGCACAAATGAAGAAGGGAATGAGTCTCTTCTAATGTTGTTTGCCCTTTTTTTATATATATAATTCTTTTTTTTTATTTTTTTTTCTAACACGTGATTTGGGTCTTCAGGATCCATCTGACCTTTCCTATTTTTTAACAATGTGCTTTCCCAAGTTTAATGAATTGATGTATTTTATTTTTTTGACCTAGTTGCTATCGCGCCTTGGTTTAGGATAATGGGCCTTGGGCCCATGTGATTCCTAAGTTTTATTTCATTATACACCCTCAAATATGTTTCTACACACCCATTCCATTTTTCTTTATGATATTTATTCCTTTTTTTCCTTAAACTTTCTTAAACAAAGTCTCGTAGTTTTTTTAGTCTCTTAAATCTTTTATGATTTTCACTAGTTTTACCCTTGTTAATTCATTTATTTATCTCATTATTGATTTGCTATTATTGTATTTTGGGCCAATGATATAACAACACTCATGATTTAGTTGATTTTCTCAAAATCGGTTCAAAATCTTGATTAATATGAGGCCTATTTATTTTTCTTTTTTATCGGTTGATGAAAGTCAAAAATCATAGCTTATCAATTATCGATTTAAGATCTTGATTAAGATGAGACCAATTTTATTTTAATTTCGATTTCCTTTTCATTTCATATTCTATTTATTTATTTCTCTTCTTATCGGTCGATGAAAATCTAAAACCAAAGATTATCGATTTATCGATTTAAAATCTTGGTAAAGATAAGACTTTTCTTCCTTTTCCATCTGATTTTCGTTTATATCTTTTCATTTTCGATTTCTATCTTTTCTTTTCATTTTTGGTCAATGAAAGTCAAATATCGTTGAATATCGATTTCTCGATTAAATCTTGATTAAAATGAAACCACTTCGATTTATTTTCTATTTCCATTTCATTTTCTATTAACTTCTTTTATTTTCTCATTTTCGATCGATGAAGTCTTTATATTCGCGAATGTTGATGGTTGAAGCGATTAACCTTCATTATTTCAAATCTGTAGTGAGTGATCATCGAGATCTCTTTCTATACTTTGAGATCGTGATAGGTTACCTTCAATTAATCGACGAAAGTTTGCGATTAAGATGAGATCTTCATCCTTTCTTTTCGTGTGGCACGATTTCATTGGAGAATGATCCTCAATATCATTTCTCCATCGTGTTTTAACACATAAATCAAATGCTCATCCTCCTATAGTATGATCTTCGTCATAGATTGTGCTACGATGGCTAAGCGCTACATTGGACCCGATTCATTCGATTAACCACCAACTTTACATTTCCGTCAATATTATCTTGATTTACTTTTATGTCAATATTATATCTTTTTCATATTATCTTGATTATATTATTGTTCATATTATCTTATTATCATTGTTCATATCATATTCATACTTGTTCATCTAACCATTTTCTTGTTCCTTTTTCCATACCTTATTCGAAAATACACTAAAAATATCGAAACAATAAAAAAATCAATTGGTGGACTGTTGGTTACTATCCTTTGCTTGGAGCTTTCATCCAACTTTTGCTCAAGGCTTAGTTTAGGACACCTTGCACACACACGGCTTTCTCTTGGGCTACCTTACAATGAGACCCTTTATTTCATGTCATCCCTTGTAATTTACATGTACCCCGCTCCCTATTCCGATGTACGCATTTAGTTTTCTATGATTGTGGTTTGTTTACTAGGAGCACCCCTAGGGCTAGCATAGACAAACTATTTTCAAACTAATTCTCGATTCGTCGTCTAGCCATTTTCAAATCAACTCCTAACCAAACTTTTTCAAACTTACCTCTTCGCATACAAATAAACCCTTGATTCACATCAAGCGGATTTTCACAATCAAACCTCAAAAACGACTAATAACTATCGCAACTCTTTTAAAAGGTGAAAAGGATGGGGGTCAAGTCTTTGGTCTTTCTCCTCAATTGTTTGGGTGCGAGTTCTCTTACTCGTGTGTGGACAATTGACGCCTCTAAAACACTTGTAACTCGACAACATTCAAACTTCTTTCTAAGCAATCATTAAAACACTTAATCCTTTATTTAAACATACTTTCATTAAAAGGTGAAGTGAGGGTGGTCGAGTCTTTGACCCTTCTCCTCAATTGTTTGGGTGCGAGTTCTCTCACTCGTGTGTGGGAAATTGTCATCTCTAAAACATCCAATACGAATAAAACTCTCTTTTCTCGCCTAGCGCGATCGAAGCCCTAAAACACGTACAAATCAAATCCTCGTTTCTTAATCAAACTCTTTATTACACTTAATCATATATTCAAATACAACTTCCTAAAAGGTGATGTGATGGGGGGCAAGTCTTTGACCTTTCTCCTCAGTTGTTTGGGTACGAGTTCTCTTACTCGTGTGTGGACAATTGGCGCCTATAAAAAACACAAACCAAACAACCGTAGTCCCACGAACTACGAATGCTCTGACTTTCCCATTGCACGAGGGAATACGTAGGCACAAGGGTTCTAATCCTTGCCGAGCACCCTAATAAAAAACCACCCATTTTTCTCCTTAGAAAGCAATATCCCCTAGAAGATAACAAACAACCTAGTTAACTTTCTCACGAATCGAATCAAGAGGTTCCCGTTGAGTACAACGGACGTAGAGGGTGCTAATACCTTCCTTCTTGCGTAACCGACTCCCGAACCCGAATTTGGTTGCGATGACCATTTTCTTATCCCTTTAAAAGTTTTATCGATATTTTCCTTTCCCTCTTTTAGGATAAATAAAGTTCGGTGGCGACTCTGTTTCGAACAGTTTTTTCCGCGTCCATCGCGAGGATCGTATTTTTCGAGGTACGACAGGTAAGGACAAGTTTGATCGGCTTTAAACCAAAAAGGTGGATTTTCTGGTACCGCAAGAGGCGTCCTAGTTTGAACGAGCCCCTTGGCCAGTAGAAGTGGAAATAACTCTGTGTATAACATCGATGTAGGGTCGAACCCTGATGGTCGTGCAGTACGATTGTTGTTAGTGTACTGAGGGCGAGCCTGCTGAAGAGGTTGTTGCGGCCTTTGCTGATACTGTTGTTGATTTGGTTGGCTCTGAGAAACCTGAGGTTGATATGTCGGAGCTGGCGCTGGGTTGATAACGGGAGTTACCGCCGCTACTAGTTGATACCTTCGCCTTTGCTTTCCCAGAGAGATATTATTAATATCTTGCTCTTTTTTCTTTTGGAAAGCACTACCGTATCTTTTGGTACTACAAGATGGCTCTGCATCTTTGACCAATCGTCCTTCTCGGACTGCTTGTTCAAGGCGTACTCCCATGTTCACCATTTCAGTGAAGTCACTAGGCGCACTGGAGACCATTCGGCCGTAATAAAATGAGCTCAAGGTTTTTAGGAACATCTTTGTCATCTCCTTTTCCTCAAGAGGGGGACAGATCTGAGCGTCAATTTCATGCCATCTCTAAGCATATTCTTTGAAAGTTTCTTTGTCCTTTTGTGAAATTTCTCTGAGCTGATCTCTATTCGGTGCCATGTCCAGGTTGGATTTATACTGCTGAATAAAGGTTGGCCCGAGATCTCTGAAAGTACTGATCTTGGTGCAGTTTAAACCTATGTACCATTTGAGTGTGGCACCGGTTAAACTGTCTTGGAAGTAATGGATCAGTAGCTGTTGATTTTCTGTCTGAGTTGACATTTTTCGAGAGTACATCCCCAAATGACTTTGAGGGAAAAAGTTGCCTTTGTATTTTTAAAAGTCAGGCACCTTGAATTTGTGTGGTATCTTTACATTAGGGACCAAACAGAGGTCTGTGGTGTCCTTTCCAAATAAGTCTTAACCGCGAATGGCATGCAGTTTCTTCTGCATTTCCAAGAATTGTTCCTGGAACTCATTCATCCTTTCGTACATGTCTTCGTTTCCGCCAGAAATTGTTTGCAGAATCTGTCCTTCCGGGACAGTGTGTACCACTGGTTGTGGTATAGACATTATAGCGGTGAACCTTGGCGCTTCAGTTCCCTGAAGTTTGTAACCTTCAGGAGTTGTTGTCGTAACCCTTGCATCTTCACTTTCCCGAAGTTTGTAACCTTCGGGTCCAGCGGTTCCTGCTACGGTTTCTGGGTCTTGAGTGACCGGCGGGATATATCCTTCAGTTATAAAGTTTAAAGGTATGCCCCAGGGGCGCCCTTTAGGCATGTTGTACCGAGGATGATTATCACATGCCTCCAATATGGGTGTGGATATAATCTCCGAGATCACAGTCCTTTGATGTTGCTGCTCCTGAGCTGCGACTAGGGTTTTCAAGTTGCTGTGAAGTTTTTCCAAACTTTCCTTTAGAGCGACGATTTCTTCTCTCAGCTCTCTGTTCTCTTCCTCGAGATCATCCATTTTCTTTTGTCGATTGGCCCAAGTATTGTATGAGTGAGACAATTTGACTCTAGAATTGTGACACATACGTGAGACTCAAGGAGAAGAAAAATGCGTTATGTGAGAATGATGAATGATATGCAATGACATATTTTTAGTTTTTGTTTTATTCAAAAAGAAACTTCAACAAATAGATTACAAATATCACACCGTGGGGGAGACCTCTTTTATTGAATTCGAAAGATTGCAGTATTTACAAGAAAAAGTACAGTATTTTACAAAATGCTGTAAGGAAAATGTCTAAGCTCGTGGATCTTGAGTCCTCTCTAAAGAGAGCTCAGATGTCGGGTCCTGTATTTTTCTTTTCTTTGATCGGGCCTCTTCAGCCGTTGTCGGGTTGTTAGTCCTTTGCCAAGTGAAAGGAGCGAGCAAACTTCTTCGGTCTTCCTGACTTTCTATAACATGCTGCTCTAATATCTCAATCAGAGCATCCTTCTCCTTTAGCAGTTCCTGAATCTTGGAACATTCCAAATTAAGGATTTGGTATTTTTTTTCCAAGAGCTCTTCTCACATTGAACTTTGTTGAGAGCGACCTGGAGTTTTTCCGCATCAGACATGAAATAAAGGAAAAATTCCTGTAAGGGAAAAACTTCTTGGCGAGAGTAAGGCATCCTCAGCTTGAGGGCTCTAGTTTGCACCCAGTGGAGATAAGGTTCCATGGAGGTACAGTTTGGGCTTCCCAGAGACTCTCTCCCTTTCCTGTGAATATGTTGCCAGACATGCACTAATTCTTTCTTTAATGCCCTGTCATTTTCCCCTTCCTTGAAGAAAAGACCTTCCAGATGAACGTTATGCGGGATATTCTTCATCGGGTATCCGAGTTGACGACGAGCTAAAATTGGATGATAGTTGATTCCACCTTTAGTTCCAATGAGGGGTACGTTAGGGAAATTTCCACATCTGTCAATGATCTCTATCCCTTCATAAATCCTATTGTACCAATCTATGTCAGAATTGGTAAGGGACATAATCCTTTGTGACCAACATAGAGTACTCTTGTGATCCCAAAAAGCAGCAGACTTGAGCAAATGGGAAATGAACCATTTGTAGAGTAATGGTACACAACATGTGATCATTCCTCTGCTGTACAAATTCCTTAAGTGTACAGAATGATAAGCATCTGCGAGCAAGGTTGGTACGGGGTTTCCAATTAAGAATATCTTAACAGCATTGGTATCGACGAAGTTGTCGATGTTGGGAAAGAGGAATAACCCATATATGAGCAGAACAAAGATGTCTTCGAAGGAAGTTATGTTTCCTATACTAGCAAAATATAGAGCTTTCTCCATCAGGAATTTAGCCGGTAAACCCTGGATTCCTCCTTTAGTGGTCATGTGAGTCCTAACTTCTGACTCATCCAAAGAGATTGCTTTTACAATGGCCTGATCCTTTGGAATTTCTTCCAGTCCAGAAAATGGAGCTTGATCAGTGATACGTAAATCAATCAGGTGGGAATACTCTTCCAGTGTTGGCGCAAGTTGGTAATCCCGAAAAGTGAAGCAGTGGTAAACCGGATCGTAAAACTGAATCAGCGTAGACAGGATTCCTTCAACCATGTTGACCCATAACAAAGACAACAACCCTCCGTTCTTAGCTCTGAAAACCTAGGGATTTGTAATCATCTTTCCCAATTTCCTTAAGTCTTCTAGTTTCGGAGCCTTAAAGGTGTACTTGTGCGTCTTTCTTCTACCTAAATCCATAACGTAACCTCTGATATTTGCAATTATTGTTTTAGTTCTTTTGAAAAAAAAACGTTTTTTTCTTGTTTGAAAAGAGTTTTTTAATGAATGCATGAATGCAACACACAAAAACATTTGAAAACATGGGTTCAAAGGCTCAACGTCACGAGCATGGAATCATGGCTCTACCCATCCCCAAAGGTTGTACTATTTTGGTCAATTTTTGTACCTGTAGAATGGGTTCTAAGGTTCCCAAAGCTATTGACCCCTCCTAGGGATATTAACAGCAAGCTGATTCACTCGAGCGAGTTGTAACATCCTAGGGTGAATCTCATTTGAGTGTAGTATCGCGTATCAACTATTCTCGATAGTCACCGCACTACCAAATGGCCATATGGTTAATGTCTACTAAGTCCTTAGGGTCATGGGTACCGCACTGCGAAAGACAATGCTTTCACGACAATCGGTCATTCAACATCGATACTTCTGCACGGGTACCTCGACTGATTCGGTGGGCTGCCAAGTTAGCTTGGTTGGGATTCACTCCCTATAAGCGTTTCCTGGATATGCCACCGCTTATCTTAATTTTCTCTTAAACTTTCCACATGCATATTAATCGCATTCCCAGTTAACAGAAAAATAAAACACGGATATCAAGTAGTATAACAGTAAATGATATATATATATATAGAGAGAGAGAGAGAGAGAGAGAGAGAGGAAGTATAGAAAATGCCAAACAAAGCCTAGACCTCTTAGGACCTTTAATCCTAAAGACTCCCCAGCAGAGTCGCCATTTTTCTGTAGCGTGCGATTTTTGTCAGTGACGCGACCACCTTACCGCAATGGTTGGAATTGGGTGCTACTTTTTGATTTCTTATTTATCCTATGAAGCTGGAAAGGAAAGGGAAGATATCTAAAACTAACCTTGCACGCAAATGTTTTCTTTAACAAATGCTAAGAGATTGGGGGGTCCGGGGTCAAGTTATACAAAGGGAAATTGTCAATTACCCAGTGTATATTGGTTATCCATAGACTTTCTTTGGCAGGTTTAAATACTTTCTGGTGTTTACTGTTATAGGTTGGGAAAATTTTCCTTTGGGAGTGTTGAGAGAGTGTTTTTGTTGTTTTTTGGTTTTTTTGTTGTTTTTGGGAAGGTACTGGACCTAAAGTTTTTTATTTATGTGCTCACTAAGATTTCACAATCTTATGCCTACGTATTTCCGTAAAGATAACAGGGAAATCAGAGCAATCGTAGTTCCTCCTATTCTATGGGAGGAAAAAAATGTTTGGTGTCTTGTTCAAAGCCCAAGATTGAAGCTAGATGAGTATTTGTGTCTTGTTCAAACCCCAAGATTGAAGCTAAAACATTTGACTGAGAGAGAATTTGTCATCTCTAAAGGGAGATATCTCACCTATTCACCACAGTTTGTTGAAGGATTGGTTATAAAGGGGAATTATGTTAACTGGAATGTATGGAATCCAGCAATGCCATAATTTCCTTTATAAGGGAGATGTCCTGAAGGAAGAAACTTTAACTCAATATAGAACAATGCCATTTATCCTTAGGAGTCTTCAATGCTAAGAGAGGGACATTGGCTTGGATGTAAATAATCCAGAGGCTTGCCACTTACAGCAGTTAGATGAAAGAGGAAGTTTACTAGGATAAAAGAGGGACCACAACTTAGATTTTTGAATCAACAAGTGTGCCACTTACAACAATTATCTGGAATTAGGGTTTGTTTGATTATTTGTTTTGATGTGTGATGTACATAGGAAATGTCTTCCTGCAGAGAGAACTCTTGATTTTCTCTGAGAGGATGTTGATTTTTGTGTGCCTTGATCAAAAACTAAGGTTAAAGCTAAAAGGTTGACTCTACTAGGGAGTTTTATATCTGTCTTGTTCAAAGCCCAAGATTGAGGCTGAAAAAATTGACTCTTCCGGGGAAAGTTTTGTATGACTTGTACAAAGCCCAAGATTGAGGCTAAAAGAATTGACTCCAATAGGGAGAGGTTTTATCTGTCTTGTACAAAGCCCAAGATTGAGGCTAAAAGGTTGATTGACTCAGGTGGAGAATATGATATGTCTTGTATAAAGCCCAAGATTTCGGCTAACTTTGCTGAGGAAAAATCATTATACAGAGCATAAGAGGAGGCTGGTTGGGAAAATTCTTATATGAAGCCTAAGAGGAGGCTGGCTTCTGCTGAGGATTATTGAGATCCAGAGACAGGTCCAAATTGGGGTATCAACTCTTCCCAAGGATTGAAGAAGAGTTGAAATATCAGATGCCTTGAGGTTCTGATTTTTTCTGAGGGTTTATCAGTGGTAATTTGACCCTAGCTGGGGAATTTAGAATGAAAGTTTAAAGATTGAGTTTTAAAACCTATGGAGGTTTCAAACTCTGCTGGTGATTGATGAAGTGATCTGGGGTTTTCCCGTGCTTTTAGGAAACTTGAGGGTTTCTTTGAGATCCAAGAGGAGATGAGACTTTCCAAGTCTAATGGTATGAAGAGGTTGACTCTTAACCGGAGGATGAACTTTGTATGATGCCCAAGAGGAGGCTGATGTTTTAAGGGATGAGAATCAACCCTAAACTGGTTTGATGTTTTGGAATTCTGACTCACTGGAGGATTGACTAGTAGAAATGACAAAGTTCTGTCCTATACCTGTAGGAGGTCTTTGGATCCTTGTACTAATCCCAAGAGGAGGCTGGGAACTTCTAAGAAGCCTGAGGGTCATTGTACAAAGCCCAAGAGGAGGTTGGGGATGCTTTTAGGAAGCCTGTGGGTCCAAGCTTGAGAAAAGTTCAAGAAAGGTTTCACCGGGAATAATCCTTTCTTTAGTGAACGGTTCTAGGGTTTGAAGAAATTCAAAAGAGGTTTCACCGGGAATTAGATCTCTTTGGGGAAATGAATTTCTTGTACACACATTTCTAAGTTGTGACAGTCTTGAGAAAAGTTTCACCGGGAATAATGCCTTTCTCTGTTCCATATTATATAAGCCCAAGAGGAGGCAAGACTGTATCTGGAATTTCCTATGGGGAACTAGTTTTGACTGTGTTGAAAGAGTAACCACTGGTTTGATCTAAACCTAGACCTAGTTGCTGGGGAAAACTCTAAGCAAGTATATACAAGCATACATATACAGATGAAATATATAAACCAATATGTATAGAAGAAAAAGTAGAACTTACACTTGTGCAAGCTCCAGCATTGTAACCATAGCTGTATGGTTAGTTATCCAAGAAATTGAAGAAAGTTTTGATAACACTTTGAATTTGAATCTAAATCAAAAAAGGAAGTTGTTTTAAAAGGAAGTTTGGGGCTTATACTCAAGGAGAGGCCCAGATGATCTCTTTTGAAAAAGCGACGATCGCGTCGTAGTTTTGAAAACCACAGAGGGACTTATACAATGTCTGAGGCCCAAATTGTTGTATTTACAAAGAGAATGGGTCTTACACTCTATTAAAGGCCCAAAAGTTTATTTTTATACAAGAGATGAGGCTTACAACTTAAGGAGATGCCCAGATGAAAAACAGTGATCACACCGTTATTTTGAAAATTGTACCGGGACTTATACAATGACTGAGGCCCAAATTATTTATGCACAAAAGGGGTTGGGTCTTACACTCTATTAGAGGCCCAAAAGTGTTTGAAAAAGAAGAAAAATGGGACTTACAACACAAGGGGAGGCCCAGATGAAAATAGTTTGAAAATGGCGATCGCGCCGAGATTTTTAAAATCGTATCGGGACTTATACAATGACTGAGGCCCAAAAATGGTTTATTTACAAAAGGATGGGACTTGCACTCTACCAAGAGGCCTAAAAGTGATTTGAAAAAGATTTGTAAGGGTGAAAATAATCAAAACCCTAATTTGATTTTAAAAAAAAGTATTTTAATTTGAATAAAATTCAATTAAAATGATCAAAATTATCAATCATGTGTGAAAAACAAGTTGTGATCCTGGATTAATGTTTGAAAAATCATGTTTTATCCATAGAATGATTTGAAAATCATTTGAATTTGAAAAATCAAGAGAAAGAAATAGTTTTAAATGTTTAACAAATAAAATTTAATTCTTTACAAAAATATCAAATACATAAAATAAATAATATTTTTGTGAAATTTTTGTAGAATAAAATATTTTAACATTTTTTGTGAATTTTGAAAAAAAGAATCAATTCAAAAACATTAAAATTCAGAGAGAAATTAATTTTTGAATCAATTAAATAAAATATCAAAAATTCAAATATTCAAATTTTTGAAAAAGGGCGCCAAGAACACATGTTCTTGGTCGCGCGTGTTCTTTTTCCCCAGATTTGCAAAATCCTCCATAACTCTCTGATTACTCAATGAAAACAACTTTTGTAAACATGAAACTTGTTCGTTTTTTATCAAGGATCACAACCATATAAATTAATTGCATTTATATTAAGTGTGGAGTCAGTAACCAGAAAATGAACTCAAGAACCCTAAATTTTGCAAGAACACTATGAAATCCTAAACACGATAAATACATAGCAATTGATTAAGGGTTATCACTCTATATACATGCAGAAACAAGATGGTAACACAAAAACACATTTATGATGCATGTAGTATGGAGTTTGAAGGCTTCAGGCTTACCTCTTGCAGCTGGTGATCGAGCTTGATGATGGAGATGTTACAGGTGTGTTGTAAGGACTTGGACATCTTCACAATATCCTATGGAGTGTGTTGAGATGTCTGGCTTTGATTGGAGATGCTTGGATCACCTTGTGGTACCTCAGCTGCAACCTTGCCAAAAAGCTTGAGCAAATGAATGGTGACTTTGTGATTCTGATGTTCCAGATGAGTTTTCAGGTCATGGATCACTCATATATGATATATGTGAGGTGTTAGCATGATTGGTTTTGATAAATTTGCTCTCAATTTGAAAACTCGATAGTGACTTCAAGAAGAAGCAAAATCTGGTTTTTGAAATGTGATTTTGAGGAAAGTATCAGTTGTGGTGCTTTGGTGTGCTTAAACTGATAAAAAATAAGCTTTATTTGTAGTAGAGCAAGTTTGTTTTGCAAGGAATAGTGAATGGCAGCTGGTACAGCTCATTGTTCAATGGTTGCAAAAAGGAATCTCAAGTCTCCTTTACCCATTGACTTGGGTCAGTGCAACAGGCCTATAGTCCTCTGCTGCTTGAGTTTATCTTGACTCATTTTGTTGATCATGGACTGATACATGCCAGCTCTATGCACTCCTTGAATGATTCATGACAAATTTGAAAGTTTTGGATTTGCAACATTGAATTTCACATGCCTACATGATGATCTTTTGTCTTGGGAGGCTTGTGGCTCAGAGATCTTTTGCTTTGATCTGATCTTCAATGTTTCTAGAAGGATTACAAGACTTGTAATTGCACAAATTATCCAATTCGAGCAAATGACCTATAATCTGTCTTGGGAAGAAACCAGTCTTTGATGCCATGTTCCAAGGGTTATACCTCCCTACTCAAATTGAATTTGGAGATGATCTGGTACTTGTTGGAAAGCTCTCATGACATACTTTAACTTTGATGTCCACCAATGGACCTGTTTCAGCTTGAATCAAGGTGAAAAATGACCTCAAAGTTGGTAAAAAATGAAACAGATTCTGACTTTTGGAAAATTTTACTAAGTGTTGGAAAAAGTGGTCATTTTCACTTTTTGTGATTTTGATCAATCCATAACTCAAAATCCATGAGGATTTGGAATTTGATGTAGTTGACACTTTTGAAGTATGTCATGTGAACTTTCATTTGAGCTTTGGATGGAAGAAAAAGGCCTTGGGGTTTGGGAGTTATGACCTTGCAAAGTTGGTACCAAATCCATTTTGTTCCATAACTTAGAAAAATTTAAGTTTCTTATGGTTGCCCCTTTTGCAAGAAACCTCACTTTTCTTGATTTTTCTTGATGAATGATGATCAAAACCATACATTAACATTGTTTTTTACTTAGGGGAGCCATATTGGTGAAAAAATTCAAAAAGTCAAACTTGATTTTGGGCACAGTTGACTTTTTGTCAGATGAATTCCAAACTGTGTGATCCTCCATGCAATCAAGTTCTTGACCTAATTCAAACCTAATGGATGGATTCTATAGGTGTTTTAGGGTGTCTTGAATCATGTCCCAAGGTTTAGGAACATGTCTTGGTCCAAAGTCAAAGGTACAGTTGACTTTTTCTTCAAAACCCTAATTGTGGTCCAGATGAATTTGAAACTTGTGAATCAAGCTTCTTGGATCAATCCATTATTGCAAATGGATCAATATGGTGTATTTGATGCCCTCAAATCATGTCTTGAGGTCTTGGCTCATGTCTTGCCTCAAAATTCAACTTAGGGGCGAATTAGGTCAAGAAACCCTAATTCCTGATTTTTGATGAATGCTTCCCCTGATGCTAATTTGACTTGATGATTGGATCCATGATGTCCCTTGGAGCATTTTGGATCATGTTTTGAGGTATTGGCTCATGCCCAGATGAAATTTTTCATTTGGAGGCCTTGGTCGACCAAAACCCTAATTTGGTGACACTGGCGATCTTGAGGCTTGACCCACTTGGAATGTTGCAACCTTGTGCTTGATTATTGATGTGGGAGACCTCTTGATCCTTTATGGGTGTTTGAGAGGCTAGAAAAGTTGAAGATCATGTCATTTCTTGATTGATCGTTTGTCTAAGTGCTCTGAGAGGGCTCAAAACCCTAATTCTTGATTGTAGTGAATGCTCAACAATCCTTGAGGAGATTGAAGAGGTATAATGGTACATCCATATTGTGGCAATGATCCTCACAATGATGGGAAAACTTGTGGTCAAAATTTGGGGTATGACACTGCTACCACTGTCAGAAAATATACCAGACCTTCTAGGCAACCCACATGTTTGCAAGACTATCATTGTTCCCTTCTTTAAGGTAATCCTCTTACTTCTTCTACCAATACCTCAGGTATGCAACCCTACTCCCTTTCTCATTATGTCTCATATGCTAATTTATCTCAATAACATAGATTGTTTAATTAAAAAATTTCCTCTATCAAAGAGCCTTCTTCATATGCATCTGCCATTACCAATCCTAACTGGCAGCAGGTCATTGCCTCTGAGCTTCGATCTCTCAATAGCACCATTGGGAAATCACACCTTTACCTCCCCATAAATGTTCCATAGGATGTAAATGGATTTTCAAGCTCAAATACCTTTACAATGGCACTATTCAGATATATATGTAACAATCGAGGCCGAAGAGAGCAGAGAGTGGTTACATGTAACACCCGAGGGAGAAGAAGTGGTTGTCGGTGCACAAGGCGTGATAATGAGACACTCTTAGCAGCTTCTAGGGAAAAACTAAAGTCACATTGGAATGAGAGGGATCCTGAGGCTGTGTAGGTATAGGACGACATGGTTGAAGGAAGGCTTATAAGGATTAATTGGTACTACCTATACCAACAAGATGCATCTTCTTTTTGGTAGCCTTACCAATAAGAACTCCATAGTTTGGCATGCTTGACTTGGAGTAGTATTGGAATAGGTGACCTTCTGGGAAGTTTTCCGCAAAGCGTGTGAGTGGGGGAAAAGCAAGCTGAAAAAACCCGTGTTGGTTTGTGGAGTCAGTCAGTAATTTTGAAAGTAGTTTAGGGCATTACAAATGGTATCAGAGTCAGACCTCTCCTAGTACGATGTGGTTAGGGGAGGAACCAAGCGGAAGCTGGTGGGATGGTAACACTTGAGGCCGAAGAGGGCAGAAAGTTGTTACATGTAACACCCGAGGGAGAGGGAGTGGTTGTCGGTGCACAAGGCATGACAATGATACACTCCTAGCAGCTTCTAGGAAAAAACTGAATTCACATTGGAATGAGAGAGATCATGAGATTGTGGTAGTATGGGATTGCATGGTTGAAGGAAGGCTTATAAGGATTAACTAGTACTATTTATACCAATAAGATGCATCTTCTTTTCGGTAGTCTTACTAATAGGAACTCCATAGTTAAGTGGGCTTGAGTTAGAGTAGTTTTGGGATAGGTGACCTTCTGGAAAGTTTTCTTGACTTGGAGTAGTATTGGGATGGGTGACCTTCTGGGAAGTTTCTTGGAAAGCGTGTGAGTGATGACAAAGAAACTTGAAAATACCTATGTTGGTTTCTTGAGTCAGTCGGTAATCCTGAAAGCAGTATGGGACTACATGGTTGAAGGAAGACTTATAAGGATTAATTGGTACTACATGTTGGGATTCAAGAGGGGTTTTTCACAATTTTAGCCTCTTAACAGAACAATCTCGATGAACGGATCTTGATTAAATCATTAATCACAAATCAAAGATATTGAATTACCTCTTGAAGTGTGCTTTAACTTTGATCACGAACATGGAAAATACCATCGTCTCTACGAAGTCCACGCGAGTACAAAGTGGAACGCGGTGCTAGTCGTCTCTTATTATGAGAAAATTGACAATTAAGATTGGTAGGAGAAAGAGTTCCTCTATTTATAGAGAGCTACTAAAACCCTAATGCTCTTATTTTAGGATTTTCCAAAATAAGCACAATCTTATTTAATTAAACTATTTTAATTAAATAAAATATTATTATATTTAACTAAACTCTTTTAATTAAATAAATAAATAAATATAAATTAAATTAAATCATATTTAATTTAATTAACTGTCAATTCTCTTTTATTTAATTAATCATATTTAATCAAATAAACTATATTTGCGTTAATTTATTACATAATAAAATGAACATCTTATTAAATTAATTCTTATTTAATTTAATCATTAGCTCCATTGTCAATACTATATGCGTGTGACCCTGTGGGTTCTCTTTACGTTGGCAATTATATTGAATCATGTATTTAATATTATAAATAGTGAGCGCTATCTAGCAACACATCACAGCTACCCAAGTAACAAAAATGTCATGTGATCTAACATAACCTTTCTATGATAATGATCATGTGTGAAATTACCTTTTTGCCCTTATATCTATATCGAACACAAGGCATATGATATGTCACCCTTGTATAGTCCAATATTTTATTCCTTGATACCCGAGTAAAGTTGATGTCGAACCCCAAATTTTGACCACCCTTCTGTTCATTTTCACCTAACCTAAGATCACTAACGTGTTCAAATCTCCTTACAAGTCATCTGGTCAACCCCAATGACCTAAAAAGTTAAAGGAGGACCATTTTGACTTATTATCCACTCTTAGGAGTATAATCTTAGTCTAGACTATGGTTACTATTTATAAACTTCTTAGGGTATAATTTAATTTAACTAGTAGGATAACATTAGTTTTTCTTAGAAAAATTAGGACTAGTTTACTAGAAATGTTATTTAATAGGCCTATTATTAATATTATAGGGGTATAAATTTTATTATTATTTTAATGACTATTATTAACCTATTAGAATTTAGTATGGAGTAAAAGGTTTATTATGATGTTTTAGGATATTATAATTATTATTAAGTTGTATTATTTTTATTAGCCAAATGAATTATTAATATTATTGTAATTAAACAATTAAATTTTTATTATGTTTAATGGTTATTGCTAATATTATTAGAATTAATCATTAAGG
Source organism: Lathyrus tuberosus (assembly GCA_022829125.1). NCBI lineage: Eukaryota > Viridiplantae > Streptophyta > Magnoliopsida > Fabales > Fabaceae > Lathyrus > Lathyrus tuberosus. The sequence goes on along the minus strand of JALAZF010000982.1, from coordinate 431,534 downwards.
TTAAGTGATATTTTGTTTTAGGCAAAGTTATATTAGCTGTATTATTATTATAGATTAAAGTTATTATTAAATTTTATGGTCTGAATATTGTTAATAGGATTATTTTGTAGAAAGTGTTTTTGAACCTGGTCAACTTTAGGACCAGGTTAAGTCAAAAGCCCAAATCCAAAACACCGTAAGTTGCGCATATTCAGAAAGGAATTGGATCAAATATTGAAAAATATTGAATCAAAACTTCACATTAACTGACTCTGATACATTCAAAATTTGAATTTACAAACAATTCGGACCAAGTACATCAGATCCTAAAAAACCCTAAATCCTAACTAAATCAAATTACAATAAATCAAATAAAAAATTCCTAAAAACATCAATCTGATTAATGTACAAAACCCTAATCTAACTCTATATATACTTAAACTAATTTAGAGGAAAAAAATATCCTAAGAAACCCTTAAAAACATCGCTTGTGCAATCCCTAACCAACACCCCAAAGCTTCGATTTAGCAGTGCTTAGGGTTTCACATCGAAACCCTAATCCACTCGAGCTCAACCTCCACCACAGATTCAAAGGTACCTCGCACGAAAAAATATAGGAGAAGTCAAAAGAATGCATAGAGGTTCAAAAGGAAATAAGGGAAACAGATCAGTAGAAGAAGAGTCAAAGAAAGTCTACATTTTTACCGGAGAATCCCTCCTCTCCGTAAGTTGGTTACCTTACTTATTGCAGGATGATAGTTGTTTGCCTTGATTATTTTGTATCCGTGTATGTTGCTTACATGTAAAATTCAAGTTTTAGGTTTTGTTTCTAGTTTATTTAGGTTAAGGGTTTGAGGGTTTAATTGATTGCAAACAGGGTTTGATCTATAGATTAGGGTTACCGGGTGTTTAATCTGGGTAGTTTAGGGATGAATCTGGGTTAAGACAGGCTAGGGTTAGGAGGAAAAAGATGAATTCATCTTTTTCATGATAGGGTTTGTCTGGGCATAGCGTAAAAGGGTTAGGGATCCTCATTGTTAGGGTTAGGGTTCATATGAACCCAATATGGGTTCATCCCCCAGGTCAAGTTTTGAAGGGTTAGGGTTAGGATTCATAATCTTTGAGTGTTTCTGGAAATTCCAGATGAACACTTGAAGTTTCCAGTTGAAATTCAACTGGAAACTGGGTGGTACGGTGGTTTGGGTGGTGGTCAAGACATAAGAAGGATGGCAAGAGTTTGGGGTTCGGAGGAGAGTTAGAGAGAGACTAGAAAGGGGAAGTGAAGAGAGAAAAAGGAAAAGGGAAATGAAATGGATTCTGAAGGATTCTTACTTAAATACTCCTTGTGCCTGTGTCCACGTCAGACCTGCGTGGCGTGCTCCCCTCCAATCATTCTACTAACACAAGTCAGTCATTGTGCATACGCACCTATCTTACTCTTCCATTGACTTTCAATCCCTAAGCTCCATCCTGCTTACTTTCACTAGTAAGCTCAATCAATGGTTGTGAGCTAAACACCTTAGATCTATCTGATATTGATCCCACGTCCCAGAGAGAGTCGGCCTTTGACTCTCTCTCCATAGACACTCCCTCAGTGTGGGCTTCACAATGTTATTAGGCCTTCTGCCCATGCTATCCACACACCCCCATCCAAGATCCTATTACTAGTGTAGTTAAGTTTACACGCCCTAGGATTTTTATTTAGTTTCTTTATTTTCTTAGTTATTTTATTTTAATAATTATTATTTAGGATTATTATTGAGTTAATAAATAATTTAGTAGCATTATTAGGATTAATATTAATATACTTAGTTAATTAAAATAGTTTAGAAATTAATCATCTTATTATAATTGTTCTCTTATAATTAATATAAATACAAAAAAATATTAATATTAGTTAATTAAGCGATTAATTGATTAGTTAATTAGGGTTCTGATTCTAAACTAATATTAGGATTGATATTAGGGTTAATATTAGGATAATGTTAGGGTTAACTAGGTTAGTTAAAATAAGTAGTAATTAGGATTAAATAATTAAATAAAAATATCAAAGATAAAATATTAAATAACTTTCTTTACATGTTTTCATTAACTTGTTCAATTTCATAAATCAACTATGTATATATATTATTTAACCTAATTTCTAAATTAAGCTAATCATACTTTCTTTGCAATCAACATAATCAATCTAAAATCAACTGTTAACACATTCAAATGATTTGTTCTCTGCCCTTGTGCGTTGAGACACTTTTTTAAATCACTACGCCAAAAGTGTCCTTTGGCAGCACTACATAGGCAGCGCTTTATTACAAAAGCGCTGCTATAAGTTAAAAAATTTAGAAAACACGGAAACTGTTCACTTAGAAATATAAAAGCGTGTCTAAATATAAGACTTTAGACAGCGCTTTTGAGGAAAGCGCTTTCTAAGGTCTTATAAATTATAAATAAAAAAATTAAACGAAAATATTAGACAGCGCTTTCCTTAAAAGCGTTGTCTAAGGTCTTATAAATTAAAAAAATATATAAGACCTGAGACAGCGCTTTTGAGGAAAACGCTGTCTAAGGTCTTATAAATTAAAAAAAAAAAAATCAAAAGCGCTGTCTAAGGCCCATATGAGACAGCGCTTTCAAAAGCGCTTTCTAAGGCCCACCTTAGACAGCGCTTTCATTCAAAGCGCTGTCTAAGGTCTTTTTAATTAAAATAAAAATTGAAACAGTATCAGTATTCTATACTTTTTCATTTCATTCTTTCCCTCTTTCCCTCTCTTTCTGCGAACAAGAACGTCGAACCAGCTGAAACCACAGTCGTCGTCCGTCATTTCACCGCCGTCGTCCGTCCTTTCTCGCCGTCGTCCGTCCTTTCTTGCCGTCGTCCGTCCGGCCGTCGTCCATCCTCCACCGTACTCCACCGTGCTCCACTGTTCCGGTAAGAGTTTTTCTTTTTATGTTAGGTTTTAAGTGAGTTTCATATTTTTTTGTTAGGTTTTGTTCTTGTTACCATATTTTTGGAGTTCTTTAGATATAATGATGTTCTGTTAGGTTTTGTTCTGTTAGGTTTTGGAGTTCTTTTGATAGAATGATGTTCTTTTGATAGAATATGAGTAGTTTAGATTAGTGTTATTAATGTAGTTTAGGTTAGTTTAGGTTAGTGTTATTGTAGTTTAGGTTAGTTTAGGTTAGTGTTAATGTTGCTCTACATTGTATTAAGAATTGGTGGTTCTAAATTTTGTGGACGAGACTCTTAAAATAAGGAACAAATGGCTATTGTATTAAGAATTGTTGATAAAGATGGTTTAATACGAGTGAAACTTTTTGATGTGAAACATGTTAAAGACACCTTCATCCTTTTGAAGTTGGCGCTGGAGTCACTCATGGTTTGGCTTGCTATATATGGCTAGTGCTTGTGTTACAATATTGAAATAGATTTTCATGGCAGTGAGTAGTGTATTAAGTTTGTTTTTGATAGTGACCTTAGGTTTGTTAATAGGCTCATATTCATATATATTAGTTCTAGATATGGATGGAATTTGAATAGGACTTCTTCATCCTTCTAAAATTTAAATGACAAGTATTAGTTTCAAACAATTTTATACATTATTTAAGTAGTTTAAAAAATTAAGTAAGAAAAGGTACTATGATATTTGTTAAGTTTTTTATATTGGTTCATGTTGAATTGAAATTACAAGATACATGGATGATATTTGATACATCACTGTCTATATTAGTAAGTTACAAGATACGTGGATGATATTTGATACATTCATATTAAACATGTTCAAGCTCGAAGTTGTAATGACAGACGCCTGCCAATTGCTAACATCACATGCTGCAATTTAAGTTGTTTGTGTTCGTCCTTGATCTGTGAGTTCGGTGTAGGTTTTCTTCATTAAGTTTTAGGTTTTGTTCTCTCTAATTTGTGAGTTTTATCGAATGTGATTCCTTTGTTCTCACTTCTCAGGTTTTAGGTTCCTATCATTCTAAGTTATCAATTTATAAATCTCACCTCAAATCTGCTTGTTCTTTTATGATTTCTGTTTTGTAGGTTGGCTCCAGGCGATGTTGTTGCTGCAGTTATTAAAAAAGTTCTAATAAAACTTTATAATGGAAAATTCATGTGGTATAGTGATCTTAAAGTACGCGAAAGAAGAGAAGAGAGAAATGCATACTTTGAACTTTTTAAAGTAAGACATGTAATTTGTTTTTTACTATAGTATGATGACAATGTATATTTTTTATAGTTTAATCAACATTATTTCTTTTTTGAAAGTCTCTTGTTCAGTGGGAGTCGTGTGATGAAGCAAAGAAGAAAGATTTGTTTGATAAAGCTTGTGGTAAAAGAATAAGAGATATATTTGGTAAGATTAGGAAAAAGGCGACAAAGCCATCTTAATTGGATGGGCAAAAAGGTTTATGCGTATCTTCTTGACGGGTGGAAAACTAAAGAACGGGCAGTGGGTTGACTGACGTGCGGAGAAAACACATGTAAGTGATTCTAGATGGACATGTTTTATATATTTTAAAGGCTACTTACTATATTTACATGCAAAATATCTGTACTAGTTAGAAATACAAAATATGCATTAGTTAACAGAACATGTTCTTCTTTGCTACTATTACAAGAACATGTTCTACTTAGTAACACAACTAATTGATAAAGATAAGAAAAAAGTGAGGTTACAGTAGACATTTTAATGAATTAGTGTAAACAGTAATTAAAACAAAAAGCATAATGGAGATTTGAAACATAACCATTTATATTGGTAAATTTTGTATGGACTATCCCTTAGCACAAAGCTTGGGTGCACATTTAAATTTCAGTGAAAATATATAACCAAATTTTGTATGGAGATTATCAAATGGTTGTTAAAAACCTGACCGACAGTGCTATTTTATTATATTTCTGCTTTACACCCAGAAGTAATGATGCTACTCAGTTAGAAATTTATGCTAGTGAGGAGTATTATGATTTGTATTCATTAACTTCAGAATTATGTGGCAATGCTTTAATGTTCCTCCTAATTTCATAAGACTACACTATTATTCTTTGGTCATCTTTTTTTCTGAGCTAATGTATGACCTGTTCAGTTGTGGACCTTCTGGTTCTGGAAGAGAAAAGTGGTCAGAAGTATGCCTGATTCATTTCAATTGCAATCCTAATTTTGTCGATCTAGATTTTTATAATTTATTAAATTTGAAGTTTATCATTTGAGAAGTTTGTGGAAATTAATATAGTTATAAACATTTGACTTGTGGATGTAGCAATAATTTCTCAATTGGATGAAATTAAAGAGGATTGGTGTCAATACATTATGGAGCTCGTAGTTTTATCAGGTATAATATTGTACTCTTACTTTAATTGATGAGAATTTAAATATGTGTAACTTTCTAACTATAGACATTGTTGATGTATTCTTTTAATTGAATTACAATCTTTGTGTTCTTTCAGGACCTATGTAGATTTGGAGCAATGCTTTGGTTGGATGCAAAAGTACTAGTATAAGTAATATGTACATTTGTAGAAAAAATGTAATGATTTGTAATTATAAATTGGTGTATATATATATATTGGTTTGAATTGCCAATTGTTTTGGATATATAATTTTGGTGTAAATTGGTACATTTAAATAGGCCAAATTGGATTGATTTGAATCTCCAAATTGTGGTATTTTTCTGGAAAAAAATTGGTTGAAAAACAGGTCAAATTCTGGTTGAAAAACCTGGTAAAAATTGTGGTTTAAAAAAATTTATATAAAAATTTTCGTCTACCTTAGACAGCGTTTTACACTAAAAGCGCTGTCTAAGGTGGGGCTTAGAAAGCGCTTTCACCAAAAGCACTGTCTAAGGTATGCCTAAAAAAGTTCAAAAAGGTGGGGCTTAGAAAGCACTTTCACCAAAAGCGCTGTCTAAGGTATACCTAAAAAAGTTCAAAAAGGTGGGGATTAGACAGCGCTTTTAAAACAGCGCTGTCTAAGGTATACCTAAAAATGTCAAAAAGCGCTGTCTAATGGTACCATAGACAGCGCTTTTCATTAAATATACCCCCCTTTAGACAGCGCTTTTGGTATTACCCAAAGCGCTGTCTAAACCTTTAGCAGCGCGGGTTTATACAACGCTTAAAAGCGCTGTCTAAGGCCAAAAAAAGCGCTGTCTAAGGTCTTGTTTGGCGTAGTGAATCAAGCATTTCTCCGCCCCCAATGCGTCGAGAACTTTTCAAAATCTAAAAACAACAAACAAACAAACATTTTCTAGACGAACTACAGTACTTTGATCCTTCATATTGCTTGAAGGTACATAGGCACAAAGCTGTAACACTCTGGCGAGTACAATAACAAAAAAAAACTTTTCTTTGTCCTTCTTTCCTTGAATAGATATTTTTCTATTAATAATAAAATAATTCTTTGCAAATAAATGAATTAATCAATTAATAGATAACATAAACAAACATCCCATAGCATAGTTAACACTAGAACTAGATAAGGATCCCATTGAGTACAATGGAGGTGAGGGGTGCCTAACACCTTCCCCTTGCTTAACTGACTCTCTAACAATAGTGTCTCACCCTTAACTTTAGGTTTTATCATTATTTCTCTGTTCCTTAAGAACAAAAAAAGGATGATGGCGATCCTGTAAAATTCCATCTGCAACATTTGATAACAATAAATAAGCCCAATATCTTATATCAATTTATTTGAGCACGGCCATGCATTTTACAATCATACTCTATCAAGGGACCCACAAATATTACTCCCGTATATGTAGGAGGGGCAGATTCAATCTAGGTCACTGATGTCCCTCAGCGTGATTTGTAAAATACCCATAAACCATCTTTATGGTCATCCTGTTACGTACAACGATTGATTGGCAATAAAGTACCCGACTCCACAACTAGGGTCCATAGTAGTTTCAGATCGAAGGGTGGTATACATCACTATCACTATGAGAATAACTTATGATACTTACATAACAAACTTTGTAGTATTCTCATGGTGGGCCAATCCAGTATAAATATTACTCCTAATATTTATACCTATGAGAGGACTTGATATTTCATATCAATGACTTGTGAGATACAGACAACAGTCTACTCATATAATAGTCTCTATACATTACTGTTGTCCTATTTAACAGTAAAGCTTGACTACAGATACTTTAAGAATAATGTCCTCATGTTTAATGAAGTCTCACGATTATGTCATATATAAGTAACACAATAAATACAATGCCTAATAAGTATATATATATATATATATATATATATATATGTGTGTGTGTGTGTGTGTGTGTGTGTGTGCGCGCATCTAAATGCTATTTATCTTTATATGTCAACTTTGCAATATGTTCCACCTCATACATTAATAATGGGATCACTGCGGCTTTCGTCACTAACATATAATGTGACAGAACTTCGACGACCAGCAGATCAATGTACTTGATGACATAAATCGATATGGATGAGTCGCATGAAAATTTCATGCAATGTAATCTCTAAATCATGCATATTTTCAAAAATATAAAACCCATATTTGATCTCACCAATATTATGTTTTTATTTGAGATTGAGTCAAAATATTACTCGAAGAGAAGATTGATCTTCATAAATTTTTTTTAAATGATCTCAAACTCCACATTAACACATTTAGTGGTAAAAAAAATACTAAACTTTAAAATTTATGTTTAAGCAATTTTAAGTTCCACGGTAAAATGGTATAAAATACTAAGCTCTAAAACATAGTATTTTTAAGATACCAATTAATAATGGTAAAAAAAAAAAACTAAGTTAGTATTTTTAAGATACCAATTAAGAGATTCCATATACAGATGAATGAATGAAGAAAGATCACAAAAAGTTATATGGCCCAAGAGAAAAATAGCAGCTGATACATTTATGATTAAAATTGTAACAAATCATTCTAAGGGGTTTGTTTGGTTAACATATAAAAGCTAAAAGATACAGTGGTGAAAATAATGGCAGCTACCAAGGTATTTTACAATGCATGTGAAAATTTGGAGGTTAAAGAAATATTCGAATAACCATAAACAATGAAACGGAACACGAGCGCGTTTGTAGTCCAACGGTTAGGATAATTGCCTTCTAAGCAATAGACCCGGGTTCGACTCCCGGCAAACGCAGTTCATTCTTTTTATCTATTCAATTCATTTTTAAAAACTAAACGACTATCTATTCAATTCATTTTTAAAAACTAAACGACTGTGCATTGCCAATGGAAGAATTGCTAATTGGTTTATTATATTCATTTCAATACTACTACACGCTAAGTTGCAAATTTTATTTTGTAATGCAAAACAAACACTTTTAACATGCATCTTATATAACCATTCCATCTCTATATTATTTAGTATTTATAAACCGAAACTAAATTATAAAAATTACATTACATGATCATCTTTTATTTCAATAAAAACTAGTTTAATATTTATGCTATCTTATGAGTTTGGTTCTAGAGAAAAAATAATAATTTTTATTAATAATGTACTATTATAATTTTAATGTTAGCTATTATTATTATTATATGATTTTATTATATTTTTCATATGTCTAATACTCTCTCTCTCTCTCTCTCTCTCTCCTTATATGTTCACCATTATTAACATGCCTGCGTTTGTTGCGTTTGTAGTCCACCGGTTAGGATAATTGCCTTCCAAGTAATAGACCCGGGTTCGACTCCCGGCAAACGCAGTTCATTCTTTTTATCTATTCAATTCATTTTTAAAAACTAAACGACTGTGTATTGCCAATGGAAGAATTGCTAATTGGTTTATTATATTCATTTCAATACTACTACACGCTAAGTTGCAAATTTTATTTTGTAATGCAAAACAAACACTTTTAACATGCATCTTATATAACCATTCCATCTCTATATTATTTAGTATTTATAAACCGAAACTAAATTATAAAAATTACATTACATGATCATCTTTTATTTCAATAAAAACTAGTTTAATATTTATGCTATCTTATGAGTTTGGTTCTAGAGAAAAAATAATAATTTTTATTAATAATGTACTATTATAATTTTAATGTTAGCTATTATTATTATTATATGATTTTATTATATTTTTCATATGTCTAATACTCTCTCTCTCTCTCTCTCCTTATATGTTCACCATTATTAACATGCCTGCATTTGTTGCGTTTGTAGTCCAACGGTTAGGATAATTGCCTTCCAAGCAATAGACCCGGGTTCGACTCCCGGCAAACGCAGTTCATTCTTTTTATCTATTCAATTCAGTTTTAAAAACTAACGACTGTGTATTGCCAATGGAAGAATTGCTGATTGGTTTATTATATTCATTTCAAAACAAACACTTTTAGCCATTTCAATTCATATATGCAACTTATATAACCATTCCATCTATATATTATTTAGTATTTATAAACCGAAACTAAATTCTAAAAAACTAGTTTAATATTTATGCTATCTTATGAGTTTGGTTCTAGAGAAAAAATAATAATTTATATTAATAATGTACTATTCTAATTTTAATGTTAGATATTATGATTATTATTATTATTATTATTATTATTATTATTATTATTATTATTATTATTTTCATATATCTAATATTCTCTCTCTCTCTCTCTCTCTCTCTCTCTCTCTCTCTCTCTCTCTCTCTCTCTCTCTCTCTCTCTCTCTCTCTCTCTCTCTCTCTCTTCATTCTTATACGTTCACAATTGTTAACATGGTATTAGATCTTCATTGATTATTTTTATATGTTACCGTGATTTTGTCGCTAAAATAAGAAGAAACACTAATAGATAGAGTATAAATTCTATCATATTCTCATTCGAAAAGTTTCTTTTTCCCGCTGATTTGATTTCTATTGGTCAGTCAACAAGTTTCACCTAGTATGAAAAACACCATTCCTATTGTGAGAAGAAAAAGAAAAGGTAATTTCCAATATTTCTAAAATTTGAAAAATATCTGTTATGGACTGGGCAGGCGCTTGGCCCACAGAAGCGCAATGCCCAATCCAGCACAGCTCTTGGCAAGGCCCAATAGCCAGAAACTAGCCGTTGGGCAGAAACTAATCGTTGTGCACAATATGATCATTGGGGACGTCTCCCTCACGCGCTTGACAGTTCACGCGACCAACTGCTTCCCCGAATCTCACGGAAGCAGTTGGATCAGGTCAAAGGGTCACACGCTTGATCCTCCACTTTGCAGTCTCCCATTATTCGACCAAATATTTCGGCCACATGGGAGACCTTGGCCCCGCGCTGGGGGTTACTTCTATAAATACCTTCTCACTTGAGAGGGTCAGGTTTGATAACTATTCAATACTCAAAATCACACCTTAACGCTTTGTGCTTGCTTTCTCTCTTTTGCCCAAATACTTACTTTCGCATCGGAGTACCTTGCAGGTACACCACCCTCCTCTCCTACAAGCATCCTTGTCTACCCTACGCGAAGGCCACGATGATCCAGTCTGATCACCTCAAATTAGTGGCGCCGTTTGTGGAAAACACTGCTTCCCCGTCTTTTTGATTCAAGATTCCTCATCTTTTTCACCTAAAAGACCAAAGCTCTCTCCAAACTTCATTTGATCATCATGGCCTCTAATAGGAACGATGATGCTCGTCAAGAAGTTGTCGTCGCCGTTATCGCTGATAACGCCGAACACCTCATCCCCGGACCTACCTTCCCGGAGACAGACCATCGGGATGGAAAGACCGCCTCTCATACCCCCGATGACGTGAAGCCGCGCGCACAGTATGCTGGTTCCATTTTTGAGCCTATACCTGTCCCTCAAAATGCGGACCCCAACACTGCTGCCCTCATTGCCTCTCTCAATAGGTCCAACTTCCCGATCTTCCAACAGGGCGAGAAGATCAACATGCTCGAGCATGCTCTCCAAGAGCAACATCCTTCGCAGAAGCCTGGCATCCCCTCTCCACGCCTGTAGTCTCCTCCTCAGAAACGTCGGTGAGACAGATCCAAAAGTCTCTCCCCGTCCGGAGACATTCAAGATCGGAGAAACCCGATTCAGAAATTGCTAGAAGACGACATCGATCTCCTCTGCAGAGATCCACACGTTCCCCTACCCCAAAGAGGAACATACCTCGCGGGTTGGAAAAGCCACCCCCTCTGGCCACTTACAACGGGACCACCGACCCAGGCGAGCATATAGAAAATGTCGAATCCATGCTCCACTATCATAACGTAAGCAGGGTTATTGAATGCAGGTTATTCCCCACCACTCTCAGGAAGGGGGTCATGGCCTAGTACAAGCGGCTTCCCCGAGGGTCGGTCACGTCCTAGAAGGATCTAAAGAACCAATTTTCCCGGCACTTTACTGCCTCCCGACGTCATCCCAAATCGCAGGCCATGCTGGAAGCCATTATGCAGGGCAAGGATGAACCCTTGCGTGCATACATCGAGCGTTTCAACAAGGAGGCTGTTGAGGTCCCCACGACGGACTATATGAAGAAATATCTCCTCAAAAAGGGGTTGAGACCGAAGAGTGAATTCCGCAAGGCGGTGGGCATAAAGCCTCCTCGCACCTTGGCCGAATTACTCCGTAAAGCTCAATCGTATATACAATACGAGGAAAAAGAGGCAGCGTACAAGGTTCGGGACTCTAGGGATCAAGACAGTTCCCGGGCAACAAAAAAAAACAAATCAGAGGCCCCCAGGCACGATAAGGAGAGACGACGAGACGATCGTCCTCGTGAAGGCAAGGGACCTGCTGGTCGTTTCACAGAATATACCCTGCTAACAGCTCCCCGCGAGCGTATTCTCTCTTAATGCATCAATGCAGAATTTAAGCAGGGGGTGTTTGGTTCCCCAAGCCAACATCATCAAAGGGGAACATGGATAAGAGTAAATATTGTCGCTTCCATCGCAGCCATGGCCACGTGACCGAAGACTGCGTACACCTGAAAGACGCTATTGAAATCCTCATCAAGGAGGGTCACCTAAAGCAGTATATGAAAAGGGTGAATCCTCCAGATGAGAGACTTCGGAGACCAAGAAGGAAACAGAGTCTTCACTGTCCAGCCCTCCTCCTCATGTCACTATGTCCATCACGCGGCTAGAGGACTTCATCATCCCCGACCACATTTAGGATCCTCCTCATATATCCGCGCACAGCGCCTGGGAGACTTTCCCTACGACCATGGTTATCTCATGTGGGGGATACAGCGAGCTCACGGTAGGGTCGGTCAAGAGAAAATTTGACCAGCTCATCGACTACAGTCCCGACCAGCTATCATCGCTCGAGAAAGTTCGGGGCGTTCTCATCCAATCACGTTCTACCGTGAGGAGATGCCTGGGGGTTCCCCGAACTCCCACATTCCTTTGCTCATCAGAGCGAGACTTGCCAACACTGATGTTCGACGGATCAAGGTCGACCAGGGCAGCTCTGTGGACATCATGTACACTAGGTTGTTCAGAGCTTTGAAGCTGGACCAGAAGAACCTATCGCCATACGTAGGATCCGACATGCAAGGATTCAACGGAGCTACCGCCAGACCCTGGGGATACGTGGAGCTTCTGGTCACTTTCGGGGAAGAGGAGGCTTCAAAGTCGATCAAGACTCAGTTTCTGGTAATTGACTGTCCTTCACTATACCAATGCACCCTGGGCAGACCAACCTTAGCAGAGATGATCGTTGTTCCTTCAACCGTTCATCTCAAGATGAAGTATTATACGGAGAAGGGCCACGTCGCGACCTTGCACGGGGATATAGAAGCTGCGAGGAGATGCTTTGAAGTAGCTACCTGAGGACAAAGCTCAATCAGTGCAGCGGGCAAGGGAGGAAGACCATCCCGGCGAGGAAATCCAACCTGACAAGAAGCCAGCTCTCCCTATGCACATCATCGATCTCGACAGCCGGATTTCTAAAGAAGGCGAGGACTGTGGTGAAGGCACATCAATAGGGACAGGCAGTGCCTCTACAACGGCCATCATGCACCCTGTTCCAGATAGGGAGTTCGAGGTCTCACCTTCGGGGCCAACCCAAACAGAGGAGTGAAGATAGGCGCAGGGCTGCCCGATGAGCTAAAGCAGCAGTTGAAGACATGCTTGGAGGACAACGCTGATTTGTTTGCATGGAGCACCGCAGACATGCCCGACCTGGACGCTGAGACCGCATGCCATCAACTGACCATTGACCCAGCTGCTCGAAAAACTTGTACAAGACCTCTTAGAGGAAGAATTTGTCTCGGAGGCCAGGTATACAACCTGGATGTCCAATATTATACTTGTTGTCATACCCCAAATTTTGACCACTAAGATTTCCCATCATTGTGCAAATCATCAGCACAATATGGATGTACCTTTGTACCTCATTAGTCTCCCCAAAGGTGGGTGAGCACTCACTACAATCAAAATTAGGGTTTCAAACCCTCTTTGAGTTCTTAGACAAAGGATCAATCAAGGAATGACATGATCTTCAACTTGTCTAACTTCTCAAACATTCACAATGGATAAAAAAGGACTCCCACTTCAAGGATTAAGCACAATGCTCCCTTCTAAGTGGATTAAGCCTCAGAACCACCAGTGATCAAAACTCGATTGTATTTTCACTTCGTGTCGTCTGCATATCATATCATCTATTTTTGTGATGCACATCGTTTGAATTTTCAGTCGAAATATATACGTTGAAATTTTTGTCTTTTTGGTTAATTATGCGAAAATCGATGAACGGACATGTTTTTCAATTAAATTTACAAATGTTCATTGTTCATCTATCTTTCGCACGATTTAATCGATTTCTCATTTTTATTTTATTTTTACATATATAAAATAAAAATGAAAATAAAAATAAATAAAAATAATAATAATATAATAATAATATATATATATATTATTTCCGTATTTTATATATATATATATATATATATTTGTTTTTTTTGTCTTTTTATTTTTTATATATTTTTTATATATTTTTCATATTTTTTATGTATATATATATTTTATATATATGTATATCGAAAATATATATATATATATATATATATATATATAAATATATATTTATATTATTTTTAAAATTCATATATTTTGTTTTTTTTTTTTTATGAATTTTTGTTTTTTATATATTTTGTTCTAAAAAAATTTTTGTTTTTAATACAATTTTGTTTTTTTATTATTATAGTATATAGATATTTAAGTTAGCTTAAAAATTAAGCTAGCTTAAAAAATTAATTTAAGTTAGCTTAAAATTTAAGCTAGTTTAAATAAGTTAGCTTAATTTTTAAGCTTGGTTTATGTCATTGCATACATCACCATGGCTTAATTTTTAAGCTAAAATTTTCCTATAAATACCACTCCATTTCTCATTCCAAATCACACCAAAACAATCTCTTACATTGTTTTCTCATTTCTCTCCCACATATTTCTTTCTTTCATTATTTTTTCTTATTTCTAGTTTTATCTAGGAAAGGTAAAAATATTGTTTACATTATTAACTAATTTAGATATTTCTATTTAATTTTGATTAATTAAATTATTAATTAATCATATTAAATACTAATATTTAAATTAATTGATAAAACCTTTTTGGGCCTCTTGAGAGAGTGTAAGACCCAAACCTTTTTTAAAAACCTCTTTGGGCCTCTAATAGAGTGTAAGACCCAATCCTTTTTTGACCAAATCATTTTTGGGCCTCATGCATTGTATAAGCCCCGATACCGTAAAAAACAAACGGCGCGATCGTCGCCTTTTTAAGAAATAACCTTGGGCCTCTCCTCGAGCTATAAGACCCATTCAAAACTTTTGGGCCTCTATTAGAGTGTAAGACCCAATCCCCTTTTAACCAAAACAATTTTGGGTCTCACTTATTGTATAAGTCCCTCTGCGTTAAAAGAAAAATTCGGCGCGATCGCCATTTTCAAACGAAAATTAATTGGGCTTCTCTTTGAGCTGTAAGTCCCATTTCTTTTCATTTTTTAACACTTGGGCCTCTATTAGAGTGTAAGACCCAACCCTTTTTTAACGAAACAATTTTTGGGCCTCAGCTATTGTATAAGTCCCGATACGTTAAAAATCTCGGCGCGATCACCATTTTCAAATTGAAAATATTTTGGGCCTCTCCCTGAGTTGTAAGCCCCATCTTTTGTACAAAAATACACTTTGGGCCTCTAATAGAGTGTAAGACCCAACCCCTCTTTTTTATATTTTCTTATTATTTTTTAATAATTTGGAAAATTAATAACTCCTTCAATTTTGATTATTTTTTATTAGTTCTTTTTCTGAAAAATCACAAAAATAGTAAAATATTTTATTCTACAAAAAAATCAAATTTATATTATTTATTTAATATAGTTGGTATTTTTGTGAATAAATTCATTTTTAATTGTTTTTAAGCATTTTAAAAGTGAATATTCATCTTGAAAATAAAGACTATGGGCCTCCCCTCGTGTTGTAAGCCCCATTTCTTTTCTTTAAACTCTTTGGGCCTCTAATAGAGTGTAAGACCCAATCCCTTTGTAAATACCAAAATTTTGGGCCTCAGTCACTTGTATAAGTCCCACGGTGTTTCCAAAACCTCGGCGCGACCGTCGCCTTTTTTTCAAAATTAACCATTGGGCCTACCCTCGAGTAGTAAGACTCATTTCTTTTCTTAAAACTCACTTGGGCCTCTTGATAGAGTGTAAGACCCATCCCTTTGTACAGAAAACCTTTCTTGGGCCTCAGTCACTTGTATAAGTACCTCTGTACAAATTCAACAGTGCGCTCATTGATAAAACCCTGGGCCTCTCCTTGAGCTGTAAGCCCCAAATCTTTCTTTTCCAAAGCACTTTCTCCTTTGATTTTGAATATACTGTTGTTTTCAATCTTTCTTTGTTGAACAACTAACCAAACAGCATGGAAGCTCTACAGCCGAGTAAGTGTTTACCCGCTTTCATTTACCGCTTTCATATGTATATAACTGTATTGTGGGGCTGTTTCACTGTAAGTCTCCTTTCATAAACTCATATACATATAACTGTATTGTGGGGCTGTTTCGCTGTAAGTCTTCTTTCATAAACTCATATCAATTGTGTAATAATAGTATAGATATCTAGAGTTTCCCCGACAACTACGTCTAGAACTAGGTGACGCCGTTTCGTTTATTCGTAGAAATAGACAGCTAGACCCCCAATAGGATCACCAGATACAGTCTTCTCTTCGGCTGTCCTCATTAGGAATTATTAAGAAACTCTACTCCCCAAGATGAATGTCTTCTCTGTGAATGGCATCTTTGAGTTTCTTCCAAATTCTCAGACTTTCCTGACTTGATCTATTCCTTGTGAATAGCTTGCCTTGAATTTCTCGGGGTTTGAGGACCCACGGGCTTCCTAAAAGCATCGGCCTCCTCTTGGGCATCGTACAAGGACCCACAGGCTTCCTAAAAGCAACCCCGCCTCCTCTTGGGCTTCGTACAAGGACCCTACGGCTTCTTAGAAGTATTCACAGCCTCCTCTTAGGCTTCGTATAATGATCTCTTCCTCCGGGAATGATAGCCTCCTCTTGGGCTTAGTACAAGGGCCCGTCGGCTTCTTAAAAGTTTCCAGCCTCCTCTTGGGCTTCGTACAAATTGTCCCGATGACCTCCTAGAGGTATAGGAACAAAACCTAGTCATTCTCATAGAACAGTCCTTTCATAGAGTCTACTACTGTTTCTCAAAGCATAGTACAAAAGATAAAACTCTAGACTTGGACAGTCTAACTTCCTTGAGTCTCAAAGACATTCTCAAGCGACCCCTTCGTTAAATAGGAAGGAAACCCGCAGACTCGGACAGTCTCAATACCCTTTGGATTTCCCGTTTCCTCAAAGAGAAGGAAATATCCCTGATCCTCAAATCAAATCCCTGAGTACAGTGTTGCTCATATAAGAACTGATTTTCTCTTTTAAAATCAGTATATTGGATCTGTCACTCAACTGAAACAGTTACAATAGCCTCTATCTCGGGTTTCGTATGAGATACAAAGACTCTCTTGTTGAGTCAAACCTTTTAGCCTCTCTCTCGGGCTTTGTACGAGACACATAAGAGACTCCCTCGTTGAGTCAATCACCCCTTTCGCCTCCATCTCGGGCTTTGTACGAGACACATAAAATACTCTCTTGTTGAGTCAAACCTTTAGCATCCATCTCGGGCTTCGTACGAGATACAAAAACACTCTCTTGTTGAGTATCAAAGACTCTCTTGTTGAGTCAAACTTTTAGCCTCCATCTCGGGCTTCGTACGAGATACAAAAACACTCTCTTGTTGAGTATAAAAGATTCTCCTGTTGAGTCAACCCTTTTAGCCTCTCTCTCGGGCTTCGTACGAGACACATAAAAACTCCCTCTTGTTGGGCCAATAGCCTCCTCTTAGGCTTTGTATAAGAAAACCACTGGTTGATCCAATCAACCTTTTAGCAGCAAAGCTGTGCCTCGTTCACAGTACACAAACATCAACAACTCTTTTCCCTTCATCTAATCGTTGTAAGCGGCAAGCCTCTGGATCATCTACATCCATGCCACTGTCCCTCTTTTAGCCTGATAAATTCCTAAGGAAAGATAGCATTGCTCTACACTGAGTTAAAGTCTTCTCCTTCAGGTTAAAATCCCCTTTAAAGGAAATTATGGCATTGCTAGGATCCGCGTATCCCGGTTAAAGTAATTCTCCTTTATAACCAGTCACCCAACAATTGTGACAGACAAACCCTTCTTTAGAGATGACAAATTCTCTCTAAAGTCGAGGTCCTTCAGCTTCACGTCTTGGGCTTTGAACAAGACACAAATAAACTTTTCAGCTTCACATCTTGGGCTTTGAACAAGATACAAACCACCTTTCGCTTCACGTCTTGGGCTTTGAACAAGACACCAAAAACACCCATTTCCTCCCATAGAATAGGAGGAACTACGAACGCTCTAATTTCCCTGTTTCGGTAAACGGGAATACGTAGGCATAAGATTGAAAGAAAAATCTTAGCGAACGCAATCAACAAAAAACCCAAATCCCATACTCTCACATACCTATCAAAAAGCATCAGTCCTAACATCCTAATCCTTGTTCCCTGCCAGAAACCTTCTGCCCAGGTAAAAAGAAAGAAAACAGTATTGGCAAAAATACAAATAACCAGTACAAGGCCCCCCCACATTGATAGCATTCGTAACCTAACAGACCGCTGTTTAAACTCAGTATGCAAAACAGGGTTAATTGGAGACATCTATTTCGCTTCCTTATTCAGCTCACAATAGGATAAAAAATGAATCGACCTGTAGTCAAAGCTCAAACCGCAGAGAGCGACCAACGCTTAAGAACCGCGTCCAAAATCGCTCACTACAGAAAAATGGCGCCCACCGTAGGGCCCTTCAAAGTTAGGTCTAGGCACGGTTTTCCTTTTCTTCACTTGTGTGAATACCACAGATTGGGGCTTCCGCCGGGGAACCCATTTTCTGTCAGGAACTTAGGATTCTTAGCTTTATAGGTCTAGGATGATTAGGACAAATATATATATATATATATTGCTTTTCCTAATTGCTATACGTGTTTATTTTTCTGCTAATGGGAATGCGGGTGATGCCGTATGTGGAAAGATTGAGTATACACTTAAGATAAGTGATGGCGACGGGGTCGACCATGAACCTCAGTGGAGGCTGACCAACGCAACCCATTCACTCTTCTAGCCAATGGGCCGGTTGTTAAGTCTGAGAAGCTGAGGAGCCAAACTCTTTCGTAGTGCGGAAACTATCGGAAATAGTTGTTACGCGATACTACCCTCATTTGAGGTTGGTGATCTATTCTCGGTGAATGACACTTACTCTAAGATTTCTCTACAACTCGCTGGCGATCCGCTTGTTGTTTTGCTTTCCTGGGAGGAGCTGATGATAATGAGTACAGGTACAAATATCACCCTAGTATAAACCTTTGGGGATGGGTAGAGCCTTGACTTCATGACAACGACCCTTTGACCCCATGTTTTTTCTATGTTTTTGTGTGCTGCATTCATGCATTCATTTAATAAAACATTAAAACATTCAAAAAACTTCTCTTCTAGTATCTCTGTTTTTCAAATTAAACTAAGACTGTGATTGCAAATATCAGAGAAGAGGATTGTACTAATGGATTTCAGTAGAAGGAGAACTCATACGTACACCTTCAAGGTTCCAGAACTAGAGGATTTGAGAAGGTTGGCGAGGATGATCACAAACCCATAGGCTTTCAGAGCCAAACACAGAGGTTTGCTACCACTGTTAAGAGTCCATGTGATTGAGGGAATCATGGATGCGCTCATTCAATTCTACGATCCTGTTTATCACTGTTTCACATTCCCGTATTACCAGCTAGCACCAACATTGGAGGAGTATTCTCATCTGATCGATCTACACATTACAGATCGAGCTCCATTTTCTGGACTGGAAGAAATTCCAAAGAATCAGATCATTGCAAGAGCAATTCATTTGGATGAGTCTGAGGTCAGGACTCACATGACCACTAAGGGTGGCATACAAGGTTTGTCAGCCCAGTTCTTGACGAAGAAGGCCCTGTATTTTGCCAGTATAGGAAACATGACTGCTTTTGAAAGCATCTTTGTCTTGCTCACCTACGGGTTATTTTTGTTTCCTAACATCAATAACTTCGTCGATATTAACACTATTAAGGTTTTTCTGATTGGAAACCCTGTGCCGACTTTGCTCGTAGATGCGTATCATTCTGTACACTTGGGGAATTTGTACAGCGGAGGGGAGATCACATGCTGTGTACCTCTGCTTTATAAATGGTTTATCTCCCACTTGCCCAAGTCTGCTGCTTTTTGGGATTGCAAGAGTGCCTTACGTTGGTCGCAGAAGATCATGTCTCTTACCAACTCTGATATAGATTGGTGTAAAAGGATCTATGATGGAATCAGAATCATTGATCGTTGTGGAAACTTCCCCAACGTACCCCTCATAGGAACTAAATGAGGAATCAACTATCACCCGGTATTGGTTCGTCGTCAATTTGGATACCCGGTGAGGCTTGTTCCGTGCAACGCTCATCTGGAAGGTCTTTTCTTCAAGGAAGGAGAAAGTGACAGAGCACTAAAGACGGAAATTGTGCATGCTTGGAAACACGTTCATAAGAAAGGACGAGAGTCTCTGGGAAAACCGGACTGTGTCTCGGTGGAGCCTTATCTCCATTGGGTACAAACTAGAGCTCTCAAGCTAAAGATGTCTTATCCTCGTTACAAAATTCTTCCGCCAAGGGAATCTATCATGTACTTCATGACGGAAACTGAAAAGCTTCAGGTTACTCTCAACAAAGTTCAACGGGAAAGAAGGTCTTGGAAGAACAAGTACCGCACCCTCGACGTCGAGTGCATCAAAATACAGCAATTACTGAAAGAGAAAGATGCTCTGATTGAGATTTTAGAGCAACATGCTGTAGAGAATCAAGATGACCAAAGGAATTTGCTCACTCCTTTCACTTGGCAAGGGAATGACAACCCGACAACGGCTCCAGAGCCCCGGTCAAAGAAAAGGAAGATACCGGAATCAGCGCCCGATTTCTCCTCAGAGAGGACTCAGGACCCGTTAGCTTAGGTTTCTGTTTCTGCACTTTGTAATCTACTGTATTTCCATTTCTGTAATCCTTTGGAATTCAATAAAAAGGGGTTTCCCCACCGTTTGATATTTGCAATCTAATTGTCGAAGTTTATTTTGATTAAACCAAAAAACAATTAATATAATCATTGCATTCATCATTCTCACGTAACGCATTCTTCTTACCTACGAATCTCACGTTTGGGTCTCGGTTCTAGAGTCAAACTGTCTCATTCGTACAATACTTGGGCCAATCGTCAGAAAAAGATGGATGATCTTGAGGAAGAAAATAGGGAGTTGAAAGAAGAAATCGACGCTCTAAGAGAGGATATGAGAAAGCTTCGTAACGACATGCAAGCCATGGCAGAAGCTCATCTACAAAGAACTGTGATCTCAGAGATCACCTCAATGCCCATAGTGGAGAAGAATGATCCTAGGTATCAGATGCCGAAAGATCGTCCCTGGGGCATGCCTGTCAACTATATCCCGGGAGGATATGTTCCGCCGATCACTGAAGATCAGGGAATCGCAACAGAAGCCGCTGGGCCTGAAGGTTACAAACTTTGGGAAAGCGAAGATGCCAGGGGCATACTGAAGACTCTTGAAGGTTACAAACTTCGGGAAGCGCCAAGACTTATTGTCGTAGTCACGGTACCACCCCCTGTGGTGCACACTGTCCCGGAAGGACAGATTCCACCAATACCTTATGGTAAATAGGAAACTATGTTTGACCGAATGGATGAATTCCAGGAACAGTTCTTGGAAATGCAGAAGGAGCTGCAAGCCATTCGCGGTCAGGATCTATTTGGAAAGGACGCCGTAGATCTCTGCTTGGTCCCAAATGTGAAAGTCCCGCACAAATTTCAAGTGCCCGACTTTGAAAAATACAAGGGTAACTCTTGCCCTCAAAGCCATCTGGTGATGTACGCTCGGCGGATGTCAGCTCAGACAGAGAATCAGGACCTACTGATTCACTACTTTCAGGATAGTTTAACCGGTGCCGCACTCAAATGGTACATGGGTTTAAACCGTGCTACAATCAGCACTTTCAGAGATCTTGGTACTGCCTTCGTCCAACAATACAAATACAATTTGGACATGGCACCCGACAGAGATCAACTCAGATCGATGTCGCAAAAGGACAAGGAAACCTTTAAGGAGTATGCTCAAAGGTGGCGTGAAATTGCCGCTCAAATTTGTCCGCCTCTTGAGGAAAAAGAGATGACAAAAATCTTCTTAAAGACCTTAAGCTCATTTTACTATGACCGAATGGTTGCCAGTGCGCCCAGTGATTTCACCGAAATGGTCCGCATGGGCGTACGTCTTGAGGAAGCCGTCCGAGAAGGACGTTTAGTAAAAGACACTGGATCGACGAGTGGTACTAAAAAATATGGTAGTGCTCTCCCTAAGAAAAAAGAGCAAGATATTAGGAATATCTCTCTCAGAAAGCAAAGGCGTCAATATCAACCAGTAGCGGCTGTGACTCCTGCTATCAACCTTGCGCCTATTCCTACGTATCAACCTCAGGTTGCGCAGAGCCAACCTGATCAGCAAAGGACACAACAGCCTCTTCAGCAGGCTCGTCCTCCATACAATAACAACCGTACAACACGACCATCAGGGTTTGATCCTATACCCATGTTGTACGCAGAATTATTTCCGTTACTACTGGCTAAGGAGCACATCCAGACTAAGTCTCCTCTTACAGTACCAGAAAATCCACCTTTTTGGTTTAAGGTGGATTAGACATGCCCTTATCATCAAGGAGGATCAGGGCATAACATAGAGACTTGTCTTAATTTCAAGTCCGATGTGCAAAAGCTTGTTAGGAGCGGGCTCTTATCCTTCAAGGATACAAATCCTAATGTTCTCAAGAACCCGCTGCCTCAACATGAGAAAGCTGCAGTCAATCTGATTGAGAAAGAGACTAACAAAGTCTATCAAATTCACAATGTACTCTTGTTGAAAACCAATCTGGTCAAGATGCATTGTAGACAGAGTGGATATGGCCATGTGCCACCTCATAACTATCACCAGTGTGATATCTGCTCTAAAGATAACCAAGGATGTTCGGTAGTGCAATCAGCTCTACAGGAACAGATGGATCTCAGATGGATCCAAGAGCACCGAGTTCGTGGAGTTAACATGGTCTATACGAACTCCAACGTCATTTAGAACCACGACATCTGTACAATGAATGTCAACTTGGTGGCGATGCACTCAAGGCAAAGCCAGTATCATAATCTGCCACGGCACGATTACAGTTCCTGTCTGATTTGCTCGGTAAATAAACAGGGATGCTCTTTTATACAAGAGGCCCTCCAGCGTCAGATGGATCTTGGATGGATCCAAGACTACCATGATAGGAACCCTTATCAGATCAATATGGTTTAGATCTTCGATATTCGCGTGATGAATACCAACCTGGTAGAGTTACATGCTGAGCAGGTCCGACTCGGATTCTTAATATCACATGACTATCAAAGCTGAACGATCAGGGTTGTACCCTTGTCCAGGAGGCACTCCAGCACTTGTTAAATCACTGGTGGATGCCAATCTACATGGATGAAGATACTCTGCAAATTAGTATCAGTAACAGGAATCCTACTCGTCGTCAAAGTCAGGATGTCCGATCTGTGGAAGCTAACCTAGTGAGGTTACATTGTATTCAAAGTGGGCGTGGCCAGGTGCCACTACACAATTACGATCGTTGTAGCGTCTGTTCGAAAAGTAACCAAAGGTGTTACCTTGTGAGAGCAGCTCTTCAGGGTCAGGTGGATCGTAGAGAGATTCGCCCATATCCGGGTTCTTGACCCATCGACTGAATGCCGAATTACCTTGCCGAGCAAGTTGAGAATGTTGTCACGATCTCTGGTCATCACCATACCAGAGATGTTTTTGCCATCATCCCTCTACTTAACGAATCTAAAGTTCCCAACCGGGAACGGATCGAGATCACTTACGATGGTCAAAAAAATCAGAAGGCTCCCATAGTCATCTATCTACCGGGACCACTACCGTATGAATCAGCTAAGGTTATCCCTCACAAATACGGTGTAACAACAATTGAGAATGGAAAGGAAATTCCATTACCCTCCGTTGTGAATATTGCAGACATCAGTCGTGTAACACGGAGCGGTCGAATCTTCAACCGAGGGGTTGGGGAAGTTAACAAGGAAAAGGAACTTCAGACGGAAACTCCTGATCCACCAGTCGGTCAATCCAGTAATCCCGACCTTTCAAAAAATAATGATGAGACGCTGAAGCTCATCCAAAGGAGTGAATACAACATTGTTGATCAGCTATTATAGACTCCTTCAAAGATCTCGGTGTTATCACTGTTACTCAGTTCAAAAGCCCACAGGGAGGCTCTACAGAAAGTCTTGGAGCAAGCCTTTGTGGAACAGGATGTAACAATCAGATAGTTCGATAACATTGTCTCTAACATCACTTCCTGCAACAATTTAGGATTTAGTGATGAAGAATTACCTGAAGAGGGTCGCCGTCATAACATGGCACTCAATATTACAGTTAACTGCCAGGACGATGCTTTAGCCAGCGTACTGGTAGACACAGGGTCAGCCCTGAATGTTATGCCGAAGTCCACTTTGATGCAATTATCATTCAAGGGCCCTCCGATGAGAGTCAGTGAGGTCGTCGTCAAAGCATTCGACGGATCCAGAAAAACAGTTATCGGCGAAGTTGATCTTCCCATAACTATTGGTCCTCAAACTTTCCAAGTCACTTTCCAGGTCATGGACATCCGGGTAACATACAGTTGTTTATTAGGAAGACCTTGGATACATCAGGCTGGGGCGGTTACTTCAACCCTCCACCAAAAGCTAAAGTTCGTCAAGAACGGCCAACTCATC
This sequence comes from Lathyrus tuberosus, assembly GCA_022829125.1. NCBI lineage: Eukaryota > Viridiplantae > Streptophyta > Magnoliopsida > Fabales > Fabaceae > Lathyrus > Lathyrus tuberosus. The sequence goes on along the minus strand of JALAZF010000982.1, from coordinate 407,161 downwards.
ACAGTCTGTGGAGAACAGACCTTGGTCGTGAGTAACTTATCATCATCTACTTGTGTAGAACCTGAAGAGGTTATTGGAACTCAGTTCCAAGCACTGTCGGTGAGCAAGGACAATCATTTCAAAGGAGGAACCTCGATTTCCTCATACAACGATGCTATCAAAGCGGTCGAGAGTACCGATACGACAGGATGGGGACAGCTTGTCATTCCCATTGACAATAAAACAAAGAAGGGTCTTGGTTTTTCTGCAACCTGTACCCAGACAGCTGCCAACGATGAAAGTCTTCATCCCCTTCAAAACTTCTTCCACAGTGGAGGTTTCCTTCACCCAGTGTCTCAGATAGTTCATGCTATCAATGAGGAAGATCCCTCTGACACAGATGAAGAATGGAAGTCCTACCTTAACGAGGACGGTTATATGTCTCAGGAAGAGGTGCCTATGCCTTTTTGCTATCCCGCATAGAGTCCGAGATTTATACCAAGGTCAGATGTCGAAATGATATACGGAGATTGTGATCCGGAAGGATGTCGTGCTCCGCCAAATTCATTAGAGAAAGACACTCCGATGAAAGACAACTTTAACTACAACTACTATGGCCCAATGGATGGTCTGCTAATGTGGCAACCTTACCCAGGAAACTTGGGGCCGGAAAGTCAGCCGAGTAATGAAACTCAGCTGAGCATCATTGAACAGAATACCTGTGTCCCCACCATGTCATGGGATCAACACTCAGGTCATTCGGAAACTACTCAACATGAAGATGAATTCGCAACGTTTGCAGGACTTGAATTCATCAACTATGCTTTTCCCGAGGTCAACGTCATCGAGAGAGATGACTCCTCCAGTTCCAAAAAAGTGTGGGACACCTTGGGACAACCGAGTGGAAAATACGACTTTATGGTCAAGTACACTGCTCCCGAAAGCTCTCGTACCAGGTTCGAAGACATCCAGACAACTGGATGGGGAGATATAGTTGAGAGCACAAATGCTATGCAAAATACAATCGAGGAATCCTCCTACGACAACTCTGCCTGGGAAACAGATTCCAATGATCCTGCTCCACCAGAAATCAGCGTTATTTCTGAAGACAAATCGAGGAAGGTGCCAGACTTTGTGATTCACCGAGGAGTTCGCCGCCAATGGGTTGCCGTCGAGGTTCCGAAGATCGTTCATCAGTCAAAGTAATTGCCATCTTTAACCTTTCACCCTGCCCAGGTGAAATGGATGTTTTAATAGGGCTAGCTTTCTGTAAATATCCCTCTTCGCTTTGCCCAAAGCGACAGAGTTTTGTTTTATAAGGCTGTAGTTTCAAGAATCGACTTGTTCATTAATAAAATAACGTCGTTCTGTAATTTCCACATTAATTGTTGTTTTCTCTTTTTGCTTTTTCAGAAAATGGTAATCCTAAAAAACAATTCAAAAATAAAAAACAAGCAGTAAAATAAAACACCGCACACACTTGCATTTTCTCTATCTCTTCTAAGCACGAATCATCACGTCATGCAGATTGCTTGTTTTAAACCCAGTTGAAACATACGATCCGATGCCTTCTCCTAACTTTGAATTCTCGGTATTCGAGGCTAAAGAAGAAAATGACAACGAAATTCCAGAAGAGATCTCCCGACTACTCAGACAAGAGGAAAGGTCCATTGAACCTCATAAAGAACCGTTGGAAACGGTAAACTTGGGTTCAGAGCAAGAGATAAAAGAAATCAGGATTGGGGCACTGCTTAATCCAACTGTTAAAGAAAGTTTGATAAAGCTTCTCAAAGAATTCCCCGATGTATTCGCTTGGTCCTATCAGGATATGAGAGGGTTGGATACCAGTATCGTGGAACATCACTTACCGTTAAGATCGGAATGTCCACCAGTAAAGCAAAGGTTGAGACGGACTCACCCGGACATGGCTATCAAAATCAAAGATGAGGTACAGAAACAGATCGACGCGGGTTTCCTCGCCACATCAGAATATCCTCAATGGTTAGCCAACATCATACCCGTTCCCAAAAAGGACGGAAAGGTCAGAATGTGTGTTGATTACAGAGATCTGAACAAGGCAAGTCCAAAGGACGACTTTCCTTTACCACACATTGACATGCTGGTTGACAGTACAGCAAAGTTCAAAGTTTTCTCCTTCATGGATGGATTCTCGGGCTATAACCAGATCAAAATGGCGCCGAAAGACATGAAAAAAAACTTCGTTCATTACCCCATGGGGTACCTTTTGTTACAAGGTAATGCCGTTCGGTCTGAAGAATGCCGGGGCAACCTATCAAAGGGCCATGACTACTCTGTTTCATGACATGATACACAAGGAAATCGAAGTGTATGTCGATGATATGATTGCAAAATCAAAAACAGAGAGTGAGCACGTTGAACATCTGTCAAAATTGTTCGAACGTTTAAGAAAATTCAAGCTCCGCTTGAATCCCAACAAGTGCACCTTCGGTGTCCGTTCAGGGAAACTCTTAGGGTTCATCGTCAGCCAGAAAGGAATTGAAGTTGATCCTGACAAGGTCAAGGCCATTCAAGAAATGCCTTCTCTGAAAACTGAAAAACAAGTCAGAGGATTCCTGGGACGTTTGAACTACATCTCCAGATTCATGTTCCTCATGACCGCGACATGTGCCCCGATCTTCAAGTTACTCAAAAAGAACCAGGATTGCGTTTGGTCAGAAGATTGCCAAACTGCCTTCGACAGTATCAAGGAATATCTGTTGAATCCTCCGATTCTATCACCTCCAGTGGAAGGAAGACCACTGATCATTTACCTCACAGTTCTAGAGGACTCAATGGGATGTGTACTTAGCCAACAAGACGAAACCAAAAGGAAAGAGTCTGCCACTTAATATCTAAGCAAGAAATTCACCGACTGCGAGACTCGGTACACAACGCTTGAGAAAACTTGTTGCGCTTTGGCTTGGGCAGCCAAACGTCTTAGCCAGTACATGATTCGTCACACTACTTGGTTGGTCTCCGAAATGGATCCAATCAAGTACGTTTTCGAAAAACCTGCTCTCACGGGAAGAATTGCCCGTTGGCAGATGTTGTTATCAGAATATGACATAGAGTACCACGCTCAGAAAGCCGTTACAGGAAGTATTTTAGCCGATCATTTGGCTCATCAACCGATTGACAATCAAGAATCAATCGGGTTTGACTTCCCAGACGAAGATGTCATGTATCTAAAAATGAAAGATTGCGATGAACTGCTACCCAGCGAAGGGCCAGAACTAGGTTCCCAATGGGGACTTATCTTTGACGGAGCAGTCAATCATTATGGAAACGGAATTGGGGCAATCACTGTTACCCCTCAGGGTACCCACATTCCTTTCACCGCTCGACTTACGTTCAAATGTACGAACAACGAGGCCGAATACGAAGCTTGTATTATGGGTCTCGAAGAAGCGATTGATTTAAGGATAAAAAACTTGGACGTATATGGCGACTCAGCCCTGGTTATCAATCAGATAAAAGGAGATTGGAACACATACCAATCAGGATTGATTCCTTACAAAGACTATGCAAGAAGGTTGTTACCCTTCTTCAACAGAGTCGACTTTCATCACATCCCTCGTGATGAGAATCACATGGCTGATGCATTAGCCACTCTCTCTTCCATGATTAGTGTAGGTCAATGGAATGACATACCTAAGATCGACATCATGCGCCTTGAACGACCCGCTTACATCTTCGCGGTTGAAGCAGTCATAGATGACAGACCTTGGTATCACGATATCAAATGCTTCCTTCAGAAACAAGAGTACCCATCTGGGATACTCAGAAAAGACAGGAAAACCCTCAGAAGATTGGCTGGAAACTTCTTCCTGAGCGGTGACACTCTTTATAAGAGAAATTTTGACATGGTCTTGCTCCGATGCGTCGACAGACCAGAAGCAGACATGCTTATGAAAGAAATTCATGAAGGATCCTTTGGCACTCATGCCAACGGACACACAATGGCCAGAAAAATTCTGAGAGCAGGGTATTATTGGTTGACCATGGAATCCGACTGCTACAAGTACATGAGGAGGTGTCACAAGTGTCAGATATACTCTGACAAAATTCATGTACCGCCATCACATCTCAAAGTTCTTTCTTCCCCGTGGCCTTTTTCCATATGGGGAATCGACATGATTGGTATGATTGAGCCCAAGGCTTCAAACGGACATCGGTTCATCCTTGTAGCCATTGATTATTTCACCAAGTGGGTCGAAGCAGCGTCATACGCCAATGTAACCCGGCAAGTGGTAACAATATCATCTGCCGTTATGGTGTTCCAAGCGAGATCATTACTGATAATGGATCTAACTTGAACAATAAGATGATGAAAGAGTTGTGTGCAGAGTTCAAGATCGAACACCATAACTCATCTACCTACCGACCCAAGATGAACGGAGCGGTAGAAGCGGCTAACAAGAACATCAAGAAGATCGTTCAAAAGATGGTTGTAACCTATAAAGATTGGCACGAAATGCTACCCTTTGCTCTTCACGGTTATCGAACATCTATCCGCACTTCAACAGGGGCAACCCCTTTCTCTCTAGGATATGGCATGGAGGCAGTTCTCCCCATAGAAGTAGAGATCCCATCAATTCGGGTATTGATGGAAGCTAAGCTCACCGAAGTTGAATGGTGTCAAAGTCGACACGATGAACTGAACCTGATCGAAGAGAAGCGAATCACGGCACTATGCCACGGTTAGTTGTATCAACAGAGAATGAAGAGGGCGTTCGACAAAAAGGTCCGACCTCGTGTTTTCAGAAAAGGAGACCTCGTGCTCAAGAAGATACAATCATTTCTCACTGACTCTCGGGGTAAGTGGACTCCGAATTATGATGGCCCCTATGTGGTCACGAAAGCTTTCTCAGGCGGCGCCTTGAGACTTGCAACCATGGACGGAGAGGAATTTGCCTACCCCACGAATGTTGATGTAGTCAAGAAATACTTCGCCTAAACTAAAAAAAAAAAAAAAAAAAAAAACGTCTCGGTGGATTGAAAACCCGAAAGGGCGGTCCAGGCAAAAGTTAGAGACATGAAAAAAAATCATCCCGATGGATTGGAAACATCATAGTACAATCCAGGCAAAAATTAGGGATAATGGCAAGTAACTATGTTCAACAGAGGCAAGTCCCTCAGCAGCAGTTACAACATCCATCGGAGGAAAACTCCAGTCAAGGTCATCTTCGACAGAAGCTCAGGATGTCCCGAATTCAAAGTTGGTAGAAGGATAGTGGTCGTTATGTTTCAACGTAGCCCTTTTCCCTGTAAATTACCATTTTCAAACTTTGTAAATACTCTTTGGAATCACGCGTTTGGTTGATTTCCATCTTATTAATAAAATTTGAGCCCTTGTGCTTTTGTTTGTAATTCTTAGTTGTTTTAGATTTACAGAACGATGTTGTTAACATGATTAACGATTCTTGAAATGAAACAAAAATGAATTTACTTGTTAAAACTTTTTCTGCTTTTTTAAAATAGAGATGGCAATTTCTTTTGACTGTTAAACATCGAAAGAACATCAATCACGTCTCCAAAGGTGTTCGAACCTCAAAGTGCAGAATCAAAGTACTCCTTCTAAACCAGTACGCCTGAGTGAAGGATCAATAATGTCAGAGAACATGTTCCATCTGACATCTTCGGCCGAGTTCTCATCTCCTAAGCCCGACCAGCGTCACCCCCAACAGGGACCGTTTCTCCTAAGCAAGGCAGAATTGCTATCTTGAACCAGCGATATTTCTACACGCCCCGCGGTGGCCGAGTATCCAATCGTGTTCATCCCTTAGTCTGTATGTTGCGTCAGTTTTGTCCGCATATACATATATACATCATGCATTATTGATTTGCATTCACATTCATATTGCATCACTATCACTCTAGTCGTTCTTATCCCCTAGTGATAAGTCCTCTCAATCGAGTTGTCAGACCTTTCCTCGTTAGGAAGTGAATCATCTAAGCAATCTTTCTCTCGTTTATCTCTGGATTAGAGATGGTCCTTGACCACTTTGATAACTTGAACCTCTGAGAAACAAGAAAACTTTCAACAAATATCACTCTTCACCATTGAAGATGATATCCTTGCTTTCCCGGATTAAGGAAAATCCCCAGAGAAAGCCTCTTAATCAGAGATTCGGCGGTACGGCAGTTTTTCTCCGAAAAAACCACTGATGAAAAGGTCATTGGCACCTCAAAATTGGATTCCATCATATGGCATTTCTCCGGAAAGATCCCGAGAAAAGTATGATGTAAGACCCCAAACGAAAACAGTCTCTCAAGAGACTCGCTTCCCCCAGTAGAATCGACAAATGGCGTCTTCAAAACAGAGAAGTTTATGTACCTCTACAATTCAGACGAATGGGTTCCCCAGCAAGTCTGACATCAAATCTTTTGCCACTCAAATGGCATCTCCCCAGGAAAATTCGGCGAGAAGTTTGAAGGAAAACCGCTACTAACAGCGTTCCTTGTCAAGAAAGTTTATTGACAAAAGAAACTGAGACCAGTTCCTTGGTAGGAAACCAGGATCGAGGGGAAGTTTATATCAGAAACCGAGACCAGTTCCTTGGCAGGAAACAAGGATCGAGGGGAAGTTTATATCAGAAACCAAGACCAGATCCTTGGTAGGAAACCAGGATCGAGGGGAAGTTTACTTTAGAAACTGAGACCAGTTCCTTGGTAGGAAACCAGGATCGAGGGGAAGTTTATTTCAAGAGAAACTGAGACCAGCTCCTTGGCTGAAGACCAGGATCGAGGGGAAGTTTACCTTTTCTAAGCATCTTCGCTTAGCTAAAGAAGATGAATGCGTAAGCTACCATTCATAACCACCATCAAAATTTCGGGTATTCCGATATTTAATCCTCTTGCACCCCGAATGCCCGAATACCTTCGCCATTCACACCTTCGGGTCCAAGAAGATTAAATAGGGGCATCTGTCATACCCCAAATTTTGACCACTAAGATTTCCCATCATTGTGCAAATCATCAGCACAATATGGATGTACCTTTGTACCTCATTAGTCTCCCCAAAGGTGGGTGAGCACTCACTACAATCAAAATTAGGGTTTCAAACCCTCTTTGAGTTCTTAGACAAAGGATCAATCAAGGAATGACATGATCTTCAACTTGTCTAACTTCTCAAACATTCACAATGGATCAAAAAGGACTCCCACTTCAAGGATTAAGCACAATGCTCCCTTCTAAGTGGATTAAGCCTCAGAACCACCAGTGATCAAAACTCGATTGTATTTTCACTTCGTGTCGTCTGCATATCATATCATCTATTTTTGTGATGCACATCGTTTGAATTTTCAGTCGAAATATATAAGTTGAAATTTTTGTCTTTTTGGTTAATTATGCGAATATCGATGAACGGACATGTTTTTCAATTAAATTTACAAATGTTCATTGTTCATCTATCTTTCGCACGATTTAATCGATTTCTCATTTTTATTTTATTTTTACATATATAAAATAAAAATGAAAATAAAAATAAATAAAAATAATAATAATATAATAATATATATATATATTATTTCCGTATTTATATATATATATATATATATATATATATATATATATATATATATATATATATATATATATATATATATATATTTGTTTTTTTTGTCTTTTTATTTTTTATATATTTTTCATATTTTTTATGTATATATATATTTTATATATATGTATATCGAAAATATATATATATATATATATATATATATATATATAAATATATATTTATATTATTTTTAAAATTCATATATTTTGTTTTTTTTTTTTTATGAATTTTTGTTTTTTATATGTTTTGTTCTAAAAAAACTTTTGTTTTTAATACAATTTTGTTTTTTTTATTATTATAGTATATAGATATTTAAGTTAGCTTAAAAATTAAGCTAGCTTAAAAAATTAATTTAAGTTAGCTTAAAATTTAAGCTAGTTTAAATAAGTTAGCTTAATTTTTAAGCTTGGTTTATGTCATTGCATACATCACCATGGCTTAATTTTTAAGCTAAAATTTTCCTATAAATATCACTCCATTTCTCATTCCAAATCACACCAAAACAATCTCTTACATTGTTTTCTCATTTCTCTCCCACATATTTCTTTCTTTCATTATTTTTTCTTATTTCTAGTTTTATCTAGGAAAGGTAAAAATATTGTTTAAGTTATTAACTAATTTAGATATTTCTATTTAATTTTGATTAATTAAATTATTTATTAATCATATTAAATACTAATATTTAAATTAATTGATAAAACCTTTTTGGGCCTTTTGAGAGAGTGTAAGACCCAAACCTTTTTTAAAAACCTCTTTGGGCCTCTAATAGAGTGTAAGACCCAATCCTTTTTTGACCAAATCATTTTTGGGCCTCATTCATTGTATAAGCCCCGATACCGTCAAAAACAAACGGCGCGATCGTCGCCTTTTTAAGAAATAACCTTGGGCCTCTCCTCGAGCTATAAGACCCATTCAAAACTTTTGGGCCTCTATTAGAGTGTAAGACCCAATCCCCTTTTAACCAAAACAATTTTGGGTCTCACTTATTGTATAAGTCCCTCTGCGTTAAAAGAAAAATTCGGCGCGATCGCCATTTTCAAACGAAAATCAATTGGGCTTCTCTTTGAGCTGTAAGTCTCATTTCTTTTCATTTTTTAACACTTGGGCCTCTATTAGAGTGTAAGACCCAACCATTTTTTAACGAAACAATTTTTGGGCCTCAGCTATTGTATAAGTCCCGATACGTTAAAAATCTCGGCGCGATCGCCATTTTCAAACTGAAAATATTTTGGGCCTCTCCCTGAGTTGTAAGCCCCATCTTTTGTACAAAAATACACTTTGGGCCTCTAATAGAGTGTAAGACCCGACCCCTCTTTTTTATATTTTCTTATTATTTTTTAATAATTTGGAAAATTAATAACTCCTTCAATTTTGATTATTTTTTATTGGTTCTTTTTCTGAAAAATCACAAAAATAGTAAAATATTTTATTCCACAAAAAAAATCAAATTTATATTATTTATTTAATATAGTTGGTATTTTTGTGAATAAATTCATTTTTAATTGTTTTTAAGCATTTTAAAAGTGAATATTCATCTTGAAAATAAAGACTATGGGCCTCCCCTCGTGTTGTAAGCCCCATTTCTTTTCTTTAAACTCTTTGGGCCTCTAATAGAGTGTAAGACCCAATCCCTTTGTAAATACCAAAATTTTGGGCCTCAGTCACTTGTATAAGTCCCACGGTGTTTCCAAAACCTCGGCGCGACCGTCGCCTTTTTTTCAAAATTAACCATTGGGCCTACCCTCGAGTAGTAAGACCCATTTCTTTTCTTAAAACTCACTTGGGTCTCTTGATAGAGTGTAAGACCCATCCCTTTGTACAGAAAACCTTTCTTGGGCCTCAGTCACTTGTATAAGTCCCTCTGTACAAATTCAACAGTGCGCTCACTGATAAAACCCTGGGCCTCTCCTTGAGCTGTAAGCCCCAAATCTTTCTTTTCCAAAGCACTTTCTCCTTTGATTTTGAATATACTATTGTTTTCAATCTTTCTTTGTTGAACAACTAACCAAACAGCATGGAAGCTCTACAACCGAGTAAGTGTTTACCCGCTTTCATTTACCGCTTTCATATGTATATAACTGTATTGTGGGGCTGTTTCACTGTAAGTCTCCTTTCATAAACTCATATACATATAACTGTATTGTGGGGCTGTTTCGCTGTAAGTCTTCTTTCATAAACTCATATCAACTGTGTAATAATAGTATAGATATCTAGAGTTTCCCCTGCAACTACGTCTAGAACTAGGTGACGCCGTTTCGTTTATTCGTAGAAATAGACAGCTAGACCCCCAATAGGATCACCAGATACAGTCTTCTCTTCGGCTGTCCTCATTAGGAATTGTTAAGAAACTCTACTCCCCAAGATGAATGTCTTCTCCGTGAATGGCATCTTTGAGTTTCTTCCAAATTCTCGGACTTTCCTGACTTGATCTATTCCTTGTGAATAGCTTGCCTTGAATTTCTCGGGGTTTGGGGACCCACAGGCTTCCTAAAAGCATCGGCCTCCTCTTGGGCATCGTACAAGGACCCACAGGCTTCCTAAAAGCAACCCCGCCTCCTCTTGGGCTTCGTACAAGGACCCTACGGCTTCTTAGAAGTATTCACAGCCTCCTCTTAGGCTTCGTATAATGATCTCTTCCTCCGGGAATGATAGCCTCCTCTTGGGCTTAGTACAAGGACCCGTCGGCTTCTTAAAAGTTTCCAGCCTCCTCTTGGGCTTCGTACAAATTGTCCCGACGACCTCCTAGAGGTATAGGAACAGAACCTAGTCATTCTCATAGAACAGTCCTTTCATAGAGTCTACTACTGTTTCTCAAAGCATAGTACAAAAGATAAAACTCTAGACTTGGACAGTCTAACTTCCTTGAGTCTCAAAGACATTCTCAAGCGACCCCTTCGTTAAATAGGAAGGAAACCCGCAGACTCGGACAGTCTCAATACCCTTTGGATTTCCCGTTTCCTCAAAGAGAAGGAAATATCCCTGATCCTCAAATCAAATCCCTGAGTACAGTGTTGCTCATATAAGTACTGATTTTCTCTTTTAAAATCAGTATATTGGATCTGTCACTGAACTGAAATAGTTACAATAGCCTCCATCTCGGGCTTCGTACGAGATACAAAGACTCTCTTGTTGAGTCAAACCTTTTAGCCTCTCTCTCGGGCTTTGTACGAGACACATAAGAGACTCCCTCGTTGAGTCAATCACCCATTTCGCCTCCATCTTGGGCTTTGTACGAGACACATAAAAGACTCTCTTGTTGAGTCAAACCTTTAGAATCCATCTCGGGCTTCGTACGAGATACAAAAACACTCTCTTGTTGAGTATCAAAGACTCTCTTGTTGAGTCAAACTTTTAGCCTCCATCTCGGGCTTCGTACGAGATACAAAAACACTCTCGTGTTGAGTATAAAAGATTCTCCTGTTGAGTCAACCCTTTTAGCCTCTCTCTCGGGCTTCGTACGAGACACATAAAAACTCCCTCTTGTTGGGCCAATAGCCTCCTCTTAGGCTTTGTATAAGAAAACCATTGGTTGATCCAATCAACCTTTTAGCAGCAAAGATATGCCTCGTTCACAGTACACAAACATCAACAACTCTTTTCCCTTCATCTAATCGCTGTAAGAGGCAAGCCTCTGGATCATCTACATCCATGCCACTGTCCCACTTTTAGCATGATAAATTCCTAAGGAAAGATAGCATTGCTCTACACTGAGTTAAAGTCTTCTCCTTCAAGTTAAAATCCCCTTTAAAGGAAATTATGGCATTGCTAGGATCCGCGTATCCCGGTTAAAGTAATTCTCCTTTATAACCAGTCACCCAACAGTTGTGACAGACAAACCCTTCTTTAGAGATGACAAATTCTCTCTAAAGTCGAGGTCCTTCAGCTTCACGTCTTGGGCTTTGAACAAGACACAAATAGACTTTTCAGCTTCACATCTTGGGCTTTGAACAAGATACAAACCACCTTTCGCTTCACGTCTTGGGCTTTGAACAAGACACCAAAAACACCCATTTCCTCCCATAGAATAGGAGGAACTACGAACGCTCTGATTTCCCTGTTTCGGTAAACGGGAATACGTAGGCATAAGATTGAAAGAAAAATCTTAGCGAGCGCAATCAACAAAAAACCCAAATCCCATACTCTCACATACCTATCAAAAAGCATCAGTCCTAACATCCTAATCCTTGTTCCCCGCCAGAAACCTTCTGCCCAGGTAAAAAGAAAGAAAACAGTATTGGCGAAAATACAAATAACCAGTACAAGGCCCCCCCACATTGATAGCATTCGTAACCTAACAGACCGCTGTTTAAACTCAGTATGCAAAGCAGGGTTAATTGGAGACATCTATTTCCCTTCCTTATTCAGCTCACAATAGGATAAAAAATGAATCGACCTGTAGTCAAAGCTCAAACCGCAGAGAGCGACCAGCGCTTAAGAACCGCGTCCAAAATCGTTCGCTACACTTGTCAAGAAACATAGTGGAAAATGGCGCATGTGCATTGATTATACTGATCTCAACCGGGCTTGCCCGAAGGTTACTTATCCTCTGCCCAACACAGATAAGCTCGTAGACAATTCTACATGTTTCAAGCTCTTATCCTTCATGGATGCCTATTTGGGGTACAATCAAATCCCCATGGCCGAAAAGGATGAGAAATATACCGCGTTCATGACCTCGTCGAGGAACTATTACTACAATGTAATGCCCTTTGGTCTGAAGAACGTTGGGGCCACATACCAGCGCATAATGAACAAATTCTTTCGATCAGAAATTGAAGACATGCTCGAAGTTTACATGGACAACATGATCGTGAAGTCCCACGAGGAATCCGATCACACGGCCCACTTACAAAAGGTTTTCAACCGGACAAGAAAGTGCAAAATGCGTTTTAACCCAGAGAAATGCACCTTCGGCGTGCAGGCAGGGAAATTCATCGGCTTCTACCTCACCGAGAGGGGGATAGAGGCCAACCCCAACAAATGTCCTGCGTTCGCTGAATTTTCCACACCCAGGTCAAAGAAGTCCATACAGTCCCTCAACGGGATGCTCGCTTCACTTTCCCGCTTCGTACCAAGTCTGCCCAGCACGCTCTGCCCTTCTTTAAACTCCTCAGAAAGGAGGCCATGTTCGAGTGGACTGAGGAATGCAAGTAGGCTCTGACCTACCTCAAGCGAGCCTTGTCTGAACCCCCCGTACTTTCACAACCAAAGTGCGGGGAGGCATTTTACCTATACCTCTCCATCACCAACGAGGCCATTAGCGCCACACTCATTCGTGAGACAACTGACGGGCATAAACCCATTTACTTCACGAGCAAGGCCTTACAAGGGCCAGAGATCAGATACGTGTAGATAGAAAAGGCCGCTCTCGCCCTCGTCAATGCCACGAGAAGCCTCAGGCATTACTTTTTGGTCCACACCATAGTAGTACATACGGACCAGCCCATAAGACAACTGCTTTGTCGACCAGACATGGCCGACAGAATGCTCAGGTGGTCTTTGGAGCTATCAGAGTTTGACATCCACTACGAGGCCAGGAAGGCCCTCAAGGCACAAGTCCTGGCCCATTTCGTGGATGAAATGACGTCTCCAGTGTCCCCGCTCAGCATGGCACACAAATGGACCATCTTCGTGGACGGAGCGTCCAGCTCCTCAGGCGGTGGTACTGGTATCATCCTCGAAAACGAGGAAGGAATCCTGATTAAAGTATCATTAGTCCTATCCTTCCCTACCTCCAACAACCAAGCCGAGTACGAAGCTTTCCTCGCAGGATTACGGGTGGCCTAAGACTTGGGCGCCAAGGAGGTAAAGATCTTCACTGATTCCTAGCTCGTAGCATCTCAAGTACGAGGAGAGTATCAGGCAAAAAATGATCAGCTGGTCGAGTATCTGACGCTGGTGATGGAAAAAATTACTAAGTTCGACGCGTGGGAAGTCCAGCACATCCCTCGCGAACGAAACACGCGGGCATATGTCTTGTAGAAACTGGCTAACACCAGAAAGAAAGGTGGTAATAAATCTGTCGTACACGAGATACTCGCCCGACCAAGTATTGAGAAGTCATCAGGGTTACTCGATGTGAACGCCATTGGAGACAGCAGCTGCGGGATGACCCCAGTGTACAATTACCTCACCACGGGGGAATTGCATGAGGACAGCAAGGAGGCCAGTGCGACTAAACAATGAGCCTGCTCGTACGTGCTGGTCGAAGACAAATTCTATCAATGGGGATTCTCCATTCCCCTCCTGAAATGCGTTGAGGAAGACAAGGTCCCCGAAATTCTCCAGGAAATTTACGAGGGCATCAACGTGCAACACTTGGGAGGGAGATCATTTGCACGAAAGGCCCTGCGGGCAGGATACTATTGGCCGACCATGCAACACGATGCTAAGGAACATGTCTAAAAATGTGACCGATGCCAGTGCCACGGGGACATGCTCTTGGAGCCCCCTAACGAGTTGAAGACTCTGTCCTCGCCTTGGCCCTTCGCCTGGTGAGGGAGGGATATACTCGGCCCCTTCATAATGGGGTCTTACAAAAACAAATTTCTGATCGTGGTCGTCGATTACTTCACAAAGTGGATCGAAGCCGAAGCTCCCGCCAAGATCACAACCTTCAACATACTTTGTTTCTACAAAAGGAATGTCCTCGCACAATTCGGAGTACCCCAGGCCCTTGTGACCGACAATGGAACCCAGTTCACAGACAAGAAGTTCCAAGACTTCGTCGCCAAATTAGGCACGAAGCAACACTTCACTTCCATCGAGCACCCCCAGACTAACGGGCAAGCGGAGGCCGCGAACAAAGTAATTCTTCGGGGTCTAAAATGAAGGCTAGGCGAAGCCAAGAAGAGGTGGGTCGAGGAGCTACACAGTGTGCTCTGGGCCTATAGAACAATCCCACACTCCACCACCAGGGAAACTCCTTTTTGACTAGCTTACGAAACTGAGGCGGTGATACCGGTGGAGATCATAGAGCCTTCCAGACGAACGGAAGCTCCTCTCGCCGAAGAGATGAACGACGAGGCTTTAAGAGAAGAGCTCGACCTGGTCGAAGAAATACGATCAGGGGCAGCTCTCCATGAGGCTTCGCTAAAACAAAAAATAACCTTGCGCCACGATGCTAAAGTCATAAAGCGCGACTTCCCCGTTGGCAGCTTGGTCCTACGCAGAAACCAGGAGGATTCGCCTGAGGGAAAGCTGGCTGCAAACTTGGAAGAACCTTACAGAGTCAAGTCAAAAACAGGCACTGGAGCCTACTACCTAGAAACTCTGGACGGAGAACAATTAGCTCGAGATCACCCCCAACGGGGAGACAGCTCGGCCACAGGACCGTGCCCCGGTGCAAGCACGATCCCTCACCTTACAACGTCGGCTAGTTTTTGCTTATGGGACGAGCAAATTCTGCGCACAACGGGGATACCTCAATCGAGCTCCTTCGTTGCCGCACCAATAAAGCAGGACACCCAGCTCACAATGGGAATAGTCCAAGCCTATGGGATTAGTACCTCAATTGAGATCCTAGTCTCATCACCTGTGAAACTACTTCGCCTCCTCGACGAGTCTCCCAAACTGTCGAGCATAACAAGAACAAGTCGAGCAAAACATCCATACTTAGCATTCAAACGATAAAAGTATACACAAATAAATGAAACGTGCACAGTGCTAAACATAAGATATTTATATAAATACGGCCCGAAGGCCAGAGCAGTTAATGTTACAAAGTAAGGATTATGCCCGACAAAAGGTTACAAACCAAAAGGCACGCAGGCCCACAAAATACAAAGTACAAGTTCTGAAAACTAAGCTGTGTCGCCGGGAACCTCCGGAGGAACCACCTCGCCATTGACAACCACGTTAAGCACGACCATCCCCTCGGTCAACAGTTGGACATCAGAGTTAAGGGCTTTCAACTGCTCCAAGGCAGCATTGAAACCAAATTCAGCTGCTCTTGGAACCGTGTCCCTCTCTGGATATGACACTGCCATACTCCCTCTCTGAACCATGCCATCACTGGATCGAAGTCCTACCTATCTCCGAAATACATGAATGCATGATCACAACAACACAACATACAACAAACTCATCATCTCAAAATCATAACAAAATACAAGACTCAATCAATCACAAAGGGTTCCACTCTTGAGCCAATAATTCACCATACTCGGCCATCACTATAATCCCTCTCTAGATTACTAACTCAAAACGGCATTCAAGGCCATCACTGTAATCCCTCTTTGGATTACTAACTCAAAATGTCATTCAAGGCCATCATTATAATCCCTCTCTGAATTACAATATTTAAAATATATTTTTGAGATTGTCGACCGCCACCTTTTCGGCACGGCCTTGCCACAGCTGGCTGACGTTACCCCCCACGACACGGTTTCGCCGCAGCCACCACAGCGCGGCTCCTCCACCTGCCTCAGAAGGCGCAGCTCTAATACCCCCTACCGATTTTTCCTAAATTTCCCAAAAAGTCTGATTTTTCAAAAAGAAGGTTTTCTAATTTAAGGTTTTTCACCGAAAAGTGATTTTTTTTATAAACAGTTTAAAAAATAAGTTCCTTCAATAGTGAGAAAATTTTAGAAAAACAATGACTCGGGAAAAATTTTAGGAAACACATTTCAAATTCCAAAATCACGATCCTAGGGAATCAAACGACCCTAATACAGTCGTTCGAAACCCTTGGGGGCAAAGTTCAACTCAAAATAATGGCCACGAGGGATTTGAGACGAATCCCCTACTAAGTTATGAGCAACACATATCAATAACAATTTCACAGGGTTCAATCACATGCAGGAAAACAACGTGGCTCATAATTCATAAAATGGAAAATTAGGGAAAACCCATCAAAATCCCTAAGGGTGCTGATAAGAGAGTAAGGAACCCTCACTATCCTGCAAGCCTGAAACCACCTAAGTGTTGACAATCCACCCTTACCCCGAATTCTCCATAAAGCTGATCTCCTTGAAAATCCCTTTGATTCCTTACTCCCAAACCTTCACGATCCCAAAAACCCTCTGCCTCTTTCACATTCTGACAAGATTGGATTATAACCTAATTTTGTCACAACTTTTAGTATTTATATGGGCTTATTTTTCAAAATTATGGGTTTTGCCCAAATGAATCCAATTCTCTCTCTTTCAACCCTCTACTTTTCATTAATCACAAAAATGACCATTTCTTTTATTTAATCAATTAAATAATTATTTAAATCAAATAAATATTTAAATTAAATAAATACTCGATTAAATACTTATTTAATCATAATTCTCCGCATTCTATTATTTTATTTTATTACCAAGAAATTAAGTAAAAATTAAAATAATACTATTTATCTGCTCTTACAACTCTTAACCCCGGTAATTTGTAAATTATTAAATGACCCCACACTCCAAAAATACCACAATTTCCATATAAATGCCAAATCATGCAACAATTAAATAAAATATTTAAATAATAAGTTAGGGCGTTACAACTCTCCCCCTTAAAAGAATTCTCGTCCTCGAAAATTACCTGGCGAGTATAAATCCGGATTGGACTCCCTCATCCGAATCTCCAGCTCCCAATTCATACTTCCTCTAGCAAGTCCTCCCCAACCCACCTTCACTAAATCAATCTCCTTCCCTCTAAGCTACTTTACTTCTTTATCCTCAATTCTGACAGGCGATGCTTCCATAGTCGAATTCTCTCTCACTATGACATTATCCATCTGGATAATACGTGACGGATCAAGAATATACTTTCAAAGCCGAGACACATGGAAAATGCCCTACAGATTCGAAAGAGACAGTGGTAGGGCCACCCTATAAGCTACATCTCATAACGTTTGGGAAATCTGATAAGGACCAATAAAATGAGGGGTGAGCTTCTTAGACTTCAAAACTCTCCCAACACTAGTCAGAGGGGCGACTCTCAAAAACACATGATCTCCCTCCTGATATTCGAGGTCCTTCCTCCGCTTATTATGACAGCTCTTTTGCCTACTCTGAGATACCTTCATCTTCACTTGGATCATCTTCACTTTCTATGTAGTCTGCTGAACAATCTTTGGTCTGAGAATAACACTCTCTCCAAATTCATACCAACAAAGGGGAGTCCTACAACTCCTCTCATACAATACTTCGAGCGGTGCCATCCCAATACTCAAATGATAGCTTCTATTATAAGTAAACTCAATAAGTGGCAGAAAACCATCCCAAACGCCTCCTTGTTCTAAGACATAAGCCCTCAACAAATCCTTCAAAGACTGAATAATCCTCTCAATCTGGGCATCAGTCTGTGGATGATACGAAGAACTTAACTTTAGCTTAGTACCAATAAATGACTGTAAGCGCTCCCAAAATCTATAAGTAAACCTCGAATTTCTATCTGACACAGTGATGGATGGAATACCATAAAGCTTCAGAATCACTGCAATATAAATCGCTGTCAACCTCTATAAAGGAAAACTAATCTTAATCGAAATAAAGTGTACTGATTTAGTCAGCATATCTACAATCACCCAAATCGAATCAAACCCTCTCGGAGTATTCGGTAACCCAGTCACAAAGTCCTTCGATATACTATCCCACTTCCATTCAGGAATATCCAATGGCTCTATTAGTCCAAACAACTTATGGTGCTTAATTTTTGACTTCTGACAAGTCAAACACGAATATACAAATTATGCAACATCCCTTATCATTCTTTGCCACCAAAACATTCTCTTGAGGTCTTGGTACATTTTGGTTGCTCTAGGATGAATACTCAAATCACTTCAGCGTCTCTCCTCCAAAATAGTCTTCTTAAGTTTCGGCACATCAGGTACGCAAACTCTATCTCGAAACTTAAGGATCCCATTCTCATCGACTCTAAAATATTTGTCTTCATTAGCTGATTACAAACTATCAACTAGGGTCACATCTGTTACGCCCCGATTTATTTAATTAATTTTTCATAATTAAATTGTGTGATAGTGTGTGTTGATTGATGTTTTGATGTGTTAGAGGAACCCTTGGGTGTAGGGTAATAGCCTTTGAGATTAGACCTTAAGGTGTTAGGGTGTGTGAATAAAAGTGTAGAGACATGGGGGTGATGGGAGAGTGTCATTGTTACTATTATTTAATTAGAACCATTTAAACAAAATAAAAGTAATAGTAATAATTAAATAATTATTTTAAGTATTATTGTTATATTAATATAATAAAATAAATGTTTATTTTATTTAAGTTGGAATAAGGTGTAATTAGAGAATAATAATATATTTGAAAAAGAAAAGAAATGAAATAAGGAGAACTGTGAGATACGTGAAATTGAGGAAAAGTTGAGAAAAAGGCTAGGGCTTTGAGGAAGAAGAGAGAAAAAACCCATTGTTGAAGAACTTTGATGGAAAATTAAGGTAAGGGCGGGAATTCCTTTTGTATAGGATTTTGCATGATAACATGTGGGTGGGTGTCTGATCTATCTTAATTGAATTCTTTCTCTATATGCTTGAACCATGTAGTTTGTATGATTATGTTATTGTAATGTATGTTTCTCCTTGATTGAATTTTCTTTTCCATGCTATGAATTACGCAATTGTGTGATCATGCTATTTTTATGTATGTTGAATGAATTGTGAGATGGATGAATTGTTGTGTTGTTGTGTTTCATTGGGAATCAGAGTCGGAACCTGAGTTTATGAATTGGTATGAAAAATTGGGGTTTTAGGAATGTCTAAAATGTGATTTTTCATACTACTGCATAGCAGAAAACTACTTTTATCGCCGTGGTAACTGGTTAGCACTGTTGGTGTAACTGGTTACACCTGAGAGAACTTTTCTAAAAAGTGACTTTTTTGTAAGGTGTAATCGGTTATAGGTTTTTGTGTAAGCGTTTACGCTGTCTCAAAATAGCGTAAACTAGGCTTTTGAAAGAGGTGTAACTGGTTTTGGTGTAACCGATTACACTAGGAGGAAAAATCAGAAAACTTTGAAAAATTCATAACTTGAGTTCCGGGTGTCCGATTGAGGTGTCGTTCGAAGCGTTAGGAAGTTGACGCGAAGAACAACATTTTAAAAATAGTTCTAGTACATGGAATCAATTTAAATGTTGCATGATGGTGTTGGATGATATGTGTCTTGTATGTTATAGTGTGGAATAATTATGGATGTGTTGTTGTTGCATGTTATGTTACTATTATGGTGTTGAATAATGTTTGTACTATATTATGGTGTTTGGTGGCCAGTATTGGCGTATTACATTGATTAATGGTGAATATCACTGTACATGTTATTGTTGTTGTATGTATTTTATGAATAATGCATCATGGTGTTTGGACGGTGGTCCATTTTTAGTGAGCCTCAATCATATGGTGGGGATTGGGTGCGAGTAGCTGGTTCCAGGTGGAAATCGGCGAAGCGTTACCTATGGTGATGGTAACAATTTTTTGTGTGCTTTGATCCTATGGTGGGGATTAGAGCGAGTGAACATGAGACTTCACATTTGGTACCACATGCATTGAGTCGTGGAGTTGAGTCTCATTGTGTTACATACATGTTGTATTATTATTTCTGGATTGTGTGGATTATGAGTTGTTGAATGAGAGATTATGTTTATGTTGATTGTGTGCTGACATATTATTATGCATTTCTTTATATGATTGTGATTTCTCACCCCTTCTGTTTGAATGTTGCCTTTACATTGGCATCGTGCAGGTATTTCGCAAAAGAGGCGTGGATGTGAGTGGAAGAGAGTGCTCTTCTTTATGCTTTTGTTGAGTCGGCGCCTGCTCTGATATGTAACACCGGGGGATGAACGCTTGTGCTTTTGTTTTATGTCTTGGCATTTTCTTATAATTACTATATATTATGATTATGTTTGGAAATACTACGATAATCAGTTGTTTATGTTTTCCGCTGCTATTTATATAAAAATTGAAGTTTAGACATGTTTATTTTTGTTATTATTTTTAAATTCAACATTTGTTACATATCCTATTGTATGAGCTATTTTGGTGTTAAAGTAACATCCTAATTGTTGTTGGTTTTATATTACTCTGATTTTAATTGTACTTATGCGGGGATAATTAGGGTGTTACAACATCCAACTTATGACTCACTCTAATCTCATCAAGGAACCCACTAGTCAGCTTCAACATTCCCAGTTTCACACTATCTACAGCCACCTCACATACCAAACTCAAATCTCTTAATTGTTAAATCAAATCCAACTCTCAAACCATCAAAGTCGCGATGTGTAAGGAATTTTTACTCAAAGCATCTGCTACAACATTGGCTTTTCTGGGATGGTAGTTCAAACCAAAGTTGTAATCCTTCAAGAATTCTAACAATCTTCTCTGTCTCATATTCATCTCCTTCTAATCAAATACATATTTCAAACTCTTAGGGTCGCTAAATACCTCAAATCAATAACCATACAAGTAATGTCTCCACAACTTCAACATAAAAACCATAGCTTCCAACTCTAAATCGTGAGTAAGGTAGTTCCTCTAATGAACCTTTAGCTGTCGCGAAGCATAAGCCACAACCTATCCATTATGCACAAACACACCACCCAAACACATCTTGGATGCATCATAGTATGCAATAAAAGGTTCCTTCGGATAGGGAAGTATCAACATTGGCGTCGTTGTCAACTTCTCCTTTAATTCTCGGAAATTCTCTTCACACATTATGTCCCACCCAAAGGCTTGACTCTTTCGAGTCAGCTGGGTCAAACGTAGGGCTAACTTAGAGAAACCTTCAATGAACCTCCTATAATGACCGCCAATACTAAGAAACTTATTATCTCTTTAACTAACTTTGGTGCCTCCCACTACAACATTTCATCTACCTTAGTAGGGTCCATAGCTATACCGCCACTAGAAATCACATGGCCCAGAAAACTCACTTCTCGTAACCAGAATTCACATTTTGATAACTTGGCATACAAATTCTTCTCTTTCAACACCTGAAGTACAGTTCTAAGATGTTCATCATGATATTCATCTAATTTAGAATAACCAAGAATGTCGTCAATAAACACCACTACGAACTGATCCAAATAGGGATGAAAAATCCTATTCATGTACTCCATAAACACACCAGGAGCATAGATACACCGAACGACATCACTGAGTATTCATAGTGGCCGTATTGTCTCCTAAATGTAGTCTTCAGAATATCTTCATTCTTCACTCGAATCTGATGATGGCCCGATCTCAAGTCGATCTTACTGAAAACACATGCACCCACGAACTGATCTATAAAGTCGTCAATCCTTGGAAGAGGATATTTATTCTTGATGGTTATCTTATTTAGCTAACAATAATCAACACATAATCTCATACTGCTTCCTTCTTCTTCACTAACAACACATGAGCTCCCCAAGGTGATACACTTGGTCTGAAAAATTTCTTATCAAGTAGATCTTTAAGATGACTCTTCAGCTCACTGAACTCTTTTGGAAACATTCTATAAGGTGCCATCGACAAAAGTCTAGTACATGGTACTAAATATATGGATAACTCAACTTCTCTTTATGGCGGTAAATAAAAAATGTCGTCTGGAAACACATCTAGGAATTCACACACTACAAGCAGATCGATCATTGTCGCTTTAATTTTAACTTTCACAAAAGCAATCATCGCAAACACTTGGCCTTCATCTTTCAAGAACTCTTCCACTTGGCTATAGCAGAAATGAATTATGAAACTTCCTCTTCGAACTCAAGAAATTGCACTGTCGAATCCAACAACCTTCACTTTTGAAATCAACGGTACACTGAACCAACCCTCCACACCAGAAGCATATCAGAGAAGCATAAGCTTCTACCCCACTTATTTTAATCTCTCTCCTGCTGGAAAGTGGTAATAAAAACAAACAAGTACTGTCAGTGTTTCACACACATTTCACGTACTAAGAAACATATAAAAATCACAAAACCTGGCCGGACGAACCGACCTGCTCTGATACTACTATGTAACACCCTAATTCCTAACTCAAAATTTAAATAAAATAGTTTGAATAAAATCAAGTATTAGAGTGTCACCAAAACATAAACTTAAAAAAACCAAATAGTCATGCAAATACGCAGTGGAAATTAAGCAAAGTCCAATATAAAGTCATAACAATAACTCCAACGAAACAAACCCAAAATATCATGCAATGAAGGAAGACATCCCATCCACATTGTTACATATCAGAGAGACTCTTATAAGACCCAATGATAAAAGATAAAGGATGTAACACCCCAAAATAATTGTAATATTTATTTAATTAAATTATTATGATTATTCGGTGTTTTGGTGAATTTTGATGGATATTGTGACGCTTGATGACTTTAAGTGGTGTTGTGGGGTAGCCTTGGGTTAAGGGAATTTTGAGGCAATTAGAATTAATAATTAATTAGTTTATTTTATTAGTAATAATAATAGAATAATTTAAATATTTAGAATATTATTTAGATTATTATTATTGTTGTTAATTAAAATAATTAAGAGGACCATTAAGGATAAGACGGTAATATTGAGAAGGTTAATTGAGGATAATATGGGTAAATCATAATTAAGGCCCAAGAGTTAGGTTTAACAAAAAGAAAAGTGGAAATTAGGGGAGATATTATGTGCAACCTAAGAAGTGAAGAGAGAGCTGAGGAAAGGAGGCTAGAACACATATAACGAGAGGATCAACCGTAGAACCTCAAAAAGAAGAATCTTTTGCTGGAAAATTCAAGGTATGAGGGTTAATTCGGGTTCATATGTTTGATATGGGTTTAAGGTAGAGTAGTTTGTGTGTTCTGTGTTTTATGATGAATTTTTGTATGCTGAATCTGTGGTGAATTTCCGTGCATCTGTGTTGGTCGATTTCTGATATAAATCTGGTATGTGTTGCTGAAATTTCTGTGAAATTCGTGTGAATGATTATCGTTGCTGTGATGAATACGTAAACAAACCAGATCTGAAACCGAAGGTGGGATTAATGAATTAGGACTTAATAATTAGGAAGAAATTGATGAAAATAATGAAGTAGGATAATGACTTAGATCTGTGATGAATCGAAGCTGTTTTAGGTTCGATTTTGGAAGATCAAAGGTGTTGGAATGGGAAGTTTTCGTTCAGATGCGAAATCTGAGTTTTGAGTGGTTTCTGGTCATACGCATAACAGGGGGAGTATTACGCGTATGAAAGGGACATCCCCAAGGTGTTATGCGTAGCATACGCACCCGTCCCCAGGGCCACACTACTACGAAAAACCCATTTAACAACGGTTGGAAATGACATATAATGACGGGGGAGAAGGCGTTGTTATGTAGAGTGTTGTTGTATATGAGGTACGTACAATGACGGTCCGGGAACCGTTGTTGTATTCCAGTTTGCGCGCACCATTTCACGACGGTTAGTTTAGTCAACCGTTGTGATATACTAAACTGTGATCTGGTTCGATTCTCAGCAACAACATTTTTTATTTATATTAGCGTTTGACATACAACTACGGATAGGTTTATAACCGCTGCCAAAAACAGACTGTTTTAAATATAAAATTTATCTGCGTATCAAATTATTCTCATAATTTATCCTGTCAAAACAGCTTCTGTTTACATGCAAAGACAATATGTGCATCAAACACAATTCTTCGTATATTGTATCCTTATAAATGAATCACATAATTTACATCAAAAGAAATTTACATCAAAAGCTAAATGAATCAGAGAATTAAACTGCTAACATTGTTTAAATCAAAAGCCAATATTATTGATTTCATTATGTGCATCAAAAGCCAAAACTATTGTTCACATTATGTGCATCAAAAGCAAAACATATGTGCATCAAAAAATGTTGCTGATATATCATACAGCAGAAGCATAACCCTTAAGCTGATTGTGGATATACGCCCAACGTTTACGAAGATCCACAAAGTCCTCAAGGGGGAATGGGGTTTCGTCGTTAAACATCTACATAAGAGCAAAAAATTGAAGATACATCATGCATGATAATAATTCAATAGTCAACTTATATATTAATATATGTAAACATTTTATGGCATATATTACCGTATCCCATGAATCAACAGTGCCGGCAAGGACGATGTTTAACATATGTTTCATGATAAAATACCCACACTCGTAACTCCCGCGTTGTTTCCTCGTCTAAAAATTACATGAATATAAAAACATGAATACAACCACACATGCATGAATGTAAATGAAATAAACAGGTAATCGGGCCACTTACTTTAGGAGCAAGGTATGTGGGCTTTTTTCTAACATTCCTCAATATATTAACTTGCTCCACAATACTGCACATTGAAAATTGAATTAAACATATTACATGATAAACTAATTACAATTAATGCCAAAGAAAATGATATTAAACAAAGACACTTACGTTAATACAAGATCTTTCATTGGTTTGTGGAGTGGATCATGCAAGGAACACAGTAATGTCACCGTATTTGTCCTAAACGATATTACGATCAATTGCCAATGACCACTGAATGAATACGAGAATATATATATATATATATATATATATATATATATATATATATATATATATATATATATATATATATATATATATATATATAGTTGTTACTAAAACAAAACTAAATATAGAATATAGAAATAAATTACAACAATACTAACCTACATAGGAATGGTACAAGGTAACATTCTTTTCCTCCGTCATTTAGCCGGCTTTTCAAGTACTTTTCTCTGATAGTTTTATCATTATACGCCCAAGCAATAAAACTTGGGTCCAAGATTCCATATGTACTTGATTTATTCAATTCTATACAAACACGGTGAATATACCTAAATGGTCAAAGAAAATGAATAAATTAAGGGAGAAAATACAAAAAATTATAATGTTCTATAATGACATGTATATTCAACTATATACTTACGTGCACCAAACTTGCAAAATAGATAAGTCAAGCCACTTATATCCTGCGAGAAAATCCCTCACATCTTCAAGAGTGTAATACACTAAATCCAATTGTGGGCAATGTTCTAGCGTGAGGGGCTGCGCGAGGTCTGTTCTTGAAATGTAGTAGTATAAACTTGTTATTTCATTTGGACTAGGGTCCAATATCCCATTGCGGTTATCTACAGGTGGGGGGGGGGGGGCTGTACAATTACTCCCTTTTGTAGAAGCGTGATTTACGACACTTCTACTTGGAGTTTGATCTTCACCAACGCAACGACGATCTTCATTAGTTCGTTGTTCGAAACTTTCACTTAATCTCTACATCATAACATTCAATTAGAACATAAAACAAAAAAAAGCACAATATATTCAATTAGAACATATAATATATATATCATACAAAAATAAGCGCGATTTACGACACATACCGAAGACATCTCTTGTAACCTTTCCACTTCTTTCTCCCTTTTTTCCCTCTCCTCCTCAAACATCCTCCTTTGCTCCACCAATTGCTTCTCAGTATTTATCAATCTTTTGTCGTTGAGCAAGAAATTCAGCGGTTTCGGTGCTTCTTCTTTGATATCCAAAGTATGACCTCAAGCCGACACCATCTCCAACACCACGGACACGGCCTCCATGCTCAGCTGTTCCGATAGCTTCGACTAATATGTCATGTCATGCTTCCGGAACAAATGTGCCTTCACGAGCCGCCACAACCAAGTTATCCTACACAACATGAGCAACTTAATTACATAAGCAAACACATTTAAATAACAACTCATCATGAGCAATTTACATAAGCAAACGCATTTAAACAAAACATATACTTACAATTTTCTCAGCAACTACTCTTGAAGCCTCAGAGGTGTACTCTCCATTAGGTCTTAATCGAGCCCTCTTCCATTTCTCATGTCTTGAAGGTGGAGATGGAATGTCACCATCTCCTCCTTCTCGTAGTTTTTCCTGCAGGATCCTCTTCTCAAGTTTCCTGTAACCCCCACGAGACAATCTACGGGGGTACATGTTTTTCGCCTTGTTCTGAATTCCCACTTCGCTTTTAGCCTGTTATTAACATAGTGAAAAATGTGTATGATTAGTATCTATAACTCATTAGCATAACATTATAGATTACATAAGACTACTAGTACTAACCTTGAATTCCTCAGAACAGCGTTTCTTCGCAAACTTGTGCCACACCTTCTTCGATAAAAAAACTATACCGAATCCATGGAGGTTGAAGACCGCTCTTAGGCTTCGTAATGTAGTCAGCTGTGAGCCGTGACTTAAATCCCCTCCAACGAACACCGGCATAAGTTATCCACTTTCTTTTGAATTTTGAGTCATCGGTAAACTAAAAATTCAACTACATTAAATCAATATATAAGTATGAATTAGAAACTATAGGTAGTGATATCAAATATATGAAAATTATAGTATGAAATACCTTAACGTCTGTCCATAAGTTGTCTTTGACATTACCATCCACTTCTCTCCAATCATCAATCAGTATACTGACTTTGCTACGTGCAAGGAACACAACATAACTCCTAAAAGTAGCGTAATGTGGACAATTCACTAATCTATAGTGCGAATCAAACTCGATCGGAATTTTTGCACCAGATGAGTTGCGGACTGATGTGAACTGGGGCATCATTGTGACACCTCTTTGTGATCTTTTCGTTTGACTTTCAGTTGTTTGAGTTTCATTGGGTAACCTTTCATTTGTTTGAGTTTCTTCGCTGGTTTCTGATGAAGAACTCGACAAGGTCGACATCTAAGTTCAAAAACAACAACAACATGAATAACAATGGCAAAAGAGTTTACTGTAGATGCATGGGGAAAATATTTTACGTACCCTAAAGGTGACGACGAAGTAAACGATGTTGGTGTTGGTGTTGTTGTTGTCTTCCTTCCTTACGACAACGACGGTGACGATGATGACGACGGTGTTGGTATGTGTGTAATCTTCTATTTTCTTCACTATCATGATGATGATGATGAAAATGACAACAAATGGATACTGATGATTCAAGCTTTGGTGGAATCGTGTATTGTTTCACAGTATTGAAGGTTAGGGTTTAGGGTTGAAATCGTGTAACATTTCGTCTGGTTTCTATTTTCAATGGAATCGAAATAAGGATACTGAAGAGACAATGAGACTACCTAGTTTGGAGACTATTGAAACACTACTGCGACGGTCAAGAATTTACACCGTTATGATATATTATTTACATAATGAAATTTCATATTAAAGCGCCAGAGTTATTTTTAGAATTAAAAATTAAAAAAACAACATACAAGAAGATTTACCTTTTGAAGTATTTGATTTCTCCGTCGATTAGAGGATCTTGCTCTGATATATAACATCGGGTCGGGACGTTTGAGTCGAACGATTATGTTATTTTATTTGTTGGCATGAGGATGTTTATGATGTTTTGTTTAAGAAGTTTTGGATTATAAAATTGTTGTAAATTTTGATTTTCGCTGCGTGATGTCTAAACAAATTCATGATGGTAAAACCCGTGTTACGGAGCAGGTGGTTATTTGCTGATTTATGACGTAATGTGATGCAATTTTTGGGACTGTACTCTGATAAATAATTGCATTTATTTGTGATGTTTGTTAGGTAGAAAAAAGGGTGTTACATTAGTGGTATTAGAGCAGGTTGGTCTGTCTGGCCAGGTTTTTACATGATGTCAGTCCCCTGTCAGTCGACGAGTGTGTGTACACTGTCGATGTTTTGTTTCATCTAACCTTGTTGGTGGTATGCAGGATGGCTGGAAGAAATGACCGTGCTATCATTGATGCGTTGGAGTCACTTGCTCAAGCAATGGCTCAGAACAATCAGAATGGTGGAGCTCCGGACGAGTTTCGTACTTTGTGGAAGTTCCAAATGAATAATCCGCCGACTTTTGTGGGTACTCATGATCCAGAGAGTGCACAGAAGTGGCTGAAGGTGATTGAGAAGATCTTCTGGGTGATGGGGTGTACTGATGCTCAACAGGTGTGGTTTGGAACTCACATGCTGTCAGAAGAGGCTGAGGATTTGTGGGATAACACCCGCCAGAGACTGGAAAACGTTGGTACTGTGATAACCGTGGTGGTGTTCAAGCAGGAATTTTTGGGAAAGTATTTTCCAGAGGATGCGCGTGGCAAGAGAGAGGTGGAATTCCTTGAGCTGAAGCAAGGAAACATGACTGTGGCAGAGTATGCTGCGAAGTTTGAGTCACTGGTGAAGTTCTGTCCTCACTACAACTGTGCTGATGCTGAGGTGTCCAAGTGTCTCAAGTTTGAGAATGGGCTAAGGCCGGAAATCAAGTAGGGTATTGGGTACCAACAGATTCGCAGGTATGCTGGGCTGGTGGACAAGAGTAGGATTTATGATGAGGATAGACGAGCTCGATCTGCTCACTACAAGCATCTTAGTGAGAGGAAATAGAAGGGGTAGTATAGAGGGAAGCCTTATACGACTTCAGCTGACAAAGGGAAGCAGATGCTTCAGATGGCAAGAAGACAAGTGAAGGAGCAGCTCCCGCTTCTGAGAAGTGTTATTGGTGTGGCGATCATGGCCACCATGCTAATGTTTGCACCAATAATGTGTTGAGATGTTACAGAAGTGGCAAGAAGACCCATAGAGCTACTGATTGTAAGGATGATGGTCCAACCTGTTTCAATTGTGGTGAGAAGGGTCACATCAGTACCTGTAGCGTGCGATTTTTGTCGGTGACGCGACCACATTATCGCATAATTTGGGTTTTCTCCTCAACGAGGAGGAGGGGGTTGCTACTTTCTGATTTCTTATTTATCCCATGAAGCTGGAAGGGAAAGGGAAGCTATCTAAAACTAACCTTG
Source organism: Lathyrus tuberosus (assembly GCA_022829125.1). NCBI lineage: Eukaryota > Viridiplantae > Streptophyta > Magnoliopsida > Fabales > Fabaceae > Lathyrus > Lathyrus tuberosus. The sequence continues at coordinate 377,858 of JALAZF010000982.1, read as the reverse complement.
CACGCGAATGCTTAACTAAACAAACGCTTAAAGAGATTGGGGGGTCCGGGGTCAGGTTATACAATGGGGAGTTGTCAATTACCCATCCTATATGTGGTTATCCACAGGATGTTAGCTTTAGGTTTCGCTTTGTACTTGATGGTGTTTATCCGTTAATGGGTTGAGAAAGTTTCTTGGGAAATATGAGGGAGTGAGTGAGTTTTTGTTGATGTTTGTGGTAAGGTATTGTACCTAATGTTTGATTGGTGTGAAGGTATTGGACCTAGCATTTTTTATTAGTATGCTCGCTAAGATTTCGCAATCTTATGCCTACGTATTCCCGTTTAAACGAAACAGGGAAATCAACGCAATCGTAGTTCCTCCTATTCTAAGGAAGGAAAAAGATATTATGTTTTGGTGTCTTGTTCAAAGCCCAAGATTGAAGCTAAAAGGGTTTATTTGTGTCTTGTTCAAAGCCCAAGATTGAAGCTAAAAGGTTTGACTAAGAGAGAACTTGTCATCTCTAAAGGGAGACATTTGGTCTGTTTATCACAACTGTTGGGTGACTGTTTATAAAGGAGGGTTACTTTAATTGGGATATGAGAATCCAGCAATGCCATAATTTCCTTTATAAGGGATATTGATTTTTGTGTGCCTTGATCAAAGCCCAAGGTTGAAGCTAAGAAGTTGATTGACTTCACTGGGGAAGTCCTTATACAAAGAGGCTGAAGAGAGACTGACTCTTCGGGGATATCATTATACAAAGCCTAAGAGGAGGCTAAAAGTTTGATTTTTCCGGGGAAAAGGTTCTATCTGTCTCGTACAAAGCCCAAGATTGAGGCTAAAAGGGTACTGACTCTGGGGGGAGAGAAATATTTATCTGTCTTGTACAAATCCCAAGATTTGAGGCTAAAATGAGACTAACTCGACTGAGGATATTTTAAGTATCTCGTACAAAACCCAAGATAGAAGCTGAAATAAGTTTGACTCTACGGGAGAGTATTATCTGTCTTGCACAAAGCCCAAGATTGAGGCTGAAAAGAGGATTGACTCTGTTTAGGGTATTATTTCTCAAAGCCTAAAAGTAGGCTGAGAGGAATTGACTCCGTTGGCGAATATATTTATCCCAAGCTTAAGAGAAGGTTATGAAGATTTATGTCTTCTACAAAGCCCAAGATTGAGGCTAAAAGGGTTTGACTCAATAAGAGAGTGCTTTTATCTATCCTGTACGAAGCCCAAGATTGTGGCTGAACAAGCTGGAGAAATCATTATACAAAGCCTAAGAAGAGGCTAACTTCCACTAGGGGAAATCCTTATATCAAGCCTAAAAGGAGGCTGGAAAAGATTGACTCAACAAGAGAGTGTTTTTATCTGTCTCATACAAAGCCCGAGATTGAGGCTAAAAAGGTTGACTCAACAAGAGAGTGATTGAATCAACAAGAGAGTATGAAAAAGGTGTTTGACTCAACAAGAGAATCTGAAAAAGGTTTTGACTCAACAAGAGAGTCTAAAAAGGTTATTGACTCAACAAGAGAGTCTTGAAAGTTTTGACTCAACAAGAGAGTCTGAAAAGATTAGCTCCGCTGGGGAGAATCATGTACAAAGCCCAAGAGGAGGCTATCTTTGCTGAGGAAAGATCATTATACAAAGCCTAAGAGGAGGCTATCTTCTTCCGGGAATTATTGAGATCCCGAGGCAGGTCCAAATGGGGAATCAACTCTTGCTGAGGGTTACAGAAGAGTTGAGATATCAGATTCCTTGAGATTCTGATTTGGGATAGTGTTATATCGATGATAAACTGACCCTGGTTGGGGGATTTTTAGGAAATTGACTGGGTTTTTAGAACCCATGGGTTTTAACTCCTTTGGAGATTGATCTCGAATGACCAGGGTTTCTCCTATGTTTGTAGGGAACTTGAGAATGTCTTTGAGACTCAAGAGGAGATTTAGACTGTCCAAGTCTATTGGTATGGAAGTGTTTATCTTTGTATGATGCCCAAGATGAGGCATGTGCTTTAAGGGATGAGAATTAACCCTAAAATGGTTTGATGTTTTGACACTGGAAAGACTGCTCTAGCAAAGGATGACTAAGTTCTGTCATATACCTTTAAGAGGTCTTGAGGGTCCTTGTATTAAGCCCAAGAGAAGGCATGAGAACTTCTAAGAAGTCGGCGGGTCCTTGTAAAAAGCCCAAGAGGAGGCGGGGATGCTTTTAGGAAGCTAGTGGGTCCAAACTTAAGAAGAGTTCAAGAAAAGTTTCACCGAGAATAATCTTTCCTTTAATGAACAGTTCTAGGGTTTGAAGAAATTCAAGAGAAGTTTCACCAGGAATTAATCCTCTCTGGGGAAACTGAATTTCTTTGACAAATTCTAATAGTGACAGACTGAGAAAAGGTTCACCGAGAATACTGCCTTTCTCTTTGTTCCATATTGTTTAAGCCAAAGAGAAGGCAAGACTGTATCTAGAAGTCCTATGGGGATCTAGTTTTGACTGTATTTAAAGAGTGACCAACTGTCTTTACCTAGTTCTAGACCTAGTTGCTGGGGAATACTCTAAATAAAAATACTAGTATATATACAGTTAATATATGACAAGTATTAAAAAGGATATGAAAGAAGGACTTACAGAGGAGCAGCTTCCCACAATACAGTTAAAGCATGTAAATGAAAGCTGATAAAACTTACAGGCGAGCAAGCTTCCATGCTGTATTGTTATTTGTTCAAAGAAATTAAAGAAAGTTTTGATAACAACTGCATATTTGAACCTAAATCAAAAGAGAAGTTGTTTTTGAAAAGATTGTTGGGGCTTATACTCAACGAGAGGCCCAAGGTTTAACAGTGATCGCACCGTTGTTTTGAAGATAGTATCGGGACTTATACAACGACTGAGGCCCAACAAAGGTTTTATTTACAAAAGGGTTGGGTCTTACACTCTTTCAAGAGGCCCAAAGTGTTTGTTTTTTTACAAGTGATGGGGCTTACAACTCAGGGAGAGGCCCAAGGTGATTTGATTTTGAACTGCCGATCGCGCCGAGATTTTTTAAATCGGATCGGGACTTATACAATGACTGAGGCCCAAAAATGGTTTATTTACAACAAGGATTGGGTCTTACACTCTATTAGAGGCCCAAAGATGTTTTGAAATGTTTGATAAGGATCAAAAATCAAAGAAACCCTAATTTCATTTTCTTTTAAAAGTAATTCTTTAAAGAAAATTAATAAAAATGATAAAAATACCAAATAAGTTTAAATAAACTACTTGTGATTTTTGTTTGAGGTTTGAAAAATGAGGTTTTAATCACAAGATGATTTAGAACTCATTTGATTTTGATTTTCAAGATAAAAATTCACTTTTAAAATGTTTAAAAATAATAAAAAATGAATTTATTTACAAAAGCATCAACTATATTAAATAAATAATATAAATTTTATTTTTTTGTGGAATAAAATATTTTAACATTTTTGTGATTTTTTGCAAAAAGAACCAATAAAAAATAATTAAAATTGAGAGAGAAATGAATTTTTCAAATCATTTAAGAAAATAATATGAAAATATATAAAATGGAAAAAAGTGATAAAAAAGGGTCTGGGGCGAGGGGGATTCGAACCCCAGACCTCCAAACTAAACACATGAGCGTGCAACCAATGGGGTGGTGATACATCCGTGTATCAAAACCACCCCATAAATATATAAGGGGTGCCTTGTTTTAGGCCCGGGCAAGGCAAGGCAAGGCCAACTTTTGGGCCATTTACGTGAAGCCTGTAACTTTCTCATTTCTCCATGGATTGGGACAAAATTTATATGCATCTGGCCTAGAATTTCCCAAGGAATCCAATGGTGGTCATGGTCATATGAGGTCCCTATTTTAAAACCCGGGTAGTGGTTTTGAAATAGGCCTATATTTGCATTTTCTATGCCACCTCATGGTACAGGCAAGAATTACATGATGAATTGGTTCAAACACAACATATACAACATGTATGAGATGTTTATGATCAATGAACTTCAAAGCAATGCATAATTTAGAAAGTTCAAGTGATGATGCACTTACCTCTTGGGGCTTTTTGGACTACCTGCCAAGTTCCTTGTGCCAGAAGTGATTTGACGCTTTGGACACTCTCAATTGATCCCTTAGAAGCTTTTAGAATGGTTAGAACCAGCTGGAATCCTCAGGAACAAGTTTGAGCTCTTTCTTGCAAAAGGGGCAAAAGTGACCAATATGGCAACTCTCTCAAATGGTGTTCCAGATGAGGGGAACCATTTGGGATAATTCAAGGATGATATTTGGAGTGTGTTTGGGGTCTTATATGGTTTTGAAAGTGACTTAATCAAGACATGGCTTGAAAAATGCAAAAAAGTCCAATTTTGAGGTTTTGGAAGTGGACTTTGTGATTTTGGTGTTACAGGTCACATGTAAGAGTTTGAACAGCTTAGATACAACATATTAGAGGTGTTTGGATCATGAGCTGTGATGGAATTTCTCTCTTACTCAAAAACTCAGAGGTACTTTGCAAAAGAAGGCATTTTGGCCTAGAGAAAGGGATTTTGAGGAAAGCAAGTGTTGTAGTGCTTTGGTGTACTCAAACTAACCACAAATGAGCTCTATTTATAGTAGAGTAAGTTTGTTTTTCAAGCAATAGTGAATGGCAACTGCAGCAGGCCTTTGGCCAATGTTATGCAAAAGGAATCTCAAGTCTCCTCTAGCCATTGACTTGAGATTAGGGCACATGCTTTGTAGCTTTGGTTCAGAGATAAGTCTTGACTGAATTCAGTTGGAATATGCTCAGTTCATGCCACCTTGGTGCATCCATTAAAGGCTTGGAAACAAAATTGGAGTCTTGGCACTTTTTAGCCCTTTTAGGTTTGGCATGGCTACTTGTAGATTCTTGGAATTGGGAGGCTTGGAGATCAGATCATCCCCCTTGGATTTGATCCTCAGATGTGTCTAAATTGATGACAAGGCTTGGATTTATCATATTTAGACAAATCGAGCAAAATGCACAAATTCTGCCTTGTAAAACGACTTCATGATGCCATGTTTCAAGGGTTGTATCTCCTTGCTCAAATTGAATTTGGAGATGATTTGGTACTTGTTGGAAAGCCCTTATGGCATACTTTAACTTTGATGTTTACCCTTAGACCTGGTTTGACTTGGATCAAGGTGAAAAATGTCCCTACATTTTGGAAAAAGTAAGGCAGATTCTGACTTAATGAAAATTTCACTAAGTGTTGGAAAAATGTCATTTTCATGTTTTTTGCCATTTTGATCACTCCATAACTTAAAAACCATGAGGAATTGGAGTTTGATGTAGTTGAAGCTTTTGTAGAGTGTAGAAAGACCTACAAATCCAGCTTTGGATCACCCAAAATGGTTGCTTGGATCTCAAGTTATGGTCCTTGGAAGTTGGTACCCTAGCCACTTTGTTCCATAACTTAGAAAAAATTCTAAGTTTTTTATGGTTACCCCTTTTACAAGTTAACTCATTTTCTTTGATTTTTCTTGATGAATGATGATTCAAACCACATATTAACATTGTTTTAGGGTTAAGGAACCTTGGTTGACCAAAAATCCAAAAAGTCAAACTTTGGATTTTTGTACAGTTGACTTTTTATCGGATGAAATCCAAACTGTGTGATCCTTTGTGAAATCAAGTCCTTGACCTAAATCAAACCTAATGGATGGATTCCATAGGTGTTATAGGGTGTATTGAATCATGTCCCAAGGTTTGGGAGCATATCCTAGTCAAAAGTCAAAGGCACAGTTGACTTTTTTCCTCGAAACCTTAACTGTGGTCCTGATGAAATTGAAACTTGTGAATCAAGCTTCCTGGGTCAATCCATTGTTGCAAATGGGTAAATATAGTATATTAGAGGCCCTCAAATCATGTCTTGAGGTCTTGGCTCATGCTTTGTCCCAAAAGTCAACTTAGGGATAATTAGGTCAAATAACCCAAATTCCTGATTTTAGGTAAATGCATCCCCTAGGGTTAAATTAACTTGATGATTGGGTCCATGAGTTCCCTTAGAGTATCTTGGGTTATATTTTAAAGCATTGGCTCATTCCCAGATGAAAATTTTCATCTGGAGGACTCAGGCGACCAAAACCCTAATTTGGTGACACAGGCGATCTTGAGGCTTGATCCACTTGGAATGTTGCAACCTTGTGCTTGATTCTTGATGTGGGAGTCCTCTTGATCCTTTGTGGGTGTTTGAGAGACTATATAAGTCGAAGGTGTGAATGGCGAAGGCATTCGGGCCTTCGAGGTGCAAGAGGATTAAATATCGGAATACCCGAAATTTTGATGGTGGTTATGAATGGCAGCCTGCTCATCCATCTTCTTTTGCTAAGCAATGATACTTAGAAAAGGTAAAAACTTCCCCTCGATCCTGGTGTTTAGCCACGAAACTGGTCTTAGTTTCTTTTGTCAATAAACTTCCCCTCGACCCTGGTCTTCAGCCAAGGAACTGGTCTCAGTTTCTGAAATAAACTTCCCCTCGATCCTGGTCTTCAGCCAAGGAACAGGTCTCAGCTTCTGAAATAAACTTCCCCTCGATCCTGGTCTTCAGCCAAGGAACTGGTCTCAGTTTCTTTTGTCAATAAACTTTCTTGACAAGGGACGCTATTTGTAGCAGTTTTCCTCAAACTTCTCGCCGAATTTTCCTGGGGAGATGCCATTTGATGGGAATTTTTTTTTTATGTCAGAACTGCTGGGGAACCCATTCGTATGAGCTGTAGAGTTGTACAAACTTCTCTGTTGGAGATGCCATTTGTCGACTCTACTAGGGAAAACGAGTCTCTTGAGAGACTGCTTCCTGCTTGGGGATACTACATCATAATTTTCCTCGAGATATTCTCAAAGAAATGCCATGTGATGTAATCCAATTTTGAGGTGCTGATGACTTCATTAACATTGACTCTCTTGGAGAGAAAAATCAATGTGTTGCTGAGAGTCTTTAGTTGCAAGGCTTTCTCTGGGGATTTTCCTTAATCTGGGAAAGCGAAGATATCATCTTCAATGGTGAAGAGTGACGTTTGTCGAATGTCTTCTTGTCTTTTAGAGGTTCAAGTTATCAAAGTGGTCGAGGACCATCTCCATCCCAAAAATAAACTAGGGAGATATTGCTTAGATGATTCGCTTCCTGACGAGGAAAGAACTGACAACTCGATTGACAAGAGGACTTTACCACTTAGAGTTAAGACTGACTAGAGTGATAGTGATGCAATATGATTATGAATGCGAATTAATAATGCATGATGTATGTATGTTTATGCTAACAAAACTGACACGACATACATACTAGTGGATGAACATGACTATATACTCGACCATTGCAGGGGATGAGAAGTATCATTGGTTCAAGATAGCAATTCTGACTTGCTTAGGAAAAAGTAGTTCCTATGGGTAAAAACGTTGGTCGAGCTTAGGAGACAAGAACTCTGCCAGGGGTATCAGATGGGAAAATCACATATGATGCAGTTGATCCTTCGTTCAGGCGTACTGGTTTAGAAGGAGTACTTTGATTCTGCACTTTGAAGCTTAATCGCCTTTGGAGAAGCAAACGATGTTCTTTCGATGCTCAACAGGCAAAAGAATTACCATATTTATTTTAAAAGCAGAAAAATTTGACAAGTAAATTCATTTTTGTTTTATTTCAAGAATCGTTAATCATGTTAAAATGTCGTTCTGTAAAGCTAAAACAAATAAGAATTACAAACAAAAGCACTAAGGCTCAACTTTTATTGATAGGATGGAAATCAACCAAACGCGTGATCCCATAGAGTATTTACAAAATTAAAAAATGGTAATTTAAGGGAAAAGGGCTACATCGAAACATAACGACCATTATCCTTCTACCAACTTTGAATTCTGGACATCCTGAGCTTCTGTCGAAGATGACCTTGACTGGAGTTTTCCTGATGGATGGCATGACTGCTACTGGGGGATTTGCCCCTCTGTTGGACGTAGTTACTTGCCATTAATCCCTAAGTTTTGTTTGGATTGTACTTTGAGATTTCCAATCCATCAGGATGATTTTTTGCTTATGTCTCTAATTTTTTCCTGGACCGCCCTTTCGGGTTTTCAATCCACCGAGACGTTTTTTTTAATTTGTTTAGGCGAAGTATTTCTTGACTATGTCAACATTTGTGGGGTAGGCAAATTCTTCTCCATCCATGGTTGCGAGTCTCAAAGCGCCGACTGAGAAAGCTTTCTTGACCACATAGGGGCCATCATAATTCAGAGTTCATTTGCCCTGAGAATCAGTGAGAAATGATTGTATCTTCTTGAGCACGAGGTCTCATTTCCTGAAAATGCGAGGTCGGACCTTTTTGTCAAACGCCTTTTTCATTCTTTGTTGATACAACTGACCATGGCATAAAGCCGTTATTGGCTTTTCTTCGACCAGATTTAGTTCATCGTGTCGACTTTGACACCATTCAGCCTCTGTTAGCTTAGCTTCCATAAATACCCGGATTGATGGGATCTCTACTTCTATGGGGAGAACTGCTTCCATGCCATATTCTAGAGAGAAAGGGGTTGCCCCTGTTGAAGTGCGGATAGATGTACGATAACCGTGAAGAGCAAAGGGTAGCATCTCGTGCCAGTCTTTATAGGTTACAACCATCTTTTGAACGATCTTCTTGATGTTCTTGTTAGCTGCTTCTACCGCTCCATTCATCTTGGGTCGGTAGGGAGATGAGTTATGGTGTTCGATCTTGAACTCAGCGCATAACTCCTTCATCATCTGGTTATTCAAGTTAGATCCATTATCAGTAATGATCTGGCTTGGAACACCATAACGGCAGATGATATTGTTTTTGATAAATCGGACCACCACCTGTCTGGTTACATTGGCGTACGACACTGCTTCGACCCACTTGGTGAAGTAGTCAATGGCTACTAGAATGAACCGATGTCCATTTGAAGCGTTGGGTTCGATCATGCCAATCATGTTAATTCCCCATATGGAAAAAGGCCATGGGGAAGAAAGAACTTTGAGATGTGTTGGCGGCACATGGATTTTGTCTGAGTATATCTGACACTTGTGACACCTCCTCATGTACTTGTAACAATCGGATTCCAATGTCAACCAATAGTACCCGGCTCTCAGAATTTTTCTCGGCATCATGTGTCCATTGGCATGAGTCCCAAAGGATCCTTCGTGAATTTCTTTTATCAGCATGTTTGCTTCTGGTCTGTCTACACATCGAAGCACAACCATGTCAAAATTTCTCTTATAGAGTGTATCACTGCTCAGGAAGAAGCTGCCGGCTAGTCTTCTGAGGGTATTTCTGTCCTTTCTGGATGCCCCAGGTGGGTACTCCTGTTTTTGAAGGAAGTATTTGATATCTTGATACCAAGGTTTGTCGTCTATGACTGCTTCAATGGCGAAGATGTAAGCGGACCATTCTAGACGCATTATGTCAATCTTAGGTAAGTCGTTCCATTGACCTACACTAATCATGGAAGAGAGAGTGGCCAATGCATCTGCCATGTGATTCTCTTCACGGGGGATATGGTGAAACTCGATTCTGTTGAAGAATGGTAACAACCTTCTTGCGTAGTCTTTGTAAGGAATCAGTCCTGATTGGTATGAGTTCCAGTCTCCTTTGATCTGATTGATAACTAGGGCTGAGTCTCCATACACGTCCAAGTTCTTAATTCTCAAGTCAATCACTTCTTCGAGACCCATGATACAAGCTTCGTATTCGACCTCGTTGTTTGTACATTTGAACGTTAATCTGGCAGTGAAAGGAATATGGGTACCCTGAGGTGTTATGATGATTGCCCCAATTCCGTTTCCATAATGATTGACAACTCCATCAAAGATTAGTCCCCATTGGGAACCTGGTTCTGGCCCTTCACTGGGTAGCGGTTCATCGCAGTCTTTCATTTTCAAGTACATGACATCTTCGTCTGCGAAGTCAAATCCGACTGATTCTTGATCGTCAATCGGTTGATGAGCCAAATAATCGGATAAAATACTTCCTTTGACGGCTTTCTGAGCATGGTACTTGATGTCGTATTCTGATAGCAACATCTGCCAACGGGCTATCCTTCCCGTGAGAGCAGGTTTTTCAAAGACATACTTGATTGGATCCATTTCGAAGATTAACCAAGTAGTGTGACGAATCATATACTAGCGAAGATGTTTGGCTGCCCAAGCCAGAGCGCATCAAGTTTTCTCAAGCATAGTGTACCGAGTCTCACAGTCGGTGAATTTCTTACTCAAATAATAGATGGCAGACTCTTTCCTTTTCGTTTCGTCTTATTGGCCAAGTACACAACCCATGGAGTCTTCCAAAACTGTTAAGTAAATGATAAGTGGTCTTCTCTCCACTGGAGGTGATAGGATAGGTGGATTCAATAGATACTCCTTGATACTGTCGAATACAGTTTGGCAGTCTTCTGTCCAAATGCAGTCCTGATCCTTTTTTAGTATTTTGAAAATCGGCGCACATGTCGCGGTCATGAGGAATATAAATCTGGAAATGTAATTCAAACGTCCCAAGAATCCCCTGACTTATTTTTCTGTCTTTGGAGAAGGCATTTCTTGAATGGCCTTGACTTTGTTAGGATCAACCTCAATTCCTTTCTGGCTGACGATGAACCCTAAGAGTTTTCCTGAACGAACGCCAAATGTGCACTTGTTAGGATTCAAGCGGAGTTTGTACTTTCTTAGGCGCTCGAATAGTTTTGACAGGTGGGTCACATGCTCCTCTTCTGTTTTAGATTTTGGCAATTATATCATTGACATACACTTTAATTTCTTTGTGTATCATGTCGTGAAACAGAGTTGTCATGGCCCTTTGATAGGTTGCCCCGACGTTCTTCAGACCGAACGACATTATCTTGAAACAAAAAGTGCCCCATGGGGTGATGAATGAAGTTTTCTCCATGTCTTTCGGCGCCATATTATTTGATTATAGCCCGAGAATCCATCCATGAAGGAGAATACTTTGTACTTTGCTGTACTGTCTACCAGCATGTCAATGTGCGATAAGGGAATGTCATCCTTTGGACTAGCCTTGTTCAGATCCCTGTAGTCTACACACATTTTGACCTTTCCGTCCTTTTTTGGAACTGGTACTATGTTGGCTAGCCATTGAGGATATTCTGATGTGGCGAGGAAATCCGCGTCAATCTGTTTCTGTACTTCCTCTTTGATTTTGATGGCCATGTCTGGATGAGTCCGTCTTAGTCTTTGTTTTATCGGCGGACATTCTGATCTTAATGGTAGATGATGTTCCACGATCCTAGTATCCAACCCTGGCATATCCTAATAGGACCAAGCGAATACATCGGGAAACCCTTTGAGAAGCTTTATCAAACTTTCTTTGATAGTTGGACTGAGCAGTGCCCCAATCTTGACTTCTTTTCTCTCTTCTTCTGAACCCAAGTTGACCGTTTCCAACTGCTCTTTGTGAGGTTCAATGGACCTTTCCTCTTGTCTGAGTAATCGGGAGATCTCTTCTGAAATTTCTTCGTCATTTTCTTCTTTAGCCTCAAATACCGAGAATTCAAAGTTGGGAGAATGCATTGGATCGTATGTTTCAATGGCGTTTAAAACAAGCAATCTGCATGACGTGATGATTGTTTTTAGAAGAGATAGAGAGAATGCAAGAGTGTGTGCTGTGTATTTTCTGAAAACTGCTTGTTTTTATTATTTGAGTTGTTTTTAGGATTACCATTTTCTGAAAAAGCGAAAAGAGAAAACAACAATAAATGCGGAAATTACAGAACGACGTTATTTTATTTATGATCTTGTTGATTCTTGAAACTACAGCCCTATAAAACAAAACTCAGTCACTTTGGGCGAAGCGAAGAGAGACATTTACAGAAAGTGAGCCCTATCAAAACATCCGTTTCACCCAGGCAAGGTGAAAGGTTAAAACAAAGATGGCAATTACTTTGACTTATGAATAACTTTCGGAACGTTGATGGCAACCCATTGGCGGCGAACTCCTCGGTGAATCACAAAGTCTGGTACTTTCCTTCTTGATTTGTCTTCAGAAATAACGTTGATTTCTGGTGGAGCAGGATCGTTGGAATTTGTCTCCCAGGCAGACTTATCGTAGGGGGATTCTTCAACTGTATCTTGCACAATGTTTGTACTCTCTGGTGGATCTCCCCATCCAGTGGGTTGGATGTCTTTGAGCCTGATACGAGAGCTTTCAGGAGCGGTGTACTTGACCAGGAAGTCGTACTTGCCACTCGGTTGTCCTAAGGTGTCCCACACTTCTTTGGAACTGGAGGAGTCATCCCTTTCAATGACGTTGACCTCGGGAAAAGCATAGTTGATGAACTGCTGTCCTGCAATCTTTGCAAATTCATCGTCGTGCTGGATATTTTTTGAATGCCCTGAGTAATGATCCCATGATTTGGTGGGGACACAGGTATTCTTTTCAATGGTGCTCAGCTGATATGTATCGTTGGGCTGACTCTTTTGCCCCAAGTCTCCTGGGTACGGCAGCCAGATAGGCATACCATTCATTGGGCCATAATAGTCATGGTCAAAGTTGTCTTTCATCGGAGTGTCCTCCTCTAATGAGTTTGGTGGAGCACGGCATCCTTCCGGATCACAATCTCCGTATATCATCTTGACATCCGATCTTGGTATATATCTCGGACTCTGTGCAGGATAGAAAAATGGTGTAGGCACCTCTCTCTGAGACATATAACCTTCCTCGTTAGGATAGGACTTCCATTCTTCATCTGTATCAGAGGAATCACCCTCGTTAATGGTATGCACTTCTTGAGACACCGGGTAAAGGAAACCTCCACTGTGGAAGAAGTTCTGAATGGGATGAAGACTTTCATCGTTAGTAGAAGTCTGGGTACAGGTTGAAGAAAAACCAAGACCTTTCTTTGTCTTGTTATCCGTAGGAATGACAAGCTGTCCCCATCCTTTTGAATTGTTACTTTTGATTACTTCGAGAGCATCTTTGTACGAGGAAATCGACGTTCCTCTTTCTGATTGGTTGTCATTGCTCACTGAAAGTGCTTGGAACTGGGTTCCTACAACCTCCTCTAGTTCTACACAAGTGGACGACGATAAGTTGCTCACGATCAAGGCTTGCTCTCCGCAGACTGTGACTAGTTGGTCATTCTTGACGAACTTCAGCTTCTGGTGAAGTGTCAAAGTGACTGTCCCAGCCTCATGTATCCAAGGTCTTCCTAACAAACAGCTGTATGCTGCCCGAATATCCATGACCTGCAAAGTGACTTGGAAAGTGTGAGGACCGATAGTTATGGGAAGGTCGACTTCGCCATTAACTATTTTTTGGGATCCGTCAAATGCTTTGACGATGAACTCACTGCCTCTCATCGGAGATCCTTAAAATGATAGTCGCATTAGAGTAGATTTTGGCATAACATATAGAGCTGATTCGGTGTCTACCAGTACGCTGGCTAAAGCATCGTCCTGGCAGTTGACTGTAATGTTGAGTGCCATATTATGATTCTGGCCTTCTTTCGGCAGTTCTTCATCACTAAAACCCAAGTTGTTGCAGGAAGTGATGCTGGAGATGATGCTGTCAAATTGTCTTATTGTCACATCATGTTCCACAAAGGCTTGTTCTAAAACTTTCTGTAGAGCCTCCCTGTGAGCTTCGGAACTGAGTAAAAGAGACAACACAGAGATTTTTGAAGGAGTTTGCAACAGTTGATCAACAATGTTATACTTACTCTTCTGGATGAGCTTCAGCATCTCATCGTTGTTCTTTGAAAGGTCGGGATCACTGGATTGACCGATTGGTTGATTGGGAACTTCTGTCTGAGGTTCCTTTTCTCTGGTAGGTTCTTCAACTTCTCTGTTGAAGATCCGACCGCTCCGTGTTACTCGACTGATGTCTGTAATATTCACGACGGAGGGTAATGGAGTTTCCTTTCCATTCTCAATTGTTGTTGCACCGTATTTGTAAGGGATAACCTTATTGGATTTGTACGGTACTGGTCCCGGCAGATAGATAACTACAGGAGCCTTTTGATTCTTCTGACCATCGTAGTCGGCCTCAATTGGTTCAAGGTTGAGAATCTTTCCGCTATCGAGAGGAACCCTCGATTCATGGAGTAAAGGAATTATGGCGCATACATCTTTGGCCACTTCTCATTTAGGGATCAAGACAACTTCTTTGCCTCGATTGGGAAGATAGTCTGACATTATGTTGATTAGACCAGAGCTTGAGCATGGTTGAACCTCTTTGTGGTCTAACTGACTTTGAAGGGCTGCTCGCATGAGGTAGCATCCTTGGTTATTTTCTGAGAAAACTTTACAGCGTTCATAGTTGTGTGGTGGCACCCAGCCACATCCGCTTTGTATGCAGTGTAACCTTACTAGATCTGTTTCCATTGATCGAACATCCCTGACTTTGATGCCTAGTAGGGTTCCCGTCAGTCATACTAACTTGTTGTGCATTTCATCTAGATAGATCGGAAGCCACCAGTGGTTCAACAAGTGTTGAAGCATTTTTTGAACGAGAGCACATCCTTGATCACTCTCACGACATACTTTACAATTTTGATAGTCGTGCGAAGTCAGGAAACCGAGTTGGACTTGCTTAACGTGTAATTCCACCAAGCTGGTATTCATCAAGCGAATATCAAAGATTTGAATCATATTAACTTAATAATGACTTCTATCACGGTAGTCCTGAATCCATCCAAGATCCATCTGACGCTGAAGGGCCTCTTGTACAAAAGAGAATCCCTGATTGTTTACCGAGCAGACCAGATAGGAATCGTAATCGTCCCATGGCAAATTATGATGTTGGCTTTGCCTTGAGTGCATTGCCACCAAGTTGACATTCATCGCATGGATGTCGTCGTTTTGAATGATGTTGGAATTTGTATAAGTCATGTTGACCTCATGAATTCGGTGATCTTGGATCCATTCGAGATCCATCTATTCCTGTAGAACTGATTGCACCATAGAACATCCTTGATTGTCTTTAGAGCAGACATTACACTGGTGATAGTCATGAGACGGTACATGACCGTATCCACTTTGTCTACAATGCATCTTGACCAGGTTGGTTCCCAATAAGAGTACATCGTGAATTTGATAGCTATGGTTAGACTCTTCCTCTATCAAATTAACTGCAGCTTTCTCGTGTTGAGGTAACGGGTTCGTCTGAACATTTGGATTTGTATCCTTGAAGGATAGGACCCTGCTCCTGACAAGCTTCTGCACCTCGGATTTGAAGCTGAGACAGTTTTCTATGTTATGCCCTGGTCCTCCTTGATGGTAAGGGCAAGTCTGATCCGTTTTGAACCAAAAAGGCGGATTTTCCGATACGGTAAGAGGAGACCTGGTTTGGACGTGCCCCTTGACCAGTAGTAGTGGAAATAGTTATGCGTACAACATTGGTATAGGGTCGAACCCTGGTGGTCGTGTTGTACGGTTGTTGTTGTACTAAGGAAGAGCCTGCTGAAGAGGTTGTTGTGTCCTTTGCTTATATTGTTGTTAATTCGGTTGGCTTTGAGCAACCTGAGGCTGATACGTTGGAACATGCACAGGGTTGATAGCAGGAGTTATAGCTGCTACTGGTTGGTACCGTCGCCTTTGATTTCCGAGAGAGATATTACCAATATCTTGCTCTTTTTTCTTAGGGAAAGCCCTACCGTATCTTTTGGTACTGCTTGATGGTCATGTATCTTTGACCAGACATCCTTCTCAGACTGCTTCTTTAAGGCGTACTCCCATATTCACCATTTTAGTAAAGTCGCTGGGCGCACTGGCGACCATTCGGTCGTAGTAGAATGAGCTCAGGGTTTTCAAGAAGATCTTTGTCATCTCTTTTTCCTCAAGAGGTGGACAAATTTGGGCGGAAATTGCATGCCATCTCTGAGCATATTCCTTAAAGGTTTCCTTGTCCTTCTGCGACATTTCTCTGAGTTGATCTCTGTCCGGTGCCATGTCCAGGTTATACTTATACTGCTGAATGAAGGCAGCGCCAAGATCTTTGAATGTGACGATCTTAGTGCGGTTTAAACCCATGTACCATTTGAGTGCGGCACCGGTTACACTATCTTGGAAGTAGTGGATCAGTAGCTATTGGTTTTCTGTCTGAGTTGACATCTTCCGTGCGTACATCACCAAATGACTTTGAGGGCAAGAGTTGACATTATACTTTTCAAATTCGGGCACCTTGAATTTGTGCAGAATCTTCACATTAGGAACCAAACAAAGGTCTGCGGCGTCCTTTTCGAATAGATCCTGATCGCGAATGGCATGCAGTTCCTTCTGCATCTCCAAGAATTGTTCCTGGAACTCATTCAATCTGTCGTACATACTTTCATTTCCACCAGAAGATATCTGTGGAATCTGTCCTTCTAGGACAGTGTGTACCACGGGTGGTGGTGTAGTCATTACGACAGTGACTCTTGGTGCTTCCCTATCCCATAGTTAGTAACCTTCAGGAGTTGCTGTCATGCCCCTTGCATCTTCGCTTTCCCGAAGTTTGTAACCTTCAAGCCCAACGGTTCCTGCTGTAGTTTCCGGATCTTCCGTGATCGACGGAATATATCCTTCCGGGATATAGTTAAGTGGCATGCCCCAGGGACGATCTTTAGGCATGTTGTACCGAGGATCATACTTTTCCACTATGGGCATAGATGTGATCTCTGAGATCACAGTCCTTTGTTGTTGTATCTGGGCTGCTGCCAGAGACTGCATGTCATTGTGAAGTTTCCTCAGATCTTCTTTCAGAGTGTCGATTTCTTCTCTCAACTCTCTGTTCTCTTCCTCGAGATCGTCCATTTTCTTTTGTCGATTGGCCCGAGTATTGTACTAATGAGACAGTTTAACTCTAGAATCGAGACACAAACGTGAGATTTGTAGGTAAGAAGAATACGTTATGTGAGAATGATGAATTATATGCAATAATTATATTAAATTTTTTTTAATCAAAATAAACTTCAACAATTGGATTGCAAATATCATACAGTGGGGAAACCCCGTTTTATTGAATTCAAAGATTGCGGAAATGGAAATACAATGATTTACAAAGTGCTGTAAAAAGAAAAATCTAAGCTTATGGATCCTGAGTCCTCTCTGAAGAGACTCAGGTGCTGGTTCTGGTATTTTCCTTTTCTTTGACCGGGGCTCTTGAGCCGTTGTCGGGTTGTCATCCTTTTGCCAAGTGAAAGGAGCGGGAAAATTCCTTCGGTCTTCTTGATTCTCTACAGCGTGTTGCTCTAAAATATCGATCAGAGCATCTTTTTTTTTAACAGTTGTTGTATTATGGCACACTCCACATTGAGAATGCGGTACTTGTTCTTCCAAGATTTCTTTTCCCGTTGAACTTTGTTGAGAGTGACCTGGAGTTTTTCCGTATCAGACATAAAATAAAGGACATATTCCTTTAACGAAAGAACTTCTTGACGAGGGTATGGCATCCTCAGCTTGAGAGCTCTAGTTTGTACCCAGTGGAGATAAGGTTCCACAGAGACATAGTCTGGTTTTCCTAGAGACTCTCTTCCTTTCCTATGAACATGTTTCCAGGCATGCACTATTTCTGTCTTTAGTGCCCTGTCATTTTCTCCTTCCTTGAAGAAAAGACCTTCCAGATGAACATTACGCGGGGTATGTCTCATCGGGTATCCGAGTTGATGACGAACTAAAACTGGATGATAGTTGATTCCTCCTTTAGTTCCTATGAGGGGTACATTAGGGAAGTTTCCACAACGGTCAATGATTCTTATCCCATCATAGATCCGATTGTACCAATCGATGTCAGAGTTGGTAAGAGACATGATTCTCTGTGACCAACGTAAAGTACTCTTATGATCCCAAAAAGTAGCAGACTTGGGTAAATGGGAAGTGAACCATTTGTATAGCAGGGGTACATAGCATGTGATCATTCCTCCGCTGTACAAATTCCTTAAATATACAGAATGATAAGCATCTGCAAGCAAGGTCGGTACAGGGTTTCCAATCAGAAAAATCTTAATGGCATTGATATCAACAAAGTTATCAATGTTGGGAAACAGAAATAACTCGTAGGTTAGTAAGACAAAGATGCTCTCGAATGCAGTTACGTTCCCTATACTAGCAAAGTACAGGGCTTTCTTCATCAAAAACTTGGCTGGTAAACCTTGGATTCCACCCTTAATGGTCATGTGAGCCCTGACTTCTGACTCGTCCAAATAGATTGCTCTTGCGAGGGTTTGATCGTTTGGAATTTCTTCCAGTCCAGAAAATGAAGCTTGGTCTGTAATGGGTAAATTAGTCAGGTGAGAGTACTCCTCCAGTGTTGGTGCTAGTTAATAATCCGGGAATGTGAAACAGTGATAGATCGGATCGTAAAACTGGATCAGCGTAGACAGGATCCCTTCAATTACATGGGCCCTTAACAGAGACAGCAGTCCTCCGTACTTAGCTCTGAAAGCATCAGGGTTGGTAATCATCCTTGCCAACCCTCTTAAATCCTCTAGTTTTGGAACCTTGAAGGTGTACTTGTGTGTTTTCCTTCTACCGAAATTCATAACGCAATCTTTCTCTCTGATATTTGCAATCATTGTCTTAGTTTAATTTGAAAAGGAGAGACTAGAAAAGAATATTTTTTTCCTTTTGTTTAAAGTTTTTTAATGAAAGGAATGCATGAATGCAGCACACAAAAACATAGAAAAAACATGGGGTCAAAGGTTCAGTGTCATGAAGTCGTGGCTCTACCCATTCTCAAAGGTTGTTCTGTTGAATTTTTGTACCTGTCCTCAAAATCATTGACCCCCTTGGGATAACAACAGCAGGCTGGTTCACCCGAGCGAGCTGTAGTATCTTAGGGTAATCTCAAATGAGGGTAGTATCGCGTGACAACTATTTTCGATAGCTTCCGCACTACAAAATAGTCACATGGTCTTAGTCTACTAAATCCCCAGTTTCATGGATACCACAATCGAACAATCTGCTTTCAACAACCGAAGTCGTTTAGACATTGAATCCGCAAAGTGTATCTCCACTGATTCGATGGGCTACTGGGATCGCTTATTTGGGAGTCACTCCTTGTAATATTACCCGTCTATGCCATCACTTATCTTAGGTATCACTCAAACTTTCCAGATGCGGCATCACCCGCAGTCCCAATAGCAAAAAAATAAACACGGATATCAAGTAGGAAAAGCGATATATATATTTATTCCTAAAACTAACATCCTAGACCTCTTAAGAGTTATAATCCTAGTCTTATACAGACAATGACTCCCCAACAGAGTCGCCATTTTCCTGTAGAAAATGGGGACGATGATGACTAAGGTAAAACAGATCATACAGTGACTCCCCAGCAGAGTCGCCATTTTACTGTAGCGCGCAATTTTTGTCGGTGACGCGACCACCTTATCGCGGAATTTGGGTTTTCTCCTCAACGAGGAGGAGGGGGTTGCTACTTTCTGATTTCTTATTTATCCCATGAAGCTGGAAGGGAAAGGGAAACTATCTAAAACTAACCTTGCACGCGAATGCTTAACTGAACAAACGCTTAAAGAGATTGGGGGGTCCAGGGTCAGGTTATACAATGGGGAGTTGTCAATTACCCGTCCTATATGTGGTTATCCACATGATGTTAGCTTTAGGTTAAGCTTTGTACTTGATGGTGTTTATCCGTTAAAGGGTTGGGAAAGTTTCTTGGGAAATATGAGGGAGTGAGTGAGTTTTTGTTGACGTTTCTGGTAAGGTACTGGACCTAATGTTTGATTGGTGTGAAGGTACTGGACCTAGAGTTTTTGATAAGTATGCTCGCTAAGATTTCGCAATCTTATGCCTACGTATTCTCGTTTAAACGAAACAGAGAAATCAGAGCAATCGTAGTTCCTCCTTTTCTAAGGGAGGAAAAAGATATTATGTTTTGGTGTCTTGTTCAAAGCCCAAGTTTGAAGCTAAAAGGGTTTATTTGTGTCTTGTTCAAATCCCAAGATTGAAGCTAAAAGGTTTAACTAAGAGAGAACTTGTCATATCTAAAGGGAGACATTTGGTCTGTTTATCACAACTGTTGGGTGACTGTTTATAAAGGAGGGTTACTTTAACTGGGATATGAGAATCCAACAATGCCATAATTACCTTTATAAGGGATATTGATTTTTGTGTGCCTTGATCAAAGCCCAAGGTTGAAGCTAAGAAGTTGATTGACTTCACTAGGGAAGTCCTTATACAAAGCCTAAGAAGAGGCCGAAGAGAAACTGACTCTTCGGGGATATCATTATACAAAGCCTAAGAGGAGGCTAAAAGTTTGATTTTTCCGGGGAAAAGGTTATATCTGTCTCGTAAAAAGCCTAAGATTGAGGCTAAAAGGGTACTGACTCTGGGGGGAGAGAAATCTTTATCTGTCTTATACAAAGTCCAAGATTTGAGGCTAAAATGAGACTGACTTGACTGAGGATATTTTAAGTATCTCGTACAAAACCCAAGATAGAAGCTGAAATGAGTTTGACTCTATGGGAGAGTATTATCTGTCTTGCACAAAGCCCAAGATTGAGGCTGAAAAAAGGATTGGCTCTGCTTAGGGTATTATTTCTCAAAGCCTAAAAGTAGGCTGAGAGGAATTGACTCCGTTGGCGAATATATTTGTCCCAAGCTTAAGAGAAGGTTATGAAGATTTATGTCTTGTACAAGGCCCAAGAGTGAGGCTAAAAGGGTTTGACTTAACAAGAGAGTGCTTTTATCTATCCTATACGAAGCCCAGGATTGTAGCTGAACAAGCTGGATAAATCATTATACAAAACTTAAGAGGAGGCTAACATCCACTAGGGGAAATCCTTATATCAAGCCTAAAAGGAGGCTAGAAAAGATTGACTCAGCAAGAGAGTGTTTTTATCTATCTCGTACAAAGCCCGAGATTGAGGCTAAAAAGGTTGACTCAACAAGAGAGTGATTGACTCAAAAAGAGAGTCTGAAAAAGGTGATTGACTCAACAAGAGAGTCTGAAAAAAGTTTTAACTCAACAAGATAGTCTGAAAAGGTTATTGACTCAACAAGAGAGTCTTGAAAGTTTTGACTCAACAAGAGAGTCTGAAAAGATTAGCTCCGCTGGGGAGAATCATTGTACAAAGCCCAAGAGGAGGCTATCTTTGCTGAGGAAAGATCATTATACAAAACCTAAGAGGAGGCTATCTTCTGCCAGGAATTATTGAGATCCCGAGGCAGGTCCAAATGGGGAATCAACTCTTGCTGAGGGTTACAGAAGAGTTGAGATATCATATTCCTTGAGATTCTAATTTGGGATAGTGTTTCACCGATGATAAACTGACCCTGGTTGGGAGATTTTTAGGAGAGAGACAGGGTTTTTAGAACCCATGGGTTTTAACTCCTTTGGAGTTGATCTAGAATGACCAGGGTTTCTCCTATGTTTGTAGGGAACTTGAGAATGTCTTTGAGACTCAAGAGGAGATTTAGACTGTCCAAGGTTTAACAGTGATCGCACCGTTGTTTTGAAGATCGTATCGGGACTTATACAACGACTGAGGCCCAACAAAGGTTTTATTTACAAAAGAGTTGGGTCTTACACTCTTTCAAGAGGCCAAAAGTGTTTTTTTTTATACAAGTGATGGGGCTTACAACTCAGGGAGAGGCCCAAGGTGATTTGATTTTGAACTGGCGATCGCGCCGAGATTTTTGAAATCGGATCGGGACTTATACAATGACTGAGGCCCAAAATGGTTTATTTACAACAAGGATTGGGTCTTACAGTCTATTATAGGCCCAAAGATGTTTTGAAATGTTTGGTAAGGATCAAAAATCAAAGAAACCCAAATTTCATTTTCTTTTAAAAGTAATTCTTTAAAGAAAATTAATAAAATGATAAAAATACCAAATAAGTTTAAATAAACTACTTGTGATTTTTGTTTGAGGTTTGAAAAATGAGGTTTTAATCACAAGATGATTTAGAACTCATTTGATTTTGATTTTCAAGATAAAAATTCACTTTTAAAATGTTTAAAAATAATAAAAAATGATTTTATTTACAAAAACATCAACTATATTAAATAAATAATATAAATTTGATTTTTTTTATGGAATAAAATATTTTAACACTTTTGTGATTTTTTACAAAAAGAACCAATCAAAAATAATTAAAATTGAGAGAGAAATTAATTTTTCAAATCATTTAAGAAAATAATATGAAAATATAAAAAATGAAAAAAAGTGATAAAAGAGGGTCTGGGGCGAGGGGGATTCGAACCCTAGACCTCTAAGCCAAACACATGAGCGCGCAACCACTGGGGTGGTGATACATCCGTGTATCAAAACCACCCCATAAATATATAAGGGGTGCCTTGTTTTAGGCCTGGGCAAGGCAAGACAAGGCTAACTTTTGGGCCATTTACGTGCATGAAGCCTCTAACTTTCTCATTTCTCCATAGATTGGGACAAAATTTATATGCATCTGGCCTAGAATTTCCCAAGGAATCCAATGGTGGTCATGTTTTTTTCAAATGAGGTCCCTATTTTAAAACCCGATAGTGGTTTTGAAATAGGCCTATATTTACATTTTCTATGCTACCTCATGGTACAGGCAAGAATTAAATGATGAATTGGTTCAAACACAACATATACAACATGTATGCGATGTTTGTGATCAATGGACTTCAAAGCAATGCATAATTTAGAAAGTTCAAGTGATGATGCACTTACCTCTTGGAGCTTTTTGGGCTATCTGCCAAGTTCCTTGTGCCAAAAGTAATTTGATGCTTTGGACACTCTTAATTGATCCCTTAGAAGCTTTTAGAATGGTTAGAACCAGCTGGAATCCTCAGGAACAAGTTTGAGCTCTTTTTTGCAAAAGGGCCAAAAGTGACCAATATGGCCACTCTCTCAAATGGTGTTCCAGATGAGGGGAACCCTTTGGGACAGTTCAAGGATGATATTTGGAGTGTGTTTGGGGTCTTATCTGGTTTTGAAAGTGACTGAATCAAGACATGGCTTGAAAAATGCAAAAAAGTCCAATTTTGAGGTTTTGGAAGTGGACTTTGTGATTTTGGTGTTACAGGTCACATGTAAGAGTTTGAACAGCTTAGATACAACATATTAGAGGTGTTTGGATCATGAGCTGTGATGGAATTGCTCTCTAACTCAAAAACTCAGAGGTACCTTGCAAAAGAAGGCATTTTGGCCTAGAGAAAGGGATTTTGAGGAAAGCAAGTGTTGTAGTGCTTTGGTGTACACAAACTGAGCACAAGTGAGCTCTATTTATAGTAGAGCAAGTTTATTTTGCAAGCAATAGTGAATGGCAACTGCAGCAGGCCTTTGGCCAATGTTATACAAAAGGAATCTCAAGTCTCCTCTAGCCATTGACTTGAGATTAGAGCACAGGCTTTGTAGCTTTGGTTCAGAGATAAGTCTTGACTGAATTCAGTTGGAATAGGCTCAGTTCATGCCACCTTGGTGCATCCATTAAAGGCTTGGAAACAAAATTGGAGTCTTGGCACTTTTTAGCCCTTTTAGGTTTGACATGGCTGCTTGTAGATTCTTGGACTTAGGAGTCTTGGAGATCAGATCATCCCCCTTGGATTTGATCCTCAGATGTGTCCAAATTAATGACAAGGCTTGTATTTATCAGATTTAGACAAATCGAGCAAAATGCACAAATTCTACCTTGT
Source organism: Lathyrus tuberosus (assembly GCA_022829125.1). NCBI lineage: Eukaryota > Viridiplantae > Streptophyta > Magnoliopsida > Fabales > Fabaceae > Lathyrus > Lathyrus tuberosus. The sequence goes on along the minus strand of JALAZF010000982.1, from coordinate 354,288 downwards.
AAAACCAGTTCATGATGCCATGTTTCAAGGGTTGTATCTCCTTGCTCAAATTGAATTTGGAGATGATCTTGTACTTGTTGGAAAGCCCTTATGGCATACTTTAACTTTGATGTTTACCCCTAGACCTGGTTTGACTTGGATCAAGGTGAAAAATGTCCCCACATTTTGGAAAAAGTAAGGCAGATTCTGACTTAATGAAAATTTCACTAAGTGTTGGAAAATGTCATTTTCATGTTTTTTGCCATTTTGATCACTCTATAACTTAAAATCCACGAGGAATTGGAGTTTGATGTAGTTGAAGCTTTTTTAAAGTGTAGCAAGACCTACAAATCCAGCTTTGGATCACCCAAAATGGTTGCTTGGATCTCAAGTTATGGTCCTTGGAAGTTGGTACCCAAGCCATTTTGTTCCATAACTTAGACAAAATTCTAAGTTTTTTATGGTTACCCCTTTTACAAGTTAACTCATTTTCTTTGGTTTTTCTTGATGAATTATGATTCAAACCACATATTAACATTGTTTTAAGGTTAAGAAACCTTGGTTGACCAAAAATCCAAAAAGTCAAACTTTGGATTTTTGTACAGTTGACTTTTTATTGAATGAAATCCAAACTGTTCAATCCTTTGTGAAATCAAGTCCTTGACCTAAATCAAACCTAATGGATGGATTCCATAGGTGTTATAGGGTGTATTGAATCATGTCCCAAGGTTTGGGAGCATGTCCTGGTCAAAAGTCAAAAGCACAGTTGACTTTTTTCCTCGAAACCCTAACTGTGGTCCTGATGAAATTGAAACTTGTGAATCAAGCTTCCTGGGTCAATCCATTGTTGCAAATGGGTCAATGTAGTATATTGGAGGCCCTCAAATCATGTCTTGAGGTCTTGACTCATGCTTTGTCCCAAAAGTCAACTTAGGGATAATTAGGTCAAATAACCCAAATTCCTGATTTTAGGTAAATGCATCCCCTAGGGTTAAATTGACTTGATGATTGGGTCCATGAGGTCCCTTAGAGTATCTTGGGTTATATTTTAAAGCATTGGCTCATTCCCAGATGAAAATTTTCATCAGAAGGACTCAGGCGACCAAAACCCTAATTTGGTGACACAGGCGATCTTGAGGCTTGATCCACTTGGAATGTTGCAACCTTGTGCTTGATTCTTGATGTGGGGGTCCTCTTGATCTTTTGTGGGTGTTTGAGAGACTAGACAAGTTGAAGATCATGTCATTTCTTAATTGATCCTGTGTCTAAGTGCTCTGAGAGGGCCCAAAATCCTAATCTTTGATTGTAAAGAATGCCTAATAATCCCTGAGGAGATTGATGAGGCATGAGGGTTCATCCATATTGTGATGATGATTTGCACAATGATGGGAAATCTTGGTGGTCAAATTTTGGGGTATGACAGTACCCAATGTCAGAAACCGAAGAAGACTGCTACTGCTGCTCAGACCAACGGCAGAGTGTTTGCTTTGAGTGGTGCAGAAGCTCCAGATAAGGACAACTTGATTCGAGGTACTTGTTTTATTAATAATGTTGAGTTGGTCGCTATTATTGATATTGGTGCTACTCATTCGTTTATCTCGCTTAAATGTGCTAATAGATTGGGTTTGAAATTGTCTGATATGAATGGTAATATGGTAATAGAAACTCCAACTAATGGTTCTGTTACTATTACTTTTGTGTGTTTGAGATGTCCTTTGACGATTTTTGGGAAGAGTTTTGTGATGGATTTAGTGTGTTTACCCTTGCACCAAATCGATGTAATCCTGGGAATGAACTGGTTAGAGTTCAACCGTGTTCACATAAATTGTTATAATAAGACCATAGAGTTTCCTGGGTTTGGTGATGGTGGGGAATTGATGTTCTTGTCTGCTAAGCAAGTAGACGAACTTTTGGAGGACGAAGCCTTGGTGTTTGCAATGTTTGCATCATTGCAGGTTGATCGTTAAGCTGCGAGTGTCGAATTACCTGTTGTCTGTGAATTTCCAGATGTGTTTCCAGATAACATAAGTGATTTGCCTCCAGAACGTGAAGTAGAGTTTGCAGTGGACTTAATACCAGGCACGAGTACAGTGTCAATGGCTTCTTACCGGATGTCCGCTTCGGAGTTAAGTGAATTGAAGAAACAATTAGAAGAATTGCTTGAGAAGAGGCTTGTCCGACCAAGTGTTTCTCCATGGGGTGCTCCTGTGCTGTTGGTGAAGAAGAAGGACGGAAGTATGAGGTTGTGTGTTGATTATCTACAGTTGAATAAAGTGACTATTAAGAATAAATATCCACTTCTGAGAATCGACGATTTGATGGATCAGTTAGTAGGCTCCTGTGTGTTTAGCAAGATTGACTTAAGGTTGAGTTACCATCAGATTCGTGTTAAGCCTGATGATATTCCGAAGACAGCTTTCAGGACGAGGTATGGCCACTATGAATACACTGTGATGCCGTTTGGAGTGTCCAATGCACCTGGTGTGTTCATGGAGTATATGAATCGGATCTTTCATGAGTATTTGGATCAGTTTATTGTGGTTTTCATTGATGATATTCTGATATACTCTAAGTCTGAAGAAGAACATGCTGGGCATTTGAGGATTGTGTTGCAAGTGTTGAAGGAGAAGAAGTTATATGCAAAACTGTCAAAGTGTGAGTTTTGGTTGAAGGAAGTGAGTTTTCTCGGCCATGTGATTTCAAGTGGTAGAATTGTGGTAGATCCGTCTAAGATTGATGATGTGCTACAGTGGGAGACTCCGAAGTCTGCTACTGAGATACGAAGTTTTATGGGATTGGCTGGATATTACCGCAAATTTATCGAGGGCTTTTCTAAGTTGGCATTACCTTTGACTCAGCTAACTCGAAAGGGTCAAGCTTTTATATGGGATATAGATTGTGAAGAGAGTTTTGTGGAATTGAAGAAGAGGTTGACGACCGCTCCAGTGTTGATTTTTCCTAATCAGAATGAATCTTTTATAGTGTATTGTAATGCGTCGAAGATGGGTCTTAGAGGAGTGTTGATGCAGAATGGTCAAGTTGTTGCTTATGCTTCCAGGAAGTTGAGGGTTCACGAGGTGAATTACCCTACACATGACTTAGAGTTGCCAGCTATGGTGTTTGTGTTGAAAATTTGGAGACATTACCTGTTTGGCTCTAAATTCGAAGTGTTCAGCGATCATAAGAGTTTGAAGTACTTGTTTGATCAGAAAAAGTTGAATATGAGGCAGAAAAGGTGGATGGAATTGTTGAAGGATTTCGACTTTGATTTGAATTACCATCCTGGTAAAGCAAATGTAGTGGCTGATGCATTGAGCAAGAAGTCATTGCATATGTCGATGCTTATGGTGAAAGAGTTAGAATTAATTGAGCAGTTCCGAGATTTGAGTTTGGTATGTGAAGAGACTCCTGACAGTGTGAGGTTGGGGATGTTGAAGTTGACTAGTGGCATTCTAGAAGAGATCAGAGTGGGACAACAATCTGACTTGAAGTTGGTTGACCAGTTGACATTGATCAACCAAGGTAACGGAGGTGAATTCCGGATGGATGAGAGTGGTATGATGAGATTCAGAGATAGAGTGTATGTTCAAGATGTTCCAGATATTAAGAAAAGCATTCTTGAGGAAGGACATCGAAGTAGATTGAGTATTCATCCCGGTGATACGAAGATGTACCAGGATTTGAAAAAGTTGTTTTGGTGGTCGGGTATGAAGAAGGATATTGCGGAGTTTGTTTATGTGTGTTTGACTTGTCAGAAGTCAAAGATTGAGCATCAGAAGCCTTTTGGTATAATGCAACCATTGAATATCCCAGAGTGGAAATGGGAGAGCATTTCCATGGATTTTGTGTCGGGGCTGCCGAGAACGGCGAAGGGAAATGATTCGATTTGGGTGATTGTGGATAGATTAACTAAATCGGCTCATTTCTTGCCGATGAATATTAATCATTCTATGCAGAAGTTACCGGAGATGTATATTGAGGAGATTGTGAAGTTGCATGGGATACCTTCGAGCATTGTGTCAGATAGAGACCCAAGATTTATATCGAGGTTTTGGAAGAGTTTGTAAGATGCTTTGGGTACTAAGTTGAGGATGAGTTCTACATATCATCTGCAGACGGACGGTCAGACGGAGAGGACTATCCAATCCTTGGAGGATTTGTTGAGGGCTTGTGTGTTGGATCACGGAGGATCTTGGGATAGCCATTTGTGGTTGATTGAGTTTACGTACAATAATAGTTTTCATGCTAGTATTGGAATGGCACCGTATGAAGCTTTGTATGGGAGAAGATGTAGAACTCCTTTGTGTTGGTATGAGTCAGGCGAGAATGCTGTGCTCGGACCTAAAATTGTGCAGGAGACGACTGAGAAGATTAAGATGATCCAAGAAAGGATGGGAGCTCCGCAGAGTCGTCAGAAGAGTTATCATGATAGGAGGAGGAAAGCTCTTGAATTCCAATAGGGAGATCACGTGTTTTTGAGGGTGACGCCAGTGACTGGTGTGGGTCGAGCTTTGAAGTCTAGAAACTCACTCCACGTTTTGTTAGTCCTTATCAAATATCGCAGAGGATAGGGGAGGTAGCCTATCAGATCACTTTATCGCTGTTGCTTGCGAATTTGCATGATGTGTTCCATGTGTCTCAGTTGAGGAAGTACATTTCGGATCCCTCGTATGTGATTCAGATGGATGATGTACAAGTGAGGGATAATTTGACTGTGGAAGCATTACCTGTGCGGATTGATGGTCATGAAATGAAGCAACTGTGGGGTAAAGACATAGCTTTGGTGAAGGTGTTATGGGGTGGACATGCTGGAGAAAGTTAGACTTGGGAGCGTGAAGATCAGATGAAGGAGTCGTATCCGACTCTGTTCCCTTCAGGTAATTTTCGAGGGCGAAAATTCTTTAAGTGGGAGAGAGTTGTAACACCCCAAAATAAGTATAATATTTATTTAATTGAATTATTATGATTATTCGGTGTTTTGGTGAATTTTGATGGATATTGTGACGCTTGATGACTTTGAGTGGTGTTGTGGGGTAGCCTTGGGTAAAGGGAATTTTGAGGCAATTAGAATTAGTAATTAATTAGATTATTTTATAATATTACTTAGAATATTATTATTGTTAATTAAAATAATTAAAAGGACCATTAAGGATAAGACGGTAATATTGAGAAGGTTAATTGAGGATAATATGGGTAAATCATAATTAAGGCCCAAGAGTTAGGTTTAACAAAAAGAAAAGTGGAAATTAGGGGAGATATTCTGTGCAACCCAAGAAGTGAAGAGAGAGCTGAGGAAATGAGGCTAGAACACATAGAACGAGAGGATCAATCGTAGAACCCCAAAAATAAGAATCTTTTGCTGGAAAATTCAAGGTATGGGGGTTAATCCGGGTTCATATGTTTGATATGGGTTTAAGATAGAGTAGTTTGTGTGTTCTGTGTTTTATGATGAATTTTCGTATGCTGAATCTGTGGTAAATTTTCGTGCATCTGTGTTGGTCAATTTCTGATATAAATCTGGTACGTGTTGTTGAAATTTCTGTGAAATTTGTGTGAATGATTATCCTTGCTGTGATGAATGCGTAAACAAACCAGATCTGAAATTGAAGGTGGGATTAATGAATTAGGACTTAATAATTAGGAAGAAATTGATGAAAATAATGAAGTAGGATAATGACTTAGATCTGTGATGAATAGAAGCTGTTTTGGGTTCGATTTTGGAAGATTGAAGGTGCTGGAATGGGAAGTTTTTGTTCAGATACGAAATCTGAGTTTTGAGTGGTTCCTGGTCATACGCGTAACAGGGGGAGTATTATGCGTATGAAGGGGACATCCCCAGGGTGTTACGCGTAGCATACGCACCCGTCCCCAGGGCCAGCACAACCCTCTGCCAGTACGCGTAAGGTACACGTAAGGGAATGGTGGTAATACGCGTATGGGATGCCATTACACGTATGGGAAGCTGAGAAGGAAGAGGCATACGCGTATGGGAAGCCGTTACACGTATGGGGTTCTTGGGAAAGGTGCATTACGTGTATGGATTAGCCACTACGTGTAATGGGACATTGGAGGGGAATTTTAAGAAGGAAACCCCTCTGGTGATACACGTAACAAGGAGGTATTACGCGTATAAGAGGCCTGGGCAGGTGGCCCTACGCGTATGATACGCAGGCCAGTGGGCGAGGAATTGAGCCATACGCGTATAGGGCATGGTCATACGCGTATGGGTAGAGCTGTTGACAAATTTGTCCGTTTTTGCGATTTCTGTCCCGATTTCGCTTGTGATGCGGTTTCCTTGAGACGTAAGACTAGGATGAAGTAATAAAACATGAGTAAACTAGTAATGAAGATAAATAGGATAAAATCGGAAATTTTTAGGTGACGAGTATAATAGGATGAATTGTGAGGTATAGTGACGAATTGTGACGAGTGCGAATTGGTGTTGTATAATGATATTTGATGATGATTCGTGGATGATGATGCAACTATGAAGATTTTATGATGAAGATTATTTTGATGATTCACATTATTCATTCATGGCCTAATTAGGACTTCGATCCATTTGGTGGCTTCAATCCCATTGTGTGGATTGAAGTGTTTTGTGACGTGCTCTGGTTCTTGTGTAGAATCGATCCTATTGGTGGGGATCTTTGGAGTGTGATGGCCCAGTGTCCATCAATTATGATGAATTGGTACCACATGCATGAGTCTATGATGTTGCATTTGCATTGCATTATATTGATGTGATTGATTTATTAACGACGTTGTGAATGATTTGATGATGTTTGTGCTTATGCTTTATCTTTTGCTTATATCCTATATATTGATTCATGATTACTCACCCTGCATGTTTGAATGTTGCCTCCACGTGGGTAACGTGCAGGTTATCAGGCTTAGGTTTCTTGGCGCAAGAAGATTTAGCTTTTGAAGTATTTTATTTCTCCGTCGATTAGAGGGTCTTGCTCTAATATGTAACATCGGGTCGGGATGTTTGAGTCGAACGATTATGTTATTTTATTTGTTGGCATGAGGATGTTTATGATGTTTTGTTTAAGAAGTTTTGGATTATAAAATTGTTGTAAATTTTGATTTTCGCTGCGTGATGTCTAAACAAATTAATGATGGTAAAACCCGTGTTACCGAGCGGGTGGTTATTTGATGATTTATGACGTAATGTGATGCCCTTTTTGGGACTGTATTCTGATAAATAATTGCATTTATTCGTGATGTTTGTTGGGTAAAAAAAAGGGTGTTACAAAGGAGGCATAGATGCCATCACCAACTCAGCAGCTACTCATGTACCTGATTATCTGTACTTCTGATGATCATAGACGCCACAACAACAAATAGGGGGTGAGAATACATCTAGCAATTATTAACGGTGATTAACAACAAGACAAGATAGTAATCACAAATATAATAGGATTCTCAAATCACACTCAATGCACAATCAAACAGATCATACTGCAGATGTAATGCAATGCCACCATCTCCATATCATATGCATGTGGTACCAAAATCACTGGGATCATAGGTATGTTACTGATATTCCCATGTCTTTAGTTCCTCTTTGAACTGTGTCCCTCTCTAGACATTAGACCGCCATAGTCCCTCTATGAACTAGGACATCACTGGACCGAAGTCCTACGAATCTCCTAAATACATGAATACATGATCACAACAACAAAACATACAACAAACTCATCATCTCAAAATCATAACAAAATACAAGTCTCAATCAATCTTAAATGGTTCCACTCTTGAACCTATAATTCTCTATACTCGGCCATCATTGTAATCCCTCTCTGGATTACTAACTCAAAACGGCATTCAAGGCCATCCCTATAATCCCTCTATGGATTACTAACTCAAAACGTCATTCAAGGCCATCACTGTAATCCCTCTTTGGATTAATATACTCAAAATATATTTTCAAAAACAAAATAATTATTTATCATAAAAGGTAAAGTTATATTATTACCAATTGTCATCAACTCATCACACTTCTTAAATACACAAAAATACTCAAGGACCCATAGTTTATCAAAACTCATTATTTCTCAAAAACTATCAAAAACTCGTATTTTCTCAAAATCCTTAAAAAACTTCACGAGTAATAACTCTACTTAGGCAAAGACAAGTAACTTCCTCAATTTGCTCAAAAATAACCCTAAGGTCAACAAAGGAACTCTAAAACCACAAAATACTCCACAATGCCATCGAAAGGCTTCTGAACACCAAAAACTCCAACGAATGCTCAAAACTCAGAAAACATAAAAAATACCCAAATAGTCAGAAACACTCAAAATTTTCCAAAAATCGGAAATACTCGAAATTACTGGAAAATCAGGACCTGTCGAAACCGCTTGCGGCCGTCGAGGTCCGACGCCGCTCCCTCGTCAATCGCGACCTTCTGCTGCCACCCCTGGAGCCTGGCACGACTTTCCCTCGGTCGCCTCCTTGTTGCGTGGCCCGCTGCTGCGGCAGCGATCTTCGCGATCGTCGGCCACTGCCGACCCACACTCCCTTCCCCGCCGTCACCACCGCGGCGTGACTCAAATACCCCCTACCGATTTTTCAAAAATTTCCCCAAAAGTTTGATTTTTAAAAATAAGGTTTTCCAGTTTAAGGTTTTCACCAAAAAGTGATTTTTTTTTTATAAAATAGCTTAAAAAAATAAATTCCTTCAATTTTGAGAAAATTTTAGAAAAACAACGACTCAGGAAGAATTTTGGGAAAATATTTCAAATTCCAAAATCACGATAATGGGCAATCAAATGACCCTAACACAGTCGTTCAAAACCCCCGAGGCAAGGTTCAACTCAACATCAACCAAATCAACAAAAGGGATAATAATGCAATAAAACCATATATGAGGTTACCACCTCCAACCATAAGGTATAGTGACCAATAGAGGATTTGTCCCCCACTAAGGTCTATGAGTAACAAAGTTCAACAACAATTTCACATGATTCAATCACATGCAAGAAAACAACTTAGCTCATAATTCATAAAAAGAAAAATTAGGGAAAACTCGTCAATATTCCTAAGGACGCTGATAGGAGGGCATGGAACACTCACTATCCTTCAATCCTGTAACCACCTAAGTGTAGACAATCCCCCCTTACCTCGAATTTGCCGTAAAGTTGATCTCCTTGAAAATCGCTTTGATTTTTTGCTCCCAAACCTTCACGATTCCAAAAAACCTCTGCCTCTTTCACATTCTGAAAAAAATGGAATGTAACCCAATTTTATGGTTTTGGCCCAAATAAATCCAATTCTCTCTTCTACCTTCTACTTTCCATTAATCACAAAATTGGTCATTTCTTTTGTTTAATCAATTCAATAATTATTTAAATCAAATAAATATTTAAATTAAATAAATATTCGATTAAATAATTATTTAATCACAATTCTCCAAATCCTATTATTTTATTTTATTACCAAGAAATTAAGTAAAAATTAAAATAATACTTTTTACTTGCTCTCGCAACTCTTAACTTCGGTAATTAGTAAATTACCAAATTACCCATACACTCCAAAAATACCACAATTTTCATATAAAGGCCAAATCACGCAACAATTAAATAAAATGTTTAAATAGTAAGTTGGGGCGTTACACACTAAGGCAGGGTCTTTCGGTTAAACATACCTTTCTTTTCATGCATCATATACTCCTACAAGATGGCTACATTCTTATCGATGATAGGCGTCCTGATAAAATTATCATCTCATAATGGATTCCCCCTTTCAAAATCTTGTTATCGGAATAAGCTGAGGATAACTTACTTAACAAATTCCCTTTTTCAGAATCCTTTTTCCCATACTAGTCAAAAATGAAGTGTCATTACACTTATACCTGTCTATTTCTCCTACAGAGTTCTAATTTGACTCCTAGGGTTCCTCACTTACCAATTAATTTCTTTTAGGCAAGTAAACACGCGGACGAGTATCAAAAGATTTTGGTTTGGTGATCGCGCTTGATCACTCATACACAAACATGAGGATGTTCATAACTTTGATCCTCCTAGGGTTTTCATATACTTAACCAAACATGTTTCTTAGCATATTATCATGGTATTATGTCAATGTTACAAATATTATCACTTAAAACTACACAACCGTCCATATAAGTGAAAACAAGCATGTATGTAAGGGGTGTAATCAATTATATCAAAATTATAGTCGATTACATGACCATTATGTTTTTTATTTTTCCAAGTCCCAGGGGTGGTAATCAATTACACCAAAAATGTAATCGATTACATGACCATTTTGTTTAAGAAAAACCCAAAATTTTCATGCTGGTAATCGATTACAACAAAAATGTAATTGGTTACAGTCTACGATTTTAAAAAAATCCATGTTTAAACTCAATTTTCCAACAATCAATTCATAATCAACGTTGTTACTTTTTGGATTGGCGACATTATACAAAACATGGTATGAACACATGTTGGACATGATATTCTACCTGGTGTGGCACATCTGGCCCTAACCTCTATTTGTGATGAAATGACACAAGTAGGAACATATGTCTCATCAAGTGGCTCTTGTCTGCAGGACAAAGCTGCTCCTGTTTTGGCGAGTATGCAGCATTGTGCAACAGATTTGTTGCTATCTTTTAGCAATGTATGATGTGATTTGTTTGACAACTTGGATTGAAGATCAAATCAATTTAAATGAATATTTAAATTTGAATTTGAGTTAAAAATAAATTATATCTTTTGGTTGGAGACTTTTGTAGAACAAATCAAATCCAACAATATCAGCTATTATTTTGGACGAGGTCAAATCAAATACCTAAGGAGAAAAAGCCCAGAATGTCATTTCTATTTTAGGAGACTCTTACCTCAAATTTGAGGGTGTGCGCTAGGATTGAATATTTGTGCTAGGGTTTTTATTGAGTCTTTTGTTTGTTTCTTGTACACCACACTATTGCTTAATTCATATCATAAGGCATAATAGTTGATTTATTTAGTTCAGTTGTAATTCAACATTTATCATTGCGTTTATTGATGTTGATCACTTAAGATTAGTGATTAAGAGAAAGTGACAGGTGGTTCTCATATTTAGGGGAAGACCAAAATAGAAAAACACTCAGGGTAGAATTAAAAAGAGGGGCATTGAATAAGGGGCTTGTTTATCTAAGACACTCTGTACTAATTCTAATAAAGAGTGGATTTCCTTTCTTGAGTAGAGTTCCTCATAGATGTAGGTGTTCTTTGCACTAAACTAAGTTAACAATTCTTGGTGTTCCTTATTGTCGCGGCACGAAAAATACCACGAGCACTCACACACTCGAAATGAGATTAAGTAGGGAATCTACTACCGAGATTCACTTTGAAAAGCGTAATGTATATGACTGATGACAATAATGATGCTCTTCAGATGCGCATGAAACGTGGTTCATGCTATGTTTCATGATTGAGTATGCTTTGTTGTGAAGTTTGATTGATACATGAAATGCTATGGTTAATCGGTGTAGTGTTCCACGCCTATGGATATACAACACATGAAATGATCGATCAATGCATGTATGTATGCCAATTGGTGTTGGAATTTTAGGGTAAACAAGGCTTGATTTTCTTTGGTTGAAAGGGTCAAGCGAGGTTAAGTTTTTGACATGTGCCAAGCGAGGTTGGACTTTTGAGGTGTGTGCCAAGCAAAGTTGGACTTTTGATGGCACCAAGCAAGGTTGGACTTTTTAACCTTTAAATGATAAGGTAAAAAGTAGTGTTGGGATTGTAGATGTCTGATTTTGCTTCCTGTGTTATAAGGATTTTTTTATGATGCCAGATTCATGCTACGCGGCATTCCCGATGAATGCAATTATATGCATGGCATGATGCTATGGCAAAGTGACATGATTAATGCATGAGGATGATTTATGCAATGAATTGAGGGTTTCCAAACGTTTTCCTATAGTGGGTAATGGATGGAATGCTTCTTTTTCAAAAAGGCTTTTTGTCAAGGGAAAAGGTCATTTGATTGGAGGTAGTTCCAACATGATTCCTCGACACTCGTTTTGAACTCAACAGTTGTTGATGTGTAGTAGGTTTTTCATTTTGAAGGTCTGGAGAGGACTTGCCCTCTGCAGCCTATATTGCCCTAGTTTACTAGGTCTTTGAATAAATTTGATTCAAAATGAGTTTGGAAACAGCTTTCCATAATATGACCTCGAGATGGCTTGCTCCAATATTTTGAACCTCGAAGCGGTCAACCCCTGATTAACCAATTCTTGGAACGGTTTACCAAGCTTTGAAATTATTTTCCCTAGATTGACCGAACCTTGGAGGGATTTTCCCCTAGCCAACAATGTCTTTAAGTTATTTTCCCTTATTCAGTATAGTCATGAGAGGGTTTTCCCCATATCAGATCCTTTATGGACGATCGAATTCTTTGTTGATTGCATAATTAATTGTTCATTGTTGGAACTTCCTTGATGCTAAGTGTTGACTTGCAGATAAAATTATTCATTAAAAAATGGTAATTTTGATGCAATACTCATGTAGGTTTTCAAATCAAAATCATCATTAAGATGATGTTTCGATATACAACGAATGGGTCAATGATCGGAACACAATGTTGATCTAGACATTTACAATGTGAAAAAATATGCGATCAATACAAATTATTAGCAAAGATCTTTGGAGTTAGTTTAACGCAACATTTCCGTAGTATGCTTTCAAAATAAACCATGCTTCAATTAGGTCTTTCGAGGGTTGTAGCGTGACTTGGCTCACGGTTTTTGTAAAAAAGGATATAAGGCTCAAAATTTAATTTTAACGCAACCATTCTCCTTGATGATCTCCAGTCTTACGTTTATTAATTTGACACACGCATTCAACTTTCAAGAGGGTTTTGAAAGTTGAGATGTGATGGTTCAAAAACTAATACGCATTTTTGTTTGAGGTGGCGGTCACCTACTTTTGTTTGATAGTCAAAAAATTTTGTTTTTGTTAAGGTTTTTTATGACCATTTAATTCTTGATATGGTGGTCTCCTAACCTTGTTTTTTTTGTTGAGGATTTAATGACCTCTTTTTTTTTTCTTTTTATCTGTAATTTTGCTTTGACTGCTTCTTTGAAGATGTCAGTCCACCTGGATGCCCTGATTTTTCCCTAAGTCCTTTTTTTCAAAGGTTTGACTTAGCGGGTTTTCTTTCTTTTCTCTTATTTTATTTTATTTTATTTTGTTGAAAGATTGTGACTTCCTTGTTAATGGTTGGCTGAGGAATAACCATTACAAACTTTTTGGCTTTTCACAACTTCTTTGACACTTCAAGATGTGTGCAAAGAAAAACATGTGGTTGAACCTCTTATTGGAAGGTATGTAGATGGACTGATTCTCTTGAAGATTGAATGCACAATCAAACTATCTGAAAACAACTACCGCGCCCCTAGTTAAGGTTAAGGATTTTTAGTTCCGAAAGAAACACCATCTCCTAGGCTCAAAGTGGTTAACTAGGGACTAACTCCTTAACTCCTTGGTGTTTGGGGATCGAAACAATGCCTTACATTGTCAAAAAAGGTTTTACCCAAAAGCATATCTTAGCAATTTCGGGTATTTTGTTTACATCATCCTCCCTTCAATCTTTTCTAAAACATAACTTTGATAAAGAAAATAAGGTGGAAAAATATTGATATTATTTTTTGTTTTTCGATAAAAAGAAAATGAGTGAATACGAAAGGATTAATTCAAAAGATGCATGATAGTTTCATTAATCTTACCACTAAAAACAACAATGCTTAAAAGCCAATAAGTGTTCAACATGCAAGGAAATTACAAATAAAAATGTTGAAATAGCCAAATTATCACTAGTGTTGAGGATAACCTCTCATGCTTAATTTACTGGCTCTGGGAAGTGCTTCTTGAAGTCCTAACACCCGTATGGGTAAAATGTGTTGGTGTAAGCCCTAGAGGCCAATACTTTTGGTACTTGTATCGAATTACTTATTATTAATAAAAAGCATTTCTTTACTATGATTGTTTTTCCAGAATAATAAACTCCCTAAAATAGCTAGTTCGTTTAATGAAATATTAAGTGTGACTTAATCATTAGATCCCATTAAACATAAGGACACTATTCTTAAAGTATCCGTAGTCGAGCTTTACTGTGAAGTGGGATAACCTTAAAGCATTAAGACTATTATGTAGATAGACTGATGATCACATCTCATGGATCATGGATAATGAGCTATCAAGTCTTAACATAGGTATGAATATTATGAGTAATATTTATATTGGATTGACCCGCTTTGAGAGTACTACATAGAATGTTATGCAAAGTGTCATAAGTTACTCTCACGGTGATAATGGTGTATGCCACCCTTTGACCTGAAACCACTATGGACCCTAGATGTAGAGTCGAATACTTTATTACTGATCTAACATTGTTCGTAATTGGATGACCATAAAGACAGTTGATGGGTACTCCTCAAAGCATGCTGAGGGTCATGAGTGACCTAGATGGAAGTTTCCCATCCTGCATAACAGGATAAATGTCTAAGCGGCCCAACATTAAACTGGACAAGGATGACACGGTATATGCCTTGTGTTCAATATAGACATAAGGGCAAAAGGGTAATTATACACATAAGTACTATCACATAAGGTTTTGTCAGATCACCGGACATTTTGTGACTTGGGTAGCAGTGATGTGTTGCTAGATACCGCTCACTGTTTATTATATTAAATATATGATTTAATATAATTGTCAACGTCACGAGAACCTACAAGGTCACACACATAAGGACAGATTGATGAGAGATAGAATAAATAAGAATTACTGTAAGGTACGATGTACTTGAGAGAATTATGGAACATCGTAAGGTACGATGTACTTAAGTGAAATATGGAACATCGTATAATATAAAGAGTTAATATTATTATTATTATAATAGTTATTAAATATAATAATAATAAAATATGTTTATTATAATAATGTTTTAGAGATTGTCTTAGACATGATAAAAAAGTTGAGAATTGTCCTCAAACATGATAAAAAAGTTGTATGTCTTAGAGACACATGTTCCTGAAGAGGAGCCTCCTAATTCTTCTCCTAAGGATGAAAAAGATGCTTATAAGAATCATGTCGATGATGCCAATGAAATTGCTTACCTCATGCTGGCTACCATGAATTTTGAATTACAAAAGCAACATGAAAACATGGCAGCATTCGATATGATCGAACACCTGAAGATGCTCTATCAAGAGCAGGCAAGGCATGAGAGATTTGAAGTTTCAAAAGCCTTGTTTCAAGGAAAACTAGCTGAGGGAGTCCTAGTAGGTCCCCATGTACTCAAAATGATTAGGCATGCGGAGAACCTTGAAAGATTGGGTTTTCCCCTAAAAAGGAGCTTATGATTGATTTGATCCTGCAATCGTTGTCGGAGAGCTTCAGTCAATTTGTCCTGAATTTCAACATGAATATTATGGACAAAAGTCTTCCAAAACTGCTAATCATGTTAAGAACTGCTGAGTAGAATTTGAAATCAAAAGGGAAGTCTATTCTGATGGTCAGTAATGGAAAGAAGCAGAACAAAAGGCCCACCAAGCAGGGTGGTAAAGAGAAGGGCAAGGAAGTTACCATACCCAAACCTACTGCTCATGCTTTGAAGCCCAAAGGAGGCATAGCAAAGGAGGGAACTTGCTTCTATTGCGGTAAGACCAGACACTGGAAGAGAAACTGCCTAAAGTACCTGGAAGATAAGAAGAATAGAGTGGAGACTTCGACTTCAGATATTTTTGTTATAGAAATAAATTTATCTACTTTTGCCTCATGGGTATTGGATACTGGATGTGGTTCTCACATTTGTACTAATGTGCAGGAGCTAAAAAGGAGTAGAGATTTAGCAAAATGTGAAGTTGACCTACGAGTTGGCAATGGAGCAAAGGTTGCTGCTTTAGCTGTAGAAACTTATGTATTGACTTTACCTAGTGGTTTAATAATTTAGTTAGAGAACTGTTATTATGTACCTACAATTAGCAGGAATATTATTTCCATTTCTTGTTTGCACAAGTTTGGTTTTTCATTCATAATAAAGAATAATTGTTGCTCCATTTATTTGAATGATATATTCTATGCTAACTGCATAAATGAACAATGGATTATATGTCCTTGATCTTGAAATGCCAATTTATAACATTAATACTAAAAGGATGAAACCTAACGAGTTAAATCCAAGTTACCTTTGGCATTGTCGCTTAGGCCATATAAATGAGAGGCGCATCTCCAAACTCCAAAAAGATGGACTCTTGGACTCTTTTGATTACGAATCATATGATACATGTAGATCTTGTTTAATTGGAAAGATGACAAAGTCCCCATTCACAGGAAAAGGTGAAAGGGATAATGATCTTTTGGCTCTCATACATACTGATGTATGTGGACCACTGAACATACTAGCCAGAGGAGGTTTTCAATACTTCATCACATTTACTGATGATTTCAGTAGATATGGTTATGTGTATTTAATGAAACACAAATCTGAATCCTTTGAAAAGTTCAAGGAGTTCAAGAATGAAGTACAAAACCAATTAAGTAAGAATATTAAAACTCTTCGATCAGATCGAGGCGGTGAATATTTAAGCCTAGAGTTTAATGACCATCTAAAAGAGTGTGGGATTCTATCCCAACTCACTCCTCCAGGAACACCATAATGGATGGTGTATCTGAGAGAAGAAGTCGAACTTCGTTAGACATGGTCCGTTCCATGATGAGTCACGCCGATCTTCCATACTCCTTTTGGGGACATGCACTTCTGACAACAACTTACACACTTAACTGTGTTCCATCCAAAAAGGTTTAGAAGACACCATATGAGATATGGAGTGGTAAGAAACAACATATGTCTTACATGAAGATTTGGGGTTGTGAAGTTTATGTGAAACGATAAATTTCAACTAAGCTTGAGCCCAAATCTGACAAATGCTTATTTGTGGGGTATCCTAAGGAAATAAAAGGGTATTACTTTTACAATCCTTATGAGGGAAAAGTGTTTGTCACTGGAACTGGAGTTTTCTTGGAAAAGGACTTTATTTCCAAAGGAATCAGTGGGAGGAAAGTAAAGCTTGAAGAAATTCAACAATCACAAAGCATTGATACACCTATGGAGGAATTAGAGCAGGAATCACAAGTAGTTGTTGAAGAGCAACCTGCTCATGTAAAACAAGACCAACGTAGGTCGAGCAGGATACGTCACCAACCACAGAGATATGGATATCTCGTAACTGATTAAGGTGATGTATTACTCATGGATCAAGATGAGCATGTAACCTACCAAGAGGCCATAACTGGTCCTGAGTCTGAGAAGTGGATAGAAGCCACGAAATCTGAAATGGATTCCATGAACACAAACCAGGTTTGGATCTTGGTAGATCCTCCTATAGGAATTAATCCTATAGGATGTAAGTGGGTCTTCAAAAAGAAGACTGGCATGGATGGTAAGGTACATACCTATAAGGCAAGACTGGTTGCTAAAAACTATAAACAAATTCATGGGGTAGACTATGATGAAACCTTTTCACCAGTTGCAATGCTTAAATCTGTTCGGATTTTACTTGCTATCGCTGCATATCATGATTATGAAATATGGAAGATGGATGTCAAGACTGCTTTCCTTAATGGGAATCTTCTTAAGGACGTGTACATGACACAACCTGGAGGATTTGACATACCAGAAGAAGCCCAAAAGATATACAAGTTACAGCGATCAATCTACGGATTGAAGCAAGCTTCTAGAAGCTAGAATCTTCATTTTGATGAAACTGTAAAACAATATAGATTCATAAAGAATGAAGACGAGCCTTGTGTCTACAACAAGGTTAGTGGGAGCATGATCGTCTTCATGGTATTATGTGTGGATGACAAATTACTCATTGGAAAAGATGTCCCTACCTTGCAACAAGTGAAAACTTGGTTAGGGAAATGCTTTTCTATGAAAGACCTTGGTAAAGCAGCTTATATATTAGGAATCAGGATCTATAGAGATAGATCACAAAAACTGCTTGGCCTACGTCAGAGTACATACATAGACAAAGTGCTGAGATGCTTTAATATGCATGATTCCAAGAAAGGATTCATACCTATGCAACATGGCTTGTGTCTATAAAAAACACAATCCCCTTCAACTAAGGAAGAAAGGGATCACATGAATAAGATTCCATATGCATCTGCAATAGGATCTATCATCTATGCCATGTTATGTACTCGACCAGATGTCTCGTATGCTTTAAGTGCAACGAGTAAGTACCAATCTGATCTCGGTGATGCTCATTGGGTAGATGTTAAGAATATCCTTAAGTACTTGAGAAGGACTAAGGATTCATTCTTGGTATATGGAGGTCAGGAAGAGCTTGTTGTAATTGGATACAATAATGTTAGCTTCCAGACAGATAAGGATGACTTCATATAGCAATCTGGTTATGTGTTCTTCTTAAATGGTGGCGTTGTGAGCTGGAAAAGTTCAAAGCAAGAAACAGTTGTTGATTCTAAAACCGAGGCCAATACATTGTTGTCTCAAATGCAGCAAATGAAGCTGTTTGGATCAAGAAGTTCATTAGTGAGCTTGGCATAGTCCCTAGCATTGTGGATCTCATTTATCTCTATTGTGATAATAATGGTGCTATAACACAAGCTAAGGAGCCTAGATCTCACCAGCGATCCAAACACATACTTAGGCATTATCACCTCATTCGAGAGATAATAGATCGGGGAGATGTGAAAATATGCAAAGTACCTATAATTGACAATGTTGCTGATCCACTAACAAAGCCTTATGCGCAGCAGAAGCATGATGGCCATACTAGATTTATGGGTATTAAGGGTATGCCTGATTGGCTCTAGTGCTAGTGGGAGATTGTTGGTGTAAGCCCTAGAGGCCGATACTTTTGATACTTGTATCGAATTACTTATTATTAATAAAAGGAATTTCTTTATTATGGTTGTTTTTCCAGAATAATAAACGCCCTCTAATAGCTAGTTCGTTTAATGAAATATTAAGTGTGTCTTAATCATGAGATCCCATTAAGCATAAGGACACTATTCTTAAAGTATCTGTAGTCGAGCTTTATTGTGAAGTGGGATAACCTTAAAGCATTAAGACTATTATGTAGATAGACTGAGGATCACATCTCATGGATCATGGATAAGGAGTTATCAAGTCTTAACATAGGTATGAATATTAGGAGTAATATTTATACTGGATTGACCCGCTATGAGAGTACTACATAGAATATTATGCAAAGTGTCATAAATTACTCTCATGGTGATAGTGGTGTATGCCACCCTTCGACCTGAAACCACTATGGACCCTAGATGTAGAGTCGAGTACTTTATTACTGATCTAACATTGTCCGTAACTGGATGATCATAAAGACAGTTTATGGGTACTCCATAAAGCATGCCGAGGGACACGAGTGACCTAGATGGAATTTTCCCATCATGCATAACAGGATAAATGTCTAAGGGCCCAATATTGAACTGGACAAGGATGACACGGTATATGCCGTGTGTTCAATATAGACATAAGGACAAAAGGGTAATTGTACACACAAGTACTATCACAAAAGGTTTTGTCATATCACATGACATTTTCGTGACTTGGATAGCAGTGATGAGTTGCTAGATATCGCTCACTGTTTATTATATTAAATATATGATTTAATATAATTGTCAACTTCACGAGAACCTACAGGGTCACACACATAAGGCCAGACTAATGAGAGACGGAATAAATAAGGAACATTGTAAGGTATGGTGTACTTGAGAGAATTATGGAACACCGTAAGGTACAGTGTACTTAAGTGAAATATGGAACATCGTATAATATAAAGATTTATTATTATTATTATTATTATTATTATTATAGTTATTAAATATAATAATAAAACATGTTTATTATAATAATGGTTATTATTATATTATTATTATTATTATTATTATTATTATTATTATTATTATTATTATTATATATGGTGCACTTAAGTTGGGCTTTTTAGCTTGCAGCCCACACAAGTGGTTATATAAATACAACCCGTGTGTAGAAGCTTTCTGAACTTGATGAAATTCAGTTGGTGAAACCCTAGCTGTATATCTCTCTTTTTCTCTCTCACTTAAAGCCTTCAATCGTAGTAGCTGGCACTGAGATTGAAGGAATCTGTTCGTGTGGAGTGAGTAGAGGCATTGTCCATCATACATTGCTCGTGATCACTCCTTCAATTCAGAATCAAAGGTTTCGTCACCACAAGAGGTAACCATTCTATCACTGATCATGACCATTCGTAAGGATCACTAAAGGGAAATTTTATTTTTCGCTGCATTTTGGATCGCGATTTCCCTTCAAAAGGATCATTCACCATATTAGGGCCATCTAAGAAATTCAACTGCCTATTGTTGATTAGCTTTTGCACCTTTTTTTTAAAGACCTTACACCCCTCGATTGAGTGCCCCACTGCTCCATTATGAAACTCACACCTGGAATTTGGGTTGTACCAAAGAGGAAATGGAAATTTCATAGGTCTAGTCTCTTTGGGATTCATTGACGAGGTTTGGACCAAATAAGACCATAATTTACTGTATGTCACTGGGATTAGGTCAAATTAACAATTCTCTCCTTCTTGGTTATTTGGAGGCCTAAGTTAATTCTAACACCGATGTTGATTGTTTCGATTTTAAGCCTGTTGATTTTGATGTCGACGCTGACGCGGATCCTTAGCCTGCTAATTTTGTGGTCTTGACCACTTTTGCTGGTACTGAGGACCAGGAAGTAGTGGTTACTGGCATTGAACAACCCTTGCATATAAATGCTGATGATAAGCCACCAGAGACAGTGCTTGCGGAGCTTGGTGAGTTTCCTAGATTGTATCAGTTTCATCTTGCTCTTCCTTTTGGAAGTTTCTAAGGGATTTATTCTCACACTACTATGGAAAACACCTCTCATAACGGTTGGAAAAGAGATACAACCACGTATGACCAACCGTTGTGAGATAAGGTGTGATCGTATGTATGATTCTTTCCACCACGGTTGTGCGACCGTGATCATAAATCAAGTAGTTCACATCCTATCACAACATTTAATTTAAACAACCATTGTTTATGTCTCAACCTACCACAACTGTTACTTTAAACAACCGTTGTTTTATGTATTTTAATAAAAAATGCAGCAGTAGAACAACAACAACAACAATAACAAGAATAACAAAAACAACAATAACAACAAGAACTACAACAAGAACAACAAGAACAAGAACAACAACAAAAACAACAACAATAACAACAACAACAAGAACAACAACAACAACAATAACAAAAACAACAATAATAAAAACAACAAGAACAGCAACATAAACAACAACAAGAATAACAAAAATAACAACAAGAACAACAACAACAAAAAGAACAACAAGAACAACAACAACTAACATTACTAACTTGAATCCATGTTTTCCTTGTCTCATTCTAATTGGAGAAGAGGTGATGTAGTTCTGAAATTTGTTAATGAAAGAAATGATGTTTCCGAGTTTTGTTTATGGAAGAAATGATGTTATCGAGTTTGGTTTAGGGGAGAAATAGAGTGTCATAAATGGAAGATGATGTTTGGAGGTAGAAGATGAAGTTTGTCTAAGTTGGAAGTTCATCTAAGTTTTAGGTTTCACACGGATCACTAATGGTAGTGTCTTGAGTGTTGATATTCACTAAATAAACAACAAATATTTCTTTAAGGACGATGAAGAAACTCAATAAACATGCTTATATTTCCCCATGATCCATAGTGACTTTTCACCACAGTTGGAAGTTCCAACCGTTGTAAAAAGTCGGTTAAAAATTATAAAAAAAAACTTTAGGTTCTAGGATTCAAACTCATGACCATGCACCAATTTTCACCACGGTTGGATTTTCACCACGATTGGAAGTTCCAACCGTGATAAAAAAATGGCTTAAAATTAATAAAAAAAAACAAAATTGTAGGTGCTAGGATTCAAACTCATCACTAGGCACCACTTTTCACCACGGTTGGAAGTTCCAACTATGGTGAAAAGTGGCTTTAAAATGAAAACAAAAGGAAAATGCCTAAGTGAATATATTCTACATGGTGGATACTTTGGCCAAGGTGAAATGGCGTTACGAAAGGTACTTTTTGTAGTAGTGTCACTAGTATGGCTGCTTGAGGCGCCTTGGATTTTTCCGCTTTAACGATCGTTCTCGATGCGTTCTCCAATTATCACCAAGCCGGAGAAACCTGATGACGCACTTCCTCTCATTATTTTGAAGTATAGGCCATGCAAGGTATCCATAAACATATCAACTAGCTCCCTATCCAACATTGGTGGTTGAACTTTACCAACCAAGTCTCTCCTTCTTTGGGCGTACTCTTTGAATGACTCATTATTCTTCTGAGTAAGATTTTGCAATTGAGTACGGTTCGGAGCCATATTCGTGTTGTATTGGTAATGCTTCAGGAATGCCATAGCCAATTCTTTCCAGGTGTGGACGTTGCTTCGCTCTAATTGCATATACCATTCCAATGTCGCCCCACTAAGACTATCTTGAAAACAGTGGATAAGAAACTTATCGTTGCGAGAGTACAAAACCATCTTCCAAAAATACATCGTAAAATGAGTCTTTGGACAACTAACCCCTATGCACTTCTCGAAATTCGGTATCCTGAACTTTGGATGAATTACCATGTCTGACATTAAGCATGTAACACCCTTCTAAACCCCGTGGAAATATACGTAAATAATCAGAGTAAATTACCATGCATCTCAAATAAGGGTGTCACATATAATTCAAAACATCACACATACACCTGTCATACTCATTAACACTTAAAATAATTTCATGGATTTCACATCTTTTCACTTAGCATGTAGCAGCAGAATTACTTCAATCATAATAAACATAATAAAAGTCTCATGATTAACTCATTATAAATCATCACTTAGGCATAAAAGCCAATACTCCACAAAATTCAAATAAAAATAACAACATAAAGTAGAGTACATAAAGTATCTCTCAAAATATGAAATTGAAACATCCTAGTGTTACATGATCTGAGCACGACTCGACCCAAAATAAATAAATAAACTAGAACAAGCTACTCCAACGGCTACCTCGAACTAGAAGCAACTCTACTCTTCGGTACCTGAGCGATGTCGTATAAACATCATTCCAACAGAAGGGTGAGAATTCACATAATTATCGAAATCATAAGATAATATATAATATATAACATACAAGCCTAACATAATTGTTCTGGACCGGGCAGGGCTTCCTGCCCTTAAGGATCAGGCCCAATCCATTATAGTTGACGAACAGGCCCAATAGGCACAATATAGCCGTTGGGCACAATATAGCCATTGGGCATGTCCCCTTCACGCGCAGAGTAGTTCACGCGACCAACTGCCTCCCCGGATATCACAGAAACAGTTAGTCCAAGTCAAAAGGCCATGCGCCTTGCCCTCCATCTGGCAATCCCTCATTGGTAGATCAGGCGCTTTGCTCGCCAGAAATCCACCTATAAATATCCCCTCGCTTGAGAGGGACAGGTATCTAAAATCATATACTTGACATCTCTTACTTTCTTTTCCCTTTTTTTGACCAAACACTTACTTTGACATCGGAGTACCTTGCAGGTACCTCCACCTCTTTTTCCTCTCCTACGAGCATCAACTCCTGCCCTACACGAAGGCCGCGACGATCTCCTTCTGGTCCTCTCCGATCAGTGGAGCCGTCTGTGGGAAACAGCTCCCCCGTCTTTAACCAAGATTCTCTCTTGCTCAACAAAGACAAAAGCTTTATCTTTTCAAATCTCAGATCGACATGACTTTCATCAAGAACGATGTTCACCAAGACTCCGTGGCCCCTACGACCAACAACAACAGCGACCATGCTTTCGTCGGGCATATCCCACAGGAAAGTGACCGAAGAGACGGAAGGCCTGCTTCCCTGAAACCCGACGAACCAAAGCCACGGGCACCAGCCGTGGATCTCACCTTCGAGCCCATCCCAGTTCCTCAGGATGCTGATTCGAGCACCACAGCGCTCATCGCATCTCTTAACAACTCAAACCTCCTAATCCTCCAGCAGGGAGAGAAGCTCAATGCTCTCGAGCATATCCTCCAGGAACGTCTTGCTTCAGAAAAACTGACGAGTCTTTCCCCACGTCCACGGACTCCCTCGAAACAAAGACGCGATAGTCTCTCCCTAGAGAGGAAACGGTCAAGATCGAGGAACCCTACACCCGATCTAGCGCGACGATACCATCAGTCTCCCCCGCGAAGACCCAGGCACTCCCCGGTTTCCAAGAGGTCTCGACACGCGGATAAGTACGATCACCGACACACCCGCAGACGTTCTCCTCGCCGAAGTCAAAGCCGCGGTCACAGCCGTTCCCGTTCGCTCTCTCCTAGTTCCAGCAGTGACAATGACGTTCACAGCCCGTTCACAAGAGACATCCTGGACACTCGAATCCCCCGCGGATTGGAGAAACCACCCACGTTGACAACCTACGATGGGACGATTGATCCCCGCGAGCATATCGAAAATATAGAAGCTATGCTCCAATATCACGGTGTCTCCAGGGCTATCAGATGCAAAATGTTCCCCATCACCTTGAGAAAGGGAGCGATGACGTGGTTTAAACGACTTCCTCGCGGATCCATCTCTTCGTGGAGGGAGTTGAAGAGCCAGTTTGCCCGACATTTCACAGCTTCCCAACGACACCCTAAGTCGGAGGCTACGCTGGAGGCCATTATACAAGGCAGGGATGAATCCCTGCGGGCGTACATTGAAAGATTCAACAAAGAAGCGGTGGAAGTCCGAACAACGGATCACATGAAAAAGTACCTCCTCGAAAAGGGTCTCTGACCCAAAAGTGATTTCCATAAGGCAGTAGGGATCGAGGCTCCCCGGACACTGACGGAACTCCTTCGCAAAGCTGAGGACTACATCCGTTACGAGGAGAAGGAGGTCGCATTCCATGCACGGGACTTAAGAGATCGCGAAGCACCCCGGGCATCAAAAAAAGACGAGCCGGAATCATCCCGGCAAGGGAAAGAGAAAAGGCGCGATGAACGTCCTCGCGAAAGCAAAGGGCCAGCTGGCCGATTCACCTTGCGAGAGCGCATTCTCTCTGACTGCATTAGCATAGAATTTAAACAAGGGGGTGTCAGGTTCCCTAAACCGACCACGTCCAAAGGAAACGTCGACAAAAGCAAATACTGTCATTTCCATCGTAGTCACGACCACGTGATAGAAGATTGCGTGCATCTTAAGGCAGCAATAGAGATCCTCATCAAAGAAGGTCACCTAAAGCAATACGTGAAGAAGGGAGAGTCCTCCCGACGAGACACATTTGATACGAAGAAAGAGGCAGAATCAACCCAATCCAGTTCTCCCCCACAGGTCGCAATGGCCGTCAGCCGACCAGAGGACTTCTTCGTTCCTGACCACCTCAACCCGACTTCCTAGGCATTCATCCACAGCATCTGGGAAGCCTTTCCTACAGCCATGGTCATCTCATGTGGGGGTACCACGAGCTTACAATAGGGTCCATCAAACGAAAGTTTGAACAGCTGATAGACAATAGCCCCGAGCAGTTGTACACGATCGGAAAGGGTAAAGGGCGTTCACAGCCGATCATGTTTTACCGAGAAGAACTCCCCGAAGGATCACCAAATTCCCATATACCTCTGCTGATTAGGGCCAAATTATCCTCTACCGATGATCGAAGAATCCTGGTCGACCAGGGCAGTTCCGTGGACATCATGTATTCCAACCTGTTCTGCGCATTGAAACTGAATAAGTCTAACCTCTCCCCATACGTAGGATCGGACCTCCAAGGATTCAACGGGACAACAGCCCGACCTTGGGGTTACGTGGAGATACCAGTTACTTTTGGCGAGGAAGAGGCATCTCGGACAATCAAAACGCAGTTCTTAGTCATTGATTGCCCGTCGCTTTATCAGTGTATCCTCGGCAGGCCAACTCTTGCCGAACTCATTGTTGTCCCCTCTACGGTCCACCTCAAGCTCAAGTACTATACTGAGAAAGGACACGTCGTAACTCTGCATGGCGACATCGAGGCTGCTCACAGATGCTTTGAGGCTGCAACAAAAGGACAGAATCAGATCGCGACGACGGCAAAATTAGCAAAGCGCCCAAGAGAAGGTGAGGTTCCAGCTGAAGTTGGCCATCCAGACAAAAAGCCCACGCTTCCCGTGCATATCATCGACCTCGACAACAGGCTTTCTGAAGATGGAAGAGAAGATCGTGACGAAGACAAAAATTCAGGAGTAACAAGCTCCCCATCTCCTGCACTTCTGCGACCAGTCCCAGATGGGGAATTCGAGATCATCACCTTCAGCAATAACCCCAACAGGGGAATGAAGATAGGCGCTGGTCTCCCCGAAGAGGTCAAGAAGGAGTTGAAGAAATGTCTTGACGACAACGTCGACCTGTTCGCCTGGAGTGCGGCAGATATGCCCGGCCTTGATCCAGAAACTGCATGTCACCACTTGACAATCAATCCAGCTGCTCGCGCCATTGCCCAACGAAGAAGAAAGCAATCCGAGGAAAAGGCACAAGCTGCCGAAAAACTTGTACAAGACCTCTTAGAGGCAAAATTTATTTCCGAGGCCAGGTATACGGCCTGGCTCTCAAACATTGTACTTGTAAAGAAAAGTAATGGAAAATGGCGCATGTGCATTGATTACACCGATCTCAATCGGGCTTGCCCGAAAGACGCTTATCTGCTACCGAGCATAGATAAACTCGTAGATAATTCTGCAGGTTTCAAGTCTTGTCCTTCATGGACGCTTATTCGGGATACAACCAAATCCCAATGGAAGACGAGGACAAGAGGTACACGGCATTCATGACCTCCTCGTGGAACTATTACTATAACATAATGCCCTTTGGACTAAAGAATGTCGGGGCCACATACCTGCGCATGATGAACAAAGTCTTCCGTTCAGAAATTAGGGACATGCTCGAAGTATATATGGATGATATGATCGTAAAATCCCAAGAGGAATCCGATCATACCACCCACTTACAAAAGGTGTTCGACCAAGCTCGAAAATGTAAGATGCGTTTCAATCCAGAAAAATGCACCTTCGGCGTACGAGCAGGAAAATTCCTCGGGTTTTACCTCACTGAAAGAGGAATAGAAGCAAACCCAGATAAATGCCGAGCACTCATGGAGTTCCCCACTCCGTGGTCGAAGAAGGCAATACAGACCCTCAACGGGATGTTCGCGTCCCTTGCCCGCTTCGTGAGCAAATCCGCCCAGCACGCCCTGCCCTTCTTCAAATTACTCCAGAAGGAATCAAATTTCGAGTGGACGGACGAATGCGAGCAGGCCCTTGCCCATTTCAAACAAGCTTTGTCTGAGCCTCCAGTATTGTCCCGACCAGACCGGGGGGAAACCATATACCTGTACCTCTCCGTGGCCAACGAAGCAGTAAGCGCAGCACTTATTCGAGAAATGAACGACGGGCAGAAACCCATCTATTTCACTAGCAAAGCCCTGCAGGGACCCGAAGTCAGGTACACGCAAATAGAACGAGTGGCCCTTGCTCTCATAGTCACCGGGAGGAGACTCAGATATTACTTCCTGGCGCACACCATCATCCTCAGAACTGACCAGCCTATTAGGCAGCTGTTAAGCCGACCAGATATGGCGGGCAGGATGCTAAAATGGTCCTTTGAATTGGCCGAGTTCGACATTCACTGCGAGGGGAGGAAAGCCCTCAAGGCACAGGTCCTGGCCGACTTCGTGGTAGAAATGACTCCGGAACTATCCCCTCCATGAGGGACACGGAGGTGGATCGTTTACGTGGATGGCGCATCGAGCCCCTCGGGCAGCGGAGCAGGAATTATCCTCGAGAACGAGGAAGGGACCCTGATCGAAGTATCCCTGGTCCTTTCGTTCAAAACATCCAACAATCAAGCCGAGTATGAAGCCTTCCTCGCAGGATTACGACTGGCCAAAGACGTCGGCGCGAAAGAAATAAAAATTTGCACTGACTCCCAGCTCATAGCGGCCCAAGTACGGGGAGAGTTCCAAGCAAAGAACGACCAACTAGCCGAATATTTGGCAATGGTAAAAGAAAAAATAGCGGAGTTTGAAGCATGGGAAGTACAACACGTCCCGCGCGAGCAAAACTCCTGAGTAGACATCCTCTCTAAACTAGCCAGCACCAGGAAAAAAGGTGGGAACAAATCCATCATACAAGAAATGCTGGCCCGCCTGAGCATTGTAAAACCCGACCTGCTAGATGTTACGTCATCGGAGATCCCCTTTGTTGGATGACCCCGGTGTACAATTATCTCACCAAGGGGAAACTCCCCGAGGACAGTAAGGAGGCCAACGTAACTAAGCGACGATCCTGTTCGTACGTACTGGTCGAGGACAAATTATATCGACGAGGATTTTCCATCCCCCTGTTGAAATGTGTCGACGAGGCCCAGGTCCCCAAAATCTTACAAGAGATCCACGAGGGCATCAACGCACAACACCTAGGGGGAAGATCCCTGGCTCGAAAAGCTTTGCGCATAGGATATTACTGGCCAACCATGCAACACGACGCCAAAGAACATGTACAAAAATGTGACCGTTGCCAACGCCACGGGGACATGCATTTGGCACCACCCAACGAGTTGAAGACCCTCTCCTCGCCATTGCCGTTCGCCTGGTGGGGGATGGATATCCTAGGCCCCTTTACAATGGAATCTTATCAAAATAAATTCCTAATCGTGGCCGTCAACTATTTTAAAAAGTGGATTGAAGCCGAAGTGCTCGCCAAGATCACAGCCTTCAACATATTGCGTTTCTACAAAAGGAACGTCCTCGCCAAATTCGGGTACCCCAGGCCCTCGTAACCGACAACGGAACCCAATTCACAGACAGAAAATTCCAAGACTTCGTCGCCAAATTGGGAACAAAACAACACTTTACTTCGGTCGAGCATCCCCAGACCAACGGGCAAGCGGAGGCCGCGAATAGAGTAATCCTACGCGGATTGAAGTGAAGGCTAGGCGAGGCCAAGAAAAGGTGGGTCGAGGAGCTCCACAGCGTCCTCTAGGCATACAGAACAACACCCCACTCTACCACCGGGGAAACCCTTTTTCGACTAGCGTATGGAACAGAGGCGGTAATACCGGTGGAGATAAGGGAACCCTCCAGAAGGACAGAAGTTCCCCTCGACGAAGAAATGAACGATGAGGCTCTACGCGAGGAGCTCGATCTGGTCGAAGAAATAAGATCAGGGGCTGCTCTCCGCGAGGCCGCATTAAAGCAACAAATAACGTTGCGGCATGACGCCAGAGTCATAAAGCGCGATTTCCCCGTAGGCAGTCTGGTCCTGCGCAGAAACCAGAAGGATTCGCGCGAAGGGAAACTGGCAGCAAACTGGGAAGGACCTTATAGGGTCAAGTCCAAAACGGGCACAAGAGCATACTACTTAGAAACATTGGACGAAGAACCACTTGCTCGACCATGGAACGCTGAAAAACTCAAGCAGTACTACAGCTAAATCCTTCAACGTAAGGCCAGACATAATCACACCCAAAATGGGGAGATTTGCGCGGCCATCGTATCATGCCCTGGTGAGGCATGACATGATTACAACGATGGCCAGTTTCTGCTTATTGTACAAGCAAATCCTATGCACAGCGGGGATACCTCGACCGAGCTCTGCCGTTGCAACACCATTTCAGGCAGGACATCCAGCTCGCGATGGGAACAGTCCAAGTCTATGAAATTAGTACCTCAAACGAAGTACTAGTTTCATCACGGGCAAAACCACATTGCCCTCCTCGACAAGTTTGTAAACTCTCCGAGCACAAATCAACAAATAAACCGAGCAAAAACGTCCATACAAAGCTAAGAGTAAAAAACCATAAATATAAGTTATCATCGGCCTCGGCCGGAAAAATGAGTTTTAGGGCATAGACCCTACAAATTCATATAAAAAGGGCACGCAGGCCCACAAAACATGCATACACTAAGTCCTATTCAGCGACTTCACTCTCCTCTTCGGCAGGAATGACCTGACCGTCCACCACCTTGTTGAATAAACCCATCCCATCCGTCGTGAGCTGCACATCAGAGTTGAGGGCCACCATCTGCTCTTTTGCAGCACTGAAGCCGAACTCAGCTGCTTTCAGGTTGTCCTCGCCAAGGAGTCTAATCCTCCTGATCAAGTCAGCCCGCGACTTCAAGGACTTCTCGTCGTCATTCTCGTCCTGAACAACTGAAGTCAAGCCTTCCAATTCAGCGATCCTCGCCTGCAAACTCGCCTTCTCCTCGTCAGCCTTGAGCGCATCTAACTTCAGCTGGGTCACCTCCTTCTGAAGCAACACTTTGGCCTCCTCGTGACCTTCAAACTGTTTTAAATCATTGTACAGCTTGTTATTTTCTGTCTCCAGCTCGGCAATTCTATTCTTGGACGTCACGAGGCTCGCCTGAGTAGCAGCTTCATCATCGGCAAGGACAAGGTACAGTCTGCTTGGTCGCCACGCCCTTGGCACCTACGGTCATCTTCTACTGAACCTTCGCCGCCTGGGACCTCATCAAATGCTCCCGCATGTCGGCCATCATACCTGCGAACACACATAACAAGTCATGACCAAGAATTCAAAGAAATAAAATCAAACAGTGGAGCATACCAAGCAAGGTTATCGCATCATCATCATTATCACACTCGAGGAGAGCCCTACTATTAATATATCTGGTTGCAGTGACGGGCTCCCCGTCATCCCCGATCTCCGTATTCCCATGCCGATCAACCACGAAAGCCGGGGAAAAACTCTCCACGTATTTGTGAAGAAGTCTATACCCCTCCTTATCCGCCGGGCAAAGCTGCTCGTGCTTCACCAGGAACTGTTCCGTTCTGCGCTTAAAGTGGGTATAGACCCATTCCAAAGGAAATATGGAGACGACACCATCCCTCTCCCGACCATTCACTACCACCTTCTCAATGGTCGAGATAGTCCTCTTTGCCTCCTCGGTAATAGGCTTCACGATCAGAAACCTATCCTTGAAGTTGCAAATTGAATCAGAATACGGCCAGAACAACCTACTCTGTTGTTTAAACGAAACCCAACTTTGTTTCGTCCCCGCTGTGCTCCTTTGGATTTGGAAAAGGCAGAAGAAAAGATCTGTGGTCGCGCCGACATTAAGGTAACGACACACTAGCTCAAATGCCCGGATGAAAGCCAAGGTATTGGGGTGAAGCTCAGACGGGCACCAGGCTAGATGGGTGAACAGGGAAACTTAAAAGTCGGTAAAAGGGAGATGCATCTTAGCCTCCGTAAAAGCGAACTCGTACATAGGAAAACGCAATCCTGGGTACGAGGAGCAAATTCTATCATACTCCCCGGGGCGAAATGCTTTCCACGTCCGAGGAGCGTCATCTACACGTCTCTCCAACAAGTCAAATTCTCGTATCTCCTCTGCGGAGAAAGTTGATCGGAACGATAGAGGCTCATGTGCGAGCCAGTCAAGGTCCCCTCATGTGACCTTGATATTTGAATAATCAGCGGGCACACTGGGCCCCTCTTGTGTATCTTGCGTGTCGGGCACAACATCATCCTGGGGTTCAGCCATTTTCACCTGAAAGGCAGAGGAAGAGAAGTGAATTCGACATCCAAGATCAAATCCACCCTTCCACCACTAATCAAGTGAAAGGGCATTGATGAAGCCGAGGACAACCGCGAGCCCGTATAAATTACCTAGCAATCATCAGGAGAGGTCTCCGCGACCAGAACTCGCAGATATCCATACGAGGACGCATACTCACCTCAAAATCACATTAAAGTTCCGAACATGCCTAGTGCTCGACTACAAACAAAATTCTACACTTAACCAGATTCTACAAGGATCTACGCTAACAATTTCTACAAAAATCCTGAAATTCATCATGTTCTTCATGTTCTTCATGAATTTTCCAGAAATTCATGTGTTCATCGAAGAACACGTGAAGTTCAACCGGAAAACATGAAGTTCAACCGGAAAATTCATAAACTCACCGGAGAATCCATGAACAACACCCAGAAAACTGAAGGTTCATAAAAAAAAATCCAGAAAAGGAAGAACAAACTTACAGGAAGAAGAAGAGGTTGACGGAGAAGAGGAGGATCAACGGTGGCGAAGAGGAGCTCCGGCGAAGGACTAGTTGCAGAGCAAATAAGAGCAAGGAGTGAGTACTTGTGAGAATTGTGAAAATAAAACCTTCCTTCACCCTTTTATAACCATTTGATCGTGGGGAATCGTGAAGGTCATCATAGCCTATGCGGCCCTAGGACTGACAAAAGCCATAAATGCTCACCACGTGTCACAAAAACTCTTCGCCTGGCTTATTGCAGAAAATACACCCAAGTCCTTGGCTCCCACGAGCAAGTATCCTCATCAAAACGAACGCATCCGTGCAGGGCTGCTCGGCGAAAAACATCAATCTCTGCGAGCACGCTACAAACCTTGATCGACATTCAGCGTAATCATCAAACGACCACATCTGGTCGGGCACGAATGGGACACTCCACGCGAGCAACCACTTCCCCGACGGTAAGGTCGTAGTCACAGCTATCTAAAGTCATTACTCTCCAGCAGAGCAACGACTTGGGGGGCTCCTGTTCTGGACCGGGCAGGGCTTCCTGCCCTTAAGGATCAGGCCCGATCCATTATAGTTGACGAACAGGCCCAATAGGCACAATATAGTCGTTGGGCACAATATAGCTGTTGGGCATGTCCCCTTCACGCGCAGAGTAGTTCACGCGACCAACTGCCTCCCCGGATATCACGGAAACAGTTAGTCTAAGTCAAAAGGCCACGCGCCTTGCCCTCCATCTGGCAATCCCTCGTTGGTAGATCAGGCGCTTTGCTCGCCAGAAATCCACCTATAAATATCCCCTCGCTTGAGAGGAGCAGGTATCCAAAATCATATACTTGACATTTCTTACTTGCTTTTCCCTTTTTTTTGACCAAACACTTACTTTGGCATCGGAGTACCTTGCACATACCTCCACCCATTTTTCCTCTCCTACGAGCATCAACTCCTGCCCTACACGAAGGCCGCGACGATCTCCTTCTGGTCCTCTCCGATCAATAATGATTCTCACACTTCAAAAAGCTTCATCAACAATTTTATCACTCAAGTAGCGAACCATTCACAAGTACATACTCACAACTCCATAATTTCATCAATTCATCAATTTCACATATTGCACATAATCTCATATCACAAACATATACACAATGCGACTCAATGCAAGTCTCAATGCAACTCATGCATGTGGTATCAAACACTTGTTATTATTTTTTGGTTTTTACATTAAACCGGGTCCGTTCCCTAGACCAATAACATACAAAAAACTCATTCCCTAAGCTTTCAAACTCCGCTCTAGGTTTGGGACAAGTCACTATCTCCCACGGAACTAACAAGCATTGCCTCTTGACACAAATAATGCGTGTGCAAATTCAACAATCATATGCAATTAAGACTATACTCAAATCTTAATATTCATGCATATCTTCAATAATTCATCACACTTGAATTACCACATAATTGCACATATAAATACATTTTCAAAAATCATGGCATTCTTACTCCAAACATGACCACCACACTTAGCAATTAATACACAAGTATCAACACAATCCAATCTCAATTCACCAAAACACACATCACCAATTCAATATAATATATTTAATTCATCATCAAAAATTAAATCTAATAATTCATAT
The DNA here is from genome assembly GCA_022829125.1 of Lathyrus tuberosus. NCBI lineage: Eukaryota > Viridiplantae > Streptophyta > Magnoliopsida > Fabales > Fabaceae > Lathyrus > Lathyrus tuberosus. The sequence goes on along the minus strand of JALAZF010000982.1, from coordinate 320,555 downwards.
GATAATTAAAAAGAATTATCAATCATTAAATAAAAATGTATTATTAATATTATTATTAATTATACCAGTGAAACAAAATATATAATTAAACTAAATAAAAGAATTATTAATTAAAGTATGAATCTAATTTAATAAAAAGGAGTATTACTTTTCTTCACTTAATGCTACAGGATTATTAATAAGATGGTGAGGCACTACAGTTCATTAATATATAAAATATATTACTTTCATATTCTATGCTACAAGCCATATATTACATATACACTAATTTACTTTATGAGCCTCATGTTACCATTCATTAAATAAACTACAATGCTACAGTGGCATAATATATGGTATCACTTTTCACCTCAATTAATTTTCGCTACAGCACATAAAGAAGGAAGCACATTGTTTTGCTACAAGAACATTATCATGCTTTCATATTAATTATTAATGAAATAGAAGGAAAGGTACTTCAACTCATGATAAAGGAAAAAAGGTCACATTTCCTAATTTATCATTTTAGTCTTCTATGCTACAGTGAGTGATAAAAAGAAAATTCCACCTTTCATTGCAAAATGATCATGCGCTACAGGACATGAAGAGGAAAAGGTTCACATTATATTATCCTATCATTTTTCGCTACAGGGCATGTGAGTTAAAGAATCACCTTGCCTTTTTTTCTATTTCCTTGCGCAACATTAACAATACATATATAGATATCACTTCATTTCCTCCGCTACATGATGATAAAAAAAAGGGGCACTTTCATTCTTATGGTTTTGCTACTAGTCTTCTGCTACAGTATCATGAATTAAAAAGCAATCACATTTTATCTACCAATACATATTAATCTCAAAGAAACTAATTATCGCATATTAAATATTATCATCAAAACCTAATAATTACCAAATCATAAAAATTTAGGGGTTTCATCCTAAACGTGTTTCTACTCATTATACTCTATCAAACAATTCCAATAATCATATAAAAATCCACCCTTACCTTGATTTTTCTTGGATTCTTGAATTTCTCTTAGGTTCTCTTCTCCTCTTCTCTCCTTAGCTTCTTTTCCAACTTCTAACCCTACTCTATCTTTTTCTCTTATTTTGTCAATTCCACAATTTTCTCATAATTCTATTGGACGTACTTGTAGCGAGCGATTTTGGACGCGGTTCTTAAGCGCTGGTCACTCTCTGCGGTTTGAGCTTACTACAGGTCGATTCATTTTTTATCCTATTGTGAGCTGATGAAGGAAGGGAAATAGATGTCTCCAATTAACCCTGCTTGCATACTGAGTTTAAATAGCGGTCTGTTAGGTTACAGATGCTATCAATGTGGGGGGGGGGCCTTTGTACTGATTATTTGTATTTTCGCCAATACTGTTTTCTTTCTTTTTACCTTGACAGAAGGTTTCTGGCGGGGAACAAGGATTAGGATGTTATAACTGATGCTTTTGAATTACTGCTTTTGATTGATGGAGATATGGGATTTTGGTTTTTTGTTGATTGTGCTCGCTAAGATCTTTCTTTCAATCTTATGCCTACATATTCTCGTTTACCGAAACAGGAAAATCAGAGCGTTCGTAGTTCCTCCTATTCTATGGGAGGAAATGGGTGTTTTGGTGTCTTGTTCAAAGCCCAAGACGTGAAGCGAAAGGTGATTTGTATCTTGATCAAAGCCCAAGATGTGAAGCTGAAAAGTCTATTTGTATCTTGTTCAAAGCCCAAGATGTGAAGCTAAAAGGTGTTGTCTTTAGAGAGAATTTGTCATCTCTAAAGAGGGGGTTGTATGTCACAACTGTTTATAAAGGAGAATTACTTTAACCGGGATGTGCGAATTCGGCAATGCCATAATTTCCTTTATAGGAGATTTTTAACCTAAAGGAGAAGACTTTAACTCAGTGTAGAGCAATGCTATCTTTTCTTAGGAATTTCTCATGCTAAAAGAGGGACAATGGCATGGATATAGATGATCCAGAGGCTTGCCGCTTACAACGATTAGATAAAGGGGAAGGAGTTGTTGATGTTTGTGTACTGTGAACGATGCACAGCTTTGATGCTAAAAGGTTGATTGGATCAACCAGTGGTTTTCTTATACAAAGCCTAAGAGGAGGCTAATATGTGTCTCGTACAAAGCCCGAGAGAGAGGCTAAAAGGTTTTGACCCGACGATGGAGTCTTTTGGTATCTCGTATAAAGCCCGAGATGAAGGCTATTTGACTCAACAAGAGAGTTTTTTGTATCTCGTACGAAGCCCGAGATGGAGGCTATGGTTTATTTGGCTCAATAAGAACCTTTTTATATCTCGTATAAAGCCCGAGATGGAGGCGAAAGGGGGTGATTGACTCAACGAGGGAGTCTCTTAAGTGTCTCGTACAAAGCCCGAGAGAGAGGCTAAACGTTGTTTGACTCCGCTGGGGAGAATCATTGTACAAAGCCCAAGAGGAGGCTGTAACGCCCCGTTTTGCCAATTTTGTTTATTGAGTCGTTTTGATTATTTTATTATTATTTTATTGTATTTTCGACTTTTATGTGAAAATATGTTATTTTTCGGCGAGAATATATTTTATCGCGTTTTGGGATCGTTTGCGAGAAATTTGAGTGTAGGGGTATTTTGGGCATTTGGGTGTATTTTGATTAAGTTAGAATAAATAGAAAGTATAGAAAGAAAAAGAAAGAAAAACCAGAAAAATAGAGAAGAAGAAAAGAGAAGAGAAAGAAGAAAAGAGAGAAAAAACTTGTGAAGGAAGAAATCAATCTCCCGACTTTCTAGAACGCGAATTTATCGGGTAAGGGTGCGAAACTCGATTATACTATGATTGTGTATGATTATGTATGTTTTGTGTGGATGTTTTGGTTGGTTTTTCCATATGTTTCCGTTTATGCCGTATTTGACGAAATCGATAGAAACCAATGTTTTTACGGTCGAAAAGTCGTATAAATACATGTGTTGGTTGGTTATATGTATGTGAGCTGCTGTTTAAAGTTTCATGAAGTTCGGTTATGTTTTGGTTAGTTTTCGTTATGTTTCCGTTGTTTTGTCCGTTTAGGTCGAATTGTAGGAAATCGATAGAAACCGATGTTTTCACGGTTAGAATTCGAAATAAATTACGTAGTTGTATCGAGCAATGTTAGGTCGTCGTATAGCGTGCTTTTTATTCGATTCAGTGAGGTTTGAAAAATCTGGTTTTTGAAAGGTTGAAATTTAATCGAAAAATCGAACGTCGTAGAAATTTCGTTTATGTGTTCTAAATTGTTCTTTTGTATTTGGTGGTTGGGCGTATATGTTTGTTTCGGTGAAAATGTTCGATTTAGTCGAGTTTCCGGGCATTTTGGAAAAGGGACAGCAATGGTGTATTTTGAAAAATTCTGGTTTTTAAGGAAAAACAGAGCATGAATCGATGCATAACAGCTATGTATCGATACGAAATGGTTTATGTATCGATACATAACCCCTATGCATCGATACATACTGCGAAAATTGGGAAAAAACAGCACTTTCACTACAGCATGTGTCGACACATGCGTGCTATGTATCGATACATGAGGTCTTTTTGTATCGATACATAAAGCCTATGTATCGATACATACTGTGCTGAACCATAAAATTCTAGTTTGTCGGGGAAACTTCGGAAATTCATATCTCTTGAACCGTAAGTCAGTTTTGGTCCCCGTTCGAAGCGTTGGGAAGCTAACGAGATGTTCTTTCTAGGAAAAATAGTTTTGAGGTCTGAACCTAGTCCAATCGGTACAGTTTTTTTGAACCGTTTCGTAGTGTCGGGCGTACGGTTTATGTTTTTACGTTATTTTGAAATATTCATATCTTCTTCGTTGTTTATCCGATTTAAGTGTTCTTTATATGGATGTGAAGCTAAAAATACGTTCTATGATTTGGTGAAGAAATATATTATTTTTAGCCGACTTTTGGCCAACTTTACCGATTAATCGTGAATAGTTGTTTTTGATGAGATGTTGTGATGATGATTTGTGGCCGAAAGGCAAGAAAATGCTATGTGTGATATTTGATGATATATGCATGATTGTTGATGTGTGTGAGCATGCAATGTGAAAGTCATGAGTCGTTGTATGCCAAGCATCATATTGTGCATTGTTGAAACGTCCTGAGTGACGATTTGATTCTTGAGGGAATCCACTATACCATCGTGTGCCTCAAAAATACGAGGCGTTGCCTGAGGACTTAAAGCGATAAGTATAGACGATTGTGGGCTCCTTTGGAGACTTAAAGCAATCCTTAACGTCGTGTGCCTCGAAAATATGAGGCGCTGCCTGAGGACTTAAAGCGACGGGTGAACATCGTAGGCCCGACGGGGAGTTACTTGAGATTCTCAGTAACGAGCGATGGTTCCAATAGTTCCTGAGTGAACTGATGATGAGACATGAGACATTGGAAATTGGTACCGCATGGCATGTGCATAGAGTCGTTGTGTCGGTCTATGTGCATTGCATAAATCATGAATTAATTGTGTGTGAATTTGTGAATGTGATTGACGAGTGTATGGTATATGTGTGGTGTGTAATGGTATTCGATGCTTGAGAATTGTGTGATGTGATGTTATATGTGGTTGTGGTGAGAATGTGTTACTTGTACATTTTTGTGTTTATATATATAATTTTATTCAATTATATTATGGTTGTTTTTCTCACCCTTCTGCTGTTTTATAACGCTCTATGAGGCGTTGCAGATTAGAGTTGTTGGAGGTATTCTTTTGTGAAGCGTTGCGTCTTCATTATTTTGGTCGGTCGGCTCTGATATGTGACTCCGGGTAGCATAGGGTGGCCGTGTGTGATTGTTTTGTTTATCTGATGATATATTTTGGCTGTACATGTATAACTTGATGTATGACAGACAAGTTTATATGTATATATGTATATGTGTTATTCAGATTTTAGATCTTTCCGCTTTAATTCTAATTTCTGAAAAGTGGGTGTAAGGAACGAAGTTTCCTCTGTATGATTGTTACCCCACGTTGCATATCTAAATGAGCAGGTGTTGCATGTTAGTTGTTTGGTTACTTTGATGTGATTCTCCCTTTCTATGCCATGATAATTCAATTATACTCTGATCAATTTTCGAATTTTCTTTTATCGCCTTAATTGCGTGTTTTGGGGGTATAGATCGGGGGCGTCACATTAAGTGGTATCAGAGCCAGTCTGTGTCAGTTGTGTTTGTTGTGTCAGTTGGGTCTGTTGAGTCTGGCATATTGGGCGAGTTGTGTTGAGCAAGTGGTTGTTTAACCATAGTTTCTGTAATTGGACGAACAGAATATGGCTGGTCGTAATGATGCTGCTCTGGCTGCTGCGATGGAGGCAATGGCACGAGCTGTGCAGGGTGCACCGAATGCGGCAGGAAATGACGAGTTTAGAAAGAATAAGCCGCTGGTCTTTAAAGGGAAACATGATCCGGATGGTGCACAGTTGTGGTTGAAAGAGATTGAGAGGATTTTCAGGGTAATGGATTGTGACGAGGAGGATAAGGTGAGGCTGGGCACTCATATGTTACATGAAGAGGCTGACGACTGGTGGATCAGTACTCGTCAAGTGTTGGAAGCTGAGGAGGAGGAAGAAGATATTACTTGGGAGGTGTTTAGTCGAGAGTTCCTAAGGAAATATTTTCCGGAAGATGTCCGAGGAAAGAAGGAGATTGAGTTTTTGGAACTAAAACAAGGTAATTTATCTGTTGTTGAGTATACTGCTAAGTTTGTGGAACTTGTGCAGTTTTATCCTCACTATGTGGAAGCGACTGCTGAATTTTCTAAGTGTGTAAAGTATGAAAGTGGGTTGCGTCCTGAGATAAAGCAGGCGATTGGTTATCAGAGGATTCGCAGGTTTGCTGATTTGGTGGAATGCTGTAGGATCTATGATGAAGACAGTAAGGCTCGTTCTGCTCACTATAAAAGTGTAAGTGATAGGAAAGGGAAGCAACAGTTCCATGGTGGACCGTATGTGTCACCGGCTGATAAAGGTAAACAAAGGAGTACTTTTGATCGTAGGTCAGGTGGAGGTGGTATGTCTAATTCTCCTAGGTGTTTTAAATGTGGTGAATTGGGTCATCGCCAGCATGAGTGTAGGAGGAATGTGATTAAGTGTTCTAATTGTGGTGGTATTGGGCATGTCTTAGCTGATTGTAAAAGGAAGAATGTCGTGAAGTGTTACAATTGTGGAGAACCTGGTCACATTAGTTCGAAGTGTCCTAATCCGAAGAAGGCTCAGACTAGTGGGAAAGTGTTTTTGTTGGCGGGAACTCAGACTTCAAAGGCAGATCGTCTGATAAGAGGTACTTGCTTTATTAATAATATGCCTTTAATTGCTATTATTGATACTGGAGCGACTCATTCGTTTGTTTCGTCTGAGTGCGCGAAGAGTTTGAATCTTGTGTTGTCCGTAATGGATTTTGAGATGGTTATCGATACTCCAGCGATGGGGTCAGTAACTACTTCTTTGGTTTGTCTAAGTTGTCCTTTATCCATTTATGGTAAAGACTTTGTGATGGATTTAGTGTGTTTACCGTTGGAAGGTTTAGATGTGGTGTTGGGAATGAATTGGTTGCAATTTAATCGGGTGCACATTGATTGTTATCATAAGCTTGTAAGGTTTCCTTCTCTTGAGGAAGATGAAGACTCGAGTTTCTTGTCTACTAAAGAGTTGAAGAAACTTTTAGCGGATGAAGCTCAGTTGTTTGGTGTGTTTGCATTGTTATCGGTGGATAGTCAAGTTTCACTTGATGTGTTTCCTGTTGTGTGCGAATTTCCTGAGGTGTTTCCTGAGGATATTTCAGATGTACCGCCAGAGAGAGAGGTGGAATTTTCGATAGATCTAGTTCCTGGTACTAGACCTGTTTCTATGGCACCTTATAGAATGTCGGCATCTGAATTGGTGGAGTTGAAAAAGCAGTTGAATGAGTTGTTGGAAAAGAGGTTCGTGAGGCCAAGTGTTTCTCCTTGGGGTGCTCCAGTTTTGTTAGTGAAAAAGAAAGATGGGAGTATGAGGTTATGTATTGATTATCGCCAGTTGAACAAAGTGACGATTAAGAATAAGTATCCGCTTCCAAGGATTGATGATCTGATGGATCAGTTGGTTGGTGCTTGTGTATTTAGTAAGATCGATTTGAGATCGGGGGTACCATCAGATAAGAGTGAAAGAAGAGGATATTCAGAAGACGGCCTTTAGAACACGGTACGGTCATTATGAATATTCGGTGATGCCGTTCGGGGTTTCTAATGCGCCTGGTGTGTTTATGGAATACATGAATCGGATTTTCCACGAGCATTTAGATCGTTTTGTGGTGGTGTTTATTGATGACATTTTAATCTATTCTAAGTCTCGTGAGGAACATGCAGAGCATTTGCGTATTATTTTGCAGGTTTTGAAGGAAAGGAAGCTTTTTGCCAAATTGTCCAAGTGTGAATTCTGGTTGTCTGAGGTGAGTTTTCTTGGGCACGTAATTTCTGGTAATGGTATTGCTGTGGATCCATCTAAAGTAGAAGCAGTTCTACAATGGGAGGCTCCTAGATCCGTTACTGAAATTCGAAGTTTTCTAGGTTTGGCTGGTTATTACCGGAGGTTCATTGAAGGTTTTTCTAAGCTAGCTCTTCCTTTGACGCAGTTGACTTGTAAGGGCAAAGCGTTCATTTGGGATATTCAATGTGAAGAGAGTTTTTGTGAGCTGAAGAAAAGATTGACGACAGCTCCGATTCTTATTTTACCGAATCCTAATGAACCATTTGTTGTGTATTGCGATGCTTCTTTAATTGGTTTGGGTGGTGTGCTGATGCAGGAAGGTAAGGTTGTAGCTTACGCTTCGAGGCAATTAAGAGTTCATGAGAAAAACTATCCTACTCATGATCTTGAATTAGCGGCTGTAGTTTTTGTGTTGAAGATTTGGAGGCACTATCTCTATGGTGCGAGGTTCGAGGTCTTTAGTGATCATAAAAGCTTGAAATATTTATTTGATCAGAAAGAGTTAAACATGAGACAACGGAGATGGTTGGAATTCTTGAAAGATTACGACTTTGGCTTGAATTACCATCCTGGTAAAGCTAATGTGGTAGCCGATGCATTGAGCCGGAAATTGTTGCATATGTCCGTATTGATGGTGAAAGAGTTGGAACTTTTGGAATCGTTTAGAGATTTGAGTTTGGTATGTGAAGTGACATCGGTTAGTGTGAGGTTTGGAATGTTGAAAGTTACGAATGAATTTTTGAGGTCGGTTAGTGAGAAACAAAAGTTGGATTTGAAATTTGTTGATTTGATGATGAATGAGAATGTGGATTTCAAGGTTGATAATTTTGGTGTTTTGAGATTTCGTGGTCGTATTTGTATTCCTGATGATGCGGAGTTGAAAAGAATGATTTTGGAGGAAGGACACCGGAGTAACTTAAGTATTCATCCGGGAGCGAATAAGATGTACCAAGATTTGAAGAAGATTTTCTGGTGGTCTGGTTTGAAAAGAGACGTGGCTCAGTTTGTGTATGCATGTTTGACTTGTCAGAAATCGAAAGTGGAACATTTGAGACCTAGTGGTTTGTTGCAACCGTTGGATATTCCTGAGTGGAAATGGGATAGCATTTCGATGGATTTTGTGACGGGATTACCGAATACTCAGCGAGGGCATAATGCTATTTGGGTGATTGTGGACAGGCTGACTAAATCGGCGCATTTTATTCCGATTGACATCAGTTTTTCTTTGGAACGGTTAGCTGAGATCTATATCTGTGTGGTGGTGAAATTGCATGGGGTTCCTTTGAGTATTGTTTCTGATCGAGATCCTAGGTTTACATCGAGATTTTGGGAAAGTTTACAGAAGGCTTTGGGTTCTAGATTGAGGTTGAGTTCGGCTTATCATCCGCAGACAGATGGTCAGACCGAAAGAACTATTCAGTCGTTGGAGGATTTGTTGAGGTCGTGTGTTTTGGAACAAGGTGGTGCGTGGGACAGTTATCTTGCTTTGGTTGAGTTCACGTATAATAACAGTTTCCATTCTAGTATCGGAATGGCACCTTTTGAGGCTTTATATGGACGAAGATGTAGAACGCCGTTGTGTTGGCACGAAACTGGTGAGAGTTCTGTGGTTGGACCGGAATTAGTGCAACAAACGACGGAAAAGGTAAAGTTTATTCGTGAGAAAATGAAAGCTTCTCAGAGTAGACAAAAGAGTTATCATGATCGGAGACGAAAGGATCTTGAGTTTCAAGAGGGTGATCACGTATTTCTGAGGGTTACGCCGGGTAACGGGTGTTGGTCGTGCTTTGAAATCTAAGAAGCTTACTTCTCGATTTATTGGTCCTTACCAGATATCTGCGAGAGTGGGTGCTGTAGCGTATCGTGTGGCGTTACCGCCGAATCTGTCGAATTTGCATGACGTTTTTCATGTTTCACAGCTTCGGAAGTATGTTCCGGACCCTTCACATGTGATTCCGATGGACGAGGTGGAAGTAAGGGATAACCTTACGATCGAGGCATTACCAGTTAGTATTTTGGATCGCGAGGTGAAGCGGTTGAGGGGTAAAGAGATTGCACTTGTGAAAGTGGCGTGGGGAGGCGCTGCTGATGGTAATCTGATGTGGGAATTGGAAAGTAGGATGCGGGAGTCGTATCCGGAGTTGTTTGCATCAGGTAAGATTTTCGAGGACGAAAATTTCTAAGTGGGGGAGAATTGTAACGCCCCGTTTTGCCAATTTTGTTTATTGAGTCGTTTTGATTATTTTATTATTATTTTATTGTATTTTCGACTTTTATGTGAAAATATGTTATTTTTCGGCGAGAATATATTTTATCGCGTTTTGGGATCGTTTGCGAGAAATTTGAGTGTAGGGGTATTTTGGGCATTTGGGTGTATTTTGATTAAGTTAGAATAAATAGAAAGTATAGAAAGAAAAAGAAAGAAAAACCAGAAAAATAGAGAAGAAGAAAAGAGAAGAGAAAGAAGAAAAGAGAGAAAAAACTTGTGAAGGAAGAAATCAATCTCCCGACTTTCTAGAACGCGAATTTATCGGGTAAGGGTGCGAAACTCGATTATACTATGATTGTGTATGATTATGTATGTTTTGTGTGGATGTTTTGGTTGGTTTTTCCATATGTTTCCGTTTATGCCGTATTTGACGAAATCGATAGAAACCAATGTTTTTACGGTCGAAAAGTCGTATAAATACATGTGTTGGTTGGTTATATGTATGTGAGCTGCTGTTTAAAGTTTCATGAAGTTCGGTTATGTTTTGGTTAGTTTTCGTTATGTTTCCGTTGTTTTGTCCGTTTAGGTCGAATTGTAGGAAATCGATAGAAACCGATGTTTTCACGGTTAGAATTCGAAATAAATTACGTAGTTGTATCGAGCAATGTTAGGTCGTCGTATAGCGTGCTTTTTATTCGATTCAGTGAGGTTTGAAAAATCTGGTTTTTGAAAGGTTGAAATTTAATCGAAAAATCGAACGTCGTAGAAATTTCGTTTATGTGTTCTAAATTGTTCTTTTGTATTTGGTGGTTGGGCGTATATGTTTGTTTCGGTGAAAATGTTCGATTTAGTTGAGTTTCCGAGCATTTTGGAAAAGGGACAGCAATGGTGTATTTTGAAAAATTCTGGTTTTTAAGGAAAAACAGAGCATGAATCGATGCGAAATAGTTTATGTATCGATACATAACCCCTATGCATCGATACATACTGCGAAAATTGGGAAAAACAGCACTTTCACTACAGCATGTGTCGACACATGCGTGCTATGTATCGATACATGAGGTCTTTTTGTATCGATACATAAAGCCTATGTATCGATACATACTGTGCTGAACCATAAAATTCTGGTTTGTCGGGGAAACTTCGAAAATTCATATCTCTTGAACCGTAAGTCAGTTTTGGTCCCCGTTCAAAGCGTTGGGAAGCTAACGAGATGTTCTTTCTAGGAAAAATAGTTTTGAGGTCTGAACCTAGTCCAATCGGTACAGTTTTTTCGAACCGTTTCGTAGTGTCGGGTGTACGGTTTATGTTTTTACGTTACTTTGAAATATTCATATCTTCTTCGTTGTTTATCCGATTTAAGTGTTCTTTATATGGATGTGAAGCTAAAAATACGTTCTATGATTTGGTGAAGAAATATATTATTTTTAGCCGACTTTTGGCCGACTTTACTGATTAATCGTGAATAGTTGTTTTTGATGAGATGTTGTGATGATGATTTGTGGCCGAAAGGCAAGAAAATGCTATGTGTGATATTTGATGATATATGCATGATTGTTGATGTGTGTGAGCATGCAATGTGAAAGTCATGAGTCGTTGTATGCCAAGCATCATATTGTGCATTGTTGAAACGTCCTGAGTGACGATTTGATTCTTGAGGGAATCCACTATACCATCGTGTGCCTCAAAAATACGAGGCGTTGCCTGAGGACTTAAAGCGATAAGTATAGACGATTGTGGGCTCCTTTGGAGACTTAAAGCAATCCTTAACGTCGTGTGCCTCGAAAATATGAGGCGCTGCCTGAGGACTTAAAGCGACGGGTGAACATCGTAGGCCCGACGGGGAGTTACTTGAGATTCTCAATAACGAGCGATGGTTCCAATAGTTCCTGAGTGAACTGATGATGAGACATGAGACATTGGAAATTGGTACCGCATGGCATGTGCATAGAGTCGTTGTGTCGGTCTATGTGCATTGCATAAATCATGAATTAATTGTGTGTGAATTTGTGAATGTGATTGACGAGTGTATGGTATATGTGTGGTGTGTAATGGTATTCGATGCTTGAGAATTGTGCGATATGATGTTATATGTGGTTGTGGTGAGAATGTGTTACTTGTACATTTTTGTGTTTATATATATAATTTTATTCAATTATATTATGGTTGTTTTTCTCACCCTTCTGCTGTTTTATAACGCTCTATGAGGCGTTGCAGATTAGAGTTGCTGGAGGTATTCTTTTGTGAAGCGTTGCGTCTTCATTATTTTGGTCGGTCGGCTCTGATATGTGACTCCGGGTAGCATAGGGTGGCCGTGTGTAATTGTTTTGTTTATCTGATGATATATTTTGGCTGTACATGTATAACTTGATGTATGACGGACAAGTTTATATGTATATATGTATATGTGTTATTCAGATTTTAGATCTTTCCGCTTTAATTCTAATTTCTGAAAAGTGGGTGTAAGGAACGAAGTTTCCTCTGTATGATTGTTACCCCACGTTGCATATCTAAATGAGCAGGTGTTGCATGTTAGTTGTTTGGTTACTTTGATGTGATTCTCCCTTTCTATGCCATGATAATTCAATTATACTCTGATCAATTTTCGAATTTTCTTTTATCGCCTTAATTGCGTGTTTTGGGGGTATAGATCGGGGGCGTCACAGAGGCTATGGTAACTGTTTCAGTTAAGTGACAGGTCTAGTATACTGATTTTAAAGAGAAAATCAGTTCTTATATGCGCAACACTGTACTCAGGGATTTAATTCAAGGATCCGGGTTATTTCCTTTTCTTTAAGGAAGCGGGAAATCCAAGGGGTATTGAGACTGTTCGAGTCTACGGGTTTCCTTCCTATTTGACGAAGGGGTCACTTGAGAATGTCTTTGAGACTCAAGGATATTAGACTGTCCGAGTCTAGAGTTTCATCTTTTGTACCATGCTTTGAGAAACAGTAGTAGACTCTATGAAAGGACTGTTCTATGAAGATGAATAAGTTCTGTTCCTATACCTCTAGGACGTCGTCGGGACAATTTGTACAAAGCCCAAGAGGAGGCTGGAAACTTTTAAGAAGCCGATCGGTCCTTGTAGAATAAAATATTTTACTATTTTTGTGATTTTTCAGAAAAAGAACCAATAAAAAATAATCAAAATTGAGGGAGTTATTAATTTTCCAAATCATTAAAAAATAATATGAAAAATGAGAAAAAGGGGTTGGGTCTTACACTCTATTAGAGGCCCAAAGTGTATTTTTGTACAAAATATGGGGCTTACAACTCAGGGAGAGGCCCAAAATATTTTCAGTTTGAAAATGACGATCGCGCCGAGATTTTTAACGTATCGGGACTTATACAATAGTTGAGGCCCAAAATTATTTCGTTAAAAAAAAGAGTTGGGTCTTACACTCTAATAGAGGCCCAAGTGTTTAAAAATGAAAAGAAATGGGACTTACAGCTCAAAGAGAAGCCCAGTTGATTTTCGTTTGAAAATGGCGATCGCGCCGAGGTTTTCTTTTAACGCAGAGGGACTTATACAATAAGTGAGGCCCAAAATTGTTTTGGTTAAAAGGGGATTGGGTCTTACACTCTAATAGAGGCCCAAAGTGTTTGAAAAAGATTTGTTAGGGTGAAAATCAAAGAAAACCCCAGTTTCATTTTTTAAGGCATTTTTCCAAGAAAAATTAAGTAAAAAATGATAAAAATATCAAATAAAATCATTAAATAATGATTAAGGTTTATGAAAAAATATTTTATCCACATAAATATTTAAAATCATTTTGGTTTTAAAAATCAAGAAAAAGAAATCATTTTAAAAGCATTTAAAACACTATTTTTAAATATATTAAAAATAATACTTTTTTTGTGATTGTTTGTGGATTAAAATATTATGGGGTATGAATTGGAAAATGATGATTTTTTGCTATGTAAAAATAATTGGTTGAGTTTTGAAAATAAAAATAAGAAAAAGAGAAAAGATGCCACAATATCATCTCCGACATTTCTTATGGGGTAAAAACTAGTACCGAAACTTTAATTTTCAACACGCTTTTTATCAAATTGCAAACACTCATAACTCTCTCAATTTTTATCGGAATCAAAATCCGGAAGTACCTATCTTGACCGATTTTTCGCAAGGAATCCAATGGTATTACTCACGCACACGGAAAATCAACACACAAAATGCAGAAATTAAAAAACCAGAACTGTTATCGATTGAAAACATCGTTCCGCGTCGAATTTCCAACACGCGTAACTCTCTCGATTTTTATCCGAATTGAAATTCGTAAAAACCTAGTATTTCTTGAATGGCCTTGACCTTGTCAAGATCAACCTCAATTCCTTTCTGGCTGACGATGAACCCTAGTAGTTTCCCTGAACGGACACCGAAGGTGCACTTGTTGGGATTCAAGCGGAGCTTGAACTTTCTTAAACGTTCGAACAATTTTGACAGATGTTCAACGTGCTCTTCTTCTGTCTTAGATTTTGCAATCATGTCATCGACATATACCTCTATCTCTTGGTGTATCATGTCATGAAACAGAGTAGTCATGGCCCTTTGATAAGTTGCCCCGGCGTTCTTCAAACCGAACGACATTACCTTGTAACAAAAGGTACCCCATGGGGTAATGAACGAAGTTTTCTCCATGTCTTTCGGCGCCATTTTGATCTGATTATAGCCCGAGAATCCATCCATGAAGGAGAAAACTTTGAACTTTGTTGTACTGTCTACCAGCATGTCAATGTGTGGTAAAGGAAAGTCGTCCTTTGGACTTGCCTTGTTCAGATCCCTGTAATCAACACACATTCTGACCTTTCCGTCCTTTTTGGGAACGGGTACGATGTTGGCTAACCATTGAGGATATTCAGATGTATCGAGGAAACCTGCATCAATCTGTTTCCGCACCTCCTCTTTGATTTTGATGGCCATGTCCGGGTGAGTCCGTCTCAACCTCTGCTTTACTGGCGGACATTCTGATCTTAACGGTAAGAGATGTTCCACGATGCTGGTATCCAACCCTGACATATCCTGATAGGACCAAGCGAATACATCGGGAAATTCTTTGAGAAGCTTTATCAAACCCTCTCTGGCAGTTAGACCGAGCAGTGCCCCAATCCTGATTTCTTTTCTCTCTTGCTCTGAACCCAAGTTTACCGTTTCCAACGGCTCTTTGTGAGGTTCTATGGACCTTTCCTCTTGTCTGAGTAGTCAAGAGATCTCTTCTGGAATTTCGTTGTCAACTTCTTCTTCAGCCTCGAATACCGGGAACTCAAAGTTGGGAGAAGGCATCGGATCGTATGTTTCAATGGGGTTTAAAATAAGCAATTTGCATGACGTGATGATTCGTGTTTAGAAGAGATAGAGGAAAATGCAAGTGTGTGCAGTGTATTTGTTTTACTGCTTGTTTTTATTTTTACATGTTTTTTAGGATTACCATTTTCTGAAAAAGCAAAAAGAGAAAACAGCAATTAAATGCGGGAATTATAGAATGACGTTATTTTATTAATGAACAAGTCGAATCTTGAAACTACAGCCCTATAAAACAAAACTCTGTCGCTTTGGGCGAAGCGAAGAGGGATATTTACAGAAAGCGAGCCCTATCAAAACATCCGTTTCATCTGGGCAGGGTGAAAGGTTAAAAGACGACAATTACTTTGACTGAAGAACGATCTTCGGAACCTCGACGGCAACCCATTGGCGGCGAACTCCTCGGTGAATCACAAAGTCTGGCACCTTCCTTGATTTGTCTTCAGAAATGACGTTGATTTCTGGTGGAGTAGGATCATTGGAATCTGTCTCCCAGGCAGAGTTGTCGTAGGAGTATTCCTCAGTTGCATTTTGCATAGCATTTGTGCTCTCAGTTGTATCTCCCTATCCAGTTGGCTGGATATCTTCGACCCTGATACGAGAGCTTTCGGGAGCGGTGTACTTGCCCATATAGTCGTATTTTCCACTCGGTTGTCCCAAGGTGTCCCACACTTCTCTGGAACTGGAGGAGTCATCTCTCTCGATGACGTTGACCTCAGGAAAAGCATAGTTGATGAATTCAAGTCCTGTCAACGTTGAAAATTCATCTTCATGTTGAGTAGTTTCTGAATGACATGAGTGTTGATCCCATGACATGGTGGGGACACAGGTATTCTGTTTAATGATGCTCAACTGAGTTTCATTACTCGGCTGACTTTCTTGCCCCAAGTTTCTTGGATAAGGTTGCCACATTGGCAGACCATCCATTGGGCCATAGTAATTGTGGTCAAAGTTGTCTTTCATCAGAGTGTCCTCCTCTAATGAATTTGGCAGAGCACGACATTCTTCCGGATCACAATCTCCATATATCATTTCGACGTCTGACCTTGGTATAAATCTCGGACTCGGTGTGGGATAGCAAAATGGCGTAGGCACCTCTTCTTGAGACATATAACCGTCCTCGTTAAGGTAGGACTTCCATTCTTTATCTGTGTCAGAGGGATCTTCCTCATTGATAGCATGTACTGCTTGAGACACTGGGTGAAGGAAACCTCCACTGTGGAAGAAGTTTTGAAGGGGATGAAGACTTTCATCGTTGGCAGCTGTCTGGGTACAGGTTACAGAAAAACCAAGACCCTTCTTTGTTTTATTGTCAGTAGGAATGACAAGTTGTCCCCATCCTATAGTATTGGTACTTTCGACCGCTTTGATAGCATCTTTGTATGAGGAAATTGAGGTTCCTCCTTTGAACTGATTGTCTTTGCTTATCGACAGTGCTTGGAACTGCGTTCCAATAACCTCCTCGAGTTCTATACCAGTAGATGATGACAAGTTGCTTACGAGCAAGGCCTGTTCTCCACAGACTGTGACAAGTTGATCGTTCTGAACGAACTTTAGCTTTTGGTGGAGGGTTGAAGTAACTGCTCCAGCCTGGTGTATCCAAGGTCTTCCTAATAAACAACTGTATGTTGCCCGGATGTTCATGACCTGGAAAGTGACTTGGAAAGTGTGAGGATCGATAGTTATGGGAAGATCAACTTCGTCGATAACTGTTTTTCTGGATCCGTCGAATGCTTTGACGACGACCTCGCTGATTCTCATCGGAGGTCCCTTGAATGATAATTGCATCAAAGTGGACTTCGGCATAACATTCAGGGCTGACCCTGTGTCTACCAGTACGCTGGCTAAAGCATCGTTCTGGCAGTTAACTGTGATATTGAGCGCCATGTTATGACGGCGACCCTCTTCGGGTAATTCCTCATCACTAAATCCCAAATTATTGCATGAAGTGATGTTAGAGACAATACTATTGAACTGTCTGATTGTTACATCCTGTTCCACAAAGGCTTGCTCCAAGACTTTCTGTAGAGCCTCCCTGTGGGCTTCTGAACTGAGTAACAGTGATAATACCGAGATCTTTAAAGGAGTCTGTAACAGTTGATCGACAATGTTGTATTCACTCCTTTGGATGAGCTTCAGCATCTCATCATCATTTTTCGAAAGGTCAGGATTACTGGATTGACCGACTGGTGGATCGGGAGCTTCCATCTGAAGTTCCTTTTCTTTGTTAAGTTCCCCAACCCATCGGTTGAAGATTCTACCGCTCCGTGTTACTCGACTGATGCCTGCAATATTCACGACGGAGGGTAATGGAATTTCCTTTCCATTTTCAATGGTTGTTGCACCGTATTTGTAAGGGATAGCCTTAGTTGATTCATACGGTAATGGTCCTGGCAAATAGATGACTATGGGAACCTTCTGATTTTTCTGACCATCGTAAGTAATCTCGATCCGTTCCCGGTTGGGAACTTTAGATTCGTCAAGTAGAGGGATGATGGCAAAAACATCCCTTTTCTGGTGACGACCAGAGATGGTGACAACATCCTCAACTTGATTGACAAGGTAGTTCGGCGTCCAGTTGATGGGTCCAGAACCCGGATACGGACGGATTTCTCCACGATCCACCTGACCCTGAAGAGCTGCTTTGACAAGGTAACACCCTTGGTTACTTTCCGAACAGACGCTACAAACGGTCGTAATTGTGTGGTGGCACCTGGCGACGCCCACTTTGAATACAATGTAACCTCACTAGGTTACCTTCCCCTGATCGGACATCCTGACTTTGACGTCGAGTAGGATTCCTATTACTGATACTAATTTGCTGAGTTTCTTCATCCATATAAATTGGCATCCACCAGTGATTTAACAAGTGCTGAAGTGCCTCCTGGACAAGGGTACAACCTCGATCGTTTTCGCAACCCGCTTTACAGCTTTGATAGGCGTGTGATATTAAGAATCCGAGTCGGACCTGTTCAGCATGTAACTCTACCAGGTTGGTATTCATCACGCGAATATCGAAGATCTGAACCATGTTAATTTGATAGAAGTTCCTATCATGGTAGTCTTGGATCCATCCAAGATCCATCTGACGCTGGAGGGCCTCCTGTATGAAAGAGCATCCCTGTTTATTTACCGAGCAAGTCAGACAGGAACTGTAATCATGTCGCGACAGATTATGATACTGGCTTTGCCTTGAGTGAATTGCCACCAAGTTGACATTCATTGCACAGATGTCGTGGTTCTGAATGACGTTGGAGTTCGTATAGACCATGTTAACTCCACGAACTCGGTGCTCTTGGATCCATCCGAGATCCATTTGTTCCTGTAGAGCTGCTCGCACTACAGAACATCCTTGGTTATCTTTAGAGCAGATATCACACTGGTGATAATTATGAGGTGGCACATGGCCATATCCGCTCTGTCTACAATGCATCTTGACCAGATTGGTCTTTAACAAGAGTACATCGTGAATTTGATAGACATCGTTAGATTCTCTCTCAATCAGATTGACTGCACCTTTCTCGTGTTGAGGCAGCGGGTTCGTGAGAACATTGAGATTCGTATCTTTGAAAGATAAGAGCCCGCTCCTAACAAGCTTTTGCACGTCGGACTTGAAATTGAGACAAGTCTCAATGTTATGCCCTGAACCTCCTTGATGATAAGGGCATGTCTGATCCACCTTAAACCAAAAAGGCGGATTTTCTGGTACTGTAAGAGGAGACTTAGTCTGGATGCGCCCCTTAGCCAGTAGTAACGGAAATAATTCTGCGTACAACATGGGTATAGGATCAAATCCTGGTGGCCATGTTGTACGGTTGTTGTTATATGGAGGACGAGCCTGCTGAAGAGGCTGTTGTGTCCTTTGCTGATCAGGTTGGCTCTGCGCAACCTGAGGTTGATACGTAGGAACAGACGCAGGGCTGATAGCAGGAGTTACAGCTGCTACCGGCTGATACCGACGCCTTTTCTTTCCGAGAGAGATATTCCCAATATCTTGCTCTTTTTTCTTAGGGAGAGCACTACCGTATTTTTTAGTACCGCTCGTCGATCCAGTGTCTTTTACCAAACGTCCTTCTCGGACGGCTTCCTCAAGACGTACGCCCATGCCCACCATCTCGGTGAAATCACTGGGTGTACTGGTAACCATTCGGTCATAGTAAAATGAGCTTAAGGTCTTTAAGAAGATTTTTGTCATCTCTTTTTCCTCAAGAGGCGGACAAATTTGAGCGGCAATTTCACGCCACCTTTGAGTATACTCCTTAAAGGTTTCCTTGTCCTTTTGCGACATTGATCTGAGTTAATCTCTGTCGGGTGCCATGTCCAAATTGTATTTGTATTGTTGGACGAAGGCAGTACCAAGATCTCTGAAAGTGCTGATTGTAGCACGGTTTAAACCCATGTACCATTTTAATGCGGGCACCGGTTAAACTATCCTGGAAGTAGTGAATCAGTAGGTCTTGATTCTCCATCTGAGCTGACATCCGCCGAGCGTACATCACCAGATGGCTTTGAGGGCAAGAGTTACCCTTGTACTTTTCAAAGTCGGGCACTTGGAACTTGTGCGGGACTTTCACATTGGGGACCAGACAAAGGTCTGCGGCGTCCTTTCCAAATAGATCCTGACCGCAAATGGCCTGCAGTTCTTTCTGCATTTCCAGGAACTGCTCCTGGAATTCATCCATTCGGTCAAACATAGTTTCCTTTTTATCAGCAGGTATTGGTGAAATCTGTCCTTCCGGGACAGTGTGCACCACAGGGGGTGGTACCGTGACTACGGTAGTGAATCTTGGCGTCTCCCGAAGTTTGTAACCTCCAGGAGTCTTCAGTATGCCCCTGGAATCTTTGGTTTCCCGAAGTTTGTAACCTTCAGGCCCAGCGGCTTCTGTTGTAATTCCCTGATCCTCAGTGATCGGCGGAACATATCCTCCCGGGATATAGTTGACAGGCATGCCCCAGGGACGATCTTTCGGCATCTGATACCTAGGATCATTCTTCTCCACTATGGACATTGAGGTGATCTCTGAGATCACAGTTCTTTGTAGCTGAGCTTCTGCCATGGCTTGCATGTCATTACGAAGCTTTCTCATATCCTCTCTTAGAGCGTCGATCTCTTCTTTCAACTCTCTGTTCTCTTCCTCAAGATCATCCATCTTTTTCTGACGATTGGCCCGAGTATTGTACGAATGAGACAGTTTGACTCTAGAACCGAGACACAAACGTGAGATTCGTAGGGAAGAAGAATACGTGATGTGAGAATGATGAATGCAATGATTATATTAAGGGTTAATACCTATTTTCCCCCCTGCTATATGGGCGTGTTTTGAAAAACCCCCCTGCGAAAAAAAAAGTTGCAAGACTGACCTTAACAAATTTTAAAAGTTTTGATTTAAACCTTTGTCAGGCCACATCATCAAAAATGCTTATGTGGCAATCATTTTTTTAATTTTTTAATGAAAAAAAATTCCACATCATTAAAAGACTTTGTGAAATGACTCTTATACCCCCACTTTTTAATTTTTTTTTATTTAATTTTCTTAGAATTTATTTAATTTATAATTTTTTTATTTATTTAATTATTTATCGTATTAATTTTATTTATTTAGAATTTATTTAATTTATAATTTTTTTATTTAGTTTATCAAAATATTAAAGTTGGGCCTAAGCCCATTTTTATTTCAGGACAAACACATATTGCAAGTCCATTTCCAATTCATTGATATGTATGAATGATTGGTATATAAACACTTGTTTTTCTTATATGCAAACCGATGTGGGACTTCTGTCATTCAACGTCAAGCTACACCACCCAACTTACCACTTCCACAAAAATCTTCGACCTCCAACATTTGGACCGAAACAAAGTCGCACAGACTCATCCTTCAACACTCCTCTCCAACTATCAACAGAACCACACCTCTCCATAACCAAACAACACGCGAACTTCTCACTCTCCACTGCGCGTGAACAAAGGATCACCCTCTTCCTATCTCACTTCCTTCCAAACGAACAAACCATTACTACATCGACCAAACAACCATGCTCACATGAAAAAAAAAAGCCTCACAACACACAAACCATTAAACTCCATTAACCTCATTCAACAATTCTTTCATCTCTCATCAACACAACACCATACAGCTCACAAAACTACACACACCACATTCCTTTGCCAGAAACGAAACAACAAAAGCCTACGAGGATGCCTCCCTCGTTTCTTTTTACACAATGCAGCAGCTTAACAACCAAAACAATAAAAACAAATCTGAACTGACGGTTACGCTTTCGGTAAGATTTCAGTTTCCATGTTGCTATTGTGTTGCAGATATTGTTTTGTATGTTAGCTCGCTGCATTTTGATTCAAGTTGCGTTATTTCACTTATTTGGACAGATATCATTGCTGCATTTTGGATAGCGTGGTTTAGAATTATTTTATGTTGTAATGATTGGTGTTATGGTTTGAGTTTTTTCCGGCTGTTACATAAAAAAATCCTGGTGCGATAAAGTTTATTACCCAAAGTCACATGCAGCCCATGCTACGATGTCGTTGAGTTATATGTCTTTGCGTATGGATAATTGAGTTTAGATGGATAGTTGAGTTTAGAAGGAATTAGGAAAGTTTAAGTTTTTTTAGTTTTCTTTTACTGATCTGGTTTCATCAGCTGAGGAAAATGCTTTCTGTAAAGCATGCACTTGGTTTGGTCTTGGCTTATACGTGTATCATGAGGATAAAACCAGTGGCATTTAAGCATTCTTTTTTGTTCTTGTTTGTTGTGTCTAAATGATAAGTAGAAGTGGACAAGGTGGATGCTAAACATTCTCGGCAAATACTGTTGTGAAAAACTGGAAGCCATATCTTTCGTTTTGTATTAACTTCAATTCTTTTGAATCAAGTTTTTTGTTAGTCACTTAGAATCATGCCTTTATGTTTTCAAAGTTAGGGTGGCTTATGCTTTATATTGGTGTGGAATGACAGAAGTCCCACATCGGTTTGCATATAAGAAAAACAAGTGTTTATATACCAATCATTCATACATATCAATGAATTGGAAATGGGCTTGCAATATGTGTTTGTCTTGAAATAAAAATGGGCTTAGGCCCAACTTTAATATTTTGATAAACTAAATAAAAAAATTATAAATTAAATAAATTCTAAATAAATAAAATTAATACAAAAAATAATTAAATAAATAAAAAAATTATAAATTAAATAAATTCTAAAAAAATTAAATAAAAAAAATTAAAAAGTGGGGGTATAAGAGTCATTTCACAAAGTCTTTTAATGATGTGGAATTTTTTTTCATTAAAAAATTAAAAAAATGATTGCCACATAAGCATTTTTGATGATGTGGCCTGACAAAGGTTTAAATCAAAACTTTTAAAATTTGTTAAGGTCAGTCTTGCAACTTTTTTTTAGCAGGGGGTTTTTCAAAACACGCACATATGGCATGGGGGAAAATAGGTATTAACCCTTATATTAATTGTTTTTTAGTTTAATCAAAATAAACTTCGACAATTAGATTGCATATATCAAACAGTGGGGAAACCCCGTTTTATTGAATTTAAAGGATTACAGAAATGGAAATACAGTAGATTACAAAGTGCAGAAACAGAAGCCTAAGCTAATGGGTCCCGAGTCCTCTCTGAAGAGAAATCGGGTGCTGATTCTGATATCTTCCTTTTCTTTGACCGGGCTCTTGGGCCGTTGTCGGGTTGTCATTCCTTTGCCAAGTGAAAGGAGTGAGCAAATTCCTTTGATCATCTTGATTCTCTATAGCATGTTGCTCCAAAATTTCAATCAGAGCATCTTTCTCTTTCAGTAATTGCTGTATTTGGATGCACTCTACATCGAGGGTGCGGTACTTGTTCGTCCAAGACCTTCTCTCCCGTTGAACTTTGTTGAGAGTAACCTGAAGCTTTTCAGTTTCCGTCATGAAGTACATGACAGATTCCCTCGGCGGAAGAATTCCGTAACGAGGATAAGACATTTTTAGCTTAAGAGCTCTAGTTTGTACCCAATGGAGATAAGGCTCCACCGAGACACAGTTCGATTTTCCTAGAGATTCCCTTCCTTTCTTATGAACATGTTTCCAAGCGTGCACTATTTCCATCTTTAGTGCTCTGTCGTTTTCTCCTTCCTTGAAGAAAAGACCTTCCAGATGAACACCCCGTGGGATGTGTCTCATCGGGTATCCAAATTGACGACGAACCAATACCGGATGGTAGTTGATTCCTCCCTTAATTCCTATAAGGGGTACGTTGGGGAAGTTTCCACAATGATCAATGATCCTGATTCCATCATAAATCCTATTACACTAATCTATATCAGAGTTGGTAAGAGACATGATCTTCTGCGACCAACGTAAGGCACTCTTGCAATCCCAAAAAGCAGCAGACTTGGGCAAGTGAGAGATAAATCATTTATAAAGCAGAGGTATACAGCATGTGATCTCCCCTCCGCTGTACAAATTTCCCAAGTGTACAGAATGATACGCATCTGCGAGCAAAGTCGGCACAGGGTTTCCAATGAGAAAAACCTTAATGGAGTTAATATCGACGAAGTTATTGATGTTGGGAAACAAAAATAACCCGTAGGTGAGCAAGACAAATATGCTTTCAAAAGCAGTTATGTTTCCTATACTGGCAAAATATAGGGCTTTCTTCGTCAAGAACTGGTTTGGCAAACCTTGGATGCCACCCTTAGCGGTCATGTGAGTCCTAACCTCAGACTCGTCCAAATGAATTGCTCTCGCAATGGTCTGATTCTTTGGAATTTCTTCCAGTCCAGAAAATGGAGCTCGACCTGTGATATGTAAATCAATCAGGTGAGAATACTCCTCCAGCGTTGGTGCTAGCTGGTAATCCAGGAATGTGAAACAGTGATAGACTGGATCATAAAACTGAACGAGTGCATCCATGATTCCCTCAATCACATGGACTCTTAACAGTGGTAACAGACCTCCGTGCTTGGCTCTGAAAGCCTCAGGGTTAGTGATCATCCTTGCTAACCTTCTCAAATCCCCTAATTTTGGAACCTTGAAGGTGTACGTATGAGTTCTCCTTCTACCGAAATCCATTAGCGTAATCCTCTTCTCTGATATTTGCAATCACAGTCTTAGTTTAATTTGAAAAATAGAGAGACTAGAAGAGAAATTTTTTGAATGTTTTAATGTTTTTTAAATGAATGCATGAATGCAACACACAAAAACATAGAAAAAACATGGGGTCAAAGGGTCGTTGTCATGAAGTCAGGGCTCTACCCATCCCCAAAGGTTTATACTAAGGTGATATTTTGTACCTGTACTCATTATCATCAGCTCCTCCCAGGAAAGCAAAACAACAAGCGGATCGCCAGCGAGTTGTAGAGCAATCTTAGAGTAAGTGTCATTCACCGAGAATAGATCACCAGCCTCAAATGAGGGTAGTATCGCGTAACAACTATTTCCGATAGTTTCCGCACTATGAAAGGGTTTGGCTCCTCAGCTTCTCAGACTTAACAATCAGCCCATTGTCTAGGTGAGAGAATGGGTTGCATTGGTCAGCCTCCACTGAGGTTGATGGTCGACCCCGTCGCCATCACTTATCTTAAGTGTATACTCAATCTTTCCACATACGGCATCACCCGAATTCCCATTAGCAGAAAAATAAACATGTATAGCAATTAGGAAAAGCGGTATATGTATTTGTCCTAATCATCCAAGACCTTTAAAGCTATGAATCCTAATTTCCTGACAGAAATGGGTTCCCCGGCGGAATCCCCGATCTGTGGTATTCACACAAGAGATGAAAAGGAAGAAGGAAAAAGAAAGACAGGCCCCACGGTGGGCGCCATTTTTCTGTTGGAGGCCACCGCCATGAAAATGACTTACCCAAGGTTTAAATTGTAAGAAAGAAAAAACCGGCCCCACGGTGGGCGCCATTTTTCTGTAGCGAGCGATTTTGGACGCGGTTCTTAAGCGCTGGTCGCTCTCTGCGGTTTGAGCTTACTACAGGTCGATTCATTTTTTATCCTATTGTGAGCTGATGAAGGAAGGGAAATAGATGTCTCCAATTAACCCTGCTTGCATACTGAGTTTAAACAGCGGTCTGTTAGGTTACGGATGCTATCAATGTGGGGGGGCCTTTGTACTGGTTATTTGTATTTTTGCCAATACTGTTTTCTTTCTTTTTACCTTGACAGAATGTTTCTGGCGGGGAACAAGGATTAGGATGTTAGGACTGATTCTTTTGAATTACTGCTTTTGATTGATGGAGATATGGGATTTTGGTTTTTTGTTGATTGTGCTCGCTAAGATCTTTCTTTCAATCTTATGCCTACGTATTCCCGTTTACCGAAATAGGGAAATCAGAGCGTTCGTAGTTCCTCCTATTCTATGGGAGGAAATGGGTGTTTTGGTGTCTTGTTCAAAGCCCAAGACGTGAAGCGAAAGGTGATTTGTATCTTGATCAAAGCCCAAGATGTGAAGCTGAAAAGTCTATTTGTATCTTGTTCAAAGCCCAAGATGTGAAGCTAAAAGGTGTTGTCTTTAGAGAGAATTTGTCATCTCTAAAGAGGGGGTTGTATGTCACAACTGTTTATAAAGGAGAATTACTTTAACCGGGATGTGCGAATCTGGCAATGCCATAATTTCCTTTATAGGAGATTTTTAACCTAAAGGAGAAGACTTTAACTCAATGTAGAGCAATGCTATCTTTCCTTAGGAATTTCTCATGCTAAAAGAGGGACAGTGGCATGGATATAGATGATCCAGAGGCTTGCCGCTTACAGTGATTAGATAAAGGGGAAGGAGTTGTTGATGTTTGTGTACTGTGAACGATGCACAACTTTGATGCTAAAAGGTTGATTGGATCAACCAGTGGTTTTCTTATACAAAGCCTAAGAGGAGGCTAATATGTGTCTCGCACAAAGCCTGAGAGAGAGGCTAAAAGGATTTGACTCGACGATAGAGTCTTTTGGTATCTCGTATAAAGCCCGAGATGGAGACTATTTGACTCAACAAGAGAGTTTTTTTGTATCTCGTACGAAGCCCGAGATGGAGGCTATGGTTTGTTTGGCTCAATAAGAACCTTTTTGTATCTCGTATAAAGCTCGAGATGGAGGCGTAAGGGGTGATTGACTCAACGAGGGAGTCTCTTATGTGTCTCGTACAAAGCCCGAGAGAGAGGCTAAACGTTGTTTGACTCCGCTGGGGAGAATCATTGTACAAAGCCTAAGAGGAGGCTATGGTAACTGTTTCAGTTAAGTGACAGGTCCAGTATACTGATTTTAAAGAGAAAATCAGTTCTTATATGAGCAACACTGTACTCAGGGATTTGATTCAAGGATTCGGGTTATTTCCTTTTCTTTAAGGAAGCGGGAAATCCAAGGGGTATTGAGACTGTCCGAGTCTACGGGTTTCCTTCCTATTTGACGAAGGGGTCACTTGAGAATGTCTTTGAGACTCAAGGATATTAGACTGTCCGAGTCTAGAGTTTCATCTTTTGTACCATG
The DNA here is from genome assembly GCA_022829125.1 of Lathyrus tuberosus. Taxonomy (NCBI): domain Eukaryota; kingdom Viridiplantae; phylum Streptophyta; class Magnoliopsida; order Fabales; family Fabaceae; genus Lathyrus; species Lathyrus tuberosus. The sequence continues at coordinate 294,094 of JALAZF010000982.1, read as the reverse complement.
CTTTGAGAAATAGTAGTAGACTCTATGAAAGGACTATTCTATGAAGATGATTAAGTTCTGTTCCTATACCTCTAGGAGGTCGTCGGGACAATTTGTACGAAGCCCAAGAGGAGGCTGGAAACTTTTAAGAAGCCGATCGGTCATTGTACTAAGCCCAAGAGGAGGCTATCATTCCCGGAGGAAGAGGTCATTATACGAAGCCTAAGAGGAGGCTGTGAATACTTCTAAGAAGCCGTAGGGTCCTTGTACTAAGCCCAAGAGGAGGCGGGGTTGCTTTTAGGAAGCCTGTGGGTCCTTGTACGATGCCCAAGAGGAGGCCGATTGCTTTTAAGAAGCCGATGGGTCCCCAAACCCTGAGAAATTCAAGGCAAGCTATTCACAAGGAATAGATCAAGTCAGGAAAGTTCGAGAATTTGGAAGAAACTCAAGAGATGCCATTCACGAAGAAAAGATCATCTCTGGGGAGTAGAGTCTCTTGACAAGTGCTTTTAAGAAGCCCGTGGGTCCCCAAACCCCGAGAAATTCAAGGCAATGCTATTCACCGAGAATAGATCAAAGTCAGGAAAGTTTGAGAATTTGGAAGAAACTCAAGAGATGCAATTCACGGAGAAGAGATCATCTCTGGGGAATAGAGTTTCTTGACAACTTCTATGAGTGACAGTCTATGAAAGGGTTCACAGAGAATGCTGCCTTTCATATCTCCATATTGTTTAACCCCAAGAGGAGGGAAGACTGTGTCTGGTAATCCTATGGGGATCTAGTTTAGACTATTTCTAAGAGCGATCGAAACGGCTTTACCTAGTGCTAGACGTAGTTGTCGGGGAAACTCTAAATATCTATACTATTATTACATAATTGATATGAGTTTATGAAAGAAGACTTACAGCGAAACAGCCCCACAATACAGTTATATATATATGCGTTTATGAAAGGAGACTTACAGCGAAACAGCCCCACAATACAGTTATATGTATATGAAAACGGTAAATGAAAGCAATAACCACTTACTCGGTTGTAGAGCTTCCATGCTGTTTGGTTAGTTGTTTCAATAAAGAAAGATTGAAAACAATAGTATATTCAAAATCAAAGGAGAAAGTGCTTTGAAAAAGAAAGATTTGGGGCTTACATCTCAAGGAGAGGCCCAGGATTTTATCAGTGAGCGCACTGTTGAATTTGTACAGAGGGACTTATACAAGTTACTGAGGCCCAAGAAAGGTTTTCTGTACAAAGGGATGGGTCTTACACTCTATTAGAGGCCCAAGTGAGTTTTAAGAAAAGAAATGGGTCTTACTACTCGAGGGTAGGCCCAATGGTTAATTTTGAAAAGAGCGACGATCGCGCCGAGGTTTTGGAAACACCGTGGGACTTATACAAGTGACTGAGGCCCAAAATTTTGGTATTTACAAAAGGATTGAGTCTTACACTCTATTAGAGGCCCAAAGAGTCTTGAAACATTTGAGTATGATACAAATCAAAGAAACCCTAATTTTCACTTTTTAAAAGTAATTTTTCAAAGAAAATTAATAAAAAATGACAAAAAATCAAATAAGTTTAAATAAACTACTTGTGATGTTTGGTTAAGGTTTGAAAAATGAGGTTTTAATCACAAGATGATTTAAAACTTATTTAGTTTTGATTTTCAAGATGAATGTTCACTTTTAAAATGTTTAAAAACAATTAAAAATGAATTTATTCACAAAAATACCAACTATATTAAATAAATAATATAAATTTGATTTTTTTGTAGAATAAAATATTTTACTATTTTTGTGATTTTTCAGAAAAAAACCAATAAAAAAATTATCAAAATTGAGGGAGTTATTAATTTTCCAAATCATTAAAAAATAATATGAAAAATGAGAAAAAGGGGTTGGGTCTTACACTCTATTAGAGGCCCAAAGTGTATTTTTGTACAAAATATGGGGCTTACAACTCAGGGAGAGGCCCAAAATATTTTCAGTTTGAAAATGACGATCGCGCCGAGATTTTTAACGTATCAGGACTTATACAATAGCTGAGACCCAAAATTATTTCGTTAAAAAAAGAGTTGGGTCTTACACTCTAATAGAGGCCCAAGTGTTTAAAAATGAAAAGAAATGGGACTTACAACTCAAAGAGAAGCCCAGTTGATTTTTGTTTGAAAATGGCGATCGCGCCGAGGTTTTCTTTTAACGCAGAGGGACTTATACAATAGGTGAGACCCAAAATTGTTTTGGTTAAAAGGGGATTGGGTCTTACACTCTAATAGAGGCCCAAAGTGTTTGAAAAAGATTTGTTAGGGTGAAAATCAAAGAAAACCCCAGTTTCATTTTTTAAGGCATTTTTCCAAGAAAAATTAAGTAAAAAATGATAAAAATATCAAATAAAATCATTAAATAATGATTAAGGTTTATGAAAAAATATTTTATCCACATAAATATTTAAAATCATTTTGGTTTTAAAAATCAAGAAAAAGAAATAATTTTAAAAGCATTTAAAACAATTTAAAACACTATTTTTAAATATATTAAAAATAATACTTTTTTGTGATCTTTTGTAGATTAAAATATTATGGGGTATGAATTAGAAAATGATGATTTTTTGCTATGTAAAAAAAATTGGTTGAGTTTTGAAAATAAAAATAAGAAAAAGAGGAAAGATGTCACAATATCATCTCCGACATTTCTTATGGGGTAAAAACTAGTACCGAAACTTTAATTTTCAACACGTTTTTTTATCAAATTTCAAACACTCATAACTCTCTCAATTTTTATCGGAATCAAAATCCGGAAGTACCTATCTTGACCGATTTTTCACAAGGAATCCAATGGTATTACTCACGCACACGGAAAATCAACACACAAAACGCAGAAATTAAAAAACCAGAACTGTTATCGATTGAAAACATCGTTCCGCGTCAAATTTCCAACACGCGTAACTCTCTCGATTTTTATCCGAATTGAAATCCGTAAAAACCTATCTTGACCTATTTTTCGCAAGGAATCCAATGGTATCTCACATGCATGCTGAAACTCAACGTACAAAACGCAGCAATAAAAAAACCAGAACTGCTACTAATTGAAAACGTCGTTCCGCGTCGAATTTCCAACACGCGTAACTCTCTCGATTTTTATCCGAATTGAAATCCGTAAAAACCTATCTTGACCGATTTTTCGCAAGGAATCCAATGGTATTACTCACGCACATGGAAAATCAACACACAAAATGCAGCAATTAAAAAACCAGAACTGCTATCGTTTGAAAACATCGTTCCGCGTCGAATTTCCGACACGCGTAACTCTCTCGATTTTTATCCGAATTGAAATCCGTAAAAACCTATCTTGACTGATTTTTCGCAAGGAATCCAATGGTATTACTCACGCACACGGAAAATCAACACATAAAACACAGCAATTAAAAAACCAGAACTGCTATCGTTAATTCGACGTCGTTTTGCGTCAAATTTCCAACGCGCGTAACTCTCTCAATTTTCATCGGAATTGAAATTCGTAAAAACCTATCTTGACCGATTTTCGCAAGGAATCCAATGGTGTTACTCATGCACACTAAAAATTAATGTACAGAACACATCAATAAAAAAAACAGAACTGGACATGATTTTGAAACAACCAAAATTCCACATATAAACATGTTAAAATGCAAACAGTGGGAGGATCACAACATACACATTAAGGACTAAATTTTTGCCTCAAGAATTGTTCAATATGATGCATGTATGTGGACAACAAAGGAAAACATGATTCAAAGAATTCAAGTTGTGAATTTTACCTTTTTTTTGGAGATTTTGGGCAACCTACCAAGTGCTTTGTTCCAGAAATAATTTGATGCTTTGGACAACCTCAAATGACCTCTTAGAAGCTTTTAGGATGGTTGGAATCAGCTGGAAACCTCTGGAGCAAGTTTGAGCACTTTCTCGCAAAATGGTCAAAAGTGGCCAAAATGCCAACTCTCTCAAATGGTGTTCCAGATGTGTGGCACCATTTAGGACAGTTCAAGGATGATATTTAGAGTGTGTTTGAGGTTTTATCTAGTTTGGAAAGTGACTGAATCAAGACATGGCTTGAAAAATGCAAAAAAGTGCCATTTTGAGGTTTTGAGATGTGACTTTGTGATGTTGGTGTTATAGGTCACTTGTGAGAGTTTGGATCACCTACATATGATGTTTATGAGGTGTTAGGATCATGAGCTGTGATGGAAATGCTCTCTAACTCAAAAACTCAGAATTTCCTTACTAAAGAAGGCATTTTGGAGTGAAAGAGAGAATTTGAGGAAAGCATCTGTTTGATGGCTTTGGTGTACTCAAACTGAGCACAAATGAGCTCTATTTATAGTAGAGCAAGTTTGTTTTGGGATCCACAATGAATGGTGGCTGCAGCAGAGGTTTGGCCAATGTTGGCCAATGAAAATCCAAGTCTCCTCTAGCCATTAACTAGAGGTTAGAGCACAGACTGCTGGTTCCCTAGTTGTTGGAGGAATCTTGACTGAATTCAGTTGAAGGAAGATCAGTTCATGCCACCTCTAAGCATCCATTAAATGCTCCAAACCAAAATTGGAGTTTTGTCCCTCTTTTAGGGATTTCTAGGTTTTGGCATGCTTTTTTTGGTTCCTTGGACTTGGGAGGTTCATGGATCAGATCATCCCACTTGGATTTGATCCTTAGATGTGTCCAAAATGATGACAAGGCTTGAAAATTCGTGTGGCACAAAAAATGTGCAAATCTGCCCTGAAAAATTCAGTTGCAGCAAGCCTTTTTGTAAGATCCATAACTCCCTGCTCGAGTATGCTACATGGACGTTCTAGGACTTTCCGGAAAGCTTAGATGACGTACTTCAACTTTGATGTTTGACACTAGACCTGATTCAACTTGGATCATGGAGAAAAACAGCCTTGAAGTTGGGACATTGTGCTGAAATTACAAGGCAGATTTTTGGCTAAGTGCTGAAAAATGTCAATTTTAAGTTTTTAGCCATTTTGATCCAACCATAACTCAAAATCCATGATGAATTGGGATGAAATGCAGTTGACACTTTTGTAGAGGGCCACGAGGGCTACAAATCAAGCTTTGGATGGGAAAAAATGGCTTTGTGGTTTAGGAGTTATGATCCTCCAAAGTTGGTACCCTTGCCACTTTATTCCATAACTTAGAAAAATTTCTAAGTTTTTATGGTTACCCCTTTTACAAGTTATCCCACTTTCTTTGATTTTTCTTGATGAATGATGATTCCAATCACACATTAACATCATTTTAGGGTTAAAAAACCATTTTTTATGAAAAATCTCAAAAAGTCAAAGTTTGACTTTTGTGCACAGTTGACTTTTTATCAGATGAATTCCAAACTGTGCGATCCTTTAGGAAATCATGTCCTTGACCTAAATCAAAATTGATGGACATGTTCCATGGGTGTTATAGGGTGTATTTAATCGTGTCCCACGGCTTGGGAGCATGTCCTGATCAAAATTCAAAGCTACAGTTGACTTTTCTCGCGAAACCCTAACTGTGGTTCAGATGAAATTGAAACTTGTTGCTCAAGCTTCTTGGGTCAATCCATTGTTGCAAATGGATCAACGTGGTATGTTGGAGACCCTCAAATCATGTCTTGAGGTCTTGGCTCATGATTTGTCCCAAAAGTCAACTTAGGGGTGAATTAGGTCAAGAAACCCTAATTCCTGATTTTTGATGTATGCATCCCCTGAGGCTAAATTTACTTGATGATGGGGTTTATAATGTTCCATGGAACATTTTAGGTTATGCTTTGAAGCATTGGCTCATGCCCAGAGGAAAATTTCCATCTGGAGGCCCTAGTCGACCAAACCCTAATTTGGTGACACTGGCGATCCTGAGGCTTGATCCACCTAGAAGGGAGCAGCCTTGTGCTTAATCCTTGAAGTGGGAGTCCTCTTGATCCATTATGGATATTTGAGAGGCTAGACAAGTTGAAGATCATGTCATTCCTTGATTGATCCTTTGTCTAAGAGCTCTGCGAGGGCTTGAAACCCTAAATCCTGTTTGTAGTGAATGCTCACCCACCTTTGGGGAGACTAATGAGGTGTGATGGTCCATCCATATTGTGCTGATGATTTGCACAATGATGGGAAATCTTAGTGGTCAAAATTTAGGGTATGACAGTACTAACCCACTTTCTAACTTTCTATTCACACTCCCAATCTAGGCCCATTTACTAATTCTACCAATTCTATATTTTATTCCACCAAATAAAATAAATAAAACAAACCAATTAAATCAAATAAATCAATAAATTCAGATAAATCAAATAATTCAAATAAATCCAATAAATCAAATAATTCATATAAATCAAATAAATCAATTAATTCAAATAAATAAAATAAATCAATTAATTCAAATAACTCAAATAAATCAAATAATTAATATAAACGAATAATTACTAAAATTGGGGTGTTACAACCCTCCCCAACTTAAAAGATTTTCGCCCTCGAAAATTACCTCAAACGAACAACTCAGGATAAAACTCTCTCATCTGACTCTCAAGCTCCCAAGTCACATTTCCACCAGTTGATCCTCCCCAAGCTACCTTCACCAAAGTAATCTCTTCACCTCGAAGTTGCTTCAACTCCCGATCCTCTATCCTCATAGGTGATGTCTCCACAGTTAGGTTATCTCTCACCTGCACATCATCTACTTGGACTACATGAGACGGATCCGCAATGTATTTCCTCAACTAAGATACATGGAACACGTCATGAAGATTAACAAGCGACGGCGACAAAGCAACCTGATAGGTTACCTCTCATATCCTCTGCAAAATCTGATAAGGACCAACAAAACGCGGTGTCAACTTACGCGATTTCAATGCTCTACCAACACCAGTTATCAGAGTAACTCTAAGAAACACATGATCTCCCTCTTGAAAATCAAGTACTTTCCTCCTCTTGTCATGATAACTTTTCTGACAACTCTGAGAAATCTTCATCTTCTCCTGAATTATCTTAATCTTATCAGTAGTCTGTTGGACTATCTCAGGTCCAACCACAACACTCTCCCCCGACTCATACCAACACAATTGCGTCCTACACCTCCTACCATACAATGCCTCAAACAGTGTCATTCCAATACTTGAATGGAAACTGTTATTGTAAGTAAATTCAATTAAAGGCAAGTAGCTATCCTAAGCCCCTCCCTTTTCCACAAGCTCTCAAGATCCTCAAGTGACTGAATCGTCCTCTCAGTCTGACCATCTGTCTGTGGATGATAAGCAGAACTCAAACGCAACTTCGTACCCAAAGCACTTTGCAAACTCTCCCAAAATCTCGAAGTAAACCTCAGATTTCTATCTGACACAATGCTAAACGGAATACCATGCAAATTGACAATCCTCTCAATGTACAGCTTCGCTAACTTCTCCAACGGGTAATCCATTCTCATTGGAATAAAGTGAGCAAATTTCGTCAATCTATCCACAATAACCCAAATAGCTTCACGATTACTCGGTGTTCTAGGTAAACAAGACACAAAATCCATCGATATGCTATCCCATTTCCACTCAGGAATAGATAACGGCTGCATCAAACCCGACAGTTTCTGATGTTCGATCTTCGACTTCTGACAAATCAAACAAGAATACACAAAATCTGTAATATCTTTCTTCATACAAGGCCACCAAAATACTTTCCTCAAATCTTGATAAATCTTAGTAGCGCCCGGATGAATACTCAATCCATTACGATGCCCTTCCTCAAGAATACTCTTTTTCAGCTCAACAATATCCTGAACACAAACTCTATCACGACATCTCATGATACCATTTTCATCAATCCAAAAATCACCACTTCGACCTTGATTGATCAAAGTCAACCGATCTACCAAACTTAAATCAGATTTCTGGCCTCCTCGAATCTCATCAAGAATGCCACTAGTAAGCTTCAGCATACCAAACTTAACTCCATAAGAAGTGTCTTCACAAACCAAACTCATATCTCGAAATTGCTCAATCATTTCCAACTCTCTTACCATCATCATCGACATATGCAAAGATTTACTACTCAATGCATCAGTTACCACGTTTGTTTTACCCAGATGGTAATTCAAACCAAAATCATAATCTTTCAGAAGTTCCAACCATCTCCTCTGCCTCGCGTTCAATTCTTTCTGATCAAAGAGATTCTTCAAACTATTATGATCACTAAACACCTCAAATCTCGAACCAAACAAATAATGTCTCCAAAGCTTCAACACAAACACAACAGTGGACAACTCTAAGTCATTCGTTGGATAATTCCTCTCATGTACTTTAATTTGCCTCGAAGCATAAGCTACAACTTGCTGATGTTGCATCAACACACCTTCCAAACCCATCAACGAAGCATCACAATACACAACAAACGGTTCTGCCGGATTCGGCAAAATCAAAACATGAGATGTCGTCAACCTTCTCTTAAGCTCTTGAAAACTTTCTTCACACTTTGCATTCCAAACAGAAGCTTGACCCTTCCTAGTGAACTGCGTCAACGACAAAGATAACTTGGCAAATCCTTCAATGAATTTCCGATAATAACCTGCCAAACCAAGAAAACTTCTAATCTCAAAAACTGATTTCGGAGCTTCCCATTGCGATACAACTTCAACTTTTGACGGATCAACTATAATACCTCTACTCGAAATCACATGGACAAGGAAACTCACTTTCTTCAACCAAAACTCGTACTTAGAAAGTTTAGCGTACAACTGCTTCTCTTTCAACACAGTTAACACAATCCTCAGATGCTCAGCATGATTCTCTTCACTCTTCGAATAGATCAAAATATCATCAATGAACACAACCATAAACTTGTCCAAATAAGGATGGAAAATCATGTTCATTTACTCCATAAATACACCTGGTGCATTAGTCACACCAAATGGCATCATGGAATACTCATAATGACCACACCTCGTCCTAAAAGCAGTCTTCTGAACATCTTCAGCCTTCACACGAATCTGATGATACCCATATCTCAAATCTATCTTACTGAACACACTCGCACTAACCAACTGATCCATCAAATCATCAATCCTCAGAAGTGGATACTTATTCTTGATAGTCACATTGTTCAATTGTCTGTAATTCACACAAAGCCTCATAGAACCTTCTTTCTTCTTAACCAACAAAACTGGTGCACCCCACGGTGACACACTCGGATGAATAAACCTCTTCTCAAGCAGATCTTCAAGTTGACTCTTCAACTCTTTCAATTTCGATGCGAAGATATGATATGGAGCCATCGATATTAGACTAGTTCCAGGAACTAAGTCGATCGTAAACTCCACCTCACGTTCCGGCGGTAAATCACTCATCTCATAAGGAAAAACTTCCAAAAAATCACAAACAATTGGAAGAGCACCTACTGCTCCACTTTCACTAATACTCAAAGTTTCCATCAACATAAACATCTCGGCACCATCTTGCACCGACTCTTTCACTTGCTTAGCAGACATAAACAAGTCTCCTTCATTCTCAGGTTCAAGAAAAATAACAGGCTTATCAAAACAATTAATATAAACACGGTTGAACTCCAACCAATTCATCCCAAGAATAACATCAAGTTAATCTAAGTGAAGACACACTAAATCAACTCCAAAGTCTTTACCAAAATACTCAACGGACAGTTCAAACACACATATAGGGTAGTCAATGAACCCATAGTAGAAGTATCAATAACCATACCTCTACTCATAACAGACAACTCAAGATTTAATCTCTTAACACAATCCAAAACAATAAAAGAATGTGTAGCTCCAGTATCAATTATAGCAACCAAAGATATACCATTAATGAAGCACGTACCTCAGATCAATCGATCTTCACTAGTAGTCTCAGATCCTGATAGAGCAAACACCTTCCCTTTTGCTTGAGCCTTCTTCGGTTTTTCACACTTGGTACTAATGTGCCCTTGCTCACCACAGTTGTAGAAAGTCACATTCGCACCACTTCTGCACTCAAAAGCCTTGTAGCGTGGCTTGCCACACTTGAAACACTTCTGCTCAACACTTGTGCACCCAGGAGCATGATGTCCTTCAACACCACACCTAAAACACTTCACCGGAGTAGAAGCTCCTCCCTTACTCGGCTTCTTGCCATTACCAGCTTTCTGTTTCCCCTTATCACTAGGAGTCACATACGGCTTCCCTCTGAATTGACCTTTTCCCTTCTTATCATTTAAACTCTTGTAGTGATTAGACTGAGCTTTACTATCTTCATCATAGATCCTACTCTTGTTCACCAACTCATAAAATTTCCTAATCTCCTGATAACCAATGGCTTGCTTGATTTCGGGCCTCAAACTATTCATAAACTTAAGACATTTGGATCTTTCAGCATTAACAGTGTTATAATGAGGACAAAACTTAATCAACTCCTCAAATCTTGCTGCATACTCGGCCATAGTTAAGTTACCCTGCTTCAGCTCAAGGAACTCAATTTCCTTCTTCCCACGCACATCTTCAGGAAAATACTTCTCCAGAAACGCTTCTCTGAAAACATCCAAAGTAACCTCAACTTCATCTTCTTCAAACCTCTGACGAGTATTACCCCACGAGTCCTCAGCTTCCTCTTCAAGCACATGAGTGCTAAATTGCACCATCTGCGCATCTGAAAAGTTCATGACTCGAAAGATCTTCTCAATTGCCTTCAACCATACTTGTGCTTTGTCAGGTTCATGCGTTCCCTTGAAGATTGGAGGATTGTTCCTCTGAAAATTCCCCAAAGCACGGAACTCATCATCGGTGTTGTTTCCAGCATTCACGTTGACTTGCGGATTCTGCCCAATCGCTTCAGCCAACATCGCCAAAGCTTCAACAATCGCTTCATCATTCCTGCCTGCAACCATCGTTCTAGATTCCAATAACAAATCCTCATTAGAACAAACAATATCGATAGTGCCACACACACATATCAAATACAAAAGGAAATAAACACACTAATAACTTGGTCAACTGACCAACCAGACTCTGATACCACTAATGTAACATCCTTCTAAACCCCGCGGAAATATACGTAAATAATCAGAGTAAATTATCATGCATCTCAAATAAGGGTGTCACATATAATTCAAAACATCACACATACACCTGTCATGCTCATTAACACTTAAAATAATTTCATGGATTTCACATATTTTCACTTAGCATATAGCAGCGGAATTACTTCAATCATAATAAACATAATAAAAGTCTCATGATCAACTCATTATAAATCATCACTTAGGCATAAAAGTCAATACTCCACATAATTCAAATAAAAATAACAACATAAAGTAGAGTACATAAAGTATCTCTCAAAACATGAAATCGAAACATCCCCGTGTTACATGATCAGAGCACGACTCGACCCAAAATAAATAAAGAAATTAGAACAAGCTACTCCAATGGCTACCTCGAACTAGGAGCAACTCTACTCTTCGGTACCTGAGCGATGTCGTACAAACATAATTCCAATAGAAGGGTGAGAATTCATATAATTATCGAAATCATAAGATAATATATAATATATAACATACAAGCATAACATAATGATTCTTACACTTCAAAAAGCTTCATCAAAATTTTATCACTCAAGTAGCCAACCATTCACAAGTACATACTCACAATTCCATAATCTCATCAATTCATCAATTTCACATATTGCACATAATTTCATATCACAAACATATATACAATGCGACTCAATGCAACTCATACATGTGGTATCAAACACTTGTTATTATTTTTCATTTTTTACATTAAACCGGGTCCGTTCCCTAGACCAATAACACACAAAAAACTCATTCCCTAAGCTTTCAAACTCCGCTCTAGGTTTGGGACAGGTCACTATCTCCCACGAAACTAACAAGCATTACCTCTTGACACAAATGATGCATGTGCAAATTCAACAATCATATGCAATTAAGACTATAATCAAATCTTAATATTCATGCATATCTTCAATAATTCATCACACTTGAATTACCACATAATTGCACATACAAACACATTTTCAAAAATCATGGCATTCTTACTCCAAACATGACCACCACACTTAGCAATTAATATACAAGTATCAACACAATCCAATCTCAATTCACCAAAACACACATCACTAATTCAATATAAAATATTTAATTCATCATCAATAATTAAATCCAATAATTCATATGATAATTAAAAAGAATTATCAATCATTATATAAAAATGTATTATTAATATTATTATTAATTATACCAGTGAAACAAAATATATAATTAAACTAAATAAAAGAATTATTAATTAAAGTATAAATCTTATTTAATAAAAAAGAGTATCACTTTTCTTCACTTAATGCTACAGGATTATTAATAAGATTGTGAGGCGCTACAGTTCATTAATATATAAAATATATTACTTTCATATGCTATGCTACAGGACATATATTACATATACACTAATTTACTTTATGAGCCACATGTTACCATTTATTAAATAAACTACAGCGCTACAGTGGCATAATATATGGTATCACTTTTCACCTCAACTAGGATGATACCCGTCCGTTCGCACGGGTGCACGTCGCTGACGCGTATTTATTCTTAAAATGTATTTGTTTTTATAATGTATTTTTTTCATAATGTATTTGTTCTTAGAATGTATTTATTTATATTTAAAATTTGAAAAGAAAAATAAAATATAATAAAAATTAGTAAATTTCTTATTTACTAAAAATTAATATGATACACGTGCGTTCACACGGATACCCGTCGGTGATGCGCATTTGTTTTCTTTTAAAATTTTGAAAAAAAATACAATTAATAAATATCAGTAAATATAAAAATAATATAATTTATATGTAAAAAAAAAGAATTAATACCCACAGATATCGATTGGTATATTTTATAAAAAAATTTACCCAATGATTTAGTTTTATAAATATCAAATAATAACATAGTATTTGTAAATATTAATTTAATTTTATAAATAAATATTATTAATATAAATAAATATATTTTATGTAAGTAGTATTACAAATATTTATTTCGTGCGATACCCATATCAGTACCCATGTGATCGCCCGAGTACTGGTGTGTTATGCAGATTTGTTTTTTTTTTTTTTAAATTAGAATTAATAAAAATTAATAAATACAAATAATATATTATTAAAATATGTATTTAATATTGATATTTAATTTTATAATTATAATTTTTCGTGCGCCCGTATATAAAATATTTTAATCAACCATATATTTTTCCCCGTATATTAATATTATTTTTGATTTGAAATTAGTTATACAAATATTTGAATCAATATTAATTACATATTTTGGATTTAGATTAATCTATTTTAAAAAATAATGAAACACATATAAAATCAAATATACGACTTTAAAATTATTTTGATTTTCTTAAAATATAAATTAAATATACACTTATCAACAATCACATAATTTTTGTTATACTATGTGTTATATACTAAGTTTGAATTTGATGATCTAGTGGGATACCCGTGCGTTCGTGCGAGTACGCATGGCAACAAAACTCATACTCGCGGGTACCCACCCGAACCCGCCCCGAAGTTGATGGAGAAAACCCGCTTTTACTGGGTTTGGGTTTTCACCGATTAAAAAAATATGGGGACGGGTCGGGTAATGGGGACATTACTGCCCACCCTGAATCCGTCCCTGAACCCGCCCCGTTTATTTTATTATGTACATTATTTTTTAATTTTGTTAATTTGGAATATTAATTATGTGGTCAATGTTTTGATATTTTGATTTGTATTAATTATTAAAAATTTTGAAATGTATGTAAGATTTTTTTTTTTAGATTTTTTATTATTATTTGAAATGTAATTTGATTTTTGGAAAAAAAATTTCTATTAAAAAAATTGATTTTACTAAATGGATGGTGGCGGGGCGGGGATACCTGAACCCGTTTGGGAGGGGTTCGGGTTTTAATTCTCCAACCTCGTTTGGGTTTGGGGCAGGGAACGGGAATTGTGTGGGGATTCGGGTTTGGGTTTTGGGAGGTAAAAACCGTCTCCGACCCGCCCCGTTGCCATGCCTACGCGCGGGTATTGGTGAAGTACACATATTTGAGTTTAAAATGTAATAAAAATAAAATGAGAACGACAAAATTATTTAACCCGATTTTTTTTTTAATATACATGGAATAATAGGCTAACAACAATTTTTCCCGTGTATAAATATTATTTAAAAAGATATATAAATGTAGAATTTATAATTGTTTTCATATATAAAAAAAATTGGATTAGCATCATATTAACAATTATTTATTGTAATATAATAAAATTGTACATTTAATTGAAAACAAAGTTTTATAATGATTATGGATTAATTAATATGTTTGAAAACATATAAATATTTATCAAATTATTTCAAATTTATTAGTGTTAATAGCACAATAAACATTTATAATTAATAATTATTTGAATATTAGTGTAGAATTAGTTAGTATTAATAGCCTAATAAATATTTTTCAAAAATATTTTTATACTACCATTTTAATATAGAGTGATATAACACTTTTAACCTCCAAAAATAGTTGGTATAATATTAATTTCTCATCTTCCACGATAAACTAATAATATTTTTTTGGGTTAATAAGATAGTGTTGTAAGAGAATATATATATTAGTCATAATAACATTTAATAGAAAATAAGAAATATATATTATATATATATATATATATATATATATATATATATATATATATCTATATATATATAATATATATAATATATATATATATATATATAAAATAGAATTGCTTAAAAAAAATTATCATTATTTACCCAATAAATTACTCAATTAATGCTAAGGATATAGTAAATTACTATTATTTAATATGATATTAAAACAATAATTTGTTATAACTTTAAAACAATAAATTACTATTATAATAATCATATTCCTTTTCTAGATGTAAGCATCTCTACTTCTAGCCAATCTTCACAAGTTGAAAGAGATTTTAATATGAATGTCCCATTGTTTTTCACCAATCTTGATTTTACTCAGAAGAATTAGAATCAAATGAAAAATCAACATCGAAACATGGGAAAACTAATTTAAAAAAAAAATATATAATATATATATATATATATATATATATAATAAAAATTAGTAAATTTCTTATTTACTAAAAATTAATATGATACTCGTGCGTCACTGGTACCAGTCGGTGACGCGCATTTGTTTTCATTTAAAATTTTAGAAAAAAATACAATTAATAAATATCAGTAAATATAAAAAAATATAATTTATATTTAAAAAAAGTAGAATCAATACCCACAGACATCGATTGGTATATTTTATAAAAATATTTACGCAATGATTTAGTTTTATAAATATCAAATAATAACATAGTATTTGTAAATATTATTTTAATTTTATAAATAAATATTATTAATATAAATAAATATATTTTATGTAAGTATTATTACAAATATTTATTTCGTGCCCGATACCAATATTAGTACCCATATGTGTTATGCAGATTTGTTTTTATTTTTTTTAAATTAGAAATAATAAAAATTAATAAATACAAAAAATATAATTTATATTTAAAAAAAATCAATACCCGCAAACATCGTTTGATATTTTTTATAAAAATATTTATGCAATGATTTAATTTTATAAATATCAAATAATATCATAGTATTTGTAAATATTTGTTTAATTTAATAAATAAATATCTATTTTGTGGGATACTCATACCTTAATTTTTTACTAATTAATATAAATATTTTGATGAATAAAAAATTTGTTCTCAAGAATAAAAAGTATTTGGATCATCCATACACTTTTTCATATATAAAAATAAAGTTCAATCAAAAGTATTTAAATTTTCTCTTTGTATAAAAATATGTGTCTCGTATGTTTTACTATATTATCAATGACTTCATTTTTTCGTTTCAGTATATTATTAAAATATGTATTTAATATTGATATTTTATTTCATAATTAGAATTTTCTTGCACCCGTATATAAAATATTTTAATCAACCATATATTTTTTCCCATTTATTAATATTATTTTTTATTTGAAATTAGTTATACAAATATTTGAATCAATATTAAATACATATTTTGGATTTAGATTAATCTATTTTAAAAAATAATGAAACGCATAAAAATTCAAATATACAACTTTAAAATTATTTTGATTTTCTTAAAATATAAATTAAATATACACTTATCAACAATCATATATTTAATAGAAAATAAGAAATATATTATATATATATATATATAATTCCTTAAAAGAAATTATCATTATTCACCCAATAAATTACTCAATTAATGATAAGGATATAGTAAATTACTATTATTTAATATGATATTAAAACAATAATTTGTTATAACTTTAAACAATAAATTACTATTATAATATCTATTTTTCTTATTTACATCAATGGAAAATATTTCTTAAATCATTATTTTAATGGTATTAACTTCAATTAATGAATAAAATTTGGTCCATAAATCAATTAATAATTAAATATAATATATATTTTTCTTATTTACATCAATGAAAAATATTTCTTAAATCATTATTTTAATGGTATAAACTTCAATTAGTGAAGAAAATTTAGTGCATAAATCAATTTGAATTTATTATTTTTTATTTAAATCAAGGATAATTTAGTTATTTATGGTCTAATACATAGCATAGTACATATAAATTAAGTGTTGCAAATATTATAATTATACTTTTCGTATTGATTTTTATTTGTCATGATTTTTATGATTATAACAAATTGTTCCTTATTAAATTAAAAACAATCATTTAATATTATTGATTATAATTATTTTAATGCAGTTCAAGTTAATAGTTGGTTATGAAAAAATAAATACATTTTAATGTCACATGTATTTGTTTTAAAGATAATTATAATACTAACATGTGAAAATTTAAATGATTTAAATGATAATTATAAACTAAATGATTTTAAAATAACATTAAATGATTGTAATAAAAATCATTTAAATGAACAAATATGGAAATAAGAAAATAAATATATTTGTATTTTTAGTGTAAAGTCAAGATGTGAACCATGTACGTAACATAAAACTTGTAAAGTCTATATGTTAAAGGAGATTCTTGCTGAGTATGCAAGGAGAGGGAAAATAAATGCTTATGTACCTTCCTTCCTAAGTTAATCATTTTTAATTTTAATACTTTGAATTTGTTGTTTACTTGTCGAATGTCATGTGTAAATTAACAATCCATTGGAACAACTCAACACACCTTTAATCATTCTAAAGTGTGAAGATAGTAGACTTCTTTAGTAGTTCGAAAACCATGAATGTTATGGCAAGGTTATGAACCTTGAAACCTTGCAGTGAGCCTTTTTCCTTCTTTAACAACTTAAGAAACTATTATTTGGTTTTGTTGTGACGGAGTTATCTCAGATAATGCAATCCTTATTGTCATAAAATTTGGAGAAGTAAGTTGGTGATTGAATGTGGTTTGTTGAAAACAGTATGTCTTAGAATCTTTGATGCTTTGAATGCAACTCTTTTATGATTAGAGCTCTTTGTGCTCGTGCTTTTTCGGCCGACCCCAAACTGGACTTTTGATCCATAATTGATATTATATGTGATAGAGGAGCAATGGTACATATACTACAAATACTTCAATATCACCTACTGTACATGTATAAAGACATAAGACTTGTCATAATAAATACATATAGACATTTGGTTCATAATACATAATATACACTGGCAAATATATAGGAGGAATACCGATTTATGCATTATGGTTACATGCTGCCTGCAACAACATGGTTACACTGGCAAATATTTGTATTGGATGAAGCTAAAGAGACATAACAAATAGAAATGCATTTCTATGTAAATTGCAGGGGCATAATAGGGCATTAAAGATTTACGTGAAAAAATTTAAACGAAAACCATGAGAGCATGATCCAAATTTAATGTTAGTACCAACCAATATGATAATAATAATAGTGAAAGGTCTTAGTAATTATAAGGATATGTAATTGAAAGCATAAAGAAAACTAGCTAACATACTAACAATTATATTGGCAGGTTTAAAATTGAAGGGAGTTGACGAATACGAAACCGTTTATTCTGTTTGATATATGTAGTCTAAGGTGAGTATCTACAACAATTACTGTGAAAGTGTCAGGTGTTTCTTAGCATTTCAAATTAGTATTCATTATACGTTAGTAAAGGCAAGAATTGATATGAAACAAATTCAAATCATGTTATAAACAGTCATAATGTATCCAACTCATCCAAATTCCCATAACTAAAATATACAGTGACACCGTGCAGATCAATGAGCAGGAACTCTGCTGGTGTGAATTTAGACATAAGTACACATAGAGTCCTCAAAACAAAACCACTAAAAATTGAATTGAGTCCTGCTGGTGATCCAATGCAATACACATCACAAGAACACATAGAGTTCTCAAAACAAAACAGTTTGATCCCAACAGACGTGGTGCAGTTGACGAAGAGCAGTGGCTCCCGAATATTATTAGCCATTGAGATTGAAGGGTTCCATTTTAAGCAAACTGTACCAATCAATTTCCAAGCAGAAAATTTCCAGCCAACAGAATGAATTAAGGACTCAGTGGAAGTAGCCAAACCAAATAAGTTAGTATATTAAGAACTTTTGCTAGAGGTTGCAGGCAATAAAAGAATTTCCAGGAGCTACAGTTGGGCTGCAGTTGGAGAGATGCAAGGAGTTATTCCATTTCCATTAAGTGAAACAAGAGCAGCAGCATCAAGAGCACGAGAACTACCTAAATGAAGCCTGATACCGATGAACTTCTTCCAGGAATCGGTCGCCCCGTCGTATACTTTGAGCTTGCAGCCATCCTGGAAATCAAGTGCATAGAGTTGTCCATTCAGTGAGATACTCGGATTACGCCATCCATTGACCATTACATTACTTATTTGAGTCCATGTATCGGTTTCATGTGAATAGGATTCGCATATGACATTGCGATTAGACCCAAGACCCTTCAAAAACCATGTGCCGTTATGAATAACACCAATAAAAGGAACCATGGCTGTGGTCATTTCAGAGATAAAGCTCCACCTGTTCCGGTTCGGGTCATAAACTTCAGCAGATCGAAGAGTTCTTTGAATTCCTTTACATTTCCCACCAGCAACGTAGAGACAATTATTTATTACACAAGAACCAAACAGATGACGTTTCCGCAGCATATCTGGTGCTCTGTGCCATTTATTTGTACGAGCATTGTAAAAAATGACACGCCTCATAGATCCCTTCAATGGATCTCTTCCACCAAATAAGTACAAATGGGCAATGGCAGCCACTAAGAACAGCGCAACCAAATCCTAATGCTTCAGAATATTCGGCAGGAACAGGCGGAAGGGATTGCCATATTTGGTAAATGGGGTCGAAAGCGTGCAATGGAATTTTTCCTTCACGATCTCTTTTGATAAACCCATTCTTCTGCCATTCCGAGACTTTTCCTGAGCGAATAAAAGAAATTTCCAGGCAGAAGGCGATACCATCTCTTGCAAACCAAACGCAGTTTCCTGTGCTCAACGCGCGGTACACGGATTAAACACGCAATATCAAGATCATCGGGAAGACCATGTAGCAGAGGAGGCTGAACTCTGGTCTTCTCTCTACGCAAGTTTTTGTTCCTATGTTCATTCGGGTTTATGTCAGGTTGGATACATATTTTCGATCCTGGAACGAATTTCCTTGCCCCGGCCACTGTTTTCAGACCTGAATCTACTTTACAGTAGCATGAAACAGAGTCCACCTGTGAAACTTTACCTGTTAGTATATGTTGAAAGTATCAAAGTACCAGATAGATATCTAAAGAATTTAAAACTTCAGGCATTGGTGTTTTCTGCAAGAGGAAAAAATGAAGTACCAACAAATAACTTCCCAAAACAAGCTGCTGATACATACATGCACACTTACATACACCGGAATTTTCCATCAGACTCAGATTTATGGAGAAGCACAACAGCTTTAGAGCTCATATGATAGTTTAAGACACATTTAACCAGAAAGGCAGACACAAAGTTAACATTATTACAGTTCAAAATAGATGGCAAAGCATATATGCTATCAACCTATATTATCAACATTTAGAAAAGATAAACAGAACTAAATCAAACACCAATATTTCATCAACCTATATGTTATCAACATTTAGAAAAGATAAACAGAATTATCAAACTGAAAAGCATATATATTAAGGGAAAGAAAAATCAACCTCTGTGACATATACATTAAGCCCATTATTGCAATTACACTTGAACAAAAGGGAAAGAAAAATCAGCATGTGATACTTGAAGCCCAGCCACTTCTCACGCCAATCTCATGCGATTTCTCTACACAACAAAACCAACCTTCATACTTGTTATCATCTTGATGCATATTCTTCATAATTCCCAAACTCCCCACAATACACTTGGCCCCACCTGCAAAAACCAGTGCACACAATAACAAAAACCTGCACAATTAACACAATGAAATTCATTCTAAAAAGCGTGTTTGTAAACTATCAAAAGTCTACGTGCAGTTACCCTCTGAAATTCATTCTAAAAACTGTAATCATGTTTGTAAACTATTAAACTCCATCTATGGATTAAAATAAAGTATAGACAATAGTTTTTTAAAATATTCATTACCTTATTGTCAAAAGGAGAATTACAATATGTTTCTTGCAACTCTTAATTTATAACTAATATGGATATTCCCTCGAGTTGTATCATTATATATTCAAATACAGGACATTACTATAACAGATCCAGGAACTTCGTAGTTGTTGGGAAGATGCAAGCCTAATCCTCTAAGCCATGCAAAAACAGAGTCAGAGGTATCCAATTGATGGCAACCAAACTGTCTAAATTATATACAAAATTCTCCCTAGATGATCAAAGAATTTGTCTCAAGAACTCAATGAATTCCCAAAGAATATTTCACTGGATAGTAGTAGACACACAATTATCACAACCTCAACTAAACTCTCCCAAGAACCACTTTATCTGGATGCATAAGCTACAACCTTAGCAATAAGCATATTCCATTAAATTATTTTCTCATATCATCTCTCTCATGTAATTCCCAGGCAAGAGAAATTTGTACTTCTCTGCATTTTCCAGAAGGAAAGCTGGCAGGTGAACTGCAGAATATGAATGGGGTATTGGACCCATTTTACCAATAATTTCCTTGAAGGTGGACTCATCGGGCAGCATATCGAACATATCAGCCCTTCCGCATATTACTTTCTGAATTCTGGTAGGATTTAAATAGTGAGAGAATCTAACTCTGTCATAGTGGTTGTAAGCTTTCATCTTAAAAATGAAATAACTGATTCGGCGGAAGCAAAAGCTACAATGCCACCCAGCATCTGCCAGCATGTTGTCGGACTACTTTCTGAATTCTGGTAGGATTTAAATAGTGAGAGAATCTAACTCTGTCATAGTGGTTGTAAGCTTTCATCTTAAAAATGAAATAACTGATTCGGCGGCAGCAAAAGCTACAATGCCACCCAGCATCTGCCAGCATGTTGTCGGACTGGCGGTAATGAGCATATGAAGGAACAAACAATATCAGTAAACAATAACAATACACCTTCCATAACGGGAAAAAATGATATGAAGATACACAACACAACTCAAATTCTTAAATCCCACAAAGATAAAAATTTCAAGAATTATATAACACCAGAAATTATAATTCTAAACATATAATAAAGCCAAAGCTGCGTAGTAATTAGAGACATGTCAGAAAAATAAAACCAAAACTTGTAGACATGAGAAAACCTTTCACCCCTTCCCCATATTTATAAGTTAATCATTAAAAAAAACAGATATTCAAAAGAGGCGATACCTGTGAGAACACTATTGCAAGATTTAAGACTCCCATTGACAATCCTGACAATACCAACAATTAATATAAATACATTTGTAAAATCATATATTTCCACGAAAGAATCATAAGGTATAAATCTTGCTCACCTTAGCCGAGCTCCAATGGTTGAATATGTGTGGAAATTAAGGCATATGGAACACTGTAAGTGATCTAAAACAATTAGGGATCATTTTATCAAAAAAATATATAAAAATTTGTTATCCTACTTTCATACTGTCTAATTCGAATAGAACTAACAGCTGGAATAGTAAGGACAATACATGCTAACAATGACATTTCATCAAGCAGAGCAGTCCCTTGATATTTAAGAATGGTTGTTGAAGTTGTCTGCCTTGCAGAGGCCAATGCTTCAGGCAAGACTGTATCAGAATTGTTTTGTTAATCATTTCACCATATGTCTAAAAATGTTTGAAACTATAAACTGATGGTTTACCACTGCATTAAATAATTAGTATAAGTTTTTATGCATCCACTCCCACCTTTAGGGAATATAACAACAACAGCAGCAACAACAAAAGTGTTGCTCTTACCTGATTGTACGCGAGTACCATTGAAACAAGACCTTTCATAAGACCAGCCACCCACCAAATGATCACCTAAAATGAGCAGGAAAAAGAAGCAAGTCATAATAATAACTTGGTATTGAAAGGCAAGAAATACAGAACTTCCGCGTCCTCCGCAAATCCACTAACGATTCATCTTGATGATTCTGAAGTCCGTTTACAGTAGCGATAGTTTTATATTTATTACAATTACCTGCAAAAAATGAAAATAAAACTTCAAAAATCAAAATCCTAAAAGAAAAAACTTAGATCTGAGATGAAAATCGCAAATCGAACAAAAACTCAGACTTTTCTATTCCTGCCGGAAACGCCACCGCCATCTTCCCCTATTACTGCAACACCAACAATCTTACGTCAAAACAAAATAACAGAAACCCTAAAAAAACTTTGATTTCTCCATTTCTGTAAATCGTTCCAAAAACGGTTGTTTTTGTTTAAGAAAAGCAAGAGAACAAAGAAGGATAGGAGGACAGAAGCAGTGGTAGAGAGAAGATGAAAGAACAGTGTCGTTGTGGAAGAAGGAGAGAGAAGAGGCTGGGAAACTGAAAGAGATAGTTGTGGTGGTAAGAGAGAACAGTCTCACGTGGGAAAAAGGAAGGGTGTGTTTGAAGCAGCACAATTGAGTTTTTGGAATAAATGAAACATTTCTCAAATCAGCATCCACCTGGGAGACAGGGAAGCTATCCATGTGAGGGCTTGTGGGCAGAGAGGGGTAAATTGGTATTTTTCCTAGCCATTCATTTTCTTATATGTAAGATTAATTTTCGCTACAGCACATAAAGAAGCAAGCACATTGTTTTTCTACAAGAACATTATCTTGCTTTCATATTAAATATTAATGAAATGTACTTCAGCTCATTATAAAGGAAAAAGGCCACATTTCCTAATTTCTCATTTTAGTCTTCTACGCTACAGTGAGTGATAAAAAGAAAGTTCCACCTTTCATTGCTAAATGATCATGCGCTACAGGACCGTGGATAGGAAAAGGTTCACATTATATTATCCTATCATTTTTCGCTACAGGGCAATGTGAGTTACCTTTTTTCTATTTCCTTGCGCAACAGTAACAATACATATATAGATATCACTTCATTTCCTACGCTACATCATGATAAAAAAAAGGGGCACTTTCATTCTTATGGTTTTGCTACTAGTCTTCTGCTACAGTATCATGAATTAAAAAGCAATCACATTTTATCTACCAATACATATTAATCTCAAAGAAATTAATTATCACATATTAAATATTATCATCAAAACATAATAATTATCGAATCATAAAAATTTAAGAATTTCATTCTAAACATGTTTTTACTCATTATACTCTATCAAATAATCTCAATACTCATATAAAAACCACTCTTACCTTGATTTTTCTTGGATTCTTAAATTTCTCTTAGGTTCGGTTCTCTTCTCCTCTTCTCTCCTTAGCCTCTTTTCTAACTTCTAACCCTATTCTATCTCTTTCTCTTATTTTGTCAATTCCATAATTTTCTCATAATTCTATTGTGTTTACTAATCCACTTTCTATTCACACTCTCAATCTAGGCCCATTTACAAATTCTACCAATTCTATATTTTATTCCACCAAATAAAATAAATAAAACAAATCAATTAAATCAAATGAATCAATTAATTCATATAAATCAAATAATTCAAATAAATCCAACAAACCAAATAATTCATATAAATCAAATATATCAAATAAATCAAATAAATCAATTAATTCAAATAACTCAAATAAATCAAATAATTAATATAAACAAATAATTACTAAAATTTGGGTGTTACAAAGCACATGTCTAAAGAATCCAGACCAAAAACATCATGCTCTTCTGTGGCTTTAAGTTTTTCATCTAACACGCAACACCTTTTGAAAACCTCAACATACTGTGGGGTTTTGGTATTCACCACCGGGCTTGCCCCTTGGGGATTTGTCTCAGATAATGAAATATATGATACTCAATAGCATCATAAGGCGAGGTTTGCCCATCTCGGACAATGGGATGCTCTTGTATATAAAGGTCATCAACTAGGATCCGTACATGCTAAGGTTGAGCATGACCGTTTACTTAAGATGGAATGATGTTCACCATATTTGCAGTCCATATATTGTCATCCTCTCTGTTTGCCAAAGCTATCATGGCCTCCACGAGTTGGTCTAACTTGATTTTCATTAAGTCAACATCTTCTCCTAACGCATCCTAATTTTGTTCCAACTGGTCCATGATCCTTCGAGAGCTGCTTCGAGGCCAATATGGGTGTTGGGAAGTAAGCTTGGCTAGTTACGGACAAAGGCTAGAATGATTTTTTTTATTGTTTAATAATGATATGCATGCTGATGAAATGTGAGTGCATGAATTTTTGTTTTTTTTATATGCAAGGAAAATGCAATTCCTTGTTATGCGTGTTTTTGGTTTAGGAGTAGTATGGTTCCAAATAGTCCGGGTACAGATTTCTCATGACGGAACAATTTTATCTACTTCGTACACATTAATTCACAAGAAGTGGCTTTAGGGTTAAAAAAGATTCCTAAGGTCATGGATTCTTCTTAAGAATATTGTTGTCAATCGAAAATTACTTGCTAGCCAACAATATTCTCGAAAGGATCTACCCTAGGTGAGGTTTTCATGTCACCCAACGAGACAAGTACAACAAGAAGGCCAACACTACACAACCGTTAATCCTAAGCCATATGTTTAAGGGTTCTAAAAGGTTCTTAAAGTCACAGACCCTTCTCAAGGATATTGCCATCAATAGAAAGTTATTTGTTATCCAACAATATTCCTAAGAGAATTTACTCTAAGTGGGGTTTCATGCCAACCTAACGAGACAACAACGTCAAGCAGGCCAACACTATGCAACCATTATCCTAAGAGATAAAGGCACCTAAGAGATAAAAGAGAAGAAGGTATAAGAAAGTAAAAGACAAAGGTAACATTCATCGCGAAGTTAACTAAAATAGGATTGAATCTTTTTGCAAATGGATCTCCAGCAGAGTCGCTAGCTGCCACAACACGGAAAATACCACAGACGCTCTCATGTCCAAGATGATAACAGAGTCGCCACCAAAGTTTATTTATTCCAAAAGGAAAGGGAAAATGTCTATAAAACACTTAAAAGAAAAAGAAAATGGCTCTCGCAACCAAATTTGGGTTCGGGAGTCAATTATAGGAGGGGAAGGTATTATCACCCTTCACATCCATTGTACTCAACGGAAACCATTTATTTATCTTTGCAAATCGAATTTTAGCTTATATTATTTGCTTTTTTTCTAGTTATTAAAAGTTTGAAAAGAGAAAAGGAATAAAAATAAGTTTTTATTAGGGTGCCTGACGAGACAATGATTCTCGCTCCAACATATCCTCAGGTGCGATGGGGAACTCAAGGCTATGTAGTTTGGGGCACCAAATGTTTGTTTATTGGTCGATTTTAGCAAAAGGTACTTAGTCGCAATCGAGCGGAAAACATTGCTTGCTACCTATAACATGGAGAAGTGAACCTTGGCATCCCGCCAGAATGGACAACATAACTTCGAATCCACATAGTTATGTTCTTATCACATTCGAGTGGAAAGTGTTCTTACTTCTTATGCATGGTAGAAACGAAACTTTGTTTGCATCGTCTCAGAATGGACGAAACATCTTTTGTTTTGAAAAGTTTTTGACATCGCGCTAAGGCGGAAAAATGAGTTTGATTGGTTGAGTTTCTTTTTGGATAGATGACGACCTCCCCCGGCTCCGCCTCCATCCCCCGGACTGATTTTTGATTTTTTTAAAGTCCCAATTTTAAAATTTTTTGATTTCTGATTTTTCATGAAAAGTCTCTTTTTGGAAAAAATAGTTTTATTGGATTTGAGAAATTTTTGAAAATAAATGGTTATGGTTCTAGGGAAAAATAAGGGGAAGACATACGGTTCTTTAGATAGAAGCATTTAGGAAACCAAACGTCCAAAATAGAGTCACTCGAATTTCTTTTGGCGAAACTCCAACTCTAAAATACGATCAAACAACATACATCAAAATTCATACAATATCATCATAATCAACCAAAAGTTGTAAACCTACAAACAACAACACTTCAGAGACTATAGGGGATTTATCCCAAATCCCCTTTATGGGCCTCAGAGCAATCACACAACAAAAACATCATCGATTATGCCCATAAGGTTTTGCCCAAACCTTATTTGGCCAAAATTGCACAAATTATACAAAATTAGGGAAAACTGCATTACCCCAAGGCGCTGATGGGAGGGTAAGGAGCCCTCATCATCCTGGCTGCCCAAATCACCCATCAATAAGACAATTTCCCCCTTATCTTAGAATTGCAAAGTTTCTGGTTAAGATGCCTTATCTCTTTCCTAGAGTTCCTCATTGGGTTTCCTAGCAGCCGCTCTCTGTTTCTCCTAATTCACTACGTATCAGTTTTCTCTAAATCCCAACTTTTTCTATTTAATAACCTAATATATTTTGTCAATTTCTCAGTTTTATCCACAATATTTCATTACTACAATTTAACCTTCAATTTTATTAGAAACTCAAATTTCTCCCCTATTCTCAATTTTTTTTATAAATTATTATTTAAATTAAATAAATATTTAATTTAAATCAATGTTTAAAAACTCAGATCAGTCATCGACCCGGTCGAGCTATTAGATCACTAGATTAGTGGTCGGGCCAGTGGGTCACTGGTCGGACCGCATGACTTCTAATTCAGTTTATATAAATTAAAAAAAATATTCATGAAATACAATTTTTGATATAAATTTCATAACTACAAATATATGGAAAAAAAATCAAACATAACAATTTTAAACAAATTTTAACTTCCAACATAACACTTTATTGATGCTTATAAATTAATAAAAATAAAAAAAAATAATAATTGTATGATATAATACTACCATAAACTAATAAATTAGTATAGAACTGTAGGTTGCTAATTTCGACGCCAAGATAATTGTTCAAGAGCAAAGTCGAAAATTCGACAGAACATTTCGACCAGAAGGTTTCTGATGGGAAAAAGCAAGTCAAAGACAAATGGTACTTAGGGAAAGCATTGACAGATATTTCTAAGTATGAGGAATATTTCGACAGAAGAGGAATCAGTTCGTCAGGTGTTTGAAATTCAAATTTAGGAGGGAGTTTCATTTTGAAATAGGACGCGTGGAACGCATCTACTTGACGAATGCATGCAGAATGCCATTTGTCGCCATTAAGAGAAGTAGTTATTATTGGTGGTTATTTTGTTTATATATAAATAGGGAGTCTTAGTGTTGGATTTCCGGGGTGTTCAGAATTTGTACAAATCACTCAAGAAATACTCAAAGTAGCCGTGAGAGAGAAAAGAGTAGTTACTGAGAAAATGTACATTTGAAAACACCAGTTTTCATTCCTTGCATTTTAATAAAAGTTTTAAGTTCTTCATTTACAATTTCCTTTACTTTTCTGCCATTTTCTTACTTGCAAGTTATTTACATTTCGCCATTTATTTTAAGGAGCAAAGTTTTGTTACTTTTGTCGAAAAATACAAAATTGGTGAAAACCATGATGAATTTAATAAACAAAAGGTTTTCTAACGCAAATTGCCAAAATTGTTAAAGCACGTTGTCCTAGGGTTTGTTTGATCAGTCCTGTAAGTAAACTAATTTTCCATAAATTAGGAGAACAGCGGTTGTTTGCGAATTTTCCAAGCAAACAAATTGGCATGCCCAGTGGGACCTTGTGCTATTAACATTTGAAAACCTTCATTTTACACTTTACTCGTAAGAAATTTTCTTCATTTTGTTGCATGAGACTAAGAAGTGGTAAAATAGCCATAGACAACGAAGAAAGACCTAGAAGAAGACGAGTACGCAGAATGGCAAATCCAAAACCGCCTAACAATCGAAATCCTACGAATAATGAAGTACAACCCTGTAATCCTTCGACTAGGGGCAATACGACCTCAGTATCAGTATCAGAGGCTATGCCATCAACAACGGGTTCGACGCCTGGGCTTTCAATTCCCCAGAGTGCGCCTAGTTTTTCAACTATGGGACCCCAAATGCCTCAAATGACTCCACCCCCTTCAGGAAGTATGTACAGACCGTTTATATCTGGATTTTCCATGCCGCCAAATCGAGAACAACCATATGGAATGCCAACTTCAGTAATGGCAAGTTTACATAATGCGCCATCAATATATTCAGATCCTATGATTAACGTGACTTCTCCGTTGCAAGGATCCGGGTCTGGTGCAAACCATATAGGAAGGATGACCCAGCCTTTGACAATAGGGTATCAAACCTATATGCCAAATATCACTAACAATTCTGCGCAAGTGATTAGGCAACAAATAGATGAGAGTAACCATAAGATGGTGCAGATGTTGACCCAACAAATGGGGGTTGTATTTAACCCATTGATTCAGAATACCACTCAAACGAACCAATAATTGGCAGCGCAAATGGCGCGTATTGCCGATTTTTTTGGTGTTCCCCAACCCACTCAAAGGGAGCAGGTAGTCCAGAACCCAAGGATAGTCGTCGAAGAAGAACCTACTATAAACCAAAGGCCAATAAATGTTCCTTAAGCGAACCTTCGAGGCCAAGAGGCAGTGGTCGAACCACCTCGTGTCAAAATTCCTGTTCAGCAAGAACCTGTGAGGGTGATAGTAAACAGGGATCAAAATGCTGATGATATTGTGCAACGAATACGTTGTAATAACATGCCAGCACAAAACAATTTAGCAGCCATGGTCGAAAGAATAATGGCTCGAAATGGGGTAAATATAGGACTGCAGAGGCCTAGTTACACATCACCATTATCTGAATATATATTGCAGGAAGATTTACCCCCAAGGTGGAAAGTCCCCAAGTTCACTAATTTTTCGGGAGACACGAGTGAATTGACAGTCGAACACGTGGCCCGTTACTTGATCAAAGCTGGCGAAATAGCGCACAATGAGAACTTGAAGATAAAATATTTTTCGAGCTCTCTGATGAAAAATGCTTTTACTTGGTTCACATCTTTGCCTGCAGGTTCGGTCCATACATGGACCCAGTTGGAGAGATTGTTCCATGAACAATTTTATATGGGGCAGACGAAGATAAGTTTGAAAGAATTGGCTAGCGTAAAGAGAAAGTTCTCAGAACCAATCGATGATTATTTGAATAGGTTTAGATTGCTCAAGGCAAGGTGTTTCACACAAGTGCCTGAGCATGAGTTAGTCGAAATTGTCGCTAGTGGCCTCTACTATTCCATCAGGAAGAAATTAGACACCCAATATTTAAGAGACATGGCCCAATTGGCTGATAGGGTTAGACAGGTCGAACGACTAAAAGCCGAAAAAGTCAGGGTTAATAAAAATAGGAAAGAAAGGGTAGCATATGTCAGAGTTTGTGAGGATGATGAGGAGGAGGAATCATCAAATTTCGACGAACAAGAGGTAGATTTGGCGGAGTTAAAACAAGGCCCGCCTTATGCCTGCAAAGTCTTGGCTCCGTCGAATGGAAAAAATCTAATCGAATCGGAGAAGAACGACAAGTTCCCTAAGAGAACTTATACATTCGACGTTACAAAATGTGACAAAATATTTGATTTATTGGTCAAGGATGGCCAAATGATAGTGCCTCCTGGTACTAAGGTGCCTCCTTTAGAGCAACAGAAAAAGAGAGGTTTTTGCAAATATCACAATTTTTTGGGTCATAAAACGTCTCAATGTTTCCTTTTCAGGGATCTAGTGCAGAATGCAATAAGAGATGGAAGGCTCAAATTCGGCGACAAGTCGAAATCCCAGGAGAAGGTGGATTCAAACTCCATGCAGGTGGTGGAGGCTCACTATGCTGAGCCATCCGTAGTGAATATGGTTGAAGTTACTGAAGGCTTCGACGATAGGATGGATATGATGAAGGCTACTGATGGCTTCGACAACAACGTGAATATGGTGGAGGTTACTGAAGACCCCGCTAACAAAGGTGACATGGTCGAAGTCACAACTGAATGCGTGGACCAGTCAGTGATGGTCAAGGGTACTGAAGACCTTGGCGCAAAGATCATCGAGAACTACATCAACGAAACTACTGAGGGTTTCGACAAAGTCAACACTGAAGCCACTGAGGGCATCAACAACGAAGCTACTGAGGGTTTTGACATAGTCAATAATGAAACTACTGAGGGTTTCGCCAAAATCAACGAAGGAACTGCTGAAGGTTTTTGCAAACAAGCTGCTGTTGGTATTCTCCGAAGAACCATGGAGGATCCAAAAGACAAAGCTGTCGGATTCGTCAGCCCATAAGTTGCCAAGAGTCCACTCCCAAAGGTTCTGACAAAGAAAATATTTGAGGACTTCAATCGAATGAAGAAGGAACACGAGGTAAATGAAGGCCTTTGCTTGAAGATGAATAAGTTGAGCCTAGACACAGGATCACCTGCCAATATAAACATGGTCGAAGTGGCTCAGAACGCATCGATGCAAGTTGATGAAGAACGTCGACGGGAGGAATACCAGAAAGTGGCTTACCCTAGGGAGGAAGAAAATTTGGCAGATTTTATTCATAGATGCCAGAGGAAAAGGTCTGAGGTGATGCTTTTCCCTCGCTATAGTGCCGTCTTCGACAAAAAGGCGGTACAAAACTTAGAGGGAATGTAGAGGGCAATGAGAAGAGGAAATTGGAGGCCTTCTGGAGAAAGATTCGATCCCAGAAGAGGGGACCAAAACAGAGAGAGGTTAGGCGAAAGACGCCCTAACACATTCAAACCAACAACCAAAGCTCCAGATGATAGGTGGGTTAATCCAATCCGACAAGCCCAGGGGCAAGGAAAATGGAAGGACTTCGAAGTACAGCGGGGATCCTCTATGTCATACAGAAAATAATTCCAGAAGTCCAAAAGGGTGACTTAACCTTCTGAAAATTATAAGGGCAAGAATCCTATGATGAAGTCACAATGGATGAGATACCAATGTCGAAAGAAGGCTGAGAAGGAAGCTGCAGGGAAAGACAAGCCAGAAACCAATAACAACGTTCAGACTTTGACTCAGATGGAAGGAGTGAAGTTTGAAAAGCCACCTGCCGCTCCAGTGCAAGAAGCGTCAAAGGAGACAGTGACCAAGGATGATGAAATGACAGCTGATTTTAACTCAGAGTCAGAGGCATCATTCGATGTAACATGTAATGTTGTTTCAGTGCTCCCTAGGGAGTATGATCAAATTATGGAAGTCAAGGAGGAAGAGGAAACTTTGGAGGTCGAAACGGCCAGACACATGCCTGTTTGCTACTATATCATGAACAATGGATGCGTTGAGGAACATAACGTATTTTTCGAAAGGCCTGATGACTCGATGAGGAACCACTTGAAACCCCTATTTATAAAAGGAAAAGTGGGTAACATAGGGGTGAATAAGATTTTGGTCGATGGAGGAGCGGATGTCAATTTGATGCCGCATTTTATGCTTAAGAAAATTGGAAAAGATGATTCCGACACCAAACCTCACAACATGGTGTTGTCGAATTATGAAGGGAGAGTAGGAACCACTATGGGTGTGATACAGGTAGATATAACTGTCGGAACCATAACGAGGCCGACAATGTTTATGGTGATTGCGTCGAAAAAGAATTATAACCTTCTCTTAGGTAGGGAATAGATACATGGCATTGGTGCCGTCCCTTCGTCAATGCATCAACGAATAACGATTTGGCGCGTAGACGGCATTGTCGAAAATATAGAGGCTGACCAGAGTTATTTTTTGGCTGAAGTGAACCAGGTGGATAGGCGAAGTTTCGACAGGAATCTGGCTCACATAGCTCCTTGTAGCCCAGCCACCTTCGACATGACGCCAACGGACAATGCTTTTTGCTCATTATACCTTCATCCTACCCACTGGTTTTAGTGGGATAGAGAGGTAGTTCGCGAAGAAGACTACATTTTTGGAACCTCACACATCCGGCCAACTGGATGGGGCAGCGAATTCAGTGACAATGAGTGAGTCACTAGTTCTCAAAAAGATCGCGGCTTATATAGCCGAGAACAAACTCAAAGCTGCTTTGGAGGCCAAAGTAAAGTACATGGCTGTCAAAGCCAACCAAATTGAACCGGATCAACAAGGTCTCGAAAAGGATTCTAATAGGGATCCTCCAGATAAAGATCTAGGAGATTTACAAAACTAGAGGCTTGACGCTATTTATGACAATGAGACGTTGGGTTTCGAAAAGGATCCTTTAGCAGCAAATACCAAGATGATGGCATAGGATCCACTCGAAGAAATCGACTTAGGATCAGGGGCAGAGAAACGACCAACTTATATCAGCGCGAAAGTGCCCCCAACTCAAGATCGAAATAGTCCAATTGCTGAAAGAATTTAAAGATTGTTTCGCATGACTACGACGAAATGCCCGGGCTGGATAGGAGCCTGGTCGAATTAAGGTTGCCAATAAAACCTGAGAGGAAACCTGTTAAGCAAACTCCAAGGAGATTCGCCCCAGAAATCCTCTCGAAGATTAAAGAAGAAGTCGAAAGACTCCTCAGGTGCAAGTTCATTCGTCCAACCAGGTATGTCGAATGGATTGCTAACATAGTTCCTGTAATAAAGAAAAATGGCAAGTTGAGGGTATGCATTGATTTTCGAGATTTGAATTCAGCTACCCCAAAGGATGAATATCCTATGCCAGTGGCGGAAATGCTTGTCGATTCTGCCGCAGGACATGAGTACCTTAGTATGCTTGATGGGTACTCTGGTTATAATCAAATTTTTATTGCTGAGGAAGATGTTCCAAAAACGGCATTTCGATGCCCTGGAGCCTTAGGCACTTACGAATGGGTGGTAATGCCTTTTGGTTTAAAAAATGCCGGGGCAACATATCAGCGAGCAATGAATTCGATTTTTCACGATTTCATTGAGGATTTTATGCAGATTTACATTGACGATATTGTTGTAAAGTCCGTTTCAGGGAAAAGTCATATAGACCATCTTCGACAATCCTTTGAAAGGATGAGGAAGTTTGGTCTGAAGATGACTCATCTCAAATGTGCGTTTTGTGTGCAGGCGGGAGACTTCCTAGGCTTTGTGGTCCACAAGAAAGGGATCGAAATCAATCAAAACAAAGCCAAGGCAATAATGGAAGCGAAAGCACCATCTACAAAGAAGGAGTTGCAGTCTTTACTTGGCAAGATCAACTTTCTCAGAAGGTTCATCTCCAACCTTAGTGGAAAGACGCAAGCCTTTTCCCCTCTACTTCGACTAAAGAAGGAAGACTTCGAATGGGGGCAAGCGCAACAGGATGCCTTCGACAAGATCAAGGAATACCTGACACATCCTCCAATTTTAGTGTCACCTTGTAGAAGTAGAAGTATGAGGTTGTACATATCCACCTCGGACAAGACATTAGGGAGCATGTTGGCTCAGGAGGATGAGAATGGTGTCGAAAGAGCCATCTACTACCTCAGTAGGGTCTTGAACGATGCAGAAACTAGGTATAGTGTGATTGAAAAGTTGTGTTTATGTGTATACTTTTCTTGTATGAAATTGAAGCACTATATAAAACTAGTTGATGTTTACGTCTCTTCGCATTTCGATGTTATAAAATACATGTTATCTAAACCAATCTTGCACAGTCGAATTGGAAAATGGGCATTAGCATTGACTGAGTATTCTTTGACATATTTGCCTTTAAGGGCTGTCAAAGGATAAGTAGTGGCTGATTTCATAGTCGACCACGCTATAAATGAAAAGTCTTTGGACTATATTGAAATGGAGCCATGGAAGTTGTACTTTGACGGTTCTAGTCATAAAAATGGAACTGGAATAGGGGTTCTTGTTATTTCTCCTAACAAATTTCCAACAAAATTCAAGTACAGAGTCGAAGGCCTCTGCTCAAATAATGAGGCGGAATATGAGGCTTTGATAGCAGGACTTGAAATCTTGTTGGAATTGGGGGCAACTCGGGTCGAAATAATGGGCGACTCTGAGTTAGTCATAAAGCAGATAACAAAGGAATACAAATGTGTTAAGGAAAATTTAATCATGTACTTTGTAATAGCTAATCGACTCTTAAAAAAGTTCGATATGGTTACGATTCGACATGTCCCGCGAATAGAAAATCAGGAAGCAAATGATTTAGCGCAAATAACTTCAGGGTACAAAGTGTCGAAGGAAAAGTTGCAGAAAGCTATTGAAGTTAGAGGAAGAGTAGTGGCAGCTAGATTATCCCTGTCAGATTTGGAGACGATAAACCTTTGATACGCTGACAAAGAAAATTTTGAAATTTTTAACATAGACGATTCAATGACTGGAGATTGGAGAAAGCCTATAATAGAGTACCTGTAAAACCCAACAGGACCAGTCGAACGAAAAGTCAGGTATCGAGCTTGGTGTTATGTGATTTTGGGAAATGAACTATTTAAGAAAACTCCGGAAGGAATACTACTAAAGTGTTTAGGCGAATCTGAGGCATACAAAGCTTTGTCGAATATACACAGCGGGGCATGTGGTGCACACCAGGCAGGCCATAAGATGAAGTGGTTATTATTCCGACAGGGAATGTATTGGCCAACTATGTTAAAAGATTGCGTCGAATACGCTAAGGGATGTCAAGATTGCCAGATACACGCAGGGATACCACGTGTTCCTGCAAGTGAATTACATTCGATAATAAAGCCTTGGCCTTTTAGAGGTTTGGCTTTGGATTTGATTGGAGAAATTCGACCGACCTCTTCAAAAAGCCAAAAGTTTATTTTGGTTGGGATAGATTATTTTACGAAATGGATCGAAGTCATACCCTTAGTAAACGTGGATCAAGAAGCAGTAATCGAATTCATTCGAAAACACATCATTTACAGGTTTGGTATCCCAGAGACAGTAACAACGGATCAAGGATCTATTTTCACTGGAAAAAATATGCAAGCATTTGCGAAGGAAATGGGTTTCAAACTTCTCACATCAACGCCTTACTACGCTCAAGCCAATGGTCAGGTCGAAGCAGCAAACAAGGTTATAATTGGTTTAATAAAGAAGCACGTGGGTAGA
This sequence comes from Lathyrus tuberosus, assembly GCA_022829125.1. Classification (NCBI taxonomy): domain Eukaryota; kingdom Viridiplantae; phylum Streptophyta; class Magnoliopsida; order Fabales; family Fabaceae; genus Lathyrus; species Lathyrus tuberosus. The sequence goes on along the minus strand of JALAZF010000982.1, from coordinate 258,646 downwards.
AAACCAAAGAGCTGGCACAAAACTTTGGACCAAATTCTATGGGCTTGTCGAACCTCTCCTAAGGAAGCTACAAATGCTACACCTTTTCGATTAACATATGGCCATGATGCGGTCTTACCAGTCGAAATATACTTGCAGTCAATAAGGGTTCAGAGACATCATGAAATTCCATCAGATGCATATTGGAAAATGATGATAGATGAATTAGTGGATTTAGATGAAGAAAGATTAAAAGAGTTAGACTTATTGAAAAGGAAAAAGGAAAGAGTGGAGAAATTCTACAATAAAAAAGTAAAAAATAAAGCGTTTTCGATTGGTGACTTTGTGTGGAAAGTGATTCTCCCCTTGGATCGAAAAGATAGGCTTATGGGAAAATGGTCCCCTAAGTGGGAAGGACCTTTTCAAATCATACGAGTATTTTCCAATGGCGCTTATGAAGTCGAAGAATTGGATAAAGATAAGCGAATATTAAAAATAAACGGGAAATATTTGAAAAAATACAAGCCCACATTACAAGAAGTGAAAATAGCAGTCGAATAGTCATGCAGAAAAATAAGCAACATGGTGGATTGTAATTCTTTTCGCCAAATAAAATAGCTCCAATGTCATTACAAAAAAGGCCTTAAAAAAGGCCAAATAAAAAAAATTATTACAAATATTTAAATGAGGAAAGATTCTTTCAGCTTTTCAAATTTGGATTTCTGAATTTGAAGACGACACTCACAAAGTGCCTTGCCCTTCGAGAGCTCCTCGATTTCCTCACCAAGTTTTTGAGCCCTATCAACATGGTGCACCCCAACTTCAAGTTCTTTAGTTATTTCCTCTTGATTGATTTGTTGCAGTTCTTCTTGACGCTTCTCCGCCTGAGAAATTTTGTTTTGAAGAACAGCAATTTGTTTCTTCCACTTGAGGATGTTTTCACCACACAAAGTTGCTTCTTTCTTGTTTTGCTCAGACGCTCTTTCCAGTTCAGTCACTTTGTTGGACGAACTTGAAGCAGCATCCCACTCAGCAAGTTGGGTTTCTGTCTTATTTTCGAGGTTCTTGGAGTAATCTCGAAGCCGGTTAAAGTCTGTCATTACAAGATCTATTAGAGTAGTTAGGTCCAGCACAACATCAGTAACTTCAGGAGGAGCCTCCAGAACATTAATTTGCTTTAAGATCTTTTTTAGGTCGAAATGAGCAGATGAGTCATTCTCCAAAAGTTGAAATAAGTCAATGTTGAGGATTTTTTGTCGAATATGGGTCAGTGTTTCGTCCATGGATTTGGCGTCAAAAGTAGTTCCTGAGGTGGTCGAACTACTGATGGTAGTATCAGCAAAATTATAGCGGGAACTAAGCATGGCCTTTAGGTACTCAAAGGGTCTTTGCACCTTCAGATTATCAAGCTCCTCTTGAGAGAGTCGGGTCGAAGTTGTAACGGTCGAAGCAGTTTTGTTTGGTCCACCAAGGTCCTCTTTGTCGCTTTCTTCTTCTTCGTCCATAGCAACTGTGGGAGTTATTGGCCATTCATCTACTTTCTCTTCCTCCTCTTCGCCATCAGTTTCAACCTCCTCATCCTTCTCTTCGTCAGCACCTTGTAAGTTGAGGGGAGAATGGTCTTTAGGATCATTATCAGTGGTGAGAGCTGCAGTAGGCATCACAATGTCCCCACCAATGTCGACTAAGTCGTCAGCCTCAAGACCAGTTTCTTTTTCCACTACGTCTTGAATTTGTTTAGAGACAGCGGTGGGCTGATTCACTTCAGTGGCTGATTCCTTTGTCGAATCCTTAGGAGAAGGTTTGGAGACGCTGGTTGGCTTGTAGGTAGGATCACTGCTGGTCTTTGGGAGAACTTGGACCATGGGATGCCCGTGAGTATCGACAAGGACCTGGAAGATAAATGAATTAAGAGAGGTAACATAATTAAACTGCCTTTCAGCGTCGAACTAAAAAAAAAAAAAGAAAAAAACCATGCCTTAGGAATCTTAGTCCTAAGATTAGAGCTTTCGCTTTCTGCTGGAGCAGGGGTAACTTTCTCGTCAGGATTTTTGAGGGGGGTTTTTTCCAATATTCTGGAAGCAGGAGGTTTTTGTGGTTGAGGTTTGGTAGTTTTCTTTTTCTTCCTTGAAGGCTTCACTTGGTCTGGTGATTCGTCGCCATCATCAGTGTCGACAGCTTTGACTTCATGTTCTTTCTCTTTTCTTTTCTTTGGCGTCGATGGAGGTCTTCGACTTCCCTGTGGAGCAAAAGAGATTTTATTAGTATGTCAGAAAATAAGAAAATATGTGTTGACCTAAAAGAGAAGTAAAGTAATACCTTCGCCAAAGGTGTCTTGGTAGTATCTTTTTGGGTCTCTACATCTCCGGCAGTTGACGCTTTGCCAGTAGCTGACTTCTTGGTCATAATCTTGATAGCTAGAAAAGAAAGGATGAAAAGGGTCAAACGTAAATTAACATATACGCGTGTAGGTAAATGAAAAGTGAGGTCGAACATCTTCTCATTCCACACCTTCATATATAGGAGTTTCCACGCGAACGCGTTCTATGCCAATATGAAGGTGGCCTTTGAAATTGTCCAAGGTGTACTTAGCGGAAGCACTCGCTTAGCACGTTTTTGGTATTCTTGGCGAAGAAGTTTCATAGAATCCCCACATGTGAACCAATCTGGAAATGGAGGGCTAAAAGCCACGCAAAATTCAGTAGATGGTAGAGGGGGAAATTTTGGTCGATAGAGTTTAAAGGCTACCTCATAACGTTGTTCTGGTCGAACATATGCAGGTAATTTTAACTTATCCAGTTTTTTGGTAAATTTGTGTTTCAAAGTAACTACTGCTTCGCTTATGGTTCGACTAAGTTCATTAGGCCTATAGGCAGTTTCAAAGTATCTTTGGAATGCTTGGATTTCTTTGACTTGTCTCGAAGTACCTTTTTTGGTCCTGTCCTGCACAAGTGTAAAAGCTTTAGTTAGTAGGGAGTTGAAGGAAGACACGTCGAAAAACTGGGTGGCGTAGTAGTCTTTCCACCATTCGTCGAATTCCTGAGTGCAAAGGAAGGATGGTCGGAAGACCACTGGTTGAATCTCAACCAGGTTAGAATACTTCTCCAGTAATTCTGAGCATTTGTCTTCGTCGTGAAACATGTTGTAGTGAATGAGCGACCCTTTTCTGGAAAAGAGGGGTTTAGGTTGTATCTGAATTAACCCAAACTGTTGAGAGACACAGTTGGGCTGGTAAGCAACCAACGAAATCTTTGATTTCCCAGGACTAATCCTGGAAGCCAGAAGTCTAGGTGTCAGAAAGGATTCCCAGACATTGAGGAAGTCATCTTCTTCAGTCTTCGACTCCACAGGCAGTTTTTTGGTGAACCATTCTGGTCCAATCACCCTGTTGGCGAAAGGGGCCATACTGGGAGTGAAGTTGTAGCGTTTGGCGAACATCATGACATAGCTAGTAAAGGCTTGTTGGAGGCTTAGCCCTTCGTCAGTAGAAGTTAATTGCACAAATCTGGTCCCTTTGACCCTCCTGTCCCTCAAAGAATCCTCCTTCACAGCATTTTTAATAGGGAGAGAGGTTTCAAAGGTGGCATTTAGCCATAATTGCAGAAGCCAAAACGGTCCTGACAAAAGAAGGTTGCCTTTATTCTTGGTAGTCTTCAGGAAAGTAACACCTTCGCCCAGGGATTCGTAGAGATTGGCTAAGATCATCTCACTCAGGCACAATCGACGCCCAGCGTGAAGCTGATTAGCTATAGTGATGTAGCGTTTGGCTACTTGGAGCGACCTGGAACAAAAGACACACCTCGACAGCCAGAGGGCCAGGAAAGCTGCATGCTCTTGGTCAGAGACTTCCTTAGTCTCTTGATCATGATAGTTGGCAATGTAAGCTGTGAAGGTTTCTTTGTTTGTGTCGAATCCTATAGAATCTTCAGACAACACGTTGGGGTCATAATCTACTCCTAAAGGGCTAAGGCCAGTAATTGGCAGCTACGTCGAAAAGGGTAGGAGTAACCATCCCACAAGGAAGTTGGAAATTGTTATAGGTGTTGTCCCAGAAGTAGAGGGAAGCCAAGAGCATATTGGGACAATAACCTGGTCCTACTTTCGACAGTTGAATTAAGTCGAATATACCTATCTCTTTCCAAAAGCCAACTTTAACTTTTTCAATCTTCGCCAGCCAAGCTAAGTAGTCAGAAGGATCTTTCGACAGGGGACAAGATCTAAAAATTCTAGCATGATTCAGGTATTCTAAACTTATGGGTTCTTCAGAAGGCGAACCTTAACCATCAACGGTGGATTTCTCGTCTATGGCTTTTTCTTTTTCAGTTCTAGGCCTGACCCCAACTAGCTATGGGTTTGTAACGGTGATAGGCTGGGAAAAATTCTTTTACTTTCACCGGGTCTAATTTTAAGTCAGGCAAAGGTCCTAGCATTGCATGGGATTTACCAGAAATTAAGATAGGAATTAGTACCTGAGACTGATAAATGTTGTATTTCTTCTCTTCATTCGGAGGCTCCGGTATGTACTGTTGGTTCCCCACCACCTTTGGCCCAAGGATCTTGTGGACAGGAGGCAAGCTTTTGGATTTTTTGGAATCTTTACTTGCGATTTGGGGAGCAGTGAAAGACGCCATTGTTGATTGCAGAAGAGGTGAAGAAAAATGGAGAAGATGAAGTTTGAAGAAAGTTCTTGTTTTGGAAAGAGGAAACGTAAAAAAGTGAAATAAAGTTTTTTAACTTATTTATAGGAAGAAAGATGGAAGCGGTTGGAATTCAGAAGTTTTGATGGAAAAGTAATGAAAAGATTGTGGGACACGTGGAGGTTACGAAGTGGATGGTTTCAGACGGTGGCAGTTACGTTTTGACCCATGATCTACTAGGGGCTAGAGTAGTGATAATGGAAGATCTTAAAAACGTGGGCTGAAAAGACGTTTGAAAAAAGCGCAATGATGATTCTGACATTTCCAACGTCTAGTCATGTGAACAGTCACTGGTCGAATTATTGGTGGCGTCGAATTGCATTGGCAAAAAATGCTTTTCTCCCTTTATCGAAAATGCATTTTCTGGGGGGCAATTTGTAGGTTGCTAATTTCGACGCCAAGATAATTGTTCAAGAGCAAAGTCGAAAATTCGACAGGACATTTCGACCAGAAGATTTCTGATGGGAAAAAGCAAGTCGAAGACAAATGGTACTTAGGGAAAGCATTGGCAGATATTTCTAAGTATGAGGAATATTTCGACAGAAGAGGAATCAGTTCGACAGGTGTTTGAAATTCAAATTTAGGAGGGAGTTTCATTTTGAAATAGGACGCGTGGAACGCATCTAGTTGACAAATGCATGCAGAATGCCATTTGTCGCCATTAAGAGAAATAGTTGTTATTGGTGGTTATTTCGTTTGTATATAAATAGGGAGTCTTAGTGTTGGATTTCCGGGGTGTTCAGAATTTGTACAAATCACTCAAGAAATACTCAAAGTAACCGTGAGAGAGAAAAAAGTAGTTACTGAGAAAATGTACGTTTGAAAAACACCAGTTTTCATTCCTTGCATTTTAATAAAAGTTTTAAGTTCTTCATTTACAATTTCCTTTACTTTTCTGCCATTTTCTTACTTGCAACTTATTTACATTTCGCCATTTATTTTAAGGAGCAAAATTTTGTTACTTTTGTCGAAAAATACAAAATTGGTGAAAACCATAATGAATTCAATAAACAAAAGGTTTTCTAACGCAAATTGCCAAAATTGTTAAAGCACGTTGTCCTAGGATTTGTTTGATCGGTCCTGTAAGTAAACTAATTTTCCATAAATTAGGAGATCAACGGTTGTTTGCGAAATTTCCAAGCAAACAAGAACATAAATAAATAGTATGTTTTATATAAATAATTAAAAAATAAAAGATAGAGTAGAAAATAAAAAACTATAAATAAAAAAGTTAATAAAAATAATCTGACTTTTATTTAAAAATAGTAATAAGATTTATATTGAAAATAATATGAAAATTTAATTTTATCTTTCTTCTATAATATAAATTTTTTTCTACCAAATAATGAGATTTATACTTAATATAATGTCAAAATATAATTTCATTTTTCTTTTGTAACACAATTTTTTTTTCAAAACTTTTGTTAATTTATAAATATAGTTTCATTTTTTTTAACATTTTTATAAATAAGGTAAAATATCGGATTTTTTTAAAAAAAATTTGATAATGCCGTAGGATTTTAACATAACGGCACCAAAATTTAATAAGAAAAATAAAAATAGGAGAATCAAAATTATAATTAAATTAAAAAATTAATATAAAAAGATCAACCCGCCATATCAAGAAACTCATTGGTTCATTGGTTTGACCAGTGAACCGGTCAGTTCACATCGGTTTACATTGGGTCAATTGCAACTATGGTCTGATGACTTTACTAGGCCGTTCTACCCTCCAGTACACGGTCTAACCGGTACGACCAGATGGATGGTCCGAGTTTTAAAATACTTATTTAAATAACTATTTAATTCAACTAATTATTTAATCAGAGTTTATTAATTTTCTATTCACTCAACCTATCACAAAATAATTACATATATCTAATTTTCCATAATAATCTCAATAATTCTATTTTATTTTTCTGCTCTACAATTCTATAACCCTAATAATTATTAAATTACCAAACTACTCATACACACCGAAAAACACCAAAATTTAAGTATAAAGAATAAAACGCACCAACAATTAAATAAAATACTTGATTTAAAAGTTCTGGTGTTACAAGTCAAGTATTTTATTTGCGTTAGTTTGAAAATGATTTATGAAATGATTTGATTATGAAATTATGTTGAAGGTGGTTGATGAACGCTACGGCAAAAAACGTGTATAAATCTAAGTTTAAACGCTACGACAATAGATTTGAAATGTCGCACGCAAATAAAAGAAAATCAGCCAACAAATATACTCAGATCCGATTTGGGCACAATACTACCTCCGTTTCTTTTTAAGTGTCATTTTTAGAATAATTTTTTGTTTCTTTTTAAGTGTCATTTACAAAGTTCAAGATAATATTAATTGTGTTTTTGTCTAAATTACCCCTAAGCAATCATTACAGAGAGAGAAAAAGTTAGATGAATGTAATAAATAACTAGGGGTATTATAGGTAAAAAGTGAATTCTTGTTTGAAAAGTAATTATATTGATTAACTTTCTTGGTAAGTGTAAAAAGTCAAAAAATGACACTTATAAAGGAACGGAGGGAGTAATAAATAACAAACATAGGCACACATACCAAATATTGACATGATTACAAGATTACATCAAAAGGGAAAAAATCCAGCAGAGTCATGCCATACGACTCATGTCGAACGTGCAAAACATTCAGATCTGATTTCAATGTCACAAGAAAACAAATAGTCGCACACATAGTCCCAAATTATTTTCATCATTACAGAGTCATTACAATGATCAAAACAAATCCAACAGAGGCCATAACAAAATACTATTAAATGCACACGATCGACATCCGTAACAACATGGACAGTAAACGACATATACACAAAAGCACATCAGAAATTTGATCTAAATTGTTACCGAATGCAGAACAATGGCGTAGTGAATCTTGTTAAGAAAACTCGTGAATTCCATTTGAAGCTTTCGCATAATCAAATTTAAAGGTGACGCGCTAAACAAGGTTGTTATGGCTGTGACGATGGTGATGCGTGAACTGTTGAAGCTGGTGGAGATACAACCACCGGTGCAGAGCTTGTGCAGGTTGAGTGGTCGGAGGTTGTTTGAGGGAAGACAATGGCGGGATTGGAGGATGGTTGTTGAGGATGGCAATGGTGGTTGATTTGTTATGCAACTTTGAGAAGAAGAAAATGGTGTTTGTGGATTTTGAAATGAAATTAGTCGATTTTCTGGTGGTTCGTAGAGGGTGATTTGTAGGCAGTGATGAAAAGAGGAATTTTGGATGGAGGTGAGAACGGGTGAAAGACGATGGAAAAAGGTGTCGGTTGTAGGGTGTTTTGTGAGTGAGGGAAGGATTGTTAGAAGTGGTTTGTTTAGTGAGGGATAGGTTGAAGTGCAGTCGATTTTTGGTGGAAGATGGAGTTCAAGATTGAGCGGTGGCTGGACGCGGAGACAGCGGATGTGAGTGAAGATTGTGGTGTTAACCGGCCGAAGGTGAGATGAAGGGACGGTTGTCCAGCGGAGAGAGAGAAAGAGAGGTTGAAGTGATGAAGATAATACGAAGAAGAAGATGGAATCCACTTATGTTGATTTCTTTTTCTTTTTAATTTTTTCTTCTTTTTTGGTTTATTGAGGGAATGAGATGAATGTGCAGTGGAGTTTGTAGAGTGTGGTTTTGACATGCGAGGAAGAAAACTCAAGAAGAGTCTCCACTAACTTTCTTTTTTTCTTATTTTTTATTATTCTTTTTTTTTCAAATTGAGAGAAAAAGTGAAGAGCGGTTGAGTTCTTATTATTTTTATTTATTTATTTATTTACATTCCAAACACTAGTTAAAATTTATATTATAAAATTAGGGTTGTTAATTTTATTCAAATGCTAACTTGCCCTTGGGCCTAAATTGGGTCTTGAACAACGGGCCAGTTTGTTTTAACTTAAAGAAATGGATTTTTTATTTGTATTATTAAAAATAGATTAGTAAAACTGTTTTTTAAAATATTACAAATATATATATATATATATATATATATATATATATATATATATATATATATATATATATATATATATATTTTAATTGTAAGACTAATTTTATTATCATACAACATAAATATACATTATTAAAGATCAAAACAGTCAAAATCACAATTTTTGAAAAAAGTTGTATCTCAAAAATGATTTTTATGAAAAGCTATTTGAAATAGTTTCAAAATTAAATGATTTTTTTAAATTTTGATATCCAAAAAATTTTTTGATAACTATTTAAACTAAATTTTCATTTGAAGCTTTTATTAAAAGTTTCTTTATAAATTTTTTTCCACAAAATTATGTTACATTATAAAAATCATTTTTAAAAAAGTCAACACAAACGAGCCCAATGTCACATAATCAACCCAATTATTTTAGAAAATTTCTTAATCAACCCCTTGATATTCTTAGGCACCTAGCGAATTTCCTTTTATGCCCCCTGCTTCCGGAGATACATATCTGGACGCACATTTTTTTGCCAAAATTTGGTTTTTTCCATAGCTACATCTACAGAATAATTTTAAACTGGTAAACGCCGGTAAAAACTTCAAAATAATTCAGTTCAGGGAAACTTCCGTAGATGCACCTCTGGAACGTCTAAGCACTAGATTGTTCCGTAGATACAGCTCTGGAAGTTTCTGCTATATTTGAAACCTGCATGATCACTCCCCTCATTGTTGTGTTTCCTTCTTCCACACTCACCTTCACCAACCTAAAAAACCCTACATTCTCAATATCATTTTTCACTCCAAAACTCCAACTTTTTCGTGCAACAAATCAAAGAGAGCAAGAGAAGATCGAATTTCAGGTAAATATTGCACTTTTTCCACTACATTGCTCACATTAATCATCAAACTTTTGGGAAAAAAAGTAACGTTGCTTCTGGAGCTGTACCTCTGGAACGTGTTGAAGATGAACACTTCTGGATGTACATCTCCGGAACGTGTCTATGACCTATTTTTTTTGCAGCAGATTTGTAATTTTTGTTTATTTTTCTTATTGTTTACAAATAGATATGGTGCACCCTGATAATATCTCAAAAGAATTTGTTTCTACAAATGATGTTTCTCCGAATGTTCAAGGGGTTGTCGTAAAGTCGGTAGATGTCAGTGTTGACTTTAATAACAAGCAAGAGTTTGATGATCGTGATAGCATGCTCACATGGATTCGTAGGACTATAACTAGACTTGGTTTTGGTGTGGTTATAGGAAGATCGGATAATGGTTCGGAAAGAAGAAATGCTTTTGTAACTTTGTTGTGCGAAAGAAGCAAGAAATATCAGATTCCTCTACGGAAGTTTAAAAGAAACGACACCGGTAGTAGAAAATGTGAATGTCCTTTTAAGATTTGTGGTTACATGTTGAGTACCAAAAAGTGGAAATTTAGTGTTATTTGTGGTTTGCATAACCATGAATTGTGCTTAAAGTTACAAGGCCATCCTAGTGTATGTCGGCTCAAGCCGGAAGAAAAGACATGTATTAGTGACATGATCTTGAATCTTGTCTAACCGAAAAATATACTTGCCACATTGAAACGAAAGGAACCCGACAATATATCAAATATAACGGCAAGTGTATAACATTCGGTACCCGCACCAACAAGGTGATTAGGGGAGATAGAACTGAGATGCAACAACTGTTGAAATTGTTGGATGATAACAGTTACGTGTCCATGTACATAACTTGCGACGATGGAGTTACGGTCCGAGATATTTTTTGGACTCATCTGGATTCGATAAAGTTGTTCAACACGTTCTCGACACTGCTCATTCTTGATTCTACCTATAAGACTAACAAGTATAGACTTCCTTTATTTGAGATGGTTAGTGTTACGTCTACCGAGAAGACATATGACGTTGGTTTTGCTTTTCTGGAGTGTGAAAAAAAGGACAATTTTACATGGGCATTAGAGGTGTGTCGGTCAATTTTAAAGGACCAAGTTGAGATGCCTCAAGCGATTGATACCGACTGCGATAGCGCGTTGATGAATGTGGTTGCAAAGGTATTTCCTTCTTCTAGTGCATTACTTTGTCAATATCACATAACAAAGAATGTGAGAAGTCGGGTTAAACCCACGGTGGGGGAGATACAAGTAGAGTCCGAAGGTGGAAAATTGGTGAAGGCCAGTGTGATTGTTGAAAAAAATAATGGATGCATGGAATCGTATACTAAATTCTTCCACAAAAGAATTATATGCCAATTCCGTCATTCAATTCTGGAAAGTGTGTGAAAAGTATCATGCTTTATTGAAATACGTTGAAAGCACCATTCTTGAAAGTACCCATTCTAGTTTGAAAAATTGGTTGGGTAATAGCAAGGGGGATTTGTGTCGAGATTGGGACTCCGTAAATCTCATGATTAAAAACCAACATAATGAGATACAAACAATATTTGGTAGGAGTATAACGGTATTGGAACATCGATTTAAAGGCAAAATTCTTTATTCTCAATTGATCGACAATATGTCTCGACCGGGGTTAAACTATATTTTTCATGAGGCCAAACGAGCTGAAACTGTAGGTTCCGATAGCGCAGAGTGTGGTTGTACTATTGTGAAAACCTATGGTCTTTCGTGTGCTTGTGTTATGGCTAAAAAGTGGAAATTGGGTGAGCCAGTAAGAATGGACGAAGTTTGCCCTCATTTGAAAAGATTTAGTTTTGATGACGATGGTTGCATGGAAGGAGGTAAACCGAATATCTCTATGTTGACCGAATGGGAAGCGATACAAGAGAGATTCTCAAAGGCCGATGACAACATGAAACTCCACATTAAAGAACAATTGAGGAAGATTGCCTATCCCGAAACAACCGACATGAAACCTCCTTCTCAACCGGTAAAGACAAAAGGTGCTCCGAAGAAAATGAAGCCTACACCGAATGACAACTCGACTACACAGTCTCCTTCTTATTGTGAGCATGTTGACAAACTTTATCCTGACTCACCGACTCCTAAATCTAAAAAAAGTGTCATGAAAGGAGCCCACATAAGCAAATCGCCTCCGACCCCGATTCCACCGAAAATTTCATTCATCGACGAGATGCCAGTTTTTATGCACAAATACATCGACCATATCATCAATGTTGGAGGGGATGGTAATTGCGGTTACCGAGTCGTTTCGGCTTTTCTTGGTAAAGGAGAGGATAGTCACGCGCTTGTCAGTCATCAACTAATCCAAGAGTTGAAGACGTATAAAGAATTGTACACGCGGTTGTATGGAAAGAAAGAAAAATTCGATGTGGTTTATGAATCTCTTGTTCCTTGCTTGAGTGGTCCGACACCGGTGTCGAAATGGATGACCTTCCCTGATATGGGTCATCTTATTGCATGCGCATATGATAGGGTGTGCATTGACTTGGCGCGATACGGGTTTTCGGAACCTTTTTTCCACTCTGCACCGCACCACCTCAAAATCCAAATGATTGCATCATGTGTATTGGATGTCTTGCAAAGTCAAGACATTTTGTACAAGTTTACTTAAAACTGGGATGCCCCATACCACCTACATCACCGAAATGGGTGACTCATTCAACCGCAAATGCCGAGACGTGGCCGAATCGTTTTGTTGAAAGGATGCACGAATTCGAAAGATTGAACAACATTGAAAAGGAACCGAATGCGGAAAATTTCAAATGGGTACCACCAATAAATTTAGCCGGCGACACTTGTTTTGATTCGTTTTGAATTCAGGGAAAGTTCCAGAGATACACTTCCGGAACCAATAATTATGGGGTCGTTCTGTGGATATAACTCCAGAAAAAAGTTTGACAGAAAATGGTTGGTCCATATTCACCTAGGTTTTCTATAAATTTTGGGTTTAATTTGTTATCTTTCACACAAATACAAAAATGTCTCAATTGTGTGAAATCAAGATCCGTTGGTATGTCGCAAATGTCTCATTTTCCGACGGCAAAACACCCGGGAGGACGTTCAAGCTCATGGATCTCACCCCCTCGCCGATATCATAGACGAGATCCAATATCGTTTACCTTACAATTACAAACGAAAAGTTGTGAAGCTTGAGTATCGTTCACCTTCAGTTAACAACGAAGGGAACATTGTTTACAGCAAGTTTGAGCTCAAGAATCAAGACGATGTTAGGGCGATGTGGCGAACGTATTTCGGTTTCGAAGAGAAAATTCCGCTCGAGTTGGAGGCGACGGTCCGAAGAACGGTCGATGACATCGTAGAGATGTGCAAGCGTCCACCGGGCTATTAAAATGTAGTATTTAAATTTCTGTTGAAATCATCAATGTAACGCCGATTTTATTTTATGAATGTTGATTTTATCGTTGCAAAGTTGATTTTCTAGTATTCTGTATCTGATTTTCTTCCGTAAATACGCATACGAAAATAATCCGTGAATGCATCTACAGAATTAATTTAAAAAAACTAAAAAAATATGCGTCCAGAGATACATCTCCAAAATCAAGATAATATTTTAGGCACAGCGCATGGTGCCTAAGAAAGTCAAGAGGTGGGATAAGAAATTCTATTCTTTTATTTATTCTCAAATACATCGAGAAAATGAAAAAGAGTTGAATGGAATGTAGCAAAAGAAAACAAAATATAATGAAGATTCAGTTCCATTGTTTACATATTTTACAACGGAACAATACAAGTTATTCACTCTTTTCAAATTAAAAGGAAAAGAAATACAGTAATCAATAATAGAATAAAATAAAATTGATATCACTTCATTTCGCTCTACGTCATTCGATTTTCATTAATCCAAACTATAAGATTTAATTCTATTTCATCCATGTCATTCAATCAATCCAAACAAATCTTAAAACTCAAATGATTCTTATAGTTGAATTAGATTTTACAAAGAAACAAAATCAAATATGTCAACTCCCATAAATATATACTCCCTCCGTCCCAAAATATAAGAGAAAAACTCAAAAACACATTTATTAAGAAAAGTAAAAAACATAATAGTTTGACTAAGATTTGTTGAAAAAAATTATTTTGAAAGATGTAAAAACAATTCTAATTGGTTATTGTTTATAGAAAAGATGAGAGAGAAAGCAAATTAAATACAACTTGCATTTAATTTTACTTTGAAAATGATAAAAGTTGATTTTTTCTCTTATATTTTAGGACAAGAAAAATGTACTTTTTTCTCTTATATTTTGGGACGGAGGAAGTACTTGTGTAGAAATACCTACATGTTTTATTAAATTTCTGTTCTCGAGTAGCGTATTTGACGAATGTGATTACATATTTAACCATTTAAAAATGACAAATAGTTACATATTAACATTTTATGCGTATGTACATAACTTGCATATAAATAGCTAATTGACCTGGAACTTATAGCAAGTTTGAAAGCACGTTATTATGTATGAAAACAATAAAATAAAGTACCCAAAAAATACCAGTATGAAAGCAAATCAAGTTGCCCACAACAGATTTTTAAAATGTGGATAATATTTTTGTAAACATATTTTCTAATTCTATCCATTCTACTAGTCTTACTTTGAGTTTCATTTAATTTGTGCTATAGAAAACTTTTAAGATCTATTTGGTGCGCAAATATAATAGAGACATGATAGAATAAATAAATTGATAAAATAACTTAATAATTTTATATAATTAAAAAAATAAAAAAAAACTTATTGACACTACTGAGTAAACAATTTCAATTTTTCTTAAAAAGATTATGAATTCTATTATATATGTTAGATAAGTAAAAATAAAAATATGTATATATAATTTGTGAATGATAAAATTATACAAATTATTTTATTTTTAATACTTCCAATTTATTAGGTTTTATTTCTTTATTTTATATAAAGTTACAAAGTTATCCATAGGACAAAATCATACATATTTTTTAAAAATTATTTATTGATATTTTTAATTATATATCAAATTATTCATCATTTATATTTTATCATATTTAATTTGTTATTTTAAATTATATTTTATAGGGGTAAATTTATAAATTATTTTCTTAGTTTATCCTGCCAAATTCTAGCCCAACTCAAATTCAGAATAAAATTTGAACTAATGAGACATGATAGAATAAGTTTTAGAATTAACTAATCATATCTTGTTGTGTCATCAAACACTGAATTGAGATAAGATATGATACAAATATCATATCATATCTTATATCCTACGCACCATACGGGCCATTATATTCTATGATAATTGTCATATTTGTACAAAGCGACCCCTAGGGTCCAGCTAAGAAACTATAACTATTTATCTCCAAAGCTTTTACAACCACAAGAGTAAATAAGCAACGTGTTTACGAAGGTTTGGTGTCAACCACAATCTATGAACAATATTTTCTATAATTTTCTCCTCTATCTTTGTATGCCTATCACTATCCTTGTAAATATTCTCATTTCTATGATTCCAACTGTAACGCCCTGTATAATATTTATCTAGAATAATACCATATAAGTGTTAATCTGGTACTGACACATCAAAAGTGTCTAATGGCATAGTTCACATACTTGTCCATTTCTAAAACATAAATACAACATATGGCCCAAGACATGGAAACTAGCCAAAATAATCAAATATAAGAATAATGTACAATATTCCTCATTGTACAAGAACAATAAAATACACAGCGGAATAAGCTTAACTAAGCTTCTCTTGAAACATCCAAGCATAGCTCCATTTGTAAATCAACCTGCAATCCGAACCTGAAATATAGCAACTATAGTGGGGTGAGATACATCAAATCTCAGTGAGTTCCCTATCTTAAAGTCCTCTCGGCTTTACAGGGTTCTAACAAAATCCTAACTCATGTCCAAAGGAAAAGGGAAAAGACCATGAGTACACGCGCACAAGTAACCACCACGGTGAGCCTGTAACCTCACACTAGTACCGAAGTACCTCCTGAGCCTGTAAACTCAAGGATTCACAAAGTACTGAAGTACCTCCTGAGCCTGTAAACTCAAGGATTCACAATCAATAACCAATTACCAAGGCATCCCCTATTCCCGTCCGCTTCTACGTCTAGAAGGCGACCCGAGTCATGGATCCTTGTAGCTACTTGGCATACGAATTGGATTCGGGATCACCGGTCCGTACACCGTGATCCGTCACTTCTCACGGCCCGTACACCGTCACAAGTCTCTTTACCCGTAGGCTCCAATCGTACTTAACACGGGACTCAAACCTGCCAAGTAGTTGTGCATAACATTTCAGAGGAGGTGCTCGAGTCTCATGAAACTACACCGCAAGAAACAGTGGTTATGATTGAAATGCACACGCCTCGGCCTTTCATGCACGAGCGTTGCCACAAATGATAATTCACACTTCCGACACAGTTTATGGTAATGTTCCTCACTCTACCTATTTCATATTTTAACATGCATACATATTCAAACATGTTTTACAACAATTAATTACACATAGCATAAAACAATCGCATAATAGAATCACATAAAACATCACTTTCGGGTTCCCTCCGATTCATTCAATCGGGTATCAAAGCCATTGTTTTTCACTTTCATAGCATAGGATATTTCCATAGCTTTACAACGACTATTACCATGCCTCGATCGGAGTTACGATTCAAAAGATATGGATCTTTAAACATTTCTCACAAATTTCACTTTTAAACATTTGTGCATTTTGTAAACATTACATTTCTATATTTTTCTTATCAATCCATAGCATAAACCTATGTTTCTATTCCACTATCATAAAGAGCATAAAATTAGCTTCCCAACGCTTCGAACGGGGACCGAAACGGGCTTACGGTTCAAAAGATACGGTCGTTTCAATTTTCATTTTTCTGTCAATAGCAGTGGTAACCGGTTAGCAGATATGCTGTAACCGGTTACTGGCTAGAAAATAGCCCAGAAACGTCATTTTTCAAAGGGTAACCAGTTAGCACATATGCTGTAACCGGTTACTGCGTAACAGAGCCCAAAAAATCACATTTTTCTTCATTCTAAACCATTCTAACACATACCTAAACATATTGGGACATCAAAACAATTATCGACAGATGATTCTACACATATAGTGGTCATACTACACAATTTATATCGCGTTTCATCCGTTAGATTCTTTGATTAGCAAATTAAGCATTTTCTCTCAATCTAACCTAAGTTCTAAAACAATTTATTTCTAGAACTTAAAGTGTCTAACTAGAACCCACCTGGTAATCGAAGAGGAGTTTGAAGAAGATGATGATGATGATGATCCATGAGTTTTCTTTCTTCTTCCTCTTCTCCACTTTCTCTCTTTCTCTTCCTCTTCTTCTTCCTAACTTCTTCTTCTTCTTTTTCTTTTTTTTTTTCTTTCTAACAATATATATATATATATATAATCCAATATTATATAATATAATCCAATAGAGTAAAATATCTCTAATTGATATTTTATCGTTTCAACCCAATTGATCAATTATTAGAGTTACTTTAAAATCCTTTCTTGAGTTAAAATAATTGATCTCTTCAGAGTTCATTAGTTGCTCTATTGGTCCCAATTGATAATACTTAAAGTACTTAGAGGATTCCATTAATCCAATTATACAAAGATAGAGCATATAGATATTCATCTGATATCCAATTGAGCATTTAGATATTACGGGGTATTACACTCCCCCCCCCTTAAATAGAAATTCGCCCCCGAATTTCCTTCGCTCAACAATAACCACAACTTGCATCATTGATTTAGATTCACACTCAACTTTACTTCCGTTCAATTCTGACGTACTCAACTTCCAACTTGACTTCACAGACCAAAATTCTTATTTTCACAAATTAACAAACTTCACGTCCTTAATCATACTCTTGCTCCAATATCAAGTTAACTTCTAACTTTGCCCCTTCTGTAATTCATCTGTTGATCCACACAAAACACTTGGTCACATTCTACCTTCGGAAAGAATGTACCATTCTACATTCCTCTACCGAGTCACAAAACAAAACTGTAACACCTTATCTCAAATTGGGACAACAACTCTCAACACATCTTCGCGATGTAATTCAATGATTTCTTAACCTCATGCAACTACCGACAACTATCCTTTCATAAGTCCTTAATGTTCAAAACCACTTCATTACTAGTCAAACGACTCTTTATCAGTCCCATCTGATCTGATGTTATACACTGTACTCCTTCAATCCGGGATTTCCTTTCTTTCGTGTCACACCCAAAAGGTAACACACTTAGAACAAGATCTCCTTATTTCCATACTTACAAGCAACAATCCTTTTAATCTTTATTATTCTGACCGAACTCTTTCGTCTGTCACCTTCCACCGTGTAACCCAAATTCACACAGTGGAACACTACGAATTCTTGAGCACTACTAATTAACTATTAGTCCACGAAGAACACACTTATCCACTGG
Source organism: Lathyrus tuberosus (assembly GCA_022829125.1). NCBI lineage: Eukaryota > Viridiplantae > Streptophyta > Magnoliopsida > Fabales > Fabaceae > Lathyrus > Lathyrus tuberosus. The sequence goes on along the minus strand of JALAZF010000982.1, from coordinate 240,644 downwards.
GGTCCTTACTAACCAGCGGTACGCGAAACTTACTGACGTCCTATAGTAGAATAATTTCTTTACCAACACCCAATATACAAACATCGGTCCAACACTCTTCAGACGATAAAGATACAGGAGCTACATTGTTACGACCATAACCACACAACTCTAAATCCATTCTAAAGTAGATTAACAACCTTCATTTCTAGTTACCACATTCCCTATTAATTCTTCTTACAGGTTTCTGACTCCCTCAATGTCTCTTGATGACTTCGAGATCTCAATCAATCATAACGTGACACCATCACGGAACTTCAAACATAAACGAATCACCACTTATCAAAACTTAACCCATTCAAAATACAATTATGAGTTTCCACACTACTCACCAATCCACATACAACACTCCACACGTACACACACCCCAAGGATATGCCACACTTCTCGATTGAATCAATTCCTCTCATTCGTTTAGTTTCATAAACGATTCCAAGTTACATGCTTAATTTCGGACGCCTAACTCTTACTCGCACTTGGAAGGATAACCTTCGAATTTCCTTCTCTGGGAAAAACACAATTGATACCACTCCCGCAGTCTAAATCCAATACCATGAACCCACGGAAGTTAACGATTACTAAATTCTGACCAACCGCTCATACCTTACTAATACCATAATCACACACTGAAATATTCCTTGTAAGATCAATACTTCGTGAGTATTTTCCAACTTCGTCCTTAAGACTCGCAACAGTACTGATAGCAATACCCTTAAGACTTTCTCACACTCACACGGTTCACCAGATTATTCCCCCAAAGTCAATTTCCCTTGTCATTCTAAACAGATGATCGACTAAGTGACACCCGTCCTGAAGTTCCTAGTTCAAAACACAAATTCTTCTTTCCTTCACTTGCAATTTCGTTTTCCATTCACACAATACTCTCCCCTCGGTGCAACATAAGGTAACAAAACGCAGATGATGGTTCTTAAGGGATTCATAATTTACACCCATGTTAATCGATTAACCATCTAAGCTAATCGGTTAACTTCTCAAAATTCAACGTAAAACACCTTCCATGCATGTGTTAATCGGTTAACCACATTGCGTTAATCGGTTAACACTGCTACAGAAACAAAACCCAATTTCTTCTTTATTCAAACCATCCCTACCCAAACCATCAATCCGATTTGTTCTAACCTGAGATATCATTCTCAACTCACGACTTCATAACTTGTATAACATTCACTAACCATGATCCACTCAAGGTAAACCGACAAGCTCAAAACATTCATACGACACACTCCAACCAAGTGACAAGGTAAACTCCAAATTCTGACGCAGTCACATGACAAATCTTCGGCGGGATAATTTAAACATAATTATACCACTTTTGGGTTTCCTCCGATCATTTAATCGGGCAATAAAATTGATATCTTTCACTTCCATTATATAGAGTATTCTCATAGCTTTCCATCGGTACCAAGAACACCTCGATCGGAACACAGTTTGAAAGTTATGAATTTTCAAAGATAATTTTTGGAAGTTTTAACAGTGGTAACCGGTTAGCACATATGCTGTAACCGGTTACTTCAAGCTTCACTGTTTACACAGAATCAAAATGAGAGTTAGAGGCACATGTCGTAACCGGTTAGCACTTATGCTGTAACCGGTTACTGCGTTCAAAATCTGTGCAGAATACCAATTTTCAACAGGGTAACCGGTTAGCACATATGCTGTAACCGGTTACTCTGGGCTCAAAACCATAAAACTTGTTTTTAATCTTACCTTTCCATCTCAAACTCATTCCAATCATTCACAATTACAGGAGTTTCTCTATACTTGAAAATGAATCGGGGTAATGCATCCTCTTGAAGAACCTTTCAATGATTTACACTTAGTCTATAATAAGCCTTAATTTGCTTCTCGTTGTTTTACCGAAATCTTACTTCTTAAAATACAATATTCACGGTTCCACAAGGTACGTCCCTTCACACTTGTCTCAAGAGTAAGAATCCATTACGTACACTTGTGACCATGGTGCAACTAGTACGCTTGTTCTTGATTCCAAAGTGTAACTTTCTCATTCCCCGTCATACTAATAGGGTTCTCATGGGTGAGCCATCCTTGATTATACTTCCTTAATTTGAGCCTCATAACTACACAATAACTCTATTGCACCTTCGTCCAAAAATACATTCTGTTGTCACTTCCTCATAACATACCGTTAATACCGTTTTCCATACTGCGTTTACTTCGCTCTCCATTGTAATCCTCTTAGGTCCAAATATAAAATCATCTTACTAAAATTTCCTTAAATCCAAGATACTTACTCCATTCCTTAACACACACTTCTTCCGGTTTGTATCGCTATACTTTCCGTCACTAAATGAAGTTCAAGCTTTCTCCAACACAAGAACTTATACTGTTCCTTGGGTAATTCAACAATTCCAAATTGGTCTCTCACTAAAAACAGAAATCCCGATGTATCATTTCGAACTAAATCTTTCTTCATAACTGAAGATACATAATTCATCACTTACTCTTCGTCCGACGCACACTTGTTTCACTTAAAGCATGTAAACACATCCTTGTGCTCCTTCACACACTTCTCTACTTCTTTAAGTTCCCATAAAAGCCGAACGTCCTTAACTCGCAACTTTTAACCCTTCGGAAGATATTGTTCCGAATACATTCCCTAAGGTACTCTCGTCCATTCAAGATACCTTAACGACCTTAGAAATTGAAGCACCAATTACCTATCTCACTTCCGGACCTTACGCCACGCGTTCCACAAAACAACCTTTCTTTTCTACGGAATGAGATTACTTGAAATCCTTATCCATATTAGTGGCCAATCCAGCTCTACTAGCAACTTTACATATTTCTTGATACCTTAACCAACCGTCCGATAGAGGTCCTCAACTTTAAGACTTCATCCATTCCAAAGGATTACTTAAACCACACATTACACTTTAATTCCATGCTACCCAAGGCATAACTTCTACAAAAACCTTACTGAGCTGACCAAAACTCCTCACTACTAACTCTTGGCTCGAGCGTTCCCTCACAGCACAAGTACCGACAACACTTCGGAGTCCTCGTGGTCGCTCAACCATGATTCTACCTATCACATACATAGCATTAGGTTGATCAAGCCCAACACTAGATAGTATGATATTAAGTTTCATGATGGCAAGACACACTTAAGAGGCAGGAAAAGATTTACTTATGATGTTTCAAGGCTAGGTCGAGGATACGACCTGCTTTGATACCAACTGTAACGCCCTGTATAATATTTATCTAGAATAATACCATACAAGTGTTAATCTGGTACTGACACATCAAAAGTGTCTAATGGCATAGTTCACATACTTGTCCATTTCTAAAACATAAATACAACATATGGCCCAAGACATGGAAACTAGCCAAAATAATCAAATCTAAGAATAATGTACAATATTCCTCATTGTACAAGAACAATAAAATACACAACGGAATAAGCTTAACTAAGCTTCTCTTGAAACATCCAAGCATAGCTCCATTTGTAAATCAACCTGCAATCCGAACCTGAAATATAGCAACTATAGTGGGGTGAGATACATCAAATCTCAGTGAGTTCCCTATCTTAAAGTCCTCTCGGCTTTACAGGGTTCTAACAAAATCCTAACTCATGTCCAAAGGAAAAGGGGAAAGACCATGAGTACACACGCACAAGTAACCACCACGGTGAGCCTGTAACCTCACACTAGTACCGAAGTACCTCCTGAGCCTGTAAACTCAAGGATTCACAAAGTACCGAAGTACCTCCTGAGCCTGTAAACTCAAGGATTCACAAAGTACCGAAGTACCTCCTGAGCCTGTAAACTCAAGGATTCACAATCAATAACCAATTACCAAGGCATCCCCTATTCCCGTCCGCTTCTACGTCTAGAAGGCGACCCGAGTCATGGATCCTTGTAGCTACTTGGCATACGAATTGGATTCGGGATCACCGGTCCGTACACCGTGATCCGTCACTTCTCACGGCCCGTACACCGTCACAAGTCTCTTTACCCGTAGGCTCCAATCGTACTTAACACGGGACTCAAACCTGCCAAGTAGTTGTGCATAACGTTTCAGAGGAGGTGCTCGAGTCTCATGAAACTACACCGCAAGAAACAGTGGTTATGATTGAAATGCACACGCCTCGGCCTTTCATGCACGAGCGTTGCCACAAATGATAATTCACACTTCCGACACAGTTTATGGTAATGTTCCTCACTCTACCTATTTCATATTTTAACATGCATACATATTCAAACATGTTTTACAACAATTAATTACACATAGCATAAAACAATCGCATCATAGAATCACATAAAACATCACTTTCGGGTTCCCTCTGATTCATTCAATTGGGTATCAAAGCCATTGTTTTTCACTTTCATAGCATAGGATATTTCCATAGCTTTACAACGACTATTACCATGCCTCGATCGGAGTTACGATCCAAAAGATATGGATCTTTAAACATTTCTCACAAATTTCACTTTTAAACATTTGTGCATTTTGTAAACATTACATTTCTATATTTTTCTTATCAATCCATAGCATAAACCTATGTTTCTATTCCACTATCATAAAGAGCATAAAATTAGCTTCCCAACGCTTCGAACGGGGACCGAAACGGACTTACGGTTCAAAAGATACGGCCGTTTCAATTTTCATTTTTCTGTCAATAGCAGTGGTAACCGGTTAGCAGATATGCTGTAACCGGTTACTGGCTAGAAAATAGCCCAGAAACGTCATTTTTCAAAGGGTAACCGGTTAGCACATATGCTGTAACCGGTTACTGCGTAACAGAGCCCAAAAAATCACATTTTTCTTCATTCTAAACCATTCTAACACATACCTAAACATATTGGGACATCAAAACAATTATCGACAGATGATTCTACACATATAGTGGTCATACTACACAATTTATATCGCGTTTCATCCGTTAGATTCTTTGATTAGCAAATTAAGCATTTTCTCTCAATCTAACCTAAGTTCTAAAACAATTTATTTCTAGAACTTAAAGTGTCTAACTAGAACCCACCTGATAATCGAAGAGGAGTTTGAAGAAGATGATGATGATGATCCATGAGTTTTCTTTCTTTCTCCACTTTCTCTCTTTCTCTTCCTCTTCTTCTTCCTAACTTCTTCTTCTTCTTTTTCCTTTTTTTTTTCTTTCTAACAATATATATATATATATATATAATCCAATATTATATAATATAATCCAATAGAGTAAAATATCTCCAATTGATATTTTATCGTCTCAACCCAATTGATCAATTATTAGAGTTACTTTAAAATCCTTTCTTGAGTTAAAATAATTGATCTCTTCAGAGTTCATTAGTTGCTCTATTGGTCCCAATTGATAATACTTAAAGTACTTAGAGGATTCCATTAATCCAATTATCCAAAGATAGAGCATATAGATATTCATCTGATATCCAATTGAGCATTTAGATATTACGGGGTATTACACCAACATTCATATATTGTTTCAGCAAACAAAGTCTTTGCAACTTGCGCTCTCTAGTTCTTGTTTTTGCTAATCTTCATTATCCACCTCAACTCTTGATCCCACCATGCATGTTCATGCTCAATATTCTGCCAATTCATGACCCCCTTCCAAATGTTCGTCATTGTTATGCACTCAAAGAATAAATGTTACAAAGTTTCATCCTTGCCACAAAATTCACAATTGACATTATCCAACATACCATGCTTTACAAGTTTGGTTTTTGTCGCCAACCTATCAAGGCACGCCAGCCACATAGTAAACAAAGCACGTGACCTAGCTTTGTTATCATAAAAGATTATTCTCTAAGCCTCTTTAGGGACTGGTCCATAATGCCATTGTAACAATGATTTATGTTGAACTCCCTCTTTTGCATAATGTCTTTCACTACCCTCCTTGACTGCACCACCACTCTTTGATCCAAAATCTTCTTCAAAATCCAAGAGCAATTAGATTTTATAGGCACATACATAATGTCTCCATCTTCCACATAATACTCATGCACCCACTTGATCCACATACTATCACCTTTATTGCAAGTTCCATAACAATTTAATAAGGCAAGCTTGATTCCACAAGTTCAACTCAGTCACATTTATCCCTCCTTGACACTTTGGTTTACACACCTTGTTCCATGCCACCAGAGCTTTCCAACTCCCTTTTTTATTGCCAGTCCACAAAAATTCCCTGCACATGGCTTGCACTCTCTTTATTACACCTTTAAGTAAAGGAATGTTATGCATCCAGAAATTAGCAGTACCAAAAATGACACTATTTATGAGTTGTACTCTTCCAGAATAACTGAGCATCTTAGCACTCCGATGGTTTATCCGCATCCCAATTTTATCCACTAGGCTAAGGCATTGATTGCTTGTCAGATTTTTGCTAAACAAAAGGACACCCAAGTACCTGAAAGGTAACATGCTAGCAGCAAAACCAGTTGTATCATGGATCTGCCTTTTAATGTCATCATCCATTCCCCCCATAGTACATCTTACATTTACTTGGATTGATATACAAACCTGTGGATCTAGAAAAACATTGAACCTATCTGTTAGCAGTTGCACAAACACACATCACCTCTAGAAAAAAGCAACAAGTCATCAGCAAAATTAATGTCCACAATGTTCAGCTTTTCACATTTCCCATGGTAGTTGAAGTTGGGAGTCTCACTCAGGTCTTGCATCTTTCTATACAAATACTCCATAATGATTACAAATAGCAAGGGGGATATGGGATCCCCTTGCCTCAACCCCCTATTTTCTTTCATCTCTTTTGTACAATAGTCATTCACACTGAACTTGTAACTCACTGTAGTGATTGCTGCCATCACCCACGTGATGAACTTCCTAAGGAAGCCTACCTCAATCAGAATGCTCTGCAAAGCTCTCCAATCTAGTGAGTCATAGGCTTTTTGGATGTCCAACTGGAGCATACATCTAGGCATCCCACTTTTCCTATTGTACCCTCTTATGAGCTCATAAGTTAAAAGTACATGATCTTGAATTTTCTAGCCAGGCACAAAAGATGCTTGGTTTCTACTAACAATGCTACTAAGGACCTTGCTTAATCTGGTAGCCATAATCTTGGAGATTATTTTGTACACAATGGTACAACAAGAAATAGGTCTATACTCTATAATATACCTTGTCTCCTTATGCATAGAAATCAAAGTAACTAGAGTCCCATTGAATCTCTTGTCCATCTTTCCCATGGTGAAAAAATCCATAACAGCAGCAGATACATCATCTTTCACAAGACTCCAAGCATTCTTAAAGAACTTGGAACCAAAGCCATATACTCCTGGTGCCTTAAGATCATCAATGCTCTTAAGGGCATTTTCAATTTCATGACCACTAACAGGGCTAACCAACATTTCCCTTTGCTCCATAGTCAGTTGTTTCCCTATTCACATAGAAACTGTGTCAATGCCCTTTATGTTAGGTTGGGCAGTACCCATCAGCTTTCCATAAAACTTAAGAACTTCAGCCTCAATGTCCTTCTGTGTAGTGATAGGTGTCACATCCTCTCTGCACAGGTTATTCATTCTCTTTCTCTCCTGTTTATTCTTGAGGGTAGCATAAAATTAACTATTGTTTCCATCTCCCAACCTGATCCAGACCCCCTTAGCCCTTTGTCTCAGCATTTTCTCCTTAGTGTCTCTTAAGTTCATCAACATTTCTTGACAAGTACTAGTTTTTGTGATCAGTTGGATATTCATTCTATCATTAGTCAACATGGATTGTGCCTCAGTTACTCTCTACTTCAAACAACCCTACCATATTCGTTATTCTTCTAAGGTCCATGAACTCAAACTCTTTGATAGGCTTGCCTCCAACTCTATCCTGTATAGTAAGAACATTGTTGAAATCTCCCATAATACTCCACGGTCCTTGTTGATTTTGTCGTATACCCTCATTATCCTTCCATAGACTTCTTCTCTCAGCAAGGTGATTAGAAGCATATATAGCAGTGAGCCAATTTATGAACTTCCCATCCAAAGTGTACACACCATAGTGAATAAGATGGTCTGTACTAGTTATTTCTTTCACTTCAGTTCTATTTCCATCCCAAAAAACCCAGATTCTCTCATTACCATGATTCCTATAGTTGTCAATAAAATTCCAATGACTACCAAGTATCATCCTATTTTTCTCAGCATGAGGTTTTTTCACTCTAGTTTCCAACAAGATAACAAACTCAAGGTTGAGTTTGGAGAGACGATAACTAATCTCTTTACCATTTTCTACCTTGTTCATCCCTTTAACATTCCAAGAAACTATCATTTATCCACCAATGGAGTCACTTTAGGGTCCTTCCAAACACCTAAAGTTTCAAATCCATTCGGATAGACAAATAACTTGAGTTGTGTTTCAGTCATGGCCTTTTCCCCTTATCACGTGTTCCTCTGCTTACCTCTGTCCAAATTCTATCATTTTCTGGTTCTTATGGTTTGTGCAGGCTTTCTTCTTTTGGCTCTTCATCCTTATCCAGATCATCCATTTTTTCCATTCAACTTGATCCTTCTTTATTCTCTTCATTGACTGGTTTTGGCTGCCATTTTTTATTGGGACTTTCCTTTCTTTATTGCAACAATGGCCAGCCTTTTGACATTGTTCACAAAACTGGGGTCTCCATTCATATTCCACTTTCTGTTGTCCCTTTTTCCCTTCATGATCTTTTATTGTTAGCTCTTCACATAGCTTTTGTGTCACATTCACCTCCACCAAGATCCTTGCACACATGATTCTTAGTTTCTCCACCGTGCATTCATCCGTGAACATCGGATTTCTAATAGCACTGCCTATCTTTCTCAAGCTCTTTCCCCCATAGATGTAATGGTAATTAAGGAAGTTTGACCCAGATTAGTAGTGCACATAACATATCCCTCTCCATAGAGAAATCTGGTCTCCATTCCATGATTACCATATGCATATTGTATATCGTGTAAGGTCCTCTCATCATCACTTCATCACGTTCCTTGTCCGATTTGAACTTCAAGATGAAATGTCCCTCATCATTGTAATACATATCCGGCCACTTGACAAAAGTACAGGCCTTGATCATGTAATTCTTCACTGCGTTCATGCTCAAATTGGCTCCAATCATATACATAATCAACACCGCTTCCCAATACCTAACCTCCAATTCTACATCTTCCTCCTCAATTTCGATTTCCATCTTTCCATCAACAATTTTCAGCGCCACAAATTGAATCGCCGTTCCAATAGTAGTGTTTCTGTTACTTCGAATTACATTAACCTACAACTTTGCCTCTTCTCCAGCTTCTGTTATTTTCTTTCTCTTTTCCTCTTCAGTTTTATTCATTGTGGTTTTAGCAAACCCTAACCCTGATTCCTCTTCATTCTGCTTCTCTTTCGTTTCAACTTCGCCTTCTTCCTCCCCTTCCGGTGATTTCACTTCCATCTCTCCCGTTAAATTTTCGTTGGCATAGTGTTTTTCCGATGACTAAGAAACCTCCTTTTTCGACCGTCCCCTTCCCGTGTTCTTACCATGGCTGAACAAGCAGCTCTAACATTAACGATCCATATATAATATTTTTAATCTGTATAAAACAAAAAATACACTAAACATTATGGTCGAGAGGGGACAGTGATCATCCTTACTTTGGTTGTGCTTAATAACTTGGTATGAAAGCAACTCTTCAAGTTGTCTAAAATAAATAATCCAATTTGTTTTTATTCTATTTGTCCACGCAAGAATGTTTAAACGATTCCCACGAATCTTTTGTTTCTTTTCTCCCTTTAATTATTATACCAAAATAATAATAAGCGGAGAACAAACTGCATCTCTATTTTTTTAAAATGGCAAAATTATACTATTAATATTGAGATTAATTGTTATGTAGTGTTAATATAAAAAATTTTACATTGTCAATACATCACAATTATATGTTTATATTATTTTTTAAGTGATTAAAATAAAAGTTAAAATTTTTAAATAAATTAATAATTGTGATTAAGTGATAATTACATCAATTAAATTGAATAATATTATAAATATGAAAGGTGAATGTGATACTTTTTAAATGTACAAATCACATCATATTTAATTGGCCGTAAAGTTTCATTATTATTATTATTAATTTTTTATCAACGAATTTTATATGAACACTAGTGTTAAAAAAAAAGTCTATACCTACCAACGCTTAGGTATTACCTAATAAGTCTAGTTACTATTTGGGCTCAGAACGAAACTTTGTTTAAATGTTATAATAGCAATATAATATACTCGTGAATGAGGAGTATAAAAAATAAAAGGCAAAAAATGTGCATCTTGTGTTATTTTAGGCGGAGCATTTTTTTAGTACAAGTGAAAAAAGACAAAAAAAAAAAAAAAAAGCAAGAATTTATCTAAAAAATAAAATTTAACTAGCATTAAATAGTAAGAGATTTATGATTTTTACATGATGTTCCAAAAAAAAATAAATGGGTACGTCGTATCATTATCAATTTTATAATTTTATATTTTATTAGATAGTCAACACAAACATTTTCATTTTTAAAAATATAAAATATTTAAACTCGTTATTTCTTAGTGATTTTTTTTTTAATATTGTAAAGAATCGTGACATAGTGATGTCAAATATTAACTGATCTTGAGATAAGTTTGATAGTAGAGTTGAAGACAAAATAATACATCAAGTCTTTGATGTTAAGTTCCTAGGCCATGCGCAAATCATGATATAGCGTCATCAGCTCAGCGTGAAAGATATTGTAATAAAAAATATTACCCGCAAAACTGTGAACTCAAGCACCATTAACATTTTGAATCAATCCACCAAAATTCGATATGTCGAGATTACAGAGGCTACTGTCATCGCCGTTCAAAATAATATTACGACCTTTGTGTGCATTCTATGTGATTGATCTCGTTGAATGAGACAAATTATGCTCGAGAAAACATTTAGCTAACAAATTTGCATAATTCATTATAATAAGTTTCAAAGTATAGGAAGATACCACTTTATTAGCAAGACACAATTTGTTCCTAGTGCGCCACAACCACCCGCAAACAACCAAAAAGATAGAGCCCCCGTCGATGTCATGTTTAATCCAATCATATAAACTATCCCATTAGAAGAATAATGGGTCCAAGAAACCAATAGATCTTCAAAAGCGAGTAGCAAATCTAGAGTCTCTCAGGCAGTGTAGAGTCATATCAGTGTTTTGATTACATCTAGGACAAAGATCTGTCTGGAGCATACCACGACGACACAACATTGATCTCGTAGTAAGAGAATTATGTAAAGTCGTCCAAAAGAAAATTGCACCTTCTCATGAGCCGGAATATGCCACACCCACTTCTAAGACTTATTATCCATTGTATTATGAACAAATTGAAGTACATTGAGGGGGTTATAACCATCCTGAGCAGTATAGATATCATCTAAATGGTCTTTCCAGATTAATTGATCAGGCACCATAGAATTCAAACAAATAGAGAGCGCTTCTAGGCGGTCATAAGCACCCAGAGGAATATTAGTATATAATGAATTGAAGTTCTGATTTCCATCCAAGTAAACATCATCCACATAGAGAACCTGCTCCACTAATTTCCATACCCGAGACAAGTTGGTAAACCATAAAGAGGAGTTTACTTATCCAAATCTGAATTCAAAGTCATCTTTAAGAACAGAGAGAGCTTTCATAATTGCATTTCAAGTAACTCATCCAGGTTTCTTTTTCATATTAAGAAACATTTCTTCACTAATGTACTTATGTTTCAAAACATGGACCCATAGGGAATCAAAATCCCAGTGGAGACCCTAAACCACCTTGCTCAACATAAAAGTATTGTCCTCTCTTGATTTCTAAATCCCAATACCACTTAACTTTTTGGACTTAGTGATTTTATTCAAGCCAACGAGATGCACACCAGAGTTTGAATAACCTTTCCACAAAAAATTTCTAGCCTCTTATCAACAAAATCACAAGTTGGTTGAGGTAGTCAAGCCTCTTCCATATAATAATTTGGGATGGAATTCAGGACAGGCCTAACCAGAGCTAAGCAACCAACCTTGTTTAGCAATTTATGTTGCCAAGATGCTAATCTCTGACTATTTTTCTCCTCTAAAAACTCAAAGTCCTTGCGTTGAAGACGACCATGTAGCATAGGCAAACCCGAGTATTTCTCTAGAGTAAGAGTTCGCTTGATACCTGTGCTGGAGACAAATGAATCCATTTTACTTCTCTTGGTAGTAGCTGAGAAGAGCATTTTTATTTAGCAACATTCACTTTAAGAAGATAAAATACGAAAAAAACGATTCAAGATACCAGAAACCTTTACAAAAAAATCATCATCTAAAAAAAATGTGATAGAAGGGGTCAATTTCAAGATAACCTGACATATTTTCAACGACCTTCATTGACTTTCATGATTGTATGTAACAAGAATTCCATACAAATAACTAAGAGATAGGCGAACATATAGTAGAGTATGTTTAAATTAATAAATTTTGCTATATAACCATTATGTAGATAAATGAATATAATAATAAAAGTTAATCAATATAAAAAAAAGGAGAATAAAATTTTACAATGTCAATTTCAGAATAAAATTTGTATTGAATTATAAATTATTTTATAATGTTAATGAGTTATTAATACTATTTTTCATACTATATTTTTAAATATTTATAATTCTAGATTATATTAAGTCTTCTAATTTTCTTATACATTAATAAATGAAGATTAATTTTGAAAATATTTTATAATTTTTTTTATACAATAATCATTACATTTTTTTAAATATCTATAAAAGTTTAAAACGACTTCTAAAAATAAGATAGAGTATTTTTTTTTTACATAAATTTTTTTACAAGCAACATAAATAGATATATGTACTATTGATGACAACGCATTAATAGTAGCATATTATTTGTACCTGGCCTTTAGCAGCATACTTCCTCCGGTCACAATTATAAGCAAAAATAACTACTTTCACATTAATTAAGAAAATTAGTTAAGTGTAATTAATTTTCTTGGTTTCATATACAATTAGAGTAAAATTTACTATAATATCCTTAGTTATATTTTATAAATCAACTATTAATATTAAATGCTATTGAATTAAATTAGGGGTATACTAGTAATACAAACATTAATTACTTTGAAAGTTAATGACTTTTGCTTATAATAGTGACCAAAATTTAAAGTAAATTTTTTGCTTATAAGAGTGACCGGAGGGAGTATCTTATGCTGTTAATGTGTTTATTAATAAATTTTTAGCTTCTCCAAAAAAAAAAAAGCTAAAATACAGTTTTGGTCTTCCTGTTTGTCAAAATTCACGGTTTTGGTCCCCCTATTATTTTTTTTAACAGTTTTGGTCCCCCACCCCAATTTTGGCCCAAAAAAAAATGATGAACAGTACCTGGTCCGTACATGAACAGTACATGAACAGTGAGGGGTGGGGGACCAAAACTGTTAAAAAAAAAAATAAGGGGACCAAAACCGTAAATTTTGACAAACAGGAGGACCAAAACTGTATTTTAGCCAAAAAAAAAAAAATTAATGACAACGCATTATTGGACAACTTCCACTCATTTCCAGAATTTATATAGTAGACTAGAGGATGGTTATTGGTTATTTAGAGTGCTCTCTAAATTTTCTTTTTTCATCTCTAGAAAGTTCGCATACTCCTGAGATCAGGATGAATTTTATTTCTGAATTTCTCTTGAATAAGGATGATTTTTTTTTTTTTATAAGCAAATTCAATATATGAGATTAAGGAAATCTCTTACCAAAAAGATACAACCAATAGTCCGACACCGATCAGGGCCGTGTTTGAGGGCGTGCAAGGCGGACTATCGCACAGAGTCCAAAATTTTTCAGGATTAAATCGTGGCTAAAAAGGGCCTCACACAATATTTCTTATGATTTAAATATAACAAAATAGGGCCCATATTTATTTTTCCATGGTCAAACTATGACAAACCTACACAGGACCTCCAAAATTTTGTGACGGCCCTAACACCGATATTACATAAAGTTTAGCGGGAATTTGAACCATTCATATAATCTACAAGGTTTACTATCAATTCTACCTAATATCAACCAATTCCACGAGTAAGTTTTGATGTCATTAACAGTATCGGTCGCACTAAACACAACATCGTTAAACAATATATTGTTTCTGGACTTCCAAATAATCCAACAAGTAATAAACCAAATAGAATTAATCTTTCCCACGTCACATCGACCTTTAATCCTCAAGTTCCAAGTCTTCGCGTGTAGGGAGCTATTATTTTCCGAAATTCTGCCTATATCCACCCACTCACATATTTTGTTCCAGACCAATGAAGATTTGGTGCAGGAGAAGAAGAGATGGAACGAATCTTCCAAATGATGAAAACAAAACATGCATACCTTGTCATGGTCATTAACAATGAGCCTCCTGATTACCAAATTTGATCTAATAGGGAGCCTGTCATGGGCCAATCTCCAACCGAAGCTCTAAACTGTCACGGTAACACCGTTTTCCACAGAATATGAATCAGATCGGCATTAACCAAAACAGTCTCACTATCGTAAAAAGAGATGTTCAAAGCCAAATAGCACGAATTAACCGTATACGAAAATGACTCGTGAAGGGACCAATTCCATATGTCTCTTTCGTCTTTGCTGAGGTGAATTTGATCCAACACCGGACGACAGTTATTCCACTCTTGAACCAAATTGGAATCACTCAAATCCAAAACATCAGTCAACCTCCATCTCCACGTATTGCCATCCCACTCCACCATATCCTTTACTGAACACCCTTGATTCCCACAAACCTGATACAGATTATGAAACCGAATTTTCAGAGCTTCGTTACCTGTCCAAACAGAATGCCAGAATGCACACTTGAACCATCACCAACAGAGCACTCCAGGTAGTCGCTGAAATGAAATGTATCGTTCACAGATAAGGAAAAAAGGTCCTTCAACCAAAACGAGGTATTCTTCGACGAACCATCTTCTGCAGCGAGTTGCATTTTAATACTCAAGTTACCGTATCTATCAACCAAAGTCTGTCTCCAAACTTCGTTTCCTCCACGGTAAAATTTCCAAATCCATTTTGATAACAGGGCACAATTGAAACGAGCAACATGCTTAACTCCGAGACCGGCAAGGTCTTTTGGTTTGCATACTGAGTTCCAGGAAATCCAAGACACAAAACCTTTATCAGCAGTTCCAGTCCAAAGGAAACGACGTTGTATCGCAATAATTTCCTTCACCACCTTCTTAGGGGCCTTATAGAAAGCAAGATGGTGAATAGGTAAATTGACAAGGACCGAATTTAATAACGTAACTCTTCCCCCGAATGATAGGTTTCTACTGTTCCAACTAGATAACTTCTTTTTCAAACACGATATGACAGGATTCCAAAAAGAAACCAGACGATGATTTCCTCCAACAAGCAGACCCGAAAATTTGAAAGGGAGTAAACCAGAATTACAGTGTAAAAAATCTTCTGCAGCAGAAAGGATATCAGTATCAACTCCTACACCATAAATGCAACTCTTAGAGTAGTTGATTTTGAGACCTGAGGTAACTTCGAATGCCCTTAGGATAGCCTTGAAAGTCCAGATGTTACGCACCGAACCGTCCCCAATAAGCAGGGTGTCATCTGCGAACTGGAGCAAGCAAGGAGAGGGGGAATCCTGAACTTTGAAAGGAGAAAGCATATTATTTGCAGATGCACCTCTAACAAAGCATGCCAAACCCTCAGCAACAAAGCAAACATAAAAGGGGCTAAGGGATCACCCTGTTTCAATCCCCTACTGGCCATGAAGTCCTTCGAAGGGCTGCCATTAATAAGAATCGACAAGTGACTCTTAAAAATCGATCCTCTAATCCACTTTCGCCAGTTGCAGCCAAATCCCATCTTAACAAGCATAGTTTCTAGGAGCCGCCAATCAACACAATCATATGCCCTTGCGAAGTCGACTTTAAAAAATAAGCAATCTTTCTTAAGTCTTTTCGCATAGTCTGTAATCTCATTTGCTAACAGAATACCGTCGAATATCTGGCGGCCAGGGATGAAAGCAGTTTGAGAAGGGGAGATTATCTTATGGATGAATTTTCCCAATCTACCCGCCAACATCTTAGAAACAGTCTTGAGAACGCAACTCACGAGACTAATAGGCATGAAATCTTCGAATCCTTGAGGATTGTCAATCTTCAGCACCCATGAAATAAAGGAGGAAACGAACATCTTCGAAAGATAACCAGTCCTGAAGAACTCCAAAATACAGTTTGAGAAATCCACTCCTATTATATCCCAACACAGCTTAATGAATGAGAAATTAAAACCATCGACCCCTGGGCATTTATTTCCATCGCATTTAGAGACAGCTATCTTCACATCTTCAGCAGTAAAATCTGCTTCAAGAATAGTTCTGTCAGTTTCATTAAAACACATAACACTAGCTGAGTTAAGACTACTTCTAATCAAATTCTGTTCCTGAAACCTAGCTTCGAAGAACTTCTTGGCTTCATCCTTTATCTTATCAGGTTCCTCCACTAATATGCCTTCCTTTCTAATAGCTGAAATGTAGTTAGAGTGATTCCTTGATCTTAGGTAGTCATGAAAGTATTTGGTATTGTGATCTCCCTCTCGAAGCCATTTCACGCGAGATTTCTGAGCTAGCATACTCTCCTTCATCCTCATGTTGGACCACATTTCCTCCTGAATTCTGAACCTCTCTTTAATAGTTTCTTCATCTTGGCCTCCATTATCCATC
The DNA here is from genome assembly GCA_022829125.1 of Lathyrus tuberosus. Lineage (NCBI taxonomy): Eukaryota > Viridiplantae > Streptophyta > Magnoliopsida > Fabales > Fabaceae > Lathyrus > Lathyrus tuberosus. The sequence goes on along the minus strand of JALAZF010000982.1, from coordinate 223,861 downwards.
TCAGAGTTCCTCTCATGCTGATTAAGTTTTTGAACTTTTTCCTCAATAGTAAGATCCAGCCGACCAAACACGTTGTTATTCCATAATCTCAGGTCGCCTTTAAGAGCTTGCATCTTCTTGAGGAGGATGTTACTGAATGAACCGCTGAAAGAGTAGGATTCCCATTTGAGTTTCACAAACGAAAGAAAATCTTTGTGAGACTGCCAGCAATTAAAGGTCCTGAAAGGCTTAGGACCCCAATTGATGCTTTTAGACTTCAACCACACTAGACGGTGATCCGACATGTCTCTGTCACCCACCTCTTGATTCTTCAGGGATAGGATTTTGATGGCCAGCTCATCCACCAAGAACCTGTCCAAACGACTTCTACTTTGGCCGTTAGAGTTGAACCAAGTAAACATATTCCCAGCTGCCGGTAAATCAATCAAGTTCATCTCCTCTATGAAAGCCCCAAATTCCTTCATTCCACGAGTATTAGGATCCCTAACTCCTTTCCTTTCTTCACCATTTTTAACAGCGTTAAAGTCCCCTCCCACAATCCACCCTCCTCCTTGACTCCTCCTCCTAGCTTCTATTAGTTCCCTCCACATTCTCCTTTTTTCTGCCATCCCACAAGGAGAGTAAACATTAACCATGGTCAATTTATGATTCTTCCACATGTATTCAACCCCTAGAAAACCAAAACCACGGAAACTTGAACAAGCTGAAAGAACATTACTCTTCCACATAGACAAAATGCCTCCAGATCTACCAGATGATTTCAAACCCGACCAAGCCACATCTTTGCTACTCCAAAGACTAAGAACCACTTTGGAATCCAAATCAGAAAGTTTGGTCTCCTGAATCAAACAAATATCTGCCATGCCTCTAGAAAGGATTTGAGCAACTCGACGTCTCTTAATAGGGCAACAGCATCCACGAACATTGAAGGAAATGATATTCATTGACCACCTATAGCAACAACCTTCTTTCCAATCCTAGCAGCCTTATCTTCATTATCTAATTTCCTTAACATACTGTCTATACCATCTTCTCCATCCTCATCAGTGATCCCCAATCTCAACAGGGAATTACACATTTTGGTAGGGACTTCCTCCCGGGCTTTACGACATCTCAAGTTACTTCTGACCATATTAGTGTCAGTAATTGACTCACAACCAAGAAGAGAAGTACTAGACTCGTTTGAAGTTATTCTGCTAGTTCTTCTTTTAGGAGAATTTCTGTTACTCTTCCTTTTAGAAGGGCTTTCTATCTCCCTCAAAGCAGAGTTGAGCAGGTTGGAGAAATAAGAAGGAGTGTAGGGAATCTTGATACAATTGTATACCTCGTGAAGGTGTTTCTTCTTTTTAGTTTTGCCCCAGTTTGAAGGCCCAACACTTCCACCAGGAGGCCCTGATATTGGATTAGGCAGGCCTAGGTCCACGAAAAGGTCTCCGTTACTCAAGTCATTGAGGTTATTAACATTAGTCTTGTCTGGTTCAAATCCAACTATACTATTATCCAGGCTATATGAGTTGATTTGTATACATTACAAAAAAGTTACATTGGTACGCCACTAATGATGTGTTTAAACTTAATGATAACATGAATAAATTCAGTAAATTTAATAAAGTTTTAAATTCAGTAAATTTAATGTTGACATGAATAAAATTTTAAATTCAGCTTATATTTTATATCTGTGATATTAGAATTTTTTTATGTGAATAAATGAATAATATCGGACTTTTTCATGCAAAAAAATTATGTGTCAAAAAAATATCGAACTTGAGTAACTAAGGTTTAATTCTAAAAATTTTTATGAGATAATAGATTTCTTCAATATTTTTTCACTTATTATTATAATAACATCCATTAGGATATTAATTTTTACAATTTATAACTCAAAGGTACACAAAATGGATGTTAAAACTATTTTTTAGAGGGTTACTTGAAAGAAGAAATCTATATGAAATAGATTAAAGGATTTTTGGTTCATATACAATAGACTAAGGTCTATAAGTTAGATAAATATTTGTATGGTCTAAAAAGAGCTCTTAAACAATGTCATGAAAAGTTTGACAATTTGATTATCTCAAATGTGTTTAAAACAAATAAAAGTGACATATATATTTACTACAAATTTGAAATGGAATTTGAACTATCATACGTCTCTATGTAGATGAATTGCTCATATTTGGTTCAAACATTCATATTATTGATAATGTGAAATCATTATTGTGTAACAACTTTTGTACCTATTTGGGAAGGGGCAAGAGGAATATTGACCCATTAGGATATTGAGTTGTAGTATGATTGATCCAACGACAACAACAAAAGATTATAAATGTATGGATCTATGTGCTTGATGGTACAACTGTTTACAACTGTTAGATGATCATGATGGTTTTGATGAAGACAACAACATATGTTAAACGGAATTATGTGAAGTCTTCATCTGTCAAGAAGGAACAATGACCAAGAGGTTCTCTTAAGATCAAGATATTAAATTAATATGTCAAACTAAATTCAATGAGGACAACACCTAATGTCAAATAATGTGTGGTGAAGTCTTTTATGATCTTTTATCTCGAAATCTCTGATGATGATGTCTATCAAAGAAGCTATATCAATAGTCATCAGTTATAAGAGTCAAGTTTTAAATGAAGTGATAAATCAATGATGAATCAAGTAAAGGAACTTCAAGCTTCAAGACTGTGAAAGAGATAAAGTGTGAAAGCTCTTCTAGTCCAGCGCTTAACGCATAACCGAGTGATCATTTAAAATGTAAAAGGATAAGGGAAACTCTTGACGTGATATCTTAATCACACACACATACACATAAAATCTTTTAAAATCCTTTTTTTATAAAAACTTCTTGAAAACCTATCAAGGCTTGTATTAAGTTGATTAAGAAGTATTTCTAACCAATTGGGAAAGTTTTTATAATACCTAATCGATTAAGGATGGGGTCTAATCTATTATAGTAAGTAGTAAGTTAAACGATTTCTTAATCAATTAGAATAAATTCTAATTTCTTAAAACATGTAACTATTGTAGTTTTTTCCTTTTTTGGAATTAGGGTTGTTGTATTTTGAAATGTTTTAATTGATTACTTACTAGAATTGATTGATTAAAACATTAAAATGACCCATGGATCATTTTCTTTTTTATCAAAAATTTTCCTTTATAAAGGAGAATTCTCCTCATTTCAAAACACACTGAATTTATAAATGGAAATCGATCTTTCTCTTCTTCTACTCTCTTTGTTCTAAAATTTCTTTTTCACGAGAATTACCATAATGCCAAAATTCTAGATCGCCATTGTGAGAGTTTTGTTCTAATAGGTGTTGTGCTTAGTTCAAAATGATAATGTTTGCCACACATTCATCTATCACTCACAACCAATTTTATCTTTTTCTCTCACAACAGTCATCATGTCTTTTCCTATTCTTCATTTCTGTTTTTTCTCTAAAGCCCTTGTTTAATTGCTTTTTTGTTATGTGACTTTAGGGATAAAAAAAATCTATTTTAACAACTTGCCAAATGGGCTTGGCCCAATTAGTACAATGAACATAAAAAACTTTTTTCTTTTATTCATAAGCGGGAAGGAGTTGTTCTGTCACACCTCCCTTCTTTTTCTAATTAATCATCTTTGTCATGGGAAAATTATTTCTCATCATATTAGAACCATTTTCATAAGTATGGATCTTCTCAAATGAAAACAACTTCGTCTCCAACGCATCTCGTATCCAATGATACTTGTAATTTATTCTTTGATTAACAAGTTACCAGACACAATATTATGACAATGTGTATGGCAAGCATAATGTGTAACTAGCAGGATAAATGCAGTAAATAAAATAAAACAAGAATTAGTAACTCAATTCGGTGCAAAGTCATCTACGTTTAGAGGGTGTTAACCTAATGAAAGGAAATTCACTCTTAGTAGTTAGATGTACAAATTATTCTGATTTAAACTTTGCTAGTTCAATTCCTTTTTCCATAATACTACCCATAAACTTGGATCCATGACTCTCCTTGAATCTGAGACCCCTCTCACTTTTACTCAAACACTCTCCCAAGTGTTTGAACAATTGCAAAAGATTATGAATGATGGAACAATATTACAACTCAAATACTTTATTCTCCTAACTTAGAAGTAATAAGAGAGAATAAAGTATTACACAAAAACAAACACAATACTCAAAACAAATAAACACACCTAGCAATTTTATGTAAGGTATGACTTTACAATGAAGAATGCCTCCTTAAATAGCAACAAAAGTCCTTCATCAAAAATTTCATTAGGGTTTAGGTCTTGAATGTGGCTAAACATCCCAGAGGCGCAAGAAAACCATCCTCAATTATGTTGATTGAAAGTCTTTAATTGATTATGAAATCTCAAACATATTAGAATACTTCCAATTTAATCTTGCTAAAAGTGATTTTAAGAAAAACTTCCTTATTCCAAAAAGCGCATAAAAGATAAAAACATGATTTAATTATAAAAGGAAACAAATGTTGTTTGGGAATATAAGATTGAAAGAAGTATATAGGGGGGGGTTGAATAGACTGTTCCCCTTTTAAAAACTAATTTGAAAATTTTCAACACAAAAATCAGAGTTTGGTGGGTGGAAGCTAAAACAACAAAATATGGAAGCATGTAATCTCCTTTTAATGGACTCTAACCAATGTAAATTCAATGTTATCACTAATATGGTGATCACACAATGACATAACTCAACTAGAATAGTTCAAGTGGCTTAATCTGAGTAATTAAACATCTCAACTTAGACTTGATGTTTAACATAATCAACTTAAGCATGATTCAATAGGATTGATACAACACAGACCTATACTTATACAATAAATCACTACAATTATGATCTAACCTAAATTACATACAAGTTATGCTATGATTTAACTTTTACATACTAAACATTAAAAATTAAGGAGATAAAGAAGGAAGAGGGTACACAAAGATATATAGTGGTTCGCCAACTGGCCTCGCCATGCCTATTCCACTCTTTAATGGTTTAAAACCATTGGGAAAAATAATTAAACCTTCCACTATATCAAGAGTTAATATACAAGTATTTTGATACAACGAACTATCATTTATCCTGATGCTAATAACCACACTGCATTAGCTTACATACGAATTCAATGACAATTGTTTTTGTTGATGTAGATGCTCAACTTCTACACAACAATATCCTTAATGATCTTGATCCAAAAATATTTCTATTTACATTAACCTTCTTCAAGCTTCCTTTCTGCAGCATTCTCCCCTCGAATATGATGAAGAATTGTTTGAGCGATTGCCATTAGCCTCAACTAATTTGATAACTCCCAACTTTGTTCTGCGACAAACTTTACATGGTTTCATTAAAGTATTCAATGGAGTACAAATACATTCTTCAATCCTGTAAACAACACATAAGCAAAATCTGTGTTCAAGAAATGATTCTTCCACCAGATACACAAAAACATAACTTCAAGGAAAACATTAGATTCCATAATGTACCTTTCATCAGCCTCTCATACTCAATCTTTATAGTTGAATGTAACACTCCAAATATGATTAATTAATTTAATTGAATTATTTAGAATTTATTTGATTAATTGGTGTTTTAAAATTATTAATGTGAGGTTGTGGGGGTAAGCATCGTTGAAATATAGGGAGAAAGAGTAGGAGTTTGGTGTAGTTGTTTAAAATTAATTAGAATTTTAATTAATTATTAAAATAAATAGTAAAATGTTAGAATTGGACCAATATGAAGAATTTGGAGAAATAGAGGGGAACAAGGAGTTATGGAGTTAGGGCAATTGTGTGAATTAAGAAAATTAAGGGTTAATGTGGTAATTGGAAAGAATTGTGTAAAAAAAAACCTAAGGATATATTGGGAGTAAGAAAATTAGCATAGTTTTATCAGTACGTGAAAATTGAGACAAGATGCAAAAAGGAAGAAGAGCAAAAGCTAGGACTTTGAAGAGGGAAGTCACAGAAGTTGCTTGATTCATCATCAATTGCTGAAAATCTAAGGTAAGGGGGGAGAAAGGGCTACCAATCTAGGTGTATTGCATGAAGAGTAAAGATGAGATGGTCCTTATTCTCTTTAGGGAAATTGAGATATGATTAATTCAGGATTTTCTATGAATTTTTTATGTTGGTTGTTTTAATGATGAATTTTCTGTGCCTATATGTCTAATATTTTCTATTTTGAGATATTTATGTTTTCCACCATGTTTGAGGGTTTGGAAGGTTTTGGAGTAAACATGAATGGATGAATTAAATGATGTAATTATGTGATTTAACATGTCTTAATGGTACTATAACATATGAGATAATTTTATGGGCGTTTGGGGATGTTAAGGACTGAATTAGGGAAGTTTTATGGTTGTTGTAGAGGCAAATTGTGTTCTGTATTTTTGTAGGTCGGAATGTGTTCGCTTAGCGAGATTCTGTGTTTGTTGAAGCAAACGTGACAGAGTGAGGGTTCTATATTTCTGTGACTTTCGCTTAGCAAGAGATGTGTCGCTTAGCAAGCAAAGGCTTCGTTCAACGAGGAGGGACAATGTAGAATTGTTATTTTATGTTGATTTTTTCGATTTGTATCACGATGCTAGCAACGATTGGTTGTTGTTTACTGATGTTCAATATAATTAATTAACCTGTTGGGATGATGTGCAGATATATGTTGTGGAATAGATGGATAGCTTCGTAAAGTGTTATGTTTATACAATTATGTGTTTCTGTTTTGGTGAAGTAACATGAACGAATACCCATGAATTTACGTTTGTTGAGTTGCTGCTATATTTTGTTGTTTATTGATATCGTAACATGGATTGGTTATTGCGTATGATTAATGATGTAATGCATAAATGGTGAGATGTGTATGAGGATCCCTTTGGTGAACCCTTTTTGTGATAATGCATGTTGTTGAGAGTCATGCATCATGGTGTACGGGCTTCGGTCTAGATTTGGTGTGCTCTGGTCCTATGGTGGGGATCGGGAGTAACTAGGTAGTTCTATATAGAAACTGGTGAAGCGTTACATATGGTGATGGTAATGATTTGGCGTGCTCTGGTCCTATGGCGGAGATCGGGATCAAGATGAAGCTGAGTGTATATGAATGGTAGCGCATGCATAATGAGTCAGTTGTATAGTACATTTGCATACATGATTGCATATGTAATTGATTGTTCATGATGTTGTTGATTGGATGTGAATATGTACATGTTGTTGTGAAGGGTGTGAGACTATGTGCTTGTTGATTGTGTAATTGAATGTGTGCATGTTGGATGTTCTCTATCTTAGCATTCTTTACACCGTTTATATTGGTTTGTTGTTTCTAATCCCTTTTGCTTTCATGTTGCCCACCACAGACATTTTGTAGATACTCAGAAGTAGAGTTAGCTTTTGTGAGTAGAAGTTAGCTCCTGGAGTTACTTTGTCTAGTTCATCATTATTTTAGAAGTCTTGCTCTGATCCTATAACACCGGGGTTGAGAACATTTGATTGTTTTATTCAGTTTGTGTTTTGCTAATTGAGATTCTTATGTTATACTCTTGACGTTTCGTAGTGGAGACTTGTGCCACATTGGTTAAATTCAAATAAAGTATTTTAATGAGACTTAATTATTGTGAAGCATGCTTATTTGATGATTTTCGCTGCAATGATACCCTAAGTGAAGGTGAGCATGCGATGACAGGTGTATTAGAATGTTTGACCTTAATTGATAAGTGTAGTGGAACAAGTGTTGTTTTATGATGAGTGACATCCTAAATGCGTGCATTATGATCAATACTTGAATTATTCTATGAATGAATTGTTTCGAGGTTTAGGGAGTTACATTGAAGGTCCACAATAATGGTTTGATAAAGGTTGAAGATGATGAATAATATGTGAAGAATCTCACACATATAACTAACATTCACAGGATCCACATTCTAGGAGGTTAATCACAAGGTATCAATAAGGAATATAGGTGTTGGTGAATGAAGAACAAAACTAGGTTCTCTCGAAGTTCTTGGAAACAATGGGTTTTGGTTCTTGGATGGTTATTCTAAGATTGATCAATCATATCACTTAATCGATCAACTCCTATTCACTTTCTCTAGGTTTTTATGTCGTCAACAAGAACACAAGAATAACAACAATTCCAGAGTTGTGATTTTTCACACTTTTTCTGAGAATTTCTCTCTAAGATGACGCACACACTCTCATGACAAAAAGTAGAAAGATGAATAATGGTGTAAGAGGGTAAACACGAACTCTTGGTAAATGTTACTCTCAACTAACTTAGACAAAGAGTTTTTATCCAATCATTAAGTAATGATTCAATTTAAATAGATAATCAAATTGAATCAAAGGTTGAAAAGATCGAACACAAGCCATAATTCGAGTCACATATACTTCATGATTTGAATCTAGGAAGGTTGTGATTCGAACCTCACCTTTCCATGATTTGACTCAAATGAAGAAGAACCAAATCCTACTTTTCATGATGCTCTATGATTTGACTTATACATATGTATGATTCGAATCACACAATCTTGCAGCCTTGATTCAAGTGTTATGACTTGTGATTCAAGCAACACCTATAATTTTGACATAAAACCAATTTCTAGGTTAAAAGGGGTACAAACATGGACTACAACAACTAAGTCAATTAGTCAAGAGGTTTCTTAAAGGCACAATGACTAAAATAGGTGAAGTGGATGAATATTAATACAACATATTATTCTAAGTAAATTATGATAACAAAGTTACAACAATAATGCAAATAAATTCACGTAAATGGAGAAGAGTACAAACACGTGATAAATCAAACATTATACACACAAATTGGCAAACAATCAAAACTAAATGTGATATCAATGATGGCTTCAATTTCAAAAAATCCTTAAACAATGCAAGAATCACTCAATTTATCTTGCGCGTGAAGCAACTCAGGACGAGACAAAAAGTCTCACAGAATGAGGGACGTCATGCTTAACATGTTGCTTTCTTATTGAAATGTCTCGGACACAAAGAGGCACAATGTCTTAGATTTAGGTATAGCATCTTGTCCCAAATTTTTCCTATAAAATGACGCCAATCACATGTAATAACAAAATCCCATTTGGCTATTTTTAGGCAAATACAACATGAAACATGTGATGAACAATCTTACAAATATTCTTCAATACATGTTTTTCAAATTATCAGAGTGCAGCGAAATTAATCAGAAACATGTTAAAAGGATCTCAACACGCCATATAAGAGGAACACGACTTGCATTTCATCTCCATCAGTTTTCCACAAAATAGACAAGGGGTATTAAAGTAAGATCCGTCCCATAGAGGGCATCCAAAAGAAACAAAATAAATAATTATTCAGCCTATGGAGGGAAATTGTATCATCAATATCAAAAGACCCACATACGAGTAGAGGAAATAACCCAAAATCATGCCAAACAATTGTCTTACACAATAATTAATAAAAAATACTTCAACAATCACCAAATAGTTATTGTGATCCACCATTGGAGACAAATTCATACTCCAATTCTTCATTATTTTCACCATCTTCACCAGTGACTTGCACATCATCTTCGCCAATTGTCTTAGTTTCCTTCTCACCATCTCGGCCCATTACCTGACAGGTGGAAGCTACACACACTTTGGGATTCATCATTTGAATAAGGATATCAACCTTACTCTTCCTAGTTGTGGAAGTGGTAATAGTATCTTAAAGAGTCTTGTAGACCTATATAAGCTCATTTAACATATGTTTTCTTGTAACTCCTAACATGGGAGGGACTTTAGGCAGATTGACACTTGTTGACAAATCAGCTTCACCAAAGTTCAGAAGGTTGAGAAGGACAATGATCAAGATAAGTTTCCCATCAAACAATATGTAATTGATAATAGGGGGATATGAGGAACTCCAATAATGTCTTCAGTGGTTAAAACATCTGGTTTTGGTTTCACGAGAATACCAGTAATCAAATATGGAATTGTTGTGAATAAGGATGTCTTGAAACAAAGTATTAAACGGTTTCTTTATGATCAAGAAACACACAAGAGTTTGGGTTAAAGGAAAAACCAAGAGAAACACAACAAGGATTGGTTATAAACTGTTATTCTTTCCTTTCTCCTTAAAACAAGGATTATAAGTATACAAGAATAACAAAATAACTTCTCTCACCCTTTTCAGGTTTTGTCACACTTCAAGATGAGAGACTAGTATGCTATTTATAATAAAAACTAGCACACTAAACTAAAGGGCCTTTAACAAATTACCCATTACAATCAAACTTAGGGTACAAGCTAACTTAAACAATTGGATCCTTAACACAAGGCCCAATTCAACATGCTAACAACCCTAGCAATATTGACTAATACATGTTAGAACAAACTTCGACTACAACACGCATTACTCCGAAATCAGCATGCGAACTGACTTCGACCTCATGCTTAATTCATGTCGAACCAGAAGCTACCCTTCGACCATACTAAAGTTCGATCCAATATCTCACAAATCTACACCTTGGAACAAACTCTATAACATCAAGGAATTAACTAGCTTTCTTCATGCAGTTTTATCAACTGCATACAGTGGAAAAACTTGCAACTTGGCAACGTCTTGGTGATCATATCAGCAACATTATGATCTGTCGAAATCTTCAGCACTTGGACTTCTCTACACTCGATTACCCCTCTGACGAAATGTAGCCTCACATCAATGTGCTTGGTTCGCTCATGATAGGTTGAGTTCTTCGACAGGTGTATTGCACTTTGACTATCACATTTAACAGTGATAATTGAACCTTGAAGTTTTAGCTCCTTTGCAAAACCTTCAAGCCATAATGCTTCCTTTACAGCTTCAGTTAAAGCAATATATTCTGCTTCAGTGGTTGATAAGGCAACCACCTTCTGAAGTATTGCTTTCCAACTGATTGTTATCCCAAACATAGTGAACACATATCCATAAATAGATTTTCTGGAATCCATACAACCTGCATAATTAGAGTCGACATATCCTTCGATTGCTGCTTTACTATCTTCACCCAAGGCTCCACCATAAATTAGGACTCTATTCAGAGACCCATTTATGTACCTTAAAATCCACTTTAATGCTTGCCAGTGAGCCTTTCCAGGATTCGACATGTACCTGCTTACAAGACTTACTGCATATGCTATGTCGGGTATAGTACAGACCATAGCATACATCAAAGAACCCACTATATTAGAATATGGAATGCTATTCATATAAGCTTTTTCGACATCAGCACTGGGACACTGATCTATACTCAGCTTGAATTGAGGGTTTGTCGGAGTCACAACAGGCTTTGAATTCGACATACCATACTTTTCGAGAATCTTCTGTAGGTATGCCTCTTGAGATAAGCATAATTTTGACTTCTTTCTATCTCTTCGGATGTCAATCCTAAGAATCCTGGACGCAGCTCCTAGATCCATCATTTCGAACTCCTTATTGAGTTCAGCCTTCACCCTCATTACCTCTTCGACATTGTTGCTTGCTATTAGAATATCATCCACATAAAGCAACAAAATAACAAATGAATTACCAGGTCGAAATCTGAAGTAAACACAGTGGTCGAACTGATATCTAATGAAAATTATGCATGCCATGAACTTGTCGAATCTCATATTCCACTGTCGAGGAGATTGTTTCAGTCCATATAAAGATCTCTTCAGCTTGCACACATAATCTTCCTTCCCCTTTTCGACATACCCTTCAGGTTGCCTCATCAGGATTGTTTCATCTAGATCACTATACAAGAATGCAGTCTTCACATCCATCTGTTCCAGTTCAAGGTCGAATTGTGACACCGTGGCAAGCAACATTCGAATGGACTTGTGCTTCACAACAGGCGAGAACACGTCATTGAAGTCGACATCTTCTTTCTGAGTGAACCCCCTAGCAACCAACCTTGCCTTGTATCTCTTCGACGCCACTCCTTCGATTCTTTCCTTAACTTTGAAAATCCATTTACAGCTGACTAACCTGGCTTCAGCAGGTTTCTTGATCAGTTCCCATGTGTTGTTGTCATGAAGAGATTTCATCTCATCATCCATGGCCTTCAGCCATTCAGTCTTCTTTCGACTCCTCATAACTTCCTTATAGTCTCTAGGTTCTTCGTCGAGAACCTCACTTGCAGAGATTAAGGCATAAGCTATAAGATCTGCATACCCAAGTCTCTGAGGTGGCTTGATGACTCTTCTCGACCTGTCTTTTGCTAGCAGGTAGTCATTATCAGTCTCTTCTTCTTCTACAGCATCTTCTGCTTCTTCTTCGACTTCATCTAGGGTACGCAATTCAGCATCAACATGCTCCACCTCAACGGGAAACTCTTCCTGTTCCAGCTCTTCGTCAGCATCATCAGTTTTCTTGAAAGCCATCTCAGCTTCATTGAAAACTACATCTCGACTAGTGATACACCTCTTGTGACCTGGCTCTAGGCACCATAGCCTATAAGCTTTGACTCCTTTAGGGTATCCCATGAACATGCATTTCAAAGCTCTTGGTTTGACCTTGTCTTGCCTAATATGAGCATAGGCCATACAGCCAAATACTCCCAGTCTGTCGAGACTAGGCGGATGTCCCGACCAGACTTCTTCAGGTGTCTTCATTCCCAAGGCAGTCGAGGGACATCTATTTATCAGATAAGCTGTTGTCGAAACAGCCTCTGCCCAAAACACCTTCTTCAATCCAGCACTAACCAACATGCATCTAACCTTTTCAAGGATTGTTCGATTGAATCTCTCCGCTAAGCCATTTTGTTGAAGAGTACCTGCTACAGTCTTATGCCTTGCAATCCTAGACTCAACACAGTAACTGTCGAACGCTTCGTTGCAGAACTCAAGGCCATTGTCGGTTCTCAACCTCTTAACCTTTCTGCCAGTTTGAGTTTCGACCAGAACCTTCCAACTTTTGAAATTCTCAAAAGTTTCATCCTTCGTCTTCTGGATGAATAGCCATAACTTTCTGGAATAGTCATCAATGATGGATAGAAAATACCTTGCACATGAGTGTGAAGGATTCCTTGTAGGCCCCCAAAGATCAGCATGAATGTAATCTAGGGATCCATGTGTTCTTTGCTTGCCTTTGTTAAACTTCGCCCTACAGGATTTACCAAATACACAAGATTCGTAAAACTCCAACTTTTCGACTTTGTCACCACCTAGCAGGTTCTGCTTCCCCAATTCGACCAGGCCTCTTTCGCTGACATGGCCCAATCTCATGTGCCATAATTCTGTCTTCGACACAGGTTTCGTGGATGCAATATTTGTCGAACCACTTAAAACCTCAGCCTCAAGGGTATACAAGCCTTGTTTCTTCACACCTCTCAAGACTTCCTTCGACCCCTTCATGACTCTTAGGATACTTTTCTCTCCTTGGAAAATATATCCCTTCCTGTCGAATTCACCAAGAGAAATTAAATTTCTCTTCAAATCATGTACATACCTGACTTCAGTCAATAACCTTATTGACTCATCATGGAGCTTGAATCTCACAGATCCAATACCTGCAATTTTGTAGGATTTGTTGTTTCCCAGCAACACAGATCCACCATCTTGATCACATAGCTCTTCGAATAATTCTCTGTTTGGAGTCATGTGCCAAGTGAAACCTGAATCCATAATCCACTATTTTCTTGAGTCGCCGCTTGAAACTACAAGGACATCAGATGAGTCGAAGTCATCTTGAACAATGGTTGCGTTGCCATTATCCTTACCTCCATGATCTTTCAGGCATTCAGGGCACACCTTTCTTGTGTGACCCTCATTCTTACAATGATAGCATCGAAAACCAGATGCTTCGCCACTATAAAACTTCTGCTAACTTTTACCTTTCTTCTTGTGGAACTTAGCATCTTTTCGCAAGAATTTTCCCTTAACGGCCAAACCTTCACAAACCGTCGAAGATTTATGCTCCTTTCATTTGTTCAGGTCCTTAGAATACAAGGATGATTGAACTTCTTCAAAGCTCAGGGACTCCCTTCCATACAAGATAGTTTCTTTGAAGTGAGCATGTGTTCTGGGAAAAGCACACAACAACAACAGTGCTTGATCTTCCTCATCGATCTTCACATCAATATTTTCAAGATCAAGAATCAGCTTGTTGAACATATCCAACTACTCAGCCAAGGCTTTGTCTTCACTCATCTTGAACGAATACAAAGCTTGTTTCAGGTAGAGTCGATTCACCAGGGATTTGGTCATATACAAACTTTCGAGTTTCACCCATAATCCTGACGCCGTAGTCTCCTTTGATACCTGTTGAAGAACCTTATCACCAAGGCTCAATAGTATTGTGCTGTGGGCTTTCTCGATCATGGCCGTCTTTTCTCTTTTCGTTAACGCAGCGTCCATGGCTGCCTGTCCCTTCAACGCTTCCAAGCAACCATGCTGAACCAGTAGGGCTTTCATCTTCAAGCGCCACAGACCGAAATTGTTCACTCCGATGAACTTTTCAATCTTATACTTTGTTGAAGACATCTTCTCCACGCTCACCGCACCAATTTGTTATGAACAAGGATGTCTAGAAACAAAGTATTAAACAGTTTCTTTATGATCAAGAAACACACAAGAGTTTGGGTTAAAGGAAAAACCAAGAGAAACACAACAAGGATTGGTTATAAACTGTTATTCTTTCCTTTCTCCTTAAAACAAGGATTACAAGTATACAAGAATAACAAACTAACCTCTCTCACCCTTTTTAGGTTTTTTCACACTTCAAGATGAGAGACTAGTATGCTATTTATAATAAAAACTAGCACACTAAACTAATGGGCCTTTAACAAATTACCCATTACAAGCTAACTTAGGGTACAAGCTAACTTAAACAATTGGATCCTTAACACAAGGCCCAATTCAACATGCTAACAACCCTAGCAATATTGATTAATACATGTTAGAACAAACTTCGACTACAACACGCATTACTCTGACAGCAGCATGCGAACTAACTTCGACCTCATGCTTAATTCCTGTCGAACCAGAAGCTACCATTCGACCATACTAGAGTTCGATCCAATATCTCACAGAAATGCTATTCACAATTTTATAGCAAAGGATTAAGCTTGCTTTAAAACTTAATCAAATATAAACTCACCCAAATCAAATGTAGTATGTGTTCTTATCTGGTAGAGAAAACCAGCTAGAGATGTCGTGATATATGAACTGTGACTGGTAGGCGCCTAGTTAGCAGCTCCTATTTTGTTGAGGATAACATACTTCACACTCAGACTAGCTGCATATAGAAACCATTTAGAAGGCCATCCATCATGGATATTTCTAGTTATCTCGTGTGTTATAGCCTTCAAGGTTGGAATATGATTAGTTGTTATTAATTTACTTATTCCTAGATAGTCATTGATGATGGCTGGGGGAAAACCAAAACGATGGCCTTTCACATGAACCTTACTAAACTCACTGCTCCATGCATTGTTGAATTCTCTTGATAGATTCATTATGAATGAATTAACCAGTTTTGGATAAAAAAGGATCAATGTCAGACACCGCCTTCATGATCTAAGCATATTCTAATAGCTCCATGATCTCATAGAATTTCATGGTTTCTTTTGATAGCTCCCTTTTAGAGTAAATTCTTATATGACACACATATTGTCAATGGGTATTGTTGGAACATTGTTTGGTAAATTCTTTCGTTCCACAAACTTCTTAATTTTCCTGTTCAATGAGGCAACCATGCCATCTGAGTTGTTATTGAAATCTTCCTCCATAACTTCCATCTTATGAGCCTTCTTCCTTTAAGTGAATATTTCTTCTTACTAACTAACTTTTCAACAACAACTTTCTTTCATTCAAACCTAATTTCTTTTTATTAGCTCTTTTCTTTGATCTATTTATAGATTTGATTATGGTTTCATTATTATTATTATTATTATTATTATTATTATTATTATTATTATAAATAGAAACAATATCATTATTTTTTCAATACTCTTGTCATCGACATCTTTTTGGACTTCAATAACTTCTGGATTCTCGTTATTGTCTGAAGCATCATGTCCAACATCATTCTGGGTTGGAGGCTCAATATTCAACATGGTTTCCATATTGTTGATGACATCTGTAAGGATATCTTCAGTGTTAATCTATGCTTTTTGGTTGACATTTGTATCATCATTGTTTTCACTAGAGTTTGTCAAAGTCAGTTGTGTTATTTGAGACATCGAGTCTTTGATTATGTACTTTGCATTTTGTCTGAGTCCTTGGTCCTTGACTGAGTCAAAAGCCAAACATGTTGATTAAAAAGTCAAAGGGTGGACATTTTGACTTTTTATCCTTTTCTTTAGTAATTTATTTATTTTAATTAATTCCTTTTTTCTTATTTATGCATTTTTATTTATCAACTACTCTTCCTTCTTTTTTTTTATCCATCGATTTATATTATTATTAGGTCGGTCACTTATTTACATTATTGTCATTTTATTATTATTATTATTATTATTATTATTATTATTATTATTATTATTATTAATATTATTATTATTATTTTATTTGTGTATGGTCCGTGAAACCTTAAAACACCAAAAAAAATTTCAAACTTACCAAAACCGAATCAATCACACAAAAAAAAACCAAATTAAATCTTATTCAATTACAATGAGAATAGGTTTTACATCAGAAGGCCTGTGGATACTTCCCTAATTCATACAAACTTAAGCCCTAAGTAAAAATCTGAATCAAATCATTCCTAACTCAATCAAAATTTCCTAAAACTGGAACCTTTCTATTGAATCCCTAAACCTAATTTCTAACTATAAATACCTAATAAATTCACACGAAAAAAATCATATAGATTACACAGAGACGATTTACAGATAAAAATCCCAAACCTTAACCTAAAGGTTTCCCTTCACACTGAAGACAAACCTTGCCCTAATCCTAAAAGTCTCCATCAATTAGCAGGGTACCTCGCACAAAGAAAAGAAAGGAGAAGAGTCAGAATCATTCAAAAGAACATAAAGAAAAGGAAAGAAAGAAAAGAGAAAGAGAAGGAGAGGGTGTTACCTAGGGAGTCCACGACATAACAAGTTGGTACCTCTCTTTTTGTTTCTTTTTTTAAATCTGAACATGGTTGCATGTTATGGTTTTTTTATGTTGGTTAGGTGTTAGTTTTGGTTTAAATCATGTTTAGGTTTGATTTGGAGTGGTTTAGGATATGTTTTGGTCTAATCAGAGAGGGTTTAGGGTTTTTTTGAGTTTAGTTGATTTTAGTTTGATTTGTTATTTTTGTTAATTGATTTGTATTTAGAAGATTAAGACGAGTGTTTTGGTGTTAGTTTGGGTGGATTTGGTTAAGAATTGGGGCTTTCTAGGTTTTAGGCTATGAAGGTTGAAGGTAGAAGATGAATACGATGAACATTCATCTTTGTTGGGAGGTTAATGATGAAGATCATAGTTTTTGGGTTTAGTGTTCATATGAACACGATGAATGTTGGTTTGAAGGTGGTGGTAGATGGCGGTTTTAAGGGTGGCCCTAGATTCAACCATGGTGGCCAGAGGTTTTCTGGTGGTCTGAGGGTAGAGAAAGGGGATAAAAGGTTAGAGAGAATGTGAGAGGAGAAGAATGAAGAGAGAGAAAGAGAATTTAGAAATAAACTCTCTCAACGTGAAATAGTGTATTTAAAGTCACCCCCTTAACTCATCAGATGAGGCCACATGGCCTCATCTGAGGAGCTCTTAGATAGAATTCCCAACGCAATCATATATGCAGCTCCCCATTATAGTGCTCCCATCTGGACCTTTGGTTTTCAATCTAACGATCCAACGCGGCTCAACCTAGATTAAACGTAGCTCTTTTCCTTATTTTTTTATTTTCTTTCCAGTTTGGGTCTCCTTTCGTTGGGCCCTGATTTTTTGGTTTCTCACACCCCCTCTTTTTTTTCCAATTTGCACCCCTTTGGATTAAATTATTTTATTTATTTTATTTTAATCAGAAAAGTATACAAAAAACAAATATTAAAATACCAAAAAGAATAAAAATAAAGTTTAATAAAAATACAAAAATTATTTTATTTCTTTATGAATTAAATTCCCATTTAAAATACTCCTAATTAACTTGGGAGGAATGGGTGAGTGTACATTCACCTATTTTTCGAATAATCGAGGGCTTAACGCACGCTTTGTCTGAATGATCATTTTCCTTCAACAAACGATTTTTGTAATAAACTTAGGAGAAATGGATTTGTTTCTCAAACAATCGAAGGCTTAGCGTACGCTTTGTCCGAATCGGTTATTCATGCTCTGTATCTAAAAATAACCTCAACTCATCAAATTAATTTTCACCCTTGGCCAATCAAAACAAACCTTTTTTTTCCAAAAGGATATTGTTTTATTCATTTCTATGCTAAATATAAACAGACGCTTCAGCCTCCATACATAGAGCATAAAAGCAAACATGTAACTGCTCGAATGCGGCCTAAACATTATTCTCTAAAAATAACCCACACACAAGCATTTATATACAAAGAACTATGTAGCCTTAAGTTCCCCATCACATATGAGGATACGTAGGAGTGAGGCTCAACATTTCGTAAATCCCATTAATAAATAACTAAAATTTCTCCCCTTTATACAAACGTCCTTTTAATAAACAGAGAACTACAAACATCTTTAATCTAAGCACTCTATTCCCTAAACTAATCAGAAGGTTTCTGTTGAGTACAACGGAAGTGAGGGGTGCTAATACCTTTCCCTCACATAACTGACTCCCGAACTCGAAACTGGTTATGACGACCATGTTTTCTTCCTTCAAGGGTTTTATCGACATTTCCCAAAAAAAATAAAACTTCGATTGCAATTCTGTAATTAAATTAAGTGTTTGTGTGCTTGGATATTTTTTGTGCCGCAAAAAGCGTATAGAGATCGAATGTCTCAACATAATGCCATGGCATCTTGAATAATATGTTGTCTATAAAAGAGTGCCAATAACTTGTAATAACATCTTTGCGACATAGTCGATTCAGGGGCGACGACTTGGGTTTTCTTTGAAAGGGTTTTATGAGCGGTGTTTCTCCTCGAGGGAGTGTTGTGTAGAATTTCTTCTAGGAGAACCAGTCTTTCCTTTATCGCATGTGAATTCTACTGCCAAACAATGTTGTACATGTTGTTCAGCAACTTATAAGTGCCTTGTATCCTAAGATTAACATGTAACAATTGGAAACCAGGCAATACCTTGAGGAGGTTGGAGTAAATCTAGATGCAATGAAGTTTCTCCATTTGATCTGCAATACCTTGGGAAGGAAAAGGAGGCAGTTGAGTTCTCGTTGCTTGAGCGGGAGTGACAATGGTAAGTGCTTTGGTAAGGTGGCAGAACGAGTAACTTTAGATCCGTTTGTCATTGAAAGGTTTGGAAATTAAGACTTTGAAAAATCATAAAATCAAGGTTGATCCGCTATTTGAATAGATCGAATGCAGTAGATACAATTTTTGATTTCATGAACTCTAATATGATTGATTGAGGAGGTTTTAAGTTGATAGATAAAAGAGAGAACATACGATTCTGGAAAATGCAGAAAAATAGAAGTCAAATCTCACAGACAGAGCCATGCTTCCATAGTGGAACTAGATTTGATCGGAGAATTGGTGATCATGATGAACCACAACTGATGTGAGATTCAGTTGCGGAGGAGGAGGGGTTGACTTACAAGGTTAGCACTCTAATGCTTAAGTCAGTATGTGTAGGAGAAGAGTGAATGAATTTTGAATTCAAAATTATGTAGCCGGAATTGACGTGTACGCTCTTTATATAGTGGAGCGCTTATAACAACCGGATATCTTTAAGGCGTGAAATATGGGGAGCCATTGGATGGATCTTGGCCAGGGATCCCTTGTATTCCTCCATAGGGTAGTTTCCATGTACTACGAGCCATCAAAATTAATTGTGACTCCCTTAGGGTGGTCAGCCAATCTGAGATATGGTCTGCTCAAAACAAGATTATTCTTCAGAAAATAAGATTACTACTAACCAATAATTCACTAGAATGACAAGACTCAACAAATTCTCTCAGATGTCCTTATCAATACAATTATATTTCATAGTTGGATGCTCAAGATCGAGCTTAGGATTTCTAACGTATTCACGTGTAAGTTGTGACTTAAATCCCCTTCAATGCTCACCTGCATAAGAAATCCACTTATTCTTCAACTTATCATCACTTACTTTAAACTAAAAAATTGACTATAGTTACATCAATAAGTAGGTATTATTATTTAACAAAAAACATACTATCAAATCATGTAAATTAAGATTAATACCCTAAGTTCTTTCCATATACTTCCTTTCAAAAAAATTGATATCTTACCACAATCATCCATCAAAATACTCATTTTGACGTCCGTGATATGCCACATAACTCCTAAACAGGGAAGCATTCTTACCATGACAAATTCAAGTTTTATGATCAAAATCGATCGACAACATAACACATGTGTTGCAGACTTTTGTTAATTTAGTCATCATTGTGGCACCTCTAATTTTTCTTTTTATTTTATTTTCATTATAAGAACACTCATTTGTATGAGTGGTTCTAGATGAATGACCCATCTAAGTTCAAAACAATAACAACATAAAGTTAACAACAACATCTGAAAACATAAATTTCAATCGCAAAACAACAACAAAAGAAAAACAATAACAACAACATCAGAAAAACATCAATCTCAATCTCAAAACAACAACAACAACAACTACAATAACAACAACAACAACAACAACAACAACAACAACATTAAACCTTTAAGTTTTAGGCTATTAACAATAACAATATTAAACCTAACATATCTTAACAAATTGATCAGTGCATTTGGATGCACTTTCTTCTACTATTGTACTTAGGCAACTCTATGTCGCTCCCAGGATTTTCATCCAGGTACAAACGCGAAAGTGGCGCGGAACACAGAGTCGCCAGCCGTGTAAATTTATCCCAAGAGAGGGAAAGGGAACACCGCATAAACCTGAGGAAGAGGGAAAGGAATGGTCATCGCAACCATAGCCTGGGTTCGGGAGTCGGTTACGCGAGGGGAAGGTGCTAGAACCCCACGCGTCCATCGTACTCGAAACCAGACTATGGTTGCGATGACCATTCCTTTCCCCCTTCCTCAGGTTTATGCGGTGTTCCCTTTCCCTCTCTTGGGATAAATTTACACGGCTGGTGACTCTGTGTTCCGCGCCACTTTTGCGTTTGTACCTGGATGAAAATCCTGGGAGCGACAGCTGGCGACTCTGCTGGGGATTCTGGTTGACCTATGCTGGTCCATCCCTAAGCGAGTCTATCCTAGCGCTTGCTTGTCTTTGTTCTCTTTGG
This sequence comes from Lathyrus tuberosus, assembly GCA_022829125.1. Taxonomy (NCBI): domain Eukaryota; kingdom Viridiplantae; phylum Streptophyta; class Magnoliopsida; order Fabales; family Fabaceae; genus Lathyrus; species Lathyrus tuberosus. The sequence goes on along the minus strand of JALAZF010000982.1, from coordinate 202,529 downwards.
GTGTTTCTGTTTTGTTTTGCTTTATTTGTTGTATTTTATTTTTACCGCATTTTCTACATTGCATATTATTATCATCTGCTGCACTGTTCTTCTGTTTGGCGGGTTGGGAGTTCTGAGAGATAAGCTCAATACCCAGGCTTGAGCGTACACGTAGGATTAGCGTGGAAAGTAGTGTGACTTGTGTGGCATTTTTCCAGACGTAGTATACATGAAAACTCCACATCCAGACGAGGTTTTCTTTGGTAATGTTCTATCCTGCGCATTGGTGCAGATGATGGAATGTAACTTGGAAAACTGTCGACTCTGGTGGCCATTCCCGAGGACTCAGTAATGACACTCCTCCCGAGACGTGATAATGGCAGACCAGAAATGGCAAACCCATTACACATGTCGATCCGAGGACCCAATGCTGGGAACTTGCTATAGGGTTTCCCTTTGGAAAAGAATCAGTGGAAGCGCTCCTCGATTGGCGATAGTACTATACCCCGAGGGATGAATGTACTATTGCATCTCGACCTCAGTGCCGAAGCTGAGGACTTGCCATAGGGTGTTTTCTTTTGAGGGGAATCAGTTGAGGCCTCCTCGATTGGTGATGATGCCAAACCAGAAACGGTGAACGTATCATCATTTCTCGACCTGAGAGCCCGTGATATTGAGGATCCTCGGCTTTCTAGTACCCACATATGATAGGGCAGGTGTTTACAGGTTTGCAGGTAACCTTGACCTTCAACATACTCGGTTTTCTGATCAGCAGATTTATCAGTGTGGTACTATGGTTATGTTGGTATTCTGGATATTTGGGCAGATCCTTGAGATTATACAGTTGTTCAGTGCAGCAGTTGTCCAGTTTGTGGGGCATCCTTGATCCCATGTGTGTATTTGCATCATCATTTTGCATCCCAACATGTTTATTCATTTGTAGGGTTGCATCCTAACTTTGATTCTGGTTTTTGAAATTAAACTGGAATCAAGGGGTGGATCGCCCTGCGAATTCTTAAACATGTTCATTTGCATTCGCATATCTATAATCATTTTGCATAACAGGTGTTTATCCCTGGAGTTCTTACTTGGTTCTCCTCCGCAGTACAGGATTGCAGATCAACACATTCACCGTATTCTACCAGACAAATCAGAAAAGACTCATGGATCAACTACAAGCTGAGATGACTGAGATGCGGACTCGCATGAACCAATTCATGGATTTAATGCACGGGGTTGCTCAGGGCCAAGAGCAGTTAAGAACTGTTGTCCAACCACTGATTGCAAGGATTGATGAAGAAGGTGTCCTTCATGGAGGAGTTCATACTGGTGTTACTGGTACTAATGTTCATAATGGCCCTCCGGGCGGAGGTATTCCTGTTTCTGGTGTTGTGGTCCCTCCGGGCGGGGCTAAAAATGTTGGGGGAGGTGGTATTGGTGTCTGTGCTATTCATGGCCGTCAGTTTGATGATATTCAAGATGATGCGTTCTCTGTGCCAGGTGGGGATGCTGTTTCCCAGATTGACACTGATAAAAGATTCAGGTTGATTGAGGAACAACTAAGGGGTGTGGTAAATCAGGATTCTGTGGGTATGGATTTGGAGGATTTGGGGCTAGTTCCAGGCGTCGTTATCCCGCGCAAGTTTCAGACTCCTACCTTCGAAAGGTACAATGACATGACTTGCCCAAGGACTCACGTCAGGGCATACACGAGTAAAATGGCTGCTCACGCGAAGAACGAAAAGTTGATCATGCATTGCTTCTAGGATAGCCTATCTGGGGCATCCCTGGAGTGGTATATGCAACTAGAGAGGAAAGACGTACGTAGTTGGAGAGATCTTGCAGGGGCATTTATTAGACATTATCAATATAACACTGATATGGCTCCCAATCGTACACAACTGCAGAATATGTCTCAAAAGAGCAATGAAAGCTTTAGAGAGTACGCCCAGAGATGGCGTGAATTGGCTTCCCGAGTTCAACCTCCGATGTTGGAAAGAGAGCTCGTTGATATGTTCATGGATACGCTTCAGGGGCATTATTATGAGAAATTAGTTGGATGTTTGTCAGCTGGATTTTCAGGTCTTGTATTGGCAGGAGAAAGAGTTGAAAACGGCATCAAAACGAGAAAGATTCGAATTGCTGCTGAAGATGCAAAGAAACCTTATGATGGGTCCTCCAAGGGAAAGGAAGGAGATGCTAGTGTTGTGTATATTCCTCCTGTTGTTCAACGGCCTGTTCAGCATCAGTGACCTTATGCTCCTCAGCAACAGAGACAAAAAAGACCACGAAGGCCTGCGAGAAGTTTCGATCCACTCCCTATTCCTCACAGTGATGTTCTTGCCCGTCTGCTTGAAAGTTCTCTGGTTCAACTAAGGGATGCCAAGCCTGTCCCTGACCTCATTCCTCCTGATTATGACCTGGATGCTAGATGCGAGTATCACTTAGACACACTGGGTCATTTAATTGAAAATTGCAACGTGTTCAAGCACAAGGTGCAAGACCTGGTGGACTCAGAGATCATTGCATTCACTGAAGATGATATGTACATCAATTGAAGCCTCCTTTCTCAAGTGAGCACTCAGTCTGCAAGTACGTCCAGACAGAATCAAGCTTCCTTAGCAACGGCAATCTTCAGCTTCTTTACTGCATTTTCATTTGTAGTTTTTCATTTCTTGTTAAAGCATTGTATGCATGTAAGACTGGTTTGTTTTTAATGATGATATTAATGCAATGAGTATGTTTTCTTTGAAGTAATCCGTTCGTGTTCACTCTTAAATGTTTATATGCACTGTAGTACCAATTTTCTTGTCTAGAACTCTCGAGGGAGGATGATGAGGTGAAAACGCAAAATCTCTGGTGGTATTTTCAAGGATAGAACCCTGTTGAGGATGTACATGCATTGTTTCAAACCCCTAAACACTGGAGATATAAGGGAGATAGACCCTCGTTAACCCCTTTGAGCCTTGAAGTAGGAGTTTCTTTTGTACGAAAAATCCCTCATACTTAACCCAGGGGCAGGGTAGGCGTTAGTTAGTTTGACCAAACGTTCAAATTTCAAGGAGAATGTGCATCTGAGGATCCCTTACCTTCTATCCCACCGTCAAGAGGTCACGAGATGTGAAACCACAATGGTTATCCGTCAACAACCAAGGAGTGAGGCAGTCACAACCTTGTCAAGCAAGTAAGACAACCAGTGTCACACGCTTTGTTCAAAAAGGGGAATAAAAAAGAGAAAAAAAAGCCCGCTAAGTCGAAACTTGAAAACAAGTGACTTAGGCAAAAGTTAGGGCATCCCGCTGGACTTCAAAATCGAAGAACTCAAAAGAGTCAGTCCAGGCAAAAATTAGGGATAAAAAAAGCAAAAGAAAGAAAAAGCGAAAAGCATTACAAAAGAAAATCCTCGATAAGAACAAATTCGTGTGATTACAGACACAAAAGATAAAAAGGGGTGACTGTCATTCCAAAACTCCCTTAGGTGCCAAACCATTAGTGGCATAGGTTCCTTAAAGATCATAAACCTTTTGAGAGATGAGCGTTTGTGTCAAATTAACTGAACATAGGACTGGAGAACACCACGAAGAGTGGGTGGGCACCGATAAATTTTGAGCCTTAAATCCTTTTTTTTGAAACCGTGAACCAGACCACGTTACAACCCTTAAAAGTCCTAATTGAAACAGGGTTTATTCCGAAGGCGTACGTCAACAGGATAGCGTTCCTGACTCCTATGAGTTGTGCTAATCAGATTGTTGGTATTGCATGTACGCATTGTTTTGCCATTCAAAATCAAGGTCGCATCCCAGCTAGTGATTCATTCACAAGGCTTGGCGACGCATCTTCAATAAAAACTTCAAGGTTAACATATTTGTTGCATTAGAATTATCATTCTCATAAATAACTTGTTCTGTTTGCATACATGTGCCTAAGCATCAATGCAGCTTACACATTGAGCGTCAGTCAAGAAGCTTGATCCTGCCAAGTTGGAATGCTTGAAAATTCTGAAGGACAATCATGTCAAAGGGCATGCTGCCAAGAGACTCAGTGTAGAGTGGGCTCTCCCCAGTAAGTCATGTTAAGATGTAGCCAATCTGGGGCAGTCACGTCGAGAAATCTCTCTGAAATTCAGTTATTCTGGGGCATTCATTCTAAGATCAGGGGCAAAGTCACTTCAAAGTTCATATTGGGGCAGGCCACCTCTAGAGCGTGGGAGATTGTCCACTCCTGAAAATGGTTAATTGAAAACACATCCTCAAGGTTCAAAATACTAAAGCAGAGTATTTTCAAGTCATTATAATGCCTTTCGAGGTAATGTACTTCATAAATTATGAAGACTGGGGCAGTTATGTCGAGATATGATAAATCTCTCCAAGAGTTTGAAGACCCTGGGGCAGTGCGAACGCCCGATCTTCAATAAAATCCTCTTGAGATGATTTCTTCCATTAGACCTGGTGGCCTGGGGCAAGTGAAAAGTTCAAAGAGCCGCTTATGACCATAAAGACAAGTCAGGTTGCAGGGCAACATGATTGTACTTCCCCAGCAGTTTGCTCTTCCCAGCATTGAGATTGCTCCTTCCCCAGCAGGGCAAACTTTCCTCAGCAGAGCAGACTTTCCCCAGCAGGAGACTCAGGGAATTTGTTCTCCGGAACAGGACGTTTTCTCCCCACAAAATTAGGATGTATCATTACACCAGCCAGGCAGGAAGCACACTTTCGCCGACAACGTTATGTTCTAATCCCCAGCAAGGTGAGGGTAAAGTCATTCTCCCCATCAGCAGGTTAAGTTCAGCAGTATCCCCAAGCAGGATGGTATTATGGATTGTTTTCCCCAAGCAGGGTCTGGTAGCAATCTGCGTCGTTATTCGTGCAGTGGTGGTTGGCGTGCCCAGCAGGTTCTAAGCCTAATTGTGGTTGGCAATTTTCAGTAACAGACTTCCGGTCCCGTTATTGGCATTCATTCTCTACTCCCCCAGCAGAGGAGAAATCTCAGGTTTTGGATGTTACCTTCAGTAAAGGACATGTGTAATCCCCGGTAGTGTGGATGTTTTTTTGGGATTTCATCCCCAGCAGAAATGGTTGATCCAAAGAGTCGGCCAGTGTGATCCTCCTCAGCAGAGTTCCTGGACTCAGAGGACAATTTATTTTTGTCATCCCCAGCTGAATCGCTCTCTTCTCTCCATCATTTATTTTGCTGGAGGGGCCCTTTTGCATATCATCATCATTGCATTGCATCCTCAAAATGCGTAGCATTTCCATTTCGTATGAAGCATTACGCCATAGAAAAAATTCAAACATGCATCGAAGCATAAGCTAGATTTGGTACCTTGTGCAAAAGCCCAGATCAACCCTCAATCAAGACAGTGATCCCAACCTTAGAGCTAACGCTTATCTTCCCCAACTTCAAAGTTGTTGTATAACTTTTCTCAACCTCAAAGTTGATGAAATATCCTTTCTCCCCCAACTTCAAAGTTGTTGTATACCTTTTCTCGACCTCAGAGTTGATGAAATATACTTTCTTCCCCAACTTCAAAGTTGTTGTATACCTTTTCTCGACCTCAGAGTTGATGAAATATCCTTTCTTCCCCAACTTCAAAGTTGTTGTATACCTTTTCTCGACCTCAGAGTTGATGAAATATCCTTTCTTCCCCAACTTCAAAGTTGTTGTATGCCTTTTCTCGACCTCAGAGTTGATGAAATATACTTTCTTCCCCAACTTAAAAGTTGTCGTATACCTTTTCTCGACCTCAGAGTTGATGAAATATACTTTCTTCCCCAACTTCAAAGTTGTCGTATACCTTTTCTCGACCTCGAAGTTGTTGTATACCTTTTCTCGACCTCAGAGTTGACGATCTACCTTCTTATCCCTAGCGAAGCCCACTTTCTGTAGGTCTTCCTTTGCGGGTACGGTTGAGGTCGTATTCGCTATTCTTCAGCATGCTCTTTTTCGTTATCCTCACCATTAGCAAATTTTCGGGTTCTTTTGATATTCAATCCCCGTGTATCCTGGAATGTCTGAAAGCCGTCGCTATCATGCCTTCTGGACCAAGTTGATTGAATAAGGGCAGCTGTAGCACCCCAAAATTTGCTCTCTTACTTTAGTACTAACTGGCTTGTGTTTCATTTTTGCATTATCATATGTGCATATCATTGGTTCTTAGCATGGGGTCAAGGTGTCTGAGGCAGTTCAAGAGGAGAAGGTGTTCTTCAAAAGGGTCAAGTTCCATACCATTTATCAGGAATCAAGGGTTGGTACAAAGTTACTAAATATGGAAATGACCTATAATTTGAAAGTTTCCATTTTGGGCAAGTTTTTACACTACAGTCAGCTTGACTTTTCATAATCAAGGAAGCTTCAAATGAATTTTTCTCAAACATGAAAGTTGGAGATCTTTTTCTCCCCTTTCCAACAAGTACTAGATGGTCTCCATATCATTTGTGAAACTCAAGTTATGATCAAAAGAAGGCAAGGTGGTTTTTAGGGTTTCCTTATGGTTCCATTTTCACAACTTTGTCATTTTGGGACATAGTGACCTATAATTGATTCCTTTGTTTCAAGCCATATTCTAACATCAAAGAACAATCCATAAGGATCATTTTTGGCCTTTAAATCAAGTGGATCCATGGTTTATTCATCACTTATTTTCCATTATGCAAAATTGCAAGATCATTGAAAACTCATGAACCAAGACATCTCAAGGCCCAAATCCAATTCAGGTGTGATTAGCAATTGAAACATAAGTGATCTATCATAAAATGCATGGGTGTACATGCATGGAGGAGGGTGTATTTCACATTATACAAATTTGTCAAATGATCCAAAACTCATTGACCAAGGAATGATTGAGACCTAATTGCTAATCAATGTGATAAACCTAAATATATTTAAGCTAACTCAAGCACTGATGGGAGGAAGGACACGTGATTTTGGAGAGTTTTCAAGAGTGAACCCTAAAACTTTTATTCATCGAATCTCTCAATCCTTTAGAGTTTTTCCAAAACTTCTTTCACCATCTGAACCCTTGGGATCCCTAGAGCACGAAGCAACCATCGTTTGCAGCTAACAGCAGGGATACAGTTTGCATAATCTCAGGTTGGTGTAATTTTTCATGATCTTAAAACTCTCTTTTTAAATGTGCATGATGATCCGTGGTGTGTACTGATAATCCTGATGTAGTTTGTATTAAGTTTGGACGTTTGTATTGTTCGTACGATGAGTTTTAAGTTTTGGACCCAAACCATTTTTCATTCGATTTGCTTTATGCGTTGTGTGTTTGTTGAAAATAACATGATATTTGGAATCCTCATGTTTTTCTGATCAAAATAGTGTACTTATATGCCGTTTCTGGGGATTTTGGGGGTGGTGGTTTACTGGAGAAGACGACCGGAACCCTAGTTCCGGCGTCTGGTTCAGTCTCCGGCGAGGTAGGGTTTGGGTGAGGGAGACAAAATCATGACCGTCTGTGTGTTTGATCCAATGGTCCCCAGCTTGCCACGTCCTTTAAAATTTGTTTTTTATTTCTTGGTTTGTGTGTGTGACGTACATGCTAACTATTGTATACCATAGATCTTCACCACTCATCATGCTTTAGTTTGTTTGATCTGGTACGTCTGATGAATCCGAAGGTTATTACATTGCCAGCGCATTAAATTATGATGTGTCCCCACGTGCGTTTTATTTTAAATTCTGGGTGATTTAGTGTGTGTGCATGCATGTTTACTATGGTGTGTTTTGATCTAGAGCGATCATCATGAATACGTGGTGGTTTTGTTGACTAAAGATGGCGCGTTGGATTGATCCTATGGTGGATACTGAGTCAAATCAGTTGACTGAGTCTATGTGTTCTCCTTTTTTATTTTATTTTTGCTGATGGATTTAAGTTTTGGGCTTTCTATTCACACCCCCTTTTTCAGCCCATTATCATTTTCAACGTGTATGGATTGCTACTCACACCCCCTTGCTATTTTCCTTTTTTATTTCATTTTAATTGCATTATTTCATTTTTATTGTTAAAAAAAATAGTTTTGTGCTTTAAAAAATTACAAAAAAAAAATCATGAATCATATTTATAGTTTTATAAAATTTTCCCAAATTTTATTTTATTATTTTCTTTTATTTTTAGTGACTGAATTAATTATTTAATGGATTTTCTTTTGAATTTATTCCATATGTGCATACTCTAACTTGTTTATTTTATTTCTCATAGTCTATGAAACCTTTTGAGTCCATTCTTTTTGCACTTCTACATCAACATATTGAAGTTCATTAAAACATTTTTCTCATATTTTTAAAATCATTTCATATTGCATTTTAGTCCTTTTCTTTTGCATATTGAACCATGTTTCTCATTTGAATTTGCATAATTGTTTGAGTGACCTATCTGGGGAATTTTGGCATGAACTTTTAACATGTTGTTTGCCACTGGTTGAGGTGTGTTAAGTTTTAATTTGGTAATTTTATAAGATGTTTTGCTAATTGTTTGATTGCTCTTTGTTTGAGGTCTTCTTGTATGCACATCTTTGATCATGTCTGATTACTTGTTTGAGAAGGCACTTGTGCCATCATTTGGGATTGCTTATTTGACTTCATAAACCATGTTTGAATTGTTATAGGTCATTTTATTGCCATTATATGTCATTGGTGTGAGGTTGTTGCATACTTTGTGCATATGCTTAATGCATGGTATACATGCCTTTTCTTTGACTTATCTTTTCACCTCATCTCATCTATGCTTACTCATGACTTATGTTTGGTTTGTGTATGCCATGCCATATCATTCATTTACATTTCATTTGATGTATGTTTCTGACTTTGGAACTTTGCATTCATGTCATATGCTATCCATGCTTCATCTTACATACTTGAACATGTTTTACTTATATGCTTCCTTCTCTTCCATTGATGTTTTGATGCTTGGATATCTGTTTGCATGCTTCATGTGACATTTGCATAGCATGTTTAGGTCACCCAAATTCTGACTTGGATGAGTTTTCTTTGGTTTGTAACCATTTCTCTTTGGTTTGTGGCTTGCTTGGGTTTCATTTGTCTTATTGTTACGTATGCCTGTTTTGTACTAACCTTTTATGCAGGGGCTGAGGTAAGTTATTTGAGGGTGTGGATAGTTATCCATGTCCACTCTCATTCTTTATTTCTCTCATCTTTTCCTTTCTTTAGGCTTAGGTTGTTGTCAAACCTCCCCTTAGGGCCACCTTTGCATGATAACATTAGGACTAAATTCCATAGGATAGTCTCCCTCCAAACTTCCCCTTAGGGCCATCTTTGCATGATAACATTAGGATAGATTTTTTCCCCGTAGTTTTTTTTTTATTTTCTTTTGAGTCCCTCTTCTCATCTCTTAACACTTCTAAGATACTTAATAAGGCCAACTTGCCTTGCACACAAGCCTTAAACATAGGAAATGAAGATTGAGGGGTCCCCCTTCTCTCTTCTAGAGTGTTAAGCATACGTCCCATTGGGGATGACCATGCGACACATTTGTTCCCGTGTCATAGACTTTGGTTCAAGTTGAGTTACGAACTAACTCAAGTCACTTCTGTCCTAAAAAATACAAACAAACTTCAAACCTTTTTATCCTGCGGGATTGTCAAACTAAAGGCTATTTTCAAGAAGGGCACGTTACTTTCCGTCTGAGTCGCAAACAGGCATCTACCCTAACTGCCGGACCTGAACTTAACGTCGCTCATAAAAAAACACAAAAAGAACTTGGTCCGAACTACGTTGACTCTGAATTCCCCATTGCACAAAGGGGGTACGTAGGCCTAGGACGTCGATGTCCCACCGAGTCTGTCTTTGTTTTCCCCGTCCCCGTTTCAGTACAACCATAGATTTTAGGATAACTCACCCTTAGATTAGACAACAAGCGTGGATCCCATCGAGTACGATGGACGCTTGGGGTGCTAGCACCTTCCCCTCGCGTAACTGACTCCCGAACCCAGGCTATGATTGCGATGACCATTCCTTTCCCTCTTCCTCAGGTTTATGCGGTGTTCTCTTTCCCTCTCTTGGGATAAATTTACACGGCTGGCGACTCTGTGTTCCGCGCCACTTTCGCGTTTGTACCTGGATGAAAATCCTGGGAGCGACACTCTATAGTTTATTTTATTATTTTTACTATTTTTGTGTGTTTTTATATTTAAGTTTATTTATGGCTTTATTTTATTTTTTTACTTTAGTTTTAGCTTAAACTGTTATTTGATACATGTTCACTGTGCATAGAGTAATTTGAGCTACAAGAATCGAATTGACCCGTTTTAATAGGCATTGGAAAGCTGAGAAAGAGATACAAGTTTGGTCTTGAATTCAAAAGTTGATTCGGAGTGAAGCAGGGTCTAATAATTTGTTGAAGTTCCAGACTTAATTAAAATAGTTAGTTTGGGCCGGTTTTTGTAATTTTCGAGTCGGTTTCCATAAGGGCCCGGATTTTCCTTTTGTTATATTAGGATTTTCGCTGCTACAGTAACGCCATTCTGCATCACAAAAATTAGAGGCTAGAATACGACTTTCATGGAGAACTAAAGTTCGCACAGTTGATCTGTTGTAATTGGTTTCGGCTGATACTTTGAGGTTTTATAAATTTAAGTCTAATTTTGATTTCTTTTCAATTCTTCTTATTAAATCGTTTGCTTAATTCAATTTCTTTCGTTTGCTTAATTTGATTGCTGCTTATATGATAAAATTGATTAAATTCGATTGTTGCATGATCTTTAACTATAATCACGTTAGCATAGCTTTTTCGTTATCGTGTTTGCTTAATTCACGAGAGCTTAAATCCGTTTGCTTAATTCATACAATAGGAACATACATCACATAATATCAATTGCACTTGTCAGTGAGTATTATAATCGAATAGGGTTAAATCCGCTTAGGGAATTGAAAAATTATATTAACCAATGATAAGTTAGGAAACCAAAATAGTAGATCAGCTTATTTCATAATCACTTATTCTCAATCGAATCAACCCCCCCTTATTTCAATCGGTTGGTAAAAATCAAGACAAGAGTCCTAGTGTTTTCTATTTCTTTGTTGATTTCTAATTCAGCAATGCATTTGTTGCTGCATTGCTAAATTAGTTCCGTGTTTTCTCATTCTTTGTTGATTTTTTTTCCTATTGAGTTTAACATGGCTGATCAAAGAACACTTAGAGAACTTGTTGCCCCTGATGTGAATTATAATGCTTTATGTATTGAATATCCTGATGTTACTGTTCCTTTTGAATTGAAATCTAGTTTAATACACTTGTTTTCAAGGTTTAGTGGTCTTGTAGGCGAGGATCCGCATAATCATCTGAAAGAGTTCCAAGTTATTTGTTCTACACCTTTAAGACCCGAAGGAATAACAGAAGATCACATAAAGCTTAGAGCCTTCCCATTCTCACTACAGGGTGCTGCAAAAGACTGGTTGTACTATCTTGAGCCAAATTCTAATACAACTTGGAATGATTTAAAGAAAGTTTTCCTAGAAAGACACTCTCCTGCCTCAAGAGCTGCTTCAATCAGAAAAGATATATGTGGTATAAGACAGCTTGACATGGAATCATTGGATGAATATTGGGGGAGATTCAAATAGTTAATGTTCAATTGTCCTCAGAACCAGATTACCGAGCAGTTACTTATTCGGTATTTCTATAAGGGATTGGTACCAATGGATAGAAAAATTTTAGATACTGATAGTGGTGGAGCACTTGTTGATAAGACTCTGGTTGCTGCCAAAGCCATGATTGAGAATATGTCTCTCAACTCCCAACTAGAAACAATTCTATCCAAATAAAAGGTGTGAATGAGATTCAGGTTTTTTCTTCCAACAAAGCTCTAGAAACCAGACTTGACGAGCTTACTTCTTTAGTGAAACAGTTGGCAGTAGGTAAAGCTCAAACAACAGCTCAAACAACAAAGTTATGTGGTATTTGTACTTCTCCTAAACACCCAACCGATACATGTCATATTCTGCAAGATGAGTCGATCACTGAGTTGCCTCAAGCATACGCAACAACCTTTTATAACCAATGCAACAATCAGAACATGTACAACACTCCAGACCTATCCACTAACATGTACCATTCCAACTGGAGAACCCATCCAAACATTTGGTATGGGAATCAACAACCTAGACAACAACAATTGATGTTACAATTACTACCACCACAAAACCCTTCACAGGCGGTAACAACTTCTGCCCTAATAACAGGACCTTCACTGGAGGAATTTGTCAAGAAAATGGCTGTGAATAGTCTCCAATTCCAGCAACGAACAAATTCTAGTATTCAGACTTTGCAGAAACAGATTGGACAACTTACCACTTCAATGAATGATATGCAGCAAGCTCAAGGATCAAACCAACTACATGCCCAAATAGTAGTGACTCCAAAAGGCCCTAATGTGAGTGAAATTTATTTGCGATCCAGAAAGAGTATTGAACCAACCCCATCCCCATCCCCAACACCAGAAAAAAAAAATAAAAAAGTTGTTGATTCCATGCCTGATTCTAAACTTATTGTTGAGAAATAGTGTGTTCCACCAATTCCTTTCCCACGAGAGTTGTGAGAACTAAAAAAATGGATGAGGAGGATAGGGATAAGGAAATATTTGATGTATTCAGAAAAGTGGTGGTGAACATCCCACTTCTTGATGTTTTTAAGCGAGTTCCCAAATATGCAAAATTTATGAAAAACTTGTGTACTCACAATAGGAGATTGAAGGGAAATGAGAGAGTTAATATGGGAAGAAATATTCCAGCCCTCATTCAGCCCACACTTGTATCTAAAAAATCACAACTGAGCGAAATGTCTCTGCTCTCACCTAGGCCATGCCCAAAAAGTGCAAGGATCCTGGAACTTTTGCTATTCCATGCACCATTGGGGATAGCAAATTTGAGAATTGCATGTTAGACTTAGGAGCTTCTATTAATGTTATTCTTACTTTTGTTTATAATGATCTTGATCTTGGTCCTTTGCAGAATACAGATTTAACAATTCAGCTGGCAAACAGGAGCAATACCCGCCCTGTCAAAGTTGTGGAAGATGTACTTGTTCAAGTTAATGATTTGATTTTTCCTGCAGATTTCCACATTCTAGATATAAAGGGAGAAATAAAATAAAAGTCAAATAGGGCACCCATCATTTTAGGCAGGCCATTCATGAAAACAGCAAAAACAAAAATTGATGTTGATGACGAATCAATGTCCATGAAGTTTGGTGATATCATTACTAAATTTAACATTTTTATGCTATGAAACATCCCTTGGAAGAGCATTCTGTTTTTCAAATAGAGTTGCTTTCTGAAATTGTCGATGAAGCTTATTTTGATTTGTTTTCAGATGATTTTCCATATTTATTTGGTTTTGATGATATTTACTCATGTGATGATTGTATTGACATTAATATTTGTTCTGTATGTGCTAAGATTGAGGCTGCCTTGCGGGTTGACATTTTCCCTACATATGGAGTTGTAGATGAAGTTGTTTATACACCTGAAGCTCTCGATATCCCGGTTGCCCCAACTAAACATTCCATTGAACAACCACCTTCAGAATCAATTCTTGAGGATTTAAAATTTTCATCAAATCCTGAATTTGAGTAGGAAGAGAAATTATTGCAGGAACATAAGAATGAAATTGGATGGACCTTGGTTGACACTCGTGATTTTAACCTATGTGTCATACCCTCATTTTTAACCCTAAGATCCCACCTTCATATGCATCATTTTCAAAGCAGCAAACACTTTTTATGTATGTTTTATGTATTTGCTAACCCCATTGAAAATACAAAGAAAATATGTCTTGTTTACTTTGTCCATAAGTTAGGGTTTTGCATCAAGGAGGTCAAGTGATTGGTCAAACAGGGTTTAGTGTGATCCTCAACACCTCAAGCTCCTCTACTATTTCATGGTGATCAATAGATTCCCTCCATCAATAATCAAGTTTGAGTTTGCCTCAATTCAAGTTCATCAAGTTTCAATTCTTTAAGTGCTCCAAATTAGGAGTTTGGTCAAAGTCGGCTTGATGTTGACTTTTTGACGAAAACATGATCCCATGGCTTGTAACATAATTCAAAGGCTTCAAATACATCTTTGTGGTCCATTCATGTGATTTAATTGGTTCAAGAAGTTTGATTCATTGATAGTTGAAGAATTTTGATTCAATTGTTAAAAAGTCAACAAATACTCAAAGTCAAAGTTTGACTTTTGACATTTTTGATCAATCATGGACTTCTCAAGTCAAGAATCATGAAGGTGTGAAAATTGATTAAGTTTGATCAATTTAAATAAAAAAATAAAGAAAAAGATCAAGAGTTTTCAAAATCAGGGTTTTGGAAATTTCCTTAAGTACAAAAATTCATGATCAAATGACATACTTTCCAAGAATGTAACTTCCTCCTAAAACATCCAATTAAAACACTTGAGGGATGAATTTAAAAATGGAATTTGATACTACAAGTTGATGAAAATTCGAAGCCAAAAGTTTTCTTGAAATGGAAGAAATTGACGGTGAAAGTTAGGGTTTCAAGTTGTTGTAAATCTCAAAATACTTAGAAATTTTTCTAAGTTTTTAACCTTTCCAAGTGCATGAATTTATGGTCAATTTATGAACAATCCAAGCACCATCCTTGATGCTTGAGGGATACATTTAAAGATCATACTTCCTACTTCATCATGGTGGAAAATTTGATCCAAAAAGCTCTTGCCAATCGGGAGAAATTGAATGCTAAAGTTAGGGTTTCACATTATGAAGGAGTGCAAGATTAGCCAGATTTTTCTAAGTGTTGTAGATCAGTTTGTTTCACACGAGTTTGAAGCCACTTTTGGACACATTCCAGGCCTTTCCTCAACTTGTCATGAACACAAAAATTGTTCCTTTACATGCTAAATTTACAATGATGTTATTTTAGTGCAAATTTGACCCCTACAAATAGGATAAAAACATGTCCAACCTATCCATTCAGATTAACATTTTTGGTCTTTTGTAAAAAGGTGATTTTGAGTCAAAACTTGCTACACAAGTTGTAGCTCTGGTCCAACTGATTTCTGATGCCATAATCAAGTCATCCTAACCTAAAATGAGAGCTGAAAATGTCTATTACATGCCAAAGTCCAAACCATAACATATGGTACTTTTTGCCATTTTTGTGAATTGATTCATACAAGCCAATTACCAAACCTAGTATCTGATCAAGCCAAGCTCATAACCTAAATTCAAACCTCTACAAATGCAGTTGAACCTCATAACATCAACACACAAGCAAATAGCAGAGAGACACATTGAATCAAAAATCCAAAATCTCCATTAAAGCCAATTTTTGAATTTTAAAATTCCTTGGCTTTCCTTTCAAAATTCCTTCACAAACACCTTCCATAAATCACATATAACCTTCTGTATGCAAAAGAACACAGTTGTAACACCTCAAAGCACCATATCCAAATCTCACTTTTTCACATTTGCAAGTTGATTCGAGTAGAGCAATTCAAAAGCTTTCAATCAATTCCAAGCACACCATTGCACTCCTGGGGACTCAAGGAAGTTAGAGGAATCTTCATTTCACTTCTGCAAGAGCATTTGAAGGGGCAACAGACTCACTCTGTTAGGTAATTTTTCACCTTTTGGTTCTCCTACTTTAGAGCATCATTTTGATCCATTCTTGTTACCCTCATACTCGTTTTGATGTTGTGAATGAAAGCCCTAAGTTATTGATCATTGATTGTTGATATATGCCATTTAATTTTATTTTGAAATTCTAGGGTTTCTTTGGTTTTCAGTCAAATTCGTGTGATAGAGTTAATATAAATGAAAACTAAGGCCATGGTTGAATTCCTTGTTAAATTTTGAATAAGATGGTATACTCACATGTTTGATTTGGTTCGTATTTGATGATTTCATATTTTGAAAATTTGAAACTGGCTGGAGGTTGAAGATGATCATCTCTACACGCATTTTTCATTTTATAATATTGTTTTAAAATATATTTATTTTAGTGCAACACATTAATAGGCCAACAGGCCTGACGCGTTAGTTAGTTGTTTTGGTGGTAAACTCAGGGGGCTAAGTTCAACACCCACCGCTCCCATTTTTCTCACCTTCTCCCATTTTTTCTTTCCTTTCTTTCCTTTTTTTCCTTTCCTTTCCTTTTCTTTTCTTTAATTTATTTATTAAGTTCTAACATTTATTTTTTCTCTTGATTATTTATTTATATTTTCATATTAAAAAACCTAAAAATATTTTATTTTTGTTTTGTTATATGATCACATGATTTTTTACTATGTTTAACAAATTCTCATTGCTTATTTCATATTAAGTTCATGCTTGATCCTTCAATACTATGCCTCATAATGTTGATGTTATGCTTGGGTTGATGTTTTTGTCTTGATAAATTCACGAGTTAATTTTTGAAGCATGTATACTTGTGTGATTTATGTGTTGGTTTTCCTTTTGGCCATGTCATAGGATTGATGCCTTGATGAATATGATCATGTTCACTTGATGCTTGGTCTCATTGTTTGTATGCTTTTCTTGGTGATAGACCTTTTTCAATGTTAGGTTGATTTTAGGGTTAGATTAAAAAATGAATGGTCATGTGATTCAAAAACCTTAATGACTTGAGTTCTTGTTTGAGTGTGAATCTTTGTCATGTATTGATACCTTGCCCTAATGACTTGATGTTTCCATGCATGGTACACTTGAGATATTCAATATTGATGCATGATTAGGGTTTTCATTTGAAGTTACTTGAGATACTTTCGCTTGTGAGGTTGTGTTGATTAAATGCTTTGATGCTTACCGTGTGCATGAATTGTTATCTGTTTATGAGCTTTGTTTTGACACTTGAAAATTGTCTTGTGATCCTTGATTGCCATCTCTATGTTTCTTATGTTTAAATCCAAGGGAAAAATTATAGTTGACTTGTTGTCACGTGCATATGCATTGTGTATCTTGTTACATCCTTCACCCATCTTTAGCTTCATGTGTACCCTTAGGTTCCCACTTTTCTAACTTGAATCTCTTTCAATAAAAACCTTGACATTAGGTCATTGCATTTTTCAAACTTTCTTTCTTTCAATAAATGCTTCAAGACATCTTAAGCATATTAAAACCATTTTCATAAGACTAAAAAATACAAAACTTATTCAAAACTTTTGCCACTTGGATTTTCACTTTAAAACCTTTTCTCAAAAGGGATTAGACACGAGTCATCTATTGTTGAGATATAATTATCCTACCCCATAACATTGTTGAGAATGATGTTGATTCTTTTCCACTTGAGAGATGTATAAGGCATACTTGCTGATTCTATATCCAAGTTGGAGCCCTTATCTCATTGTGAAGCAAAGATCCATCTTCTCTATGTTTGTGGTGGATTAGTTGAGTATTTTCCTTATGATGACAACTTGTCTCTTCTTCATTAAAATTAACCAAAACAAATCCTTTTTTATTTGTACCCCGTGAAGGTGTGAAAAACGCAAGAAAGGGGGGGGGGGGTTTGAATTCGTTTTTCAAAATAATTGTTTCTTTTGAGTATCTTTCTTTAAAAAACTTTTTCCCTTTTTCTAAAGAACAACGGCTTAGTTAAACAAAAGATATAAACACGTTATGTTTATACTAGATCACTTGAAAATCTCTCAAGTTAGTCTAGTCCACCCGCCAAGGTGATTTTTCCTCTCTCAATGAGGTCTTAATCCACTATTCAACAAAATAGTACACTGCACGAGCAACACAGCTGGTGACTAACAACAACCTCTAGAACTCACACGTTCTAGACTACTAAAGTAATCCAACCACACAGGTCTTACTCAAGGCACAACCTCTAAGACGCACGTCCTAGACTTCTCAAGAGATCTAATCACTAAGACTCTCTTAAGGAATACAACTTTAAGTTTAAACACAATGAGTTTGCAGAGAATTGCTTCTTATCAAGCTGATAACGTAAACACGCTTTTAGACCAGAAATGGCTTAAGAAAGAATGAAGTTAAAAGGTATTGTCGTTGTTTACATGTATATCTTTCTTCAAGTCTTTGAGCTTCCTTTTATAGCTGAGAGAAAAGAGCCGTTGAAATGAAATCATGATAGCTAAGTAGGTTTACGGCTTGGAAGCGTGAGGACAGGTACAAAATCTTCTGCATGCAGCGCGTCCTGTCTGTGTCAGATTGTCTTGTTTGTATTTCGCACAGTCTTCAAGAATTTTAATGTTGTAATGTGGTACAGCTGTACAATGTGGCAGTTTTTCTCAGCTTCTCAACATCAGAGGCGTTTTGTGAGCATGAGTAAGAAGGGAAAACATTGTATGGTTCTTGTGAATATCAAGTCTTTGAATCATCAGCTCTGCGCTTCCAGAATATCCAGGACTTGTCTTTTGAACCTTGTTCTCTTAAATCCACTTTCTTCATATCCAGAGGCTTCTGATGTTAATTTGATGAAGCATGAGTGGAATCTTTATAGCAGAATATCTGATGCTTCAAGTCTTCCGTTGATTGAAGAAGTCCATTAGGAATCAGTCTTCAGAACTTCAGTACTTGGTCTTTAAGAGCGTTATCCTTTTCTGCTTTAAGTCTTCCGAATCTTCAGAGCCTGTCTTCAGAGTCTTCAGAACTTCTTGTGAGGCTTTAGGAATTTGACTTTATTTCATCAGGACCCTTGTCTCATCTTCAAATTGAGTTCTGTTCTTCGAAGCATCTTACATTGAGCATTGTGCTAAATTACAAAAGCAGAACCTGTTTGCTAGGTTCTCACACATAACAACATTAGTTGCACAAAATTGTTCATACAAATATTTATCTGTTATCATCAAACCTTAGAGATAATATTGCAGAATCAAATCTTGTTCTCACAATCTCCCCCTTTTTGATGATGACAAAACTATATAATTTGATGACACAATTTTGATATGTATAATACAGGGAAGATGAAAGGGTTTTTAGGATAGCTTATCCTTTTTATGAAGTGCTCCCCCTGAGTATTAGACTAAGGTTCTTGTTAGGGCTCCCCTTGACTTCATTAACCTTTTGAGTCTTTCTTCATCATCAGAATTCTGAGTTATCTGCACAGAGAAGAAAAAAATACAGAGAAATAGTCTAATAGAGATGACATATTTATCTATTAGCATGTAAGTAGCATTGTTTTCAGAGAATGACTATTGGATCAAAATTATCACATTCACATTACTTTCTCCCCCTTTTTGTCATGAATAAAAAAGATAAACATAGGGTGGACCAAAAGTGAAAAACACGCAACTAAAGCTTAAAAAAAACAGAGGTTTATTTGCTGTTAGAGGACAGTTTGTCCCAGATTTTCTTCATCATGATCTGAAGATTTTCATTGACAGTATCTTGCTTGTCAAACCTTTCTCTGGAGTTCTTCTGTTCTGTTCTGATTTCATCAACGGCGTCTCCCAGACGCTTGATAACAGGATCAGAGGTGGAAGCAATCATAGCACTTTCTTTAGCTCTTTCAGCCTCTGCAGCTTCTTGTGCCTTTCTAGCAGCTTGCTCTTCTGCTTCTTTAGCAGCTTTTTCTTCAACTTCTTTCTGCTTAGCAGCTAAGAACTTGAGTACTCTGACTCTTGCTTCAGCTTCTGCTCTCTCCTTAGCTTTTGCTAGTTCAGCAATTATGGTTGTTGAAATTCTGGTATCAGACGTGTGATGTTAAGGTGCGATGTCACAACAACACACTCTGCACAATGGACAGCAATAACAGTAAAATAATACCAAGAATTGTTGACCCAGTTCGGTTACAACCAACCTACTCTGGGGGCTACCAAGCTAGGGATGGAATTCACTACTTGTAGATATAATTTACAGACTCAATAACCCGTTGACAATCTCCTAAACTTATACTCTACTAATGACTTCCTACCTAAGAAACCACTTAGGTATGAGAACACCACTCAATCCCTTACAAACTCTCAAATAAACCACTTTGAGTGCCCTTGATCTTACTTCACAGCTTCGATCAAGCAACCACTCTCTATTGCTTCACAGCTTCTAGAGAGGACAGAATACGACACAGCAATTCACCCTAGAATTCTGGTTATACAACTCGTACAAAATACTCAAGACACTCAGCCTATGCTCTTGATCTTCTCTCTGTATTTTTGTACCTTTTCCTTTGGTCTTGTGCGCTTTATATAGCTCCTTGAATTGGTCTTGGACTTGCTACAATATCTCCCAGATTTGTTATTTAAAACTGAATATTTAAAACAGATTTTCTCCTAAAATCTTTTTAAATCTTAAACCTTTTAAATCTCCTACAAATCTGCACCAGATCTCCTATGCAGCAGCAAATATCTATCCCAAGATATTCGCATCCAATGAGACAGCTTGCTCTCCACAATTCCAGCTAATACGCAACCCTAACAAAATCACAGCCTGCTGTTGTTAATTCAGCAGATCTGATGTCACAACATCACCTATGTGACATCAGACATCCAACTTCAGCAATTAAATACTTAACACAGCACAGTGTTAAGACTTCAATGTTGCAACATCAGCACCTTGACATTAACATTGAACATACCTTGTTTTACCAAAATTCCAGCCAATCCAAGAACTAACAATCTCCCCCTTTGGCTAATTTTGGCTAAAACAATCTCTGCACTCTGCATCTTCAGAGACTTTAGCAGCGGAAAAACTTTAATAATTTGAAACTCTTCATTAGCAGCAGTTTGACAATTTTCATAATCTTTATCACTTGATCTGCTGTAGCACCATCTTCATTATTGACAACAGCCAATTGGTGCTCCCCCTCAAAAATATGAACCAGCATCACAGCTGTTCAGTAGCTCACAATGTGCAACACTTCTCCTTCTTGATGTCTGCTTGGCTGCACTCTTCAA
Organism: Lathyrus tuberosus; assembly: GCA_022829125.1. Lineage (NCBI taxonomy): Eukaryota > Viridiplantae > Streptophyta > Magnoliopsida > Fabales > Fabaceae > Lathyrus > Lathyrus tuberosus. The sequence goes on along the minus strand of JALAZF010000982.1, from coordinate 181,722 downwards.
ATGCTATGATATCTTCACTAGCTCAGTCAAAACTCCCCCTCAATAACTGCATCACATTAGCAGCATTTGGCAGTAACACTCTTTGATACTCTTGACTATCTTGGCTATTTCTCCCCCTTTTTAGCCACAATTAGACAAGCTTCAACCAGTACATCTTCTGTCAGCTCCTCTACCATTAGTCATAGTCTTCATCCATCCAGTCAAGAAGGCTTCACACAATCATCCACAAGATCTGAAGCACACACACAATGTCTTCCACTGAACTCTAAGTCAACTCCTCACACTTAGAATAACACACACCAAGACAAGTGTACAATCTATTCAAGGCCATGATTCAATCTTGTCTTCAGACATCTCCTCAGAAGCATGTGCGAGCAAGATTCAAACAATTTGCTTCATATGACTAAAACCATTCAAGGCCACACCAACAACACCAATCAACAACCTAATGCTATCAGACATTATATCCTCATAAGAGGCAACCAATCTTCACCAGAAATGCACCTTTGCTTATAAGCTTTACTGAGATCCAGTCTCTTCAAATTCTCAATTTACTTATAAGCTTTACTGATATCCAGTCTCTTCAAGAGATCACAATTCCTCCATCCTTACATCCACCAGTAGTTATTGAAACTGGTGAAGTCTTCAAAGACAGTAATCATGCTTTGCCAGAACCAGCTACTAAACACATGACCATAATCTCCACCTCTTCTGACCAAAAATGCTAGAGCATCCAACTCCATATGTCCAATCTTAATCATCTTCCAGATATAACCACCAGCAAACATGACGTTATAACATCTTTTGGGACATCGGCTTCTCATCACCATTCAAAGGACTCATTGCACAAAGAAGTCCTTCAAGAAGCTCCCAATAAAACACAGTCAGAGCAACTTATTCATACACACCTGAATACCATAAGTTCCCACATCCTCTCTGAACCATATCCTAGCAAACTCAACCATATCCAGAGTATCTATACCAAATTCTTTTTCCAGAACATACTTCCACCATTTTATGAAAAGCACAGGAATGTTATCTAGTATGGCCTTTTGAATTTTCTCAGAAGTTCTAACAACAACGGCTTCCTTCATTTGAGAGATATCCTGGACATTATCATCAAACTTATCTTTGATCTTCCTATTTCTGGAAGAGATGAACACTTTACTCCTGGATTTTGTAGTATCATCCACATAGATCTTCTGCTTATCAGTTCTCATCTTTGGAGGTGACTCAATAGCTTTCCTCTTCCTTGATTTCAGTCGTTTAGCAACCCCATGAACCACTTTTGCAATTAGTTCATCATCACTCTTCTTTATTTTAAGGCTTGAAGTACCTTTCTTGACTTGAGATGTTTTAACATCAGCTCTAACATCTGCATCTTCCAACCTAAGGATTGTCAACCTGTGAAATTTTTCTTATGAACTATCAGAGTCATTAGTCAGGTTGTCATCTTTCTTGGCCTTGCAAGTATTCAGCTCCCAACACTTCTTAAGGTCACAGCTTTTGATCCTTCCATCAGCATTGTTGACTCCTTCATCTTGCTCACATAACTGACTACTCAAGTTGGCATTTAACACATCATCTAACTTAGGAGTAACAGCACCATAAGTCATTAACCCAGATTGACTTTTCACCATACTTTCACACTTGATGTCACCATCTGATGTTACAGAATCATCCTTAACATCACTAGATAAGCTATCCACTTGAGGTATCCACTGATAGCAATTATCTTTGGATCTGACACCCTTCATAACAACCTGATTATGCTCATCAGATACCACACACTCATCTTTGGTGTAGTTAACTTTGTAACCTTCATCACATAGCTGACTTATGCTGATCAAATTTGCATTTAAACCACTGACAAACAGAACATTGTCAAGTTCAGGTCTACCATCACCTTTCACTTTCCCAACTCCTGCAACAACACCTTTTTCTCCATTGCCAAACATAACCTCATGAGAGGGACAATGACTGACTTCAGCAAACATGGATCTACATCCAGATATGTGTTTGGAACACCCACTGTCAAAATACCATGTTCCTTCTTTAAACTCTCTGTCAGCCATGTGAGCCAATAAGCACTTCACCTTCTCCTTAGTTACCCATTGTTTAACAACTTTGGGCCTGTACTCTCTCCATCTGTTTTGAGGTTGAGGGTATCCATGCAGCTTGTAGCAAGAGTACTGTATATGTCCAAACCTTCCACAATAATAGCATCTCACCCTTTCATCTCTGAATCTTCTGCCATGATGAGATTGCTTAGGCTGCCAGCCATAATGTGGTCTCCTCCTACCATAACTGGCCTGCATTCTATTATGTTGGTATCTTCTCCCATAAGAAGGCTGAGAACGCTGTTTCCTGGATTGTCTCCCATGATGGTGTGGCTGTCTTCTTCCATAGAAATGAGGAACAACATTGGTGTATCCATATCCATAACCATACCAGTTGTCCTGATGTTGAGACACCTGATGAGACATGTGCTGTTTGAACTGAGCAGCTTGCATGCTCTTGTGGTATTGTGGGGGAATATACTGACTAGCTCCTTGAGGCTGCATTTTCCTCTGTTGGGGACCATCCTTTTTCCCAACATTCTGAGGCTGAACAACCTTCTTAGGGGTAGACTCCTGTCTCTTTGTTTGAAACATAGGTTGGGACACCTCCTCCTTTGCTCCTGAGGTGCTTGCCACATATCCTATACCAGACTTATCACCTGCAACCTTTTCTGTCTGGAGGATCTTGTCAAGTGTGTCTGTACCACAGCTCAGCATCCTAACAGACTTAGTCATTTGATCAAGGTGAGCTCTAACTAGCACAACTTCATTTTCCAGATCAGTCTTTTCATTCTCTAGCTGAGCAATCTGTTGCTTGTGGCACTTGTTTTCTTGACAAATCTCAGCACTTTTTAAACACAGCTCTTGATAGGTGGAAGCTAACTCCTTATAGGTTACTTCTCCCTCACTAGAATCATCATCAGAAACAACAGCTCCTGTTAAAGTTCTCACATGCTTCGCTGACTCACTTCCACTATCTGAGTCAGACCAGGAAACTGTCATGCCCTTCTTCTGCTTTTTCAAGAAGGTGGGATATTCTTTCTTGACATGCCCATATCCTTCACACTCAAAGTACTGAACTCCTTTATCTTGGGCAGTTTTCTCTTCATCCTTCTCTTTTGACTTGCTGATGTCAGAAGATATGTTCTTGACATTAGGCCTGGAGTTATTATTCATTCTCTTGAATACTTTGGTGAACTGTCTTCCCAACATCACTATGGCCTGAGATAGATCCTCCTGCGATTCAGAACTCTTTCCTTTTTCTTCTGCATCATTTGACACCAAGGCTATACTTTTTGGCTTCTTTTCTGGTTCTTCCTCATTCAACCCAAGCTCAAAAGTTTGAAGAGATCCAATGAGCTCATCAACTCTCATCTTGCTGATGTCTTGTGATTCTTCAATGGCAGTAACCTTCATCTTATACTTCTTAGGAAGAGATCTAAGGATTTTCCTTGCAAGCTTTTCATCTGTCATTTTCTCACCAAGAGCACCAGATGCATTAGCCAGCTCCAGAACATTCATGTGGAAGTCATGAATAGTCTCATCATCCTTCATCTTCAGGCTTTCAAATCTTGATGTTAAAATCTGAAGTCTTGACATCTTGACTCTAGATGTTCCTTCATGAGTAGCCTGCCAGATATCCCACGCTTCCTTAGCAACTTCACAGGTATTGATTAACCTGAAGATATTCTTATCCACTCCATTGAAGATGGCATTTAGAGCTTTGGAATTTCCAATGGCAAGCTCATCTTCCTCCTTGGTCCACTCTTCTTCAGGCTTAGGCTTAGAGGTGCCTTCTTTATCTTTGTCGGCATCATCTTTCTCACACATGACAGGTGCTTTCCATTCTTTAATAACAGCCTTCCACGCCCTGCTGTCCAAGGATTTTAAGAAGGTGGACATCCTTGGCTTCCAATAATCATAATTGGATCCATCCAAAATAGGGGGTCTGTTGACGAATCCTCCAACTTCTTTGTCCATCTTTACACCAGAAAGTAACTTCCCTAGATCTCACCCAAAGACAGACAGGATGCCTGCTCTGATACCAATTGAAATTCTGGTATCAGACGTGTGATGTTAAGGTGCGATGTCACAACAACACACTCTGCACAATGGACAGCAATAACAGTAAAATAACACCAAGAATTGTTGACCCAGTTCGGGTACAACCAACCTACTCTGGGGGCTACCAAGCCAGGGATGGAATTCACTACTTGTAGATATAATTTACAGACTTAACAACCCATTGACAATCTCCTAAACTTATACTCTACTAATGACTTTTTACCTAAGAAACCACTTAGGTATGAGAACATCACTCAATCCCTTACAAACTCTCAAAGAAACCACTTTGAGTACCCTTGATCTTACTTCATAGCTTCGATCAAGCAACCACTCTCTATTGCTTCACAGCTTCTAGAGAGGACAGAATACGACACAACAATTCACCCTAGAATTCTGGTTATACAACTCGTACAAAATACTCAAGACACTCAGCCTATGCTCTTGATCTTCTCTCTGTATTTCTGTACCTTTTCCTTTGGTCTTGTGCGCTTTATATAGCTCCTTGAATTGGTCTTGGACTTGCTACAATATCTCCCAGATTTGTTATTTAAAACTGAATATTTAAAACAGATTTTCTCCTAAAATCTTTTTAAATCTTCAACCTTTTAAATCTCCTACAAATCTACACCAGATCTCCTATGCAGCAGCAAATATCTATCCCAAGATATTCGCATCCAATGAGACAACTTGCTCTCCACAATTCCAGTTAATACGCAACCCTAACAACATCACAGCCTGCTATTGTTAATTCTGCAGATCTGATGTCACAACATCACCTAAGTGACATCAGACATCCAACTTCAGCAATTAAATACTTAACACAGCCCAGTGTTAAGACTTCAATGTTGCAACATCAGCACCTTGACATCAACATTGAACATACCTTGTTTTACCAAAATTCCAGCCAATCCAAGAACTAACAGTTGTGTTTGAGAAACTTACAATTCTTGTAAGTTCCATGTCTAGCCATTTTTGAATACTTTGATAGGCACTCTCAAGTTCCATGAGCTTTGTGCTTGTACAAAGTTCCGCCCTTAACCTAGCAAACTTCTCAAGTGCTTTGTCATGAAATTGACTTGTACATTCTTCAAAGAAAGTTGGAGGTGGAGTATTGTAGACAACCAGAGCGAGGTTGGATTTATCAGAGTTGGTTTCAGATGGTGGTTGCTGAGATAGGTTAATCTCAGTAGCAGCAGGTTCAGGTGGTTGTTGTTGATTGTTAGGAGAGGTGACTTCTAGATTGTCAGAGTTCATGAGGTTTTCTGGTAAGATAATTTCTAGAGACTCATAGGAGGTTCCTTCAGAGCTAGATTCAGTAATGGGAGCTAGAGATTCAGAGATTTGGTTTGTTGGTTCTAGTTTATTTGGCTGAATTGTTGAGGGAGTTGTTGTTGAAACAATCTCGGACAGGATTGGGGTAGTTATTGAACGACTGTTGGTTGATTGATTAGTGGTTGGTAAAGGAATAGAGAAAGATGGATTGGTATAGACTGATGAATCAGGATTTGATCTTTTACTTCTTTTCCGTTTCTGGGGCTTAGAAATGATGGTAGTATGCTTTCTTTTCCTTTTAGGAGACTCCATAAAAGTTGGTTCAGAGTTTGATTGATCAGTCTGCTCATTCTGCTCTGTTTGTTCCCATTCTTCTTCTTCATGCTTGATTTCACAGACATCATATCCTCATGCCTTTACTCCATCTATGTATACAGCTAATTCCCCACGTTGGTAACTTCTGTGATAGGTATGATAACCCTGCACCATGACCCTTCGTTTGCTTAAATCATCAGAGATGATGAAAGGATTAACCTTTACTTTATTGATTATTCTCATTTGCTTAAGAGTTGTGGCATTTACTGGTTCTCTAAGGGTTGTGGTTAGATCTTCTGTGTATTTGACTTCTGTAACCAGAGTGTCTATTATACCACTTTCATAGAAGATGTCTGAAAGCATTCTTCCAAAAGGAATGTATCTTGGTATATTATTTCTGTATCCACCAGTTGTCCTCGTTTTTGTTACCATGTCTCTCAGATAGTAAAATAGGATAGAGGGTAGACACATTCTTTCTTTGGTGATCAGATAGTAAAGTATGTATTTTATGTTGGCGTTGAAGAAATCTGTAGCATGTGATGAGGGCCTTGGATTGATGCAGCCAAGAATGATTTTGTGCCAGATTTTTAAGCATGCATGCAAATCTTCTTTCTTGCACTCCTTTTTTCTTAGTTGATAGTTGGCGTAGATGATTGGGTTGATCCTCTTTTTCACAAATGAAGATTTATTGTTCATCCCATATATTCTCTTGTTCTTCATAAACTCCAGATTGTAAAGATCAGAAATGGATTTTTCAGTGATGACGATCTTTCTTCCCAGGACATAGGAGACAACATGGATCTTGTCACAGACAGCTTATCTCCAGAAATCTTTTACAAGTGCTTCAAAAACTGGTCCTTTGAGCCTATCAAAGTAATTGGTCCATTCCTGAGCTCCTACTTCTTCGATTAGATTGAATCCATTTTCGGCAAGATTTTGGAAATCTACGTGCATTTCCTTGAGTACAGTTAGGTTTTCAAGATTGCAGGTGACAGAAGCTTCACTTTGGGTAATGTGTTCTTCGCTTATTTGAGAAGAATGAGATAAAGATGAAGCGACCATTTGATTGGTTAGAGATGTTGTTGAGGATGGCCTGGTTGAGGGAGCTGACATTCTTCTTGATGATTCTTCAAATTCTTGTGAGAACTTGACGGCTTCTTCTTGCATTGGGGTCATCATTTTGAGCGATTGAGAGGAAAAGTAGAGATTTAGGGTTTTGGTGATGAACGAGAGTGATAGAGTGTTTTGAGAAGTTGAAGAATGAAAGTTTTTGGAATGTTCCTAAGAAAAATTAGAGGTAATCTAGGTTACGTCTATTTTCTAATAGATTGAGGGGTTCTGGTATTTATGAGATTGTGAGGTACTTGAGTGGACAGACACGTAAGGAAATAGGCGACTAAATGTGATAAAGTTGAGTCAATCTCGAGGGAAATGCCATTTATTTAATTTGAATAGTTATAGTGACTTAATTTTATTTAAATCACGTGCAAAGATAATTTTTCCGAAAATATGACATGTCACAAAATTATCAGAACTTGAGATGCGTTAAGAAAGTGGTTCTGATGAAAAATTCTTTTCTCATGAGGTTCTGAAAATATTTTATTCTGAACATTATTTCATATTTAGGTGTTTTAAAATAGTTAGAAATCTATCTTCAGCTAAGGGTTTTGTGAAAATGTCAGCCCACTGATGGTCTGTATCAATGAGTTTTAAGCATAGAGTTCCCTTCTGAACATAGTCCCTAATAAAATGATGTTTTATTTCTATATGTTTAGCCCTAGAATGCAAAATTGGATTTTTACTTAAGCAGATAGCAGCAGTATTATCACAGAAGATAGGAATGTTACTCTCATATATCTGATAGTCTTCTAGCTGATTTTTCATCCATAGCATTTGAGTACTGCATAGGGAGGCTGATATGTATTCTGCTTCAGCTGTTGAGAGAGCAATTGTAGATTGTCTCTTGCTTGACCATGAGATTAAATTGCTTCCTAAGAACTGACAGTTCCCTGATGTGCTCTTTCTTTCTAATCTGTCTCCCGCATAGTCTGCATCGCAGTAACCAGAAAGAGTATACTCTGATGTTTTCTTATACATCAGGCCAAGGTTAGTTGTTCCTTTCAGATACCTTAGAATTCGCTTGACAGTGGTTAAATGTGATTCTCTTGGATCTGATTGGAATCTAGCACATAGATGTACACTGAATAATATATCAGGTCTAGAAACAGTTAGATATAAGAGAGAACCTATCATACCACGATAGAGTTTTTGACAAACCTTAACTCCTGTTTCTTTCTTTCCCATGACACACGTTGGATGCATTGGTGTTTGGGCAATGTTGCAATCCATCATATTGAACTTCTTCAGAAGTTCTTTTGTGTACTTGGTTTGATGAATGTAAGTGGCCTCTGATCTTTGATCAATTTGAATTCCAAGGAAGAACTTTAGTTCTCCCATGAGACTCATTTCAAATTCGGCCTGCATTAACTTTGAAAATTCTTGACATAGAGAAGAGTTAGCAGAACCAAAGATAATGTCATCAACATAGATTTGAATAATGAGAATGTCATTCTTATACGTCTTGCAGAAAAGTGTTGTGTCAACCTTTCCTCTGGTGAAATTGTTTTCTAGTAAAAACTTGCTTAATCTTTCATACCAAGCTCTGGGAGCTTGTTTTAAACCATAGAGTGATTTTTTAAGTTTAAAAACAAAGTCTGATTTTTCTGAATTTTCAAAACCAGGAGGTTGTTTGACATAAACTTCTTCTGATATATAGCCATTTAAGAATGCGCTCTTAACATCCATTTGATAGAGAGTGATGTCATGATTTACTGAAAAGGATATTAACAAACGTATTGCTTCAAGTCTTGCAACTGGAGCAAATGTCTCGTTGTAGTCAATTCCTTCCTGTTGATTGTATCCTTGAGCAACAAGTCGTGCTTTGTTTCTGACAACTTCTCCTTTCTCATTTAGCTTGTTCCTAAATACCCACTTGGTTCCTATGACATGAACATTCTTGGGTTTAGGAACTAGATCCCAAACATCATTTTTGGAGAACTGGTTAAGTTCTTCTTCCATAGCCAGAACCCAGTCTTTGTCCATGGGAGCTTCTTCAATTGTAGCTGGTTCTATCAACGACACTAGTCCTACAAGTGTTTCTTTTGATGGTCTAAAGGCTGATCTGGTTCTGATAGGAGCATCTTTGTTTCCCAGAATTAGTTCCTCAGGATGGGATGTGGACAATCTTCTTCTTCGTTGAGATGGGGTAGTTGGAGTTACTTCAGTGGTTTCTGGTGTAGCATCTTGCTGTTCTTTGACTTCCTCTACCTTTTCCTTAGATTCATAGAATCTGATTTCTAAATCTGCAAGTTTCTTAACTAGCTCTGACTTTTCTGAGTCAGGCTTGTCATTGAATCTAACATGAATGGATTCTTCCACAATTCTTGATTTTGTGTTGTAAACTCTGTAGCCTTTCGAACGTTTAGAGTATCCCAACAACAGACACTTCTGTGCTTTGGAATCAAATTTGCTAAGATTTTCTTTAGTGTTAAGCATAAAACAGACACATCCAAACAGATGAAAATAAGAAATGTTGGGTAATTTATTCTTCCACAATTCATATGGAGTTTTATTCAAGATAGGTCTTATAGAGATTCTATTTTGAATATAGCATGCTGTGTTGATTGCTTCTGCCCAGAAATGTTTAGCTATGTTAGTTTCTTGGATCATGGTGCGAGCCATTTCTTGCAAAGTTTGATTATTTCTTTCTACAACTCCGTTTTGTTGTGGAGTTCTAGGGCAAGAAAAATTGTGAGATATTCCATGTGAATCAAAAAGTTCCTCAAGGTTTTTATTTTCAAATTCTCCACCATGATACTCCTTACTCTGACTATTTTACAATTTTTCTCATTTTGTACTTGAGTGCAGAAGGAAGCAAACACAGAATGTGATTCATCCTTGTGTTTTAATAATTTTACCCATGTCCATCTGCTGTAGTCATCAACGATGACTAGTCCATATTTCTTACCATTGAGAGAGGCCGTTTTTACAGGACCAAACAGATCAATGTGAAGAAGTTCCAACGGTCTGGAGGTGGAAACAACATTTTTAGCTTTGAAAGAGGTTTTTGAAAACTTTCCTTTTTGACATGCTTCACAAAGAGCGTCTGAAGAATATTTCAGATTTGGCAAGCCTCTAACAAGACCAAGCTTGTTAAGCTGAGAGATTCTTCTCAGACTGACATGGCCAAGACGTCTATGCCAGACCCATTGCTCTTCGTTTACAGAAATAAGACATTTTACATTTTGATGTTTTAAATAAGATAGCTTAATTTTGTAAGTGTTGTTTTTCCTCTTTCCGTTGAATAGGACAGATCCATCCTTCTGACTTACCGCTTTACAAGATGTTTGATTAAAAATGAGATCATAACCACTGTCGCTAAGTTGGCTTATTGACAACAGATTATGCATTAGACCTTCTACTAACAAAAAATTTTTAATGGAAGGAAGCTTACCATTTCCAATGGTTCCGGAGCCAATGATTCTTCCTTTCTGATTTCCTCCGAAACCGACAACGCCTCCAGGTTTAAGTTTCAGATCTTGGAATATAAGCCTTTCTCCCGTCATGTGTTGCGAGCATCCACTGTCCAGGTACCATGACTGGTGTTTTAATGGAGCTATTATGGATATATGCAACATAAATTATCTTTTTTTCAGGTACCCATTTTGTGGGTCCTTTCACATTAGTTTTTCTAAAGGTTCTGACCCCTTTAGACTTCCTTACGTTAGCAAAACGGTGTGGAGTTAGTGCATAGTGTTTGTGTTTAGAGTACTTCTTTATTGGATGTGTTCGTGTAATCTTAGAGTTTGAACCTTTTGGTTCTGAATGTTTAAGATTAGTACCAGAGGGAGTAAACTGTTTAGACAGAGGTATTATCTTGATGTTTTTGGTTTCATCATATGGTTGAGATGGTCCTGAATATCCTAGACCTCTGCTACCATTTCTACTGACTCCATAGATCAGTGAAGCCATTTTGATTCTATCTATGCTTTTGGCAAGAAAGTTTTTAAATGCGTTATCATATTTGTCTTCTTTACTAGTGTTAGCTGAGTTTGAGACCATTTCTTCTTCTACCTTAGATACTTTACATTTCAGGACAAAATTTGAGTTTTCTAAGACAAATATTTTCTCATTTTGCTCAGAGATGATTTTCTTATTTTTAGTAAGATCTTCTGAAGAAACTATAAAACTTTTTTTCAGGATTTTTAATTTGCTTTGAAGATTTTGATATCTTTTGGTAAGTTCAGTTAATGCTAATTCAAGTTCAGAACGTGATAAGGAAGAAAGTACCTCTCTTTCATCGCCGGAGTCTGATAGTTCTTCCTCTGACGAGTTGCTTCTGGTTTCTGCCATGAATGCCATGTTGACCCGACTTTCATCAGCATCATCTTCAGATTCTGAGTCATCCCATGTTGCCATGAGACCCTTTTTGGTTTTCCTAGGTATTTCTTCTTTCTTGGCCTTTGGACAGTCATATTTGAGATGTCCAGGTTCTTTGCATTCAAAACACGTAACATCTTTTCCATAGTTTCTTCTTTGACCAGATGTAGATTCAAATCTTCTCCTTGGTCCTTTGAACTTGTTCCTTCTATACTTCCAAAGTTGACTTATCTTCCTTGATATGAGTGATATATCGTCTTCTTCTGAATCTTCTTCAGATTCTTCCATCTCTTCTTCTGCCTGATACGCTTTCTTCTTTTCTGGATTTGCTTTTAGTGCAATGGATTTGTTTTTCTTCTGAGGTTCATCTCCTTGAAGCTCTATTTCATGACTTCTTAAAGAACTGATAAGTTCTTCAAGACTGATATTATTCAAATCCTTTGCAACTTTCAAGGCAGTTACCATTGGTCTCCATTTTGCTGGAAGACTTCTGATGATTTTCTTGACATGATCAGCAGTAGAATAGCCTTTGTTTAGAACTCTGAGTCCGGCAACAAGCATTTGAAACCTTGAGAACATGGTTTCAACAGACTCATCTTCTTCCATTTTAAAGACTTCGTATTTCTGGATTAGCGCAAGAGCCTTTGTCTCCTTGACTTGAGCATTTCCTTCGTGAGTCATACGAAGAGAGTCAAAGATGGATTTTGCAGTTTCTTTGTTTGTGATTTTCTCATACTCAGTATAAGAAATTGCGTTCAACAGAATAGTTCTTGCTTTGTGATGATTTTTGTAGGTTTTCTTCTGAGCATCTGTAAACTCATTTCTTTCAATCTTTTTACCTACAGAATCTACTGGATGACTGTAGCCATCAAATACTAGATCCCATAGATCTAGATCAAATGATAAGAAATAACTTTCAATTCTATCTTTCCAATAGTCAAACTTTTCACCATCAAAGATAGGAGGTTTTGCAGTGTAAGATTCTCTTTCAATGACATTTGTTTCAGAAGTTGTTAGTGGTGGTGTAGTCATTGTTTTTGTTTTTCACACTTGGATCGGTACTGAACACTGTTAAGTGCTAGATAAAAAATTCAATCTTTTTATCACTTCAGAACCGGAGCTCTGATGCCAATTGAAGGTGTGAAAAATGCAAGAAAGGGGAGTTTGAATTGGTTTTTCAAAATAATTGTTTCTTTTGAGTATCTTTCTTTAAAAAAAATTTCCCCTTTTTCTAAAGAACAACGACTTAGTTAAACAAAAGATATAAACACATTATGTTTATACTAGTTCACTTGAGAATATCTCAAGTTAGTCTAGTCCACCCGCCAAGGTGATTTTGCCTCTCTCAACGAGGTCTTAATCCACTATTCAACAAAATAGTACACTGCACGAGCAACACAGCTGGTGACTAACAACAACCTCTAGAACTCACACGTTCTAGACGTCTCAAGTAATTCAACCACACAGGTCTTACTCAAGGCACAACCTCTAGGACACACGTCCTAGACTTCTCAAGAGATCTAATCACTAAGACTCTCTTAAGGAATACAACTTTAAGTTTAAACACAATGAGTTTACAGAGAATTACTTCTTATCAAGCTGATAACGTAAACACGCTTTTAGACCAGAAATGACTTAAGAAAGAATGGAGTTAGAAGGTATTGTCGTTGTTCGCATGTATATCTTTCTTCAAGTCTTTGAGCTTCCTTTTATAGCTGAGAGAAAAGAGCCGTTGAAATGAAATCATGATAGCTAAGTAGGCTTACAGCTTAGAAGCGTGAGGATAGGTACAAAATCTTCTGCATGCAGCGCGTCCTGTCTGTGTTAGATTGTCTTGTTTGTATTTCGCACAGTCTTCGAGAATTTTAACGTTGTAATGTGGTACAACTGTACAGTGTGGCAGTTTTTCTCGACTTCTCAACATCAGAGGCTTTTTGTGAACGTGAGTAAGAAGGGAAAACATTGTATGGTTCTTCTGAATATCAAGTCTTTGAATCATCAGCTCTGCGCTTCCAGAATCTTCAGAACTTGTCTTTTGAACCTTGTTCTCTTAAACCCACTTTCTTCATATCCAGAGGCTTCTGATGTTAATTTGATGAAGCATGAGTGGAATCTTTATAGCAGAATATATGATGCTTCAAGTCTTCCGTTGATTGAAGAAGTCCATTAGGAATCAGTCTTCAGAACTTCAGTACTTGGTCTTTAAGAGCGTTATCCTTTTCTGCTTTAAGTCTTCCGAATCTTCAGAGCCTGTCTTCGGAGTCTTCAGAACTTCTTGTGAGGCTTCAGCAATTTGACTTTGTTTCATCAGAACCCTTGTCTCATCTTCGAATTGAGTTTTGTTCTTTGAAGCATCTTACATTGAGCATTGCGCTAAATTACAGAAGCAGAACCTGTTATCTAAGTTCTCACACATAACAACATTAGTTGTACAAAATTGTTCATACAAATATTTATCTGTTATCATTAAAACTTAGAGATAATATTGCAGAACCAAATCTTGTTCTCACACCCCGAACTACGAGGTTTTGATCCTTTATTGGTACGTAGGCACAAGACTTCATGTCTTGCCAAACACAAAAACAATAAAAACCACTTTTTTTCTCATCTCCCCAATCTTTTTCAGCAAACACTTTTAACCAAACACAAATATTTCAAGAGGTTCATATAGGATACTATAGATACTTAGGGTGTTAGTACCTTCCCTTAGTATAACCAACCCCCGTACCTTAGATCTCTTCATTGCTTAGCTTTTAACCTTGCTTTATGCTTTGCATGTTTATTTTGAGTTTATTCGATCTTTTGCCACTCCCTTGGAAAAATAAAAGTTTGGTGGTGACATCTGATTTTATGAGTCTAACTAATCAATAGCTTGGCCTTCGATTCTTCACCGCGACACCATCCATGAGTATGCATAAGGTCTCACTTGAAGATGGAACAAAATTAGTGAGGCAACCCCTTATTCCTTTTATTCTTGATGTTGTGAAAAATGAGATCACGTTAAAGTGCTCATTCGATACTTTTACTCATCAAAAGTCCTTCTTTGATCCTAGAATAAAAGACAAAGGCACTACTAAAATTTTTATGAATAATGGACACTGCCCAAAGCTGCTTCATGAGAGCCCCACTTTGGAAGAAGAGACTGTAGAAGAGCTCTCTTTGAGAAAGGTTGTTTATGCGATCATCTATCCTCCTTGACTTCTCGGGTGTGTTCTTTCCTAGCTCTCCTCACTCTTATTTTATACTTTTGTTCTTTCATTGAGGACAATGTGTGTTTTAAGTGTGGGGGAGGGATCCATTTATTTTATTTTCTTTCATTCAGTTTTCCTTGTTTTTCCTTGTTTTTTTTTATTGTATTCTTAAATAAATAAAAAATTGCTTGCTTTTTTTTTGTGGTTTTTGAGTTACAATTGAAAGTATTTTCTATGTTCTCTTGATTAAAGACTTGTGGTGTGATGTGATTGATTCTTTTTGTGCTTTCTTAGTACGGTATTAAGGACTAAACTCTAAATTGTATCATTTGAGTAAGATCATTTACCTTGTGATATTCTGACCCTAATAATGGATAACATTCAAAAATCCATCTTTTCTTTCTTATGTGTTTCACTCATGTCTGTTAGTCTCTAGAACTTGTATTGACTCTTTTTTGAAACTGTTTGATAAAGAAAATTTGTTTTAATTTTATTTTTAGCCACTTAGCCAAAAAGCAAACCCCTGAATAATATCATCTCTTGTTTGAAAATCCCTTGAGCCTACTTATCTCATTCTTCGTTTAAACTCATTACAAGGCATAAAGTGAAAAACAATTTTTATCACCTTATTTAAAGGGTTGAAAGAGCTTGTTGGAGTTGTGTGGGATTGAATTAGCATTGATATATCTGTGATGTTTCAAGGTTTAGCAGAAAAGGAAAAAAAGTATAGAAAATGGAACAAAAAAAAAAGAAAAAAAAGAAGGAAGAAAACTCTTGTCCTTATTGTGTTCCTTCTGAAAAAAAAAGTAAATAAAAAGAAAAAGAGAAAAGAGAAGAGAAAATGCAAAAGCGTTGGTTGAAAGTGAATGAAATATTTTTAAATGCAACTCCCGCAGCTCTTTTCAATTACATTTTTTTTACCATTTGAATTTTAGCGTAGTACCCCCTTAGGATTTATCTCACCCGTACCCTGACCAAGCTACAACCCGAATAAAAGTCCTTTTGATCTTTATGTGCATGTATTTCAATTGTGGATGTTAGAGTCTTTTCAAGCTTAGGGTAGTACTAATTTTCATGATGTGCTTTGAGTGTAAACAATACCCTAAACACTTGAGAGTTGAGTGAATTTTATCTTGTGAGGATCTTCCTGCTTTTGATGTACTCTTTGGTAATCTATTTTTCGTATTTGTTTTGAATGTCACAAAGGAGTTACTTACTAGTGTCATTTTATTGAATCTTAGACTTAGAATTTTGTTTGCACTTTGTATCCCGAGAATCCTTTGTTAGATTAATTATTTAATTAATCAAATATGGAATGACATAATTAATTATTAATTACTTATATTATGGTCTATTGTTATTAAATACTAAATATATGAATTGTGATTGGGTTTTGTGTCTGAATAGACCGTGATGGATTAGACCATTCAGTTAAGTCCAATTAGAGGTCTCTGTACTCAGTCGTTTAACTATTTAAGTGTCTCCCCATTAGACAATTAACATACTCTGAAAATCCTAGACAGCAATGAGGGTAGTAATTCTCTCATACTCACTCTACCATTGACAACTTCTCCAATACTACAATGTACACCGTTCTTATCGTTGTTGATTATTCTTTATTATAACAATATGTTATAGTTTGTGTTTATTTGATTCAATCAAATTTATCAATTGGTATCAGAGCCGAATTAAATACATTTTATAGTTATTATAATATTTGTTAGGAATATTGTATGGTAATTGAAATTGTACATGTTGTTGAAATATTCTATGGTGATTCATTGTATCATTATTATCCATTTTGATTATGTGTATTTGACATGCCTCTTTTTACTACTCACTTTCTTTCTATTTCGTGGAGTGGTCAATCCATGATAACTATATTAATACACACAAATAAATAAAGAGAAAAGGTCATGTGATTTTAGTGTTTTAATACATATTTTAAAATATTTTGTGGTTTATATTTCTTATTTTAAACTCTATAAATATGTTGTTGAAAGAATAATGGAATTTTAATTTTTTTCTCCTATGACGCATAATTTAGGCTTAATCATCGGCAAATTATATGATAATATCATGAACTCTAGTCACATAATTGTTGGCTAACAAATTATAAATAATTGATAAATTAATTGTTTTCAAATATAATGTTTTCTATAATTAGTGCCTAAATTTATTCTAAAGTTTGGTCTTGGCAATGATTTTATTAAATTTATTAATATCGGATAATTAATTTATATGAGAATCGTATTCAGTATTAAATTATTTATTCTCAAAATATTTTTATATTTCAATTTGATAATAATAATCAATTTAAATATGTATTTATTTTATTTTATGTTGGGATTGAAGTTTATCATGTAAAATAAATAAATATTTGGTGTGAATTAAATTTGAGATTTATAGACTATTTTACATGATATATTCTCTGAGAATAATTCTCATGATTTGCGTCTAAACTATATTTTTTTGGAAATATATTTGATTTGTAGTAACACTATTGTTAATTATTTTATTTAAGTGTTATGATTTCTAGAATATATTATGCTCATTTAATTTGTTATAATGATTTGCCGTTAATTTATGATCTATTTGAGATGACAATATAATATTCTATAAGTTATAAAAGTTTAATGATTTTATTTGCAAGGATGAATGTCACACTCTTTGAGGTTAGTCAAAATTTATTTTAATCTCTTGTGACTAATTATATAATTGCATATAAGGAGAAATTGTTTCTAATATTATCCACTCTTTTTGAAAAAAAAATATAAAGTGTGCTTTTATATAAAATTAATAATTTTTCAAAAATATTTTGAATTAAAACCCTATATTTATTGTCATAAATTGAGTTCTATTTATATACTCAAATAAATAAATAAAAATATAGTTTTTATGAGTATATTAGAAATCTTATTGTTTTATGAATTTTATAATTGTAATTTCACCTATTGTGGATATAATTATATAACCTTTTCTATTTTGAATAAAATATACGTATTTTTAATTCGTATGATTGCGACTCACCTATCGTGGGTACAATTATACAAATTTTGTTTAATAAAATAATTAAATTTATTTTAATTATTGTTAAGACTAGCTCTCTTAGGCTCATGATGAAAGAGAAAAGAAATATCAGAGATAGAGAAAAACAGAAAATTATTATTATTATCTGAAAATGAATCTATCTTCTATTTACAAGGCAAGGCTAAGAATGTATATATACAATCAAGGTAACCCCAAAAGTAACGGTCAAATACATAACCTAATCTATTTTAACACCCCCCTCAAACTGGAGTGTATATTTAGCAATCCTAGTTTGAAAACAAGTGTAGAGAAAGGTCCAAGGTGAAGAGGTTTGGTAAATATGTCGGCGACTTGTTGGTTGGAAGAGATGGGCATAAGATGAATAATATTAGCTTGAATCTTGTCCCGAGTGATATGGCAATCCATCTCGATGTGTTTTGTCCGCTCGTGAAACACCGGGTTGTTGGCAATATGGATCGCGGAATTGTTATCACAGAAGATGGTAACTGGTTTGGGATGAGGGATGTGCAAGTCGTTGAGCAGGAATAAAAGCCATTGAGCTTCACATGTTGCATTAGCGAGTGCACGATACTCAGCTTCGGATGATGATCTAGAAACCACAGTTTGCTTTTTCGTTTTCCAGCTTATGAGTAACTGCCAATGTAGAAGCAGAATCCAGTTGTAGATTTGCGAGTGTCTTGACAGGAGCCCCAATCCGAATCAGAAAAACCAGAGATAAGTAGAGAGGAATCAGAGGTGAAGAACAATCCTTGGCCCGGTGCATTTTTGAGATAGCGAAGGATGCGCATAGCAGCTTGGTGATGAGAGATGGTTGGTTTGGATAAAAACTGACTTAGCCTGGAGTATTAGTAGACTGATGAATATTGTTACCTGTTAGGAGAGAACAGTGGTAATCAACAAGATAGTTAGGTTGTTTGGTAATTCTGGTAGACTTTCTTGTTGTGACAGGTGTTGTATCTTGAGGAGGAGGTGTTTCATGAATTATAGGTGACTGTTGGGTGGGAGTATTTTGTGATGAATGGTAGGTGGGAGGAGTAGTAAGAAGAGGGGAAGGAGAATCAGTTGTTGAAGTAGGAGTAGTGGTTATGTAATCATAGTCAGAGAATAATGTGGGATCAGGAGGGGGAGAGGGTGGGGCAGGGTGGCTGGCAGTGGCAGCAGGGGTGGTTTGGTAAGGAAAAATGTGTTCAAAAAAGACAGTATCACGGGATATGAAAAGTTGTTTAGTATGCAAGTCAAATAGGATGTCTCCTTTTGTGGTATCTTTGTGTCCTAGAAAAATGCATTTTCTGCTGTGGTTGTCAAGTTTGGTTGTTTTGTGTTTAGAAATGGTAGAATAGACTAAGCAACCAAAGACTTTTATGTTAGTGTAGATGGGTGGTGTGTTATGGAGCATATGAAAGGGAGAGTTGAATTTGAGAAATTTTGAAGGGAGTCTATTGATTAGGTAAGTAGCATGAGTAAGAGCATGAGCCCAAAAAAGTTTAGGAAGGTTAGCATGAAATAAAATGGACCTAGTAACACAAAGTAAATGTTGATGTTTTCGTTCAACAACCCCATTCTGTTGGGGAGTATCAATGCAGGAGGTTTGATGTATAATACCTTGTTCTTTGTAGAAGTCTTTTAATAGAAATTCTTGACCATTATCACTTCTAATTATTTTGGGAGTAGTTTTGAATTGGGTTTGTGTGAAATAAACAAAAGATTTGACTAGAGAGCTAGTTTCAGATTTGAGTTTCATTAAAAAAGTCCAACAAAACCTACTATGATCATCAACAACAGTTAAAAAATATCTATAACCAAGCATAGAAGGGATAACATAAGGCCCCCAGATGTCCATGTGAACTATGTCAAATATAGCTTGCGAATTAGTATAACTATGGGGAAAGGGAAGCCTCTTTTGTTTAGCATAAAAACAGGGATCACAGGGAGTTTGATGAGATTGAAAGTCAGGTAAATGAAACATTTTATTGATACGTTGGGCTATGTCATGGGAGGGATGTCCCAATCGATAGTGCCACAGATTACAAGCATTGTTATTCCTAGAATTATTAAGAACATTCAGAGTATGTTTACTAGAACTACTATTAGAAACAGGGGGTGTGGAGGAAACATCAGAAGGCCTGTTAAGGAAGTAAAGCCCTTGATGAAGATCAGCTGTACCAATCGTCTTCCGGGTATGGTTCACCTGTATGGTGCAACGATTGGAACCAAAATGAACAGTGCAGCCTAAGGAAGTAGTAAGTCTAGGAACAGATATAATATTTATAAAAAATTCAGGTATAAATAGAACATTAACAAGATAGAATTCATGAGAGAATATGATGGTTCCACATTGGTTAGTGCATATAGTGTTACCATTAGGGAGTTTAAGAGTGATGGTTTTGATAGTGTGTAAAGAGTGAAACAAATGCTTAGAGTAACAGACGTGGTCAGTGGCATCTGTGTCAAGAATCCAGGTATTGAGCTGTTGAAAAGATGAAGGGGTGGGAAGAATACCTGCAGAGTTGTTGATAACAGAGTGAAATTGTTGAACTTGAGGAGTGTTGACAGAAGAGGATTGTTGGAGAAGAGCAAGGAGAGCTTTGTGTTGATCAGCAGTGAAGGAATGTTGCTGTGAAGCTTCTTCAGGCTCAACACTAGATGAATTGGTGGGGGATTCAGAATTGATGTTGTTGATCTGATTCTTCTTGAGATATGGTGGAAGGCCATGTTTCTTGCAACAGACGTCAATCGTGTGTCCAGGCTTGTTACAATAAGAACATATCTTCACGGGTTTACCACGACCAGAGGAAGAATGTTTTGAAGAAGAATCTGAGCTAGAGGACCGATTTTGAAGCCTGTTAACATTTACCACAGCTTTGTCTTCATCAACAGGGTGAAGCATTTGTCTTTCTTGTTGAATCAACATGGAGAACACCTTGTTAATGGGTGGAAGAGGATTGATTAACATGATTTGAGAGCGAACATGGGCATACTGCTCATTCAATCCTTTAAGAAACCGAATAACGTAATCAGTTTCTTGATAGGATTTGATAGTTGAAAGAAGGGTGCAGGAGCATTTGACGGCACACGAACAAACAGGTAGAGGGAGAAAATTATTGAGTTCTTGCCATAGTTTCTTGAGGTTGGTAAAGAACTGTGTGATTGTGAGATCTCCTTGCCGTATGTTAAACAACTCTTCTTGAATGTCAGCTATACGAAAAATGTCGCCTTGATGATAGCGATCCCGCAACTCGTTCCAGATATCCGACGCCGTATCCATCCAGAGAATGCTTTGTGTAATGTCAGGTTCGACAGAATTTGTGACCCATGCCATGACCATCGTATTGCAGCGATCCCACGCCATGGAGAGAGGATCAGAATCATTAGGGCGAGGAAGAGTACCTTCGAGGAAAGCGAGTTTGTTCTTGGATCAGAGAGCCACCATGATGGAGCGACTCCATGAATGGTAGTTGAGATTGTTGAGAGGCGGTGTGACGAAGGTGATACCCGGGTTGTCACTGGGATGCATGAAGTAGGGATCAAACATATCTTTCTGATAGTTATTATTTGGGCATTTGTGGGTTGCGGTTTTGGGTGGTGATGGTGGTGGAGTTGCGTTGTCAGCCATGGTGAGGAAGGAAAAAAAGAAGGCGAAAAGAAGAACCGAGGAAGAAGAAGACGGAAGCAAGAAAGAGAGAAAGAAGAGATAAGGTGGAATGAAAGAAGAGATAAGGTGGAAGAGAAAGAAGAGATAAGGTTGAACACGTGTTAGATCGTGAACGGAAGCAAAAAAGAATCTACTGATACTATGTTAAGACTAGCTCTCTTAGGCTCATGATGAAAGAGAAAAGAAATATCAGAGATAGAGAAAAACAGAAAATTATTATTATTATCTGAAAATGAATCTATCTTCTATTTATAAGGCAATGCTAAGAATATATATATACAATCAAGGTAACCCCAAAAGTAACGGTCAAATACATAACCTAATCTATTTTAACAATTATAGTATATTGATAATAGTTATACCCTATCGGTATATTATTATTAATATGGTTTGTTTTGTTCAATGTACTTATGATTTGTAATTGTGTAAATTATGATTTGAATACCCTATCAATATTAGAATTGTTTTGTAACATAGTTTTTTTTTATAAGCAAATTATATAGATGGGAGTACTAGGGGTACTCCAACCCAAATACAAAAACAAACAACCAAGACACTACATTACAAGAAATCCAAAGGGTGCGAAGCCCAATCGTAGTAACTACACCCGAAATTCCTCTTTTTCTTACCCAAAGCCAGCCACCACCAGGATATAAAAACTATTCTAAGGAAAATTGAATCTAAATCAAAAAATTCTCCATTAAAAATTATGCTATTTCTTGACTGCCAAATAACCCAGCAAGTAGCATACCACACCATACATGCGTTATTGACAGAACAAATCTTGGAAATCCTCCCAAACCACTCCTTCACAAATTCGATGCAATCTCTATGAACAAACGGCTTAATACCAATCCATTTCCCAACTCTATTCCAAATTTGCAGAGTTTTCAGACAGTGACAGAACACATGTTTATTATCTTCCATAACTAGGAAACAAAACGCACATACACAGTCATGTGGCTTGGAAATTATACTGCTACTAAACAAATTGGCCCTAGTAGGAAGTCTATCAACCAATAATAACCGCCAACCAAAAATCTTGACTTTCAGCGGAATCGACGTTTTTCATAAAATGTCTAAAGCAATACTCAAATTCAGATTTGAGTCAATTGAGATTTCTTCATCCTTATACCTATGATAAAAAGAATCAACAGTGTACACTTTTGAAGAGCTCCACCTCCAGTTTATGTCGTCATCTCCTTCCATGACAGGCATCAAAGCATTCAAAACCTTCACTAATTGTTGCCACTCATTAGTCTCAGTCGCAGATAAAACAGAACGGCCTGAAAATGAAGCAAAATCGTTTCAGAACCACCCCCTATCCTTCCATTCACCCGCCTGATTAACCAAAATGTTTTTGTCGACAGTAGCCTCGAACAACAGCAGAAAAGAAGTACATAAAGGGCCTACTTCCTCCCAACCATGCTTCCAAAACAGACAGGAATTCCCCTTTCCCAATTTAATCCTGATACCGTCAAGAAAACTGCCCCTGTGCGTGTCAGCCTTTAACCTGAGGATATCCTGCCACCATAGCGAGTGAAACCTGTTATCCGACGGTGTTTCCCTAACCAGCAGATCTGAACTGACATCACCATATTTCTCTCTAATAATTCCAGACCATATAGCATCATTATCTTTTATTAAACGCCAAAGCCATTTTGCTACCAAAGCTTTGTTGAAAACACTAATGTCCCGAATGCCAAGACCACCCTTCTCTTTCGCACTGCAAACGGTATTCCAACTCACCCACGCAATAGTTCCTTTTTCAGTTGTTCCCGACCATAAGAAATTTCGCTGAATCGCACGAATCTTATTAATAACAACCTTTGGTGCCAGAAAAAACGAAAACCAATGGATAGGTAAATTCGCAAGAACCGAATTAATGAGCGTCACCCTTCCCTCTATTGATAACATCCTACCTCTCCAAGTTACTAGTTTGCTTCTGAAAATATCAATTAAAGGCCTCCAAAACGACTCCTTGTTATGATTTCCCCCTACTGATAAACCAAGAAATTTGAAAGGAGTAACGCCAACCCTGCATGAAAGAAACTGAGATGCTGCACTAATGAAATCAGAATTGACTCCTATCCTAATAATACAACTCTTCCAAGCATTAATTTTAAGGCCCGAAACCAACTCGAAACCCCGAATAACAGTCTTCAACCCCCATAAGTTAGCCCAAGATGCATCACATAAAATCATGGTATCATCCGCAAACTGTAACAAATTGTAATCGATATTGTTACTAATCGAAAAACCTGTTAGTTTGCCCAACCTGCTGCTTCTGTGGACCAACAGGGCCAGACCTTCAGCTACCAAAGTAAATAAAAACGGCGACAAAGGATCCCCTTGACGTAAACCCTTCGACGCCTTAAAATCTTCCGTAGTTCCCCCATTCACCCGAACCGAAGAAAACAGTTTAACACGCTACCTTCCATCCATTTAATCCACCTAGAACCAAAGCCCGTGGCTTTCATCAACAAAATTAAGAATTCCCAATCGACGCAATCATACGCCTGCTCAAAGTCCAACTTCAACATAAGACAAGACTTTTTCTTCCTCTTCACCAAATCAATTAACTCATTGAGAAGTAACACCCCGTCAAGAATGTTTCGACCTAGAATAAAAGCAGTCTGAAAATGGGCAACTATTTTACCAATAACCTTCTTCAAATGAGCATCTAAAAGTTTTGAAAGAATTTTATATATACACCCAATCAAACAAATCGGCCTGTAATCTTTAAGCCCTTGGGGATTCTCTACTTTCGCTATTAGGGCTAAAAAAGAAGAAGCCATGGACTTGGGTAACTTAGCAGTATAATGAAATTTGACAATGCAATTGACGACATCAGTACCAATAATGTCCCAACTCCTTTTGATAAATTCAAGGCTAAAACTGTCCGGACCAGGGCTCTTCGTACCGTCACAATTGAAAATAGCCTCATGATTTCATCAGCAGAAAAATCCTTCTCTAAAAAACTTTTGTCATCTGAGTTTAACTTTGGTAATTCATCAACCTTCAATCTTGGTCTCCTCACTTCAACTTTGGAAAATCTGGCCTGATAGTAGTCCTTGATAAAGTCCTTCACCTCCTGCACCTCTTTAATCATACCACCCTCAGTTTGAAATACAAAAATTGTGTTTCTACGGCTGCGAGATTTCAACAGAGTATGGAAATAACGCGAATTAATGTCACCATTTCTCATCCATTTCACTCTAGCCTTCTGATTCAACATACTTTCTTGAGAAATCAACTTGTTCCACAATTCTTCTTTAGCTATCCTATAACTCTCAGCAAACTTCAAAACGCCAGAGCCTCCACAAAAGTCCACCACATCATCCAGCTTCTCTATAGCCTGACACTTCTCATCAATTTCCAACTCCACTATACCAAAAACAACCTTATTCCACCATCTCAATCTCCCTCTTAGATATCTCAATTTCTCACTCAAAATGAAAGCTGCCTTCCCTTTCACTTTGCAAGTCTCCCACTCAATCCTAATAAACTTAAAGAAATCAGGATGATCCAACCAACAAGAAAAGAACTTGAAAGGTTTCGCCCCCCAATTCTTGAAATTTACCCTAATCCAAATTGCCCTATGATTAGACACATCTTTCTTGCCCACCTGTTGAGCAACCAGGTTCCACCTATCAATAATACCACCAGAAATGAGGAATCTATCAATTCTGCTTTTACACAATCCATTGTCTTTGAACCAAGTGTAACTGTTCCCAACTACCGGCAAATTGATCAAATCCATATCTTTAATGAATACGGCAAAATCTTCCAACTCCGACCACCTAATTCTCCCCAATCTTACCCTCTCTTCAGACAACTTGATGGCGTTAAAATCCCCTGCTAAGATTTATTCTCCACCAACATATTTGTTTTTAAGGACCACTAACTCTGCCCAAATATCTTGTCTCCCTACCGCATCACACGACGCGTAAATGTTAACAAAATAACAATTTACCTCCTTCCACCACGCATTGATACCCATGTAACCACGACCTTTGAAGCTGAAAATTGGAATTATGCAATCTTTATTCCAAATCGTGAGCAACCCCCTGCTCTCCCAATGGCATTCAAAGCAGACCAACCACATTCCCCACTGCCCCACAAACTTCTAACCAACTCATCCGTCATTACCCCAATTTTTTATTCTTGAATGAAACACAAATCCGGTTTCCCTTCCATAAGAGTCTTCCTAATTCTTCTTCTTTTTAAAGAACTACCTCCTCCTCTAATGTTGTAAGATATTATATTCATGGATAACGATTAGCCACCCCCGACTTCTCAAGAAACTCTTTCTTGTCTCTTTCTTCCATACCACATATCATACCCTCATAAACCCCATCCTCTTCGTCACCTTCAATTCCAATCTCTTTCATCGCATGCCAAACTTTTCCAAACATTTCGCCCAAAGCTCTTAAAACCCTAAAATTACCTTGAATAAAATCTGAGTCATTCAAGGAATCGCCACTTACCAGAGATACCTCAGGTTAATTAGCAAGGTTCTTGATCTTCTTCCCTTTCTTCTCGCCTCTAGCCTTTACCTCCACTTTTGTAGAAGGACCCACTGTGTTTATGGAATGGATCAGAGTTGAGAAATACGAAGGCTCATAAGGAATACATTGTTATTAAGTTTCTTATTTATTACTACTAATACTATTATTTGAGATTACAATAAATAAGAAATTAATTTTTAAGACATGTAATACTTTATTAAATTCAATAATTTATTTTCAATATTTTTTTTATTAAAATAGATTTCAATTCTTTATGTATTATGTAAGTGATGGACATACCATATCGGTATGACGTTACTTGACATGATAATTGTGTGATAGAAAAAATAGTTGTATATTTGTTTAATTTTTTTAAGAAAACTCTTAATCTTAGTTCAACTATTATTCTTTATCCAGCGGGAGAATTTAACATGTCAATTTTATAAAATGAGAATCAAATATTATTTAATATAATATTATTTTATGGAGACTTATATTGAGAATATTATAGTCTTATGATATTGATGAAATTTTATAAATGCTTGTGTTATATCCTCAATATTAATTAAACTTAAGACTCATATTTTTCCGCTGTGTATATCATAATATAATTCTTAAATGTGTGCAGTTTATATAGGTAGAATTTGAGCTTTTGAGCGAGTTATTAAAATTTTGTACATATTCATATATTATATTTAAAGTTATAGGGATTTGATCTCACTCAAATGATGATAAATCTTTTATATTACCATCTTACTCTTTCATGTGAAATTATAGAAATAATAATATTTTCCATTTACGTGCAAAATATGTGGTTGAATTTCTAAAACTCTAATAATGATATATTATAGAACCACATCTCTATATAGTTTTGTACTAAAAATAAAATTAGTATTCCATTCTATATCAGGGTATTTAATACTAGTCGACTCTGATAAATCTTTATTCTATTGAATAAGTGGGAGTACATTTGTACACAATCATATAATCTGAATAAATTTAGATTATTATTCTCATAGTGTCATATATTCTTGCGCGCAGTGTAAATAATGTAAATATGACATATTCTAAAAAGACTTCAAAATATAAAATAATACTAAGAAGTCTTATTCTATTATACTGAGATATATATTATTCTCTTAATCTCAGGAAACATCATAATTTGATGTTTAGGCCGATATTGAAAAGACACAATAATTATTTAACATGCAACAATATTGTGTTATTCTATCTTCAATAGTCCACATTTGTCAGGTCATAATATGAAAGTACAAGTAAATATCAATACTTCTATCGAGTATGATATTGTGTTATGAAGGTACTTATGATTAAATGTAATTACTCTCGTATGATATTGTGTTATGAAGGTACTTATGATTAAATGTAATTACTCTCGTAATAGAGTATCTCAATAATAACAAACCTTCAACGCAACAACAATATTAAACCTTCAATATCTCAATAATTCAACAACAACAATAGGGGTGAGAATATGTCAACCAACTAACAGAAACCTGCAAACTTGCCTACACAAGCTCAAATAGGCCAATTTTTTTTAAATAGAAAAGATATAGGTTTTGTTATATGTCTATTTAGTTAATAAGGCTAGGTCATCGACCATAAAAAAATCTTGTAAGTCTATCAGACCGACATATTTAAATAAATATTAATGACTTTATTCCTATTATTATTGTTGTTGTTGTTGTTGTTGTTGTTGTTATATAACTATATTTTTTAATTTTGAATTAAAATGTAAAAAATAAAGTTTAGTTGTTATAAAGAACTAATAAAAATAAGTTAAAAAACATTTGTAAGTTCTCACAAATAAATAGTACTGTAAAACTTATGCTACTAGATAAAATCAAATAAGTCATGCAAACAAATATTTAGTCTCATTGATATTTTAATTTGTTAGTCTATTTAAACATTAATTAAATTTATTTTTAACAAATATTCAAATGAAATAAGCTTTTAAGTAGACTAATAGGTCAATCAGACATTCGAAAAGGTCATGTTGAGGCCTAAAAAATAAGCCTATGATAGGCTACATGTCAGTCTTAGACTTTAATATTTTAGCAGACCATACTTAGGCTTTGAAAAGTCTAGCTTGACCCAGCCTATTCATACTCCTAAACAACAGTACTAACCGTTCAATATCTCAATAACACAAAAGCTTCAATATCTCAACAACAACAACAACAATAAACCTATCACTTATATCGACAAAAGAACAAGATAAAACCTTCAATAACAATCTCAACAACAACATATAAACCCTTAGTATTTGGGCTCTTAAAATAAAA
Organism: Lathyrus tuberosus; assembly: GCA_022829125.1. Classification (NCBI taxonomy): domain Eukaryota; kingdom Viridiplantae; phylum Streptophyta; class Magnoliopsida; order Fabales; family Fabaceae; genus Lathyrus; species Lathyrus tuberosus. The sequence continues at coordinate 153,864 of JALAZF010000982.1, read as the reverse complement.
TAAAATATTAAATCTAACATATATCAACAACTTTATTGTTACATACATGGTGGAGATATTTTACGTATCAGAAACGTGATAAAGATACTACTATAAATAATACATTTTATGATAAATCTTTCACCTCGTCCAACAAAAAAATGAGTTATAAATCATGAGTTGTCCTTGTTTTATTTTTTAATTAAATATCATATATTTCTTCGATTGATACAACCGAGGGAAAAACTAACAAAGGAACACGCTTCAAATTCATGCACTTGTAGTTTATATTTTTATTTCTTTTATAATGACGCCATTCTTTTTTTAGTTATTTAAATATGAAGTCATCAATTCCTTCGGTTAGACTACTAACTGATGAAAAAGATTACCCAGCTTTGTATATAAAAATATTTGTTTATTCCATTTTTTCCTAATCTGACTTATCTGATGTCACTTCAAACTCGTAAATATCATTCTTTGAGATGTATTACAAGACAAAAAAATCTATTAAGGTTTCTTAATTAGTTAGGAAATCTTTTAAGATTTCTTAATTAGTTAGGAAATCTTTCAAGGTTGTGTGTTGTCTTTGTTGTATTATTGTTGTTGTTACATTCATTAATTGAAAAAACCAATTTTACCAACTTTGAACAAAATATTATTTTGCTCTTGCAATATATCTTATAGAATTGCGTTGTTAATGTTGTTTCCACCTCTTGCAAACCATATTTATATTTGGGAATAATTTCTCAATGTTGTCATCCAAGATAAAAATTCAATGAATTATTTTCTTGGATAATAACATTGAAAAACCTATTCTGAATCATACAGAGAAGATATTGAAGCCCAAAAGGAAAATGGTGGATGGTAATAAGTTGTAAGTGACATTCCTTAAAATCACCATTTTTTTTGGGTCTGCACAACAAGTAATTTATTCCCTCGGGTGGAATTACAACCAAGGGGAAAAACCTTATTTTATTTTATTTTTGTATTAAACAAAAGAAATAACATATTCCTTGTCGTCCATTTATAAGTTATCAACACTCATGACACCGTGAACGCGTCAATCCATAAGAAACACCGGTAATTCGTGTGAAACCTTCACGCCAGCTAATCAGAACGCGAACGACACAATAATATATCTTGGATGCTATGTTTTGAAAGAAAAGCATTTAGATGAAAAAGTGAAACATAAAGAAACCTGGAAACAATCTCTAAGATGAATTGAAAGAGAAGAAAAAGTAACAATTCAAGGTCGGTGTTCCTTACATAATCTCTTGTCTTGAAACATGAAAAATTATTTTCTTTATCTAACTTTTCTTAATTTTATACCAGAAACAAATGCATGCAAAGTCATTGAGATTATATAACATACATATGGGTATCAACATATTTTTACTTGTAGATTGAAATGAAAATAATACAAAATCATAAAAATTAATATTTTAATAAAAATACGTTTGTGTGTGTGTGTGTGTGTGTGTGTGTGTGTGTGTGTGTGTTTGTGTGTGTGTGTGTGCCCTTAGTATATATTTGAAATTACATGTTTGCCATTGGCATTTACGATTATGCCATTGATAGTGTAAATGAGAAGATAATTTATTTACATAATTGTCATTGAGAGAAACTGATACTCCTGTTGTGATTCCTGATACTCAACTTCTTCATGTATATACGAGACTGTCATTTGGTATTATTTAATAATTATAATCTGATCCTCTAGGATAATTATAGCTTTGTCATTTATTCAAAAGTCAATCCTCTTTAGTAGTGCAGAATTACATAATGCCACCAACACCATTTCTTGATATTCAATATGACGCAAAATTACGAAAATGTCATTGTGTGACTTATTTCTTTGTTACACTTGGTATTATATGTTCCTTTTAAACATATGCTTTTCTTTTCTTGCAATGAGCTTAATAATAAACTTGAGAATCATTTCTTCTCGCATCTCATTAATGATATCATTTATACATTCTTGTCTCATTAATTTCCACTCAAAAGCATACATCAAATAACAAATAAGATCGTAATCTTAATTATATTTATACAAAAGTTTGCCATCTTCAAAACATCAAAAAGGTTTTTTCCTCAACACAGTTAAACTTTTTCCCTTGGTTGTTAGTTCCACCGAAGGGAAAATGACGCAATTTCCATGACATACTTCTTTACCTCGTTCCGAAAACCGAGGTAAAAACCTTTTTCCAACCAAAGGGAATCACTTCTTTCTAGTTGTGAGATGTCAAAGAGTTGAATATCGTTGGTGTTTCTTCTTTCTTTCTTGAAAGTATCATTCGAGTTCGTCCTTTGAGTTCTTTCTCTATCTTTCCTTGCTTTGTACGAGTTGGAGAATATACGAATGGATTTTGACCTCGTTTGTTGAAGAACTAGTTATAGAAGAACAATGGTGAAGAAATTGAGATGATAAAATGGTGAATGAGTTGAAGACGATACATGTTTATTGCTCTCGTCGTTAATGAAGATGATAAACTTCGCTAGAGCTCAATGTGATTTTCGTAAATGTGATTTTCATATAGGAAGGAAAAATTGAAGAGACATGACAAGTTAAACTCTGTTTCTTGAATAAGAGTAAATCATTTCACCACGATTGAATAATTCAACCGTGATGAAATACTATTTATTTGTTTATTTTAATTTGTGCAAAGCGTCTGTTTTTTAACATTTCAAAAATTTTAAAAAATAAAAAAGAGTCTAGTATTTCACCATTGTTATCCAACTGTGAGAGAAAAGTAACTTGTTTTAAATTTAAAATAAATCACAAATTTTATGACGCTAGAATTTAAACTCATGTCTTAAACAAGTTTTCTCTAAGGTTGAGAATTTCAACCATGGTGAAATATAAAATATTTTTCGCATTCTGGTTTTTAGGAGAAAGGTGCCCTAGTAATCCAGAGCTCGTGCCGAGAGGTACTGACACTAGTAAAGTATTGTTCCTATCAAAAATTGAACTCGGTATTATCTGAACCGTCATTTCTTAGCAGAAGTTTATTTGCCACTCGAGCCCTAATGCTTACATTATTTGTTTTAGTGAAATAAGAAATGACTTTCTAAAAAATATGTTAGATTTGTCTTTTATTTAATTTTTTTTACCTCTTGAATGAGTTTTTGACTAGTCCCCTCTTTTTTGTTTTTATTTGTACCTCAATGTTTTTAATACATTGATACTATTTAAAGAATAATAATTTAAGAGTTTAGATTTAGACACAAAAAATGAAGAGAGAAAAAAATTAATAATTTAATACATTTATATAAATTATTTTAGTATTAAATATCACATACGATTTTTTAATGGAATTTATTAAAAATATTAACATGAAAACATACTCAAACATAAAAGATCAATTTAGGGCCCACTTGTAATTCTCTTATATTGCATTACTATAAATGAATTTTTTTTTAATATAACTTGTTTTTTAAAAAAAAATACTAAAAAAATCAGTTTTTTAAAAAAATTTCGAAAATGGCATGGTTTGGTAGAGACCAATAAGGGTGGCGCCATTTGAAATGGCGTCTCAGTTAGAGGCCACAAGCCATTTCAAATGGCGCCTTAGGCCATTGGAAAAAGCTCCTGAGGAGGAGCCATTTGAAATGGCGCTTCAGGACTTTTTTTTTTTTTAAATTTTTTTTAAAATTTTTTTTAAAATTTTCTTTTTTAATATTTTGTTAAATTAAAAAAAACTTTTTTTTAAAATAATTTAAAAATTCTGAATTTAATATTTAATTAGTAATATTATTCAGCTGGATTACGGTAGCGCCGTAGGCGGAAACCCCCGACTATTGGGGACAGATGCTTCAAGGTGTGTTTTTTTTTTTTTGGAAATTAAAAAAAAACATTTTTAAATTTTTTTTAATGTTTTATTTAATTTGAAAGTAAAAATCAAAATAGAATAGTCATAAATAGATCACAATGTTATAAATAATGGTGGGTACAATATTTTGACAAAAAAATTCAATGATCATGCCTATTTAAATGGCCCTGGCGTATCAGACGATGACTCCGTTGCATATAACAAATTTTAAAGTATCTGTCCCCAATAGTCGGGGGTTGCCGCCTACGGCGCTACCGTAATCCAGCTGAATAATATTACTAATTAAATATTAAATTCAGAATTTTTAAATTATTTAAAAAAAAGTTTTTTTTAATTTAACAAAATATTAAAAAAAAAAAAAACCTGAGGCGCCATTTCAAATGGCTCCTCCTCAGGAGCTTTTTCCAATGGCCTAAGGCGCCATTTGAAATGGCTTGGAGCCTCTAACTGAGGCGCCATTTCAAATGGCGCCACCCTTATTGGTCCCTACCAAACCATGCCATTTTAGATTTTTTTTTGAAAAATTAGTATTTTTTTTGAAAAAACAAGTTATATTAAAAAAAAACTCACTATAAATATTAGAAAGAATTTGTATAAAATAGGCTAATTTTTTTTATGCGATAATGGCTTTGCCTTCCCATCTTTTGTTATGTTTTGTTATCAATATATAAGGCTTTATTAAAAAAAATATAAAAGACCAATTTAAAAAGAGTTTGTTTTAAAGAGCCAATTAAAATTTTAATAATTTAACTTTCATAATTGATTCACAATATGTAGATTATTTAATGGGTATAAATTACATTATAAATAATTTAGTGTATAATATTATTTGAAAAAAAAAAGGAAGGAAATGTTAGACTAATTCATGTTAGCAAACACTTTAAATACAGCCGAGACAGATTAAGTGCTAGTACATCTCGCACTAAACTCTCAACAAATCTAAATTTCCCATCTTTCACAAAACTAATTACAATGACATATGCTTATCACTCTCCACCACCTCCACCCCCTCCTAACTCAACTCATCCTCCTCCACCACCAAATTGCAACATGACCATGCCAAAACCCCTTCCTCCGCCGCCACCACCTGCCCCTCCACCAAACTCAACTCATCCTCCTCCGCCACCAAATTACAACACAACAACGCCGAAACACCTTCCACCTCCACCTCCTCCACCACCACCAAACTACAACACAAGTTCATCACCTCCTCCTAACTCAACTTATCCAACAGGTCACCCACCACCGCCGCCACCACCTCATCATGTTCCTGATTACAAATACAACTGCACATGTCCTCCTCTTCCATATCCACCCCCTCCACCTCCAAACTCTTACTATCACCCTCCACCACCAATTTCATCCAACCCTAATTCAACTTATGTTGTTGAGCACCACAATACTGCTCTTATTGCCGTTTCCGCTTCACTTGGTGGCATCTTGGTTGCATTTCTTCTCCTTGGCGCCTTTTTCCTTGCAAAGCTCAAGAAAAAGCCCGTCCAAACTCCCACTCAATATAGCCCGGCAGAACCAACCACGTCTCAATATCCTCCGGCACAAGAAACTACAACCACTTATGAAACCATAGAGATTCAAGAGGTTGTTCAAGGTGGTGGTGGTGGTGGTCCTGCTCCTGAACACAACAATTATGGTGCCTAGTCAAGTTCATAAATTTTAGATTTTCGTTTGCGTCATCGTTTGCTTACAGATAAAAGAATATACCATAGAAACCTTAGTGTTGTGTTGTGTATATAACTATATATGATTTGGAAGTTGGTTTGTTTGTTTGAACTATGAAGTGTTTTTTATTAAAAAAATGTATACTAATGGATTGATTATTGTTTGTTTTGTATATAAAACTAGATTGTATGCTTATATTCAAATGGTTTTCAATTATAGATAATGTTGTAATTTGTATTCGTCATCATAATAACTACTATTTGTGTACTATTTAAATTTTTAGAGTATATTTTTTCTCTAAAAAATTATCCAAATAACTTGAGAGACCCTCTAGTATTTGCAAGTGCAATTTGTTTTTACATCCTTCCATGGTTATTGTGCACCAACCAACGACTAAACACAGTAACATGTAAATATTGGGATGGGTTATTGGGTGATAAGTAGAAGTTGGAATAGGTCCGCTTATGGAGAGGCCTACACCAGACTGAGGCTAGACTTATATTTAAAATATTAAGTTTTTAAAGCTAAAAAAATTAGGATACATGTCATAAAAAAATACTTAAATTGATATATTTTGAAGACGAGAGATTATTCGGTGAAGGTACTCAGTTTAAAGTTTAACAAAAATGATATTTTGACACCCATTCTACACCCTACACCGTACATACGGACGGTGAACAGTGCCGTCCGCACATGAACAACATCCGTCCGTACAGTGAACAGTGGCGTCCGTACATAAACAGTTACGTATTCCGTACACGAACAGTACATGTCCGTACAGTACGGACGATGAACAGTCTAGCTCATGAAGAGTTAGGATTGAGGTATTTGATTGCTCTTAGCGAGGACTCCAATTTGAAGTTGTGATGGGACCTGCTTCACTATTGGGAATCCCAGGCTATAATTCGTAAGGCTAGAGCCATTAGGAGGAACAAGGGTATCATTTATCACTCTTTCTTCTTTGTGGAGTAGCATAAAAAATAAACTAAAAAATAAACTCATTACCGTTGTGGAGAGTTCAGCATGGATGGTAGGTGATGGCTTGACAATCAACTTCTGGAGGGACAATTGGTGCAAGTCTCCTCTTTCCTCACAGGCTAAACATTCCTCATAAGTACCATGAAACTCTTATTTTCAAGGAGGTTGGCTTCATCCAAAACCACAACTGACATTTTTCACCTCAGCTCTTGCATTTATTTCTCGATTTGACAGAGATAGTGCAGAATGTAACCATACATCTTGAGTTCAAAGAAGATATTTTAGTTTGGAAAGGTACAATCAGATGTGATCTATCTTTGAAGAATGTCTACTTGTTCAAGACTCGTGACTCTCCTCCTCTCGATTGGGCTAAAAGCATATGGTGCATAAATATCCATCCCTTATTGGCTTGGAGAATTATGCATAGTAAAATTCCATCTGATCACAATCTAACAATTAGCGGGTTAAACTTTCCATCTCATTGGAAATTGTTCTTGATCCATAATGAAATCTCTTTTCACCATGTCTTTGACTGTTCTTATGTAGTAAAGCTTTGGACTTGACTACAGCCACTCTTGGCAACAATCCATACTTCAACAACATGTATGAGACATGTCAATTTATGATAGATCTTGGAACCGTCAATTAAAATCGGAGGTCAAAATTAAGCATGGTAACGGGGCGGGTCAGGGACGATTTTACCTCCCCAAACTCAAACTCAAATTTCTAAACAATCCTCATTCTCTTTCCCAAACTCAAATAGAAATAGAGAATTAAAACTCAAACTCATCCCTAATGGATTCGGGTTAGGTTCGAGTATCCTTACCCCGCCAACATCTATTTAGTAAAATCAATTTTCTTAAAAGAAATAATTATTTTTTCCAAAATCAAATTACATTACAAATAATAAAATAAAATAAAATTTAAATATTTTAAATAATAAATACAAATCAAAATATTAAAACATTGACCACATATTTAATATTCTAAGTTATCAAAAATAAATAATATTATACATAATAAAATAAATAGGGACGGGTTCGGGGTGGGTACTAATTTCCCAATTACCTGGCCCGTCCCCATATTTTATAATCAGGAAAAACCCAAACCCAGTCAAAGCTGATTTTTCCCATCAATTTTAAGGCGGATTCGGGTGGATATCCGTGGGTATATTATGTTGTCATGCCTAGTCAAAACTGCAATCATCAAAATCTTACACATTATTTGGTTTTTCAAAAACCAAGCTAGGTATTATAGCAAGAAGGTCCTTTGGAGGGTAGTCATTAACTTGATTATTTCAAATGTATCCATAACACGTGACATGAATAAGAAGGCTTCTACATCCTCAATGTTTGATTGCATTATTCTTAAGAGCATAATAATGGACATTGATACCTATTGCAAGTGATGGAGTGGATGCAACGAAAGCCATTGGCGGTTGAAACCAAAAATGAAAAATGAATTGAATTTCCCGCGTTGCATTCAAAAGAGCCAAAGTGGCCAATATAAGTACAAAAACATTGATGGGCCAAAGATATATAATACAAAGCTACTAGGTCTATTTACATAATACAAAGCCTAAAGAGAAAAATAAATTAAGTATCTAATACCCCATAAGCTTGGGGTATATGGAACGAGGCCAAACATAGTAATGTTAGAGTGAAAAGGTGTAAAATCTAAAGGCTTTGTGAAGACATCCGCGAGCTGTTGTGAGGATGATACAAGAAGAAAATGAAAGAGTTGTTGTTAAAGCTTTTCGTGCACGATATGGTAGTCTAAATCAATGTGTTTCGTGCGTTCATGAAAAGAAGAATTATTGGCAATGTGAATCATAGAAGCATTATCACAGTATAGAAGGGCATGTTGTTTGAAAGGTAATATGAGTTCTTTAAGGACATTCGTTAACCATTGTAGCTCACATACAGTTGAAGTCATGAACCTATATTCTGCTTCAGTGGGGCTGCGAGATACAATTTCTTGCTTCTTGGATTTCCACGAGATCAAAGAGTCTTCCAGATAAACGCAAAAGGCATGTGATAGATTTCCGTGTTTTAAGACACGTTGCCCAGTCCGAGTCTGAAAATGCTTTAAGTTGCATATATGAATTGCTGGGAAAGAATAGTCATTGACCTGGAGAATATTTGAGATATCGAAGCACGCGAAGGGTTGCATTGTAGTGAATATCAGTTGGTTGACTCATGTGTTGGCTGAGTTGTTGCACTGAATATTAGATGTCAGGTCTAATGTTTAGCAAATAAATAAGTTGTCCAACAAGCCTTCGATACTTGGTAGGGTCTTGTATAGGAATGCCATCAGTTGTCTTTAATCTAGTGTCACGAGCCATATGAGTTGATGCAGGTTTACAGCCCAGTAAACCTGTATTGAAGAGGAGATCAAGAGTGTATTTGCGTTGATTAATGTTGATGCCACACTTGCTTCTTGCTACTTCCAGTCCTAAGAAGTACTTAAATGTTCCAAGATCCTTGATGTGGAAATGATATTGTAATGTCTGCTTTGTATTGTTGATGATGTCTATATTGTTTCCTACAATGAGAAGATCATCAACATAAATTAGTATGAATGTAAAATGGTCTTTAGACTAATGTATGAAAAGAGAGTGGTCAGAAGAACATTGTTTAAAATTATTTATGATTAAAACTTTGGATAACTTCTCAAACCATTTCCTACTAGATTGTTTTAAGCCATAAATGGATTTGAGAAGTTTCCACACTTGATTTGGATAAAAAGGTGTAATGCCTTTGGGTAGAGACATGTACACTTCCTCATCCAAATCTCCATGAAGAAAAGCATTATGCACATCAAGTTGGTGAAGATATAAATTTAAGGAAGAAACAAGGGCAAGGATTAATGTTATAGTTGTGAGCTTTGCAACAGGAGAAAATGTGTCAAAGAAGTCAATACTTTAGATTTGGTTGAAACCTAGAGCAACTAACCTTGCTTTATGCCTTTCTAAGGTTCCATATGAATGGGATTTGGTTTGATAAACCTATTTACAACCTATAGCTTTCTTACCTGGTGGTAAAGTGGTGAAAGTCAATGTGTTGCTGTCTGTTAAAGCTTGAATTTCATCATTCATGGCTTTGATCCAATGGGGATGAAAACTGGCTTGCTCATATGTAACAGGATCACAAGCAGTAGTAATAGCAGAAATGAAAGAATAATATGCAAGAGAAATATCATTATATGTAATATATTTGGAAATTTCATAAGGTATGTTAGTGTGTGAAGTATTGCAAATGAAGTCGTTCAAATAGGCAGGGGTAGACTTGTGTCTAGTGGATTTCCTAATGGTTGTGATGGGAGGAGAATTGTTAGAATCAAGAATTTGTGTATGGTCTTGTAAAGTGTGTTGAGTTTGGTCGGGGTTGGGTATATTATTAAGATTTGTGGAAAGGTATATGGAAGTAGGATGGTCAAAAAGGAAAGGAATGGTGGATTGCTCGGTATCAAGGATAGGTGCATTATTGGTATGATTAGAGGAATGAGGTGTTTATGGAAATATGTTTTCATGGAAAACACAATTCCTTGAAGTGAAAATGGATCTGGTATTGAGGTCAAAGAGAAGATATCCTTTGGTCCCCATGGTAAAACCTAATAATAGGCATTTGGTAGCTCTAGGATCTAATTTATCTATATGTCTTGTGATAGTAGAAGCATAGGCAAGACAACCAAAGGTTTTAAGGTGTGTATATGATGGAGTTGTTTTGAAGAGAAGCTCATGAGGAGTGTTATTTTGGATGGGATAGCTGCATAGTCTATTGATCAAATAAGTTGCATGACAAAGGGAATAAGACCAAAAGCATTTAGGTAAGTTAGCATGGAACAAAAGGGATCTAGTGACATTAAGAAGGTGCATATGTTTTCTCTCTACAGTAGAGTTTTGTTGAGGTGTTTCAACACAACTTCTTTGATGTATAATACCTAGAAAAGCATAGTAAGAAGGCATGATAAAATCATTTACATTATCACTTCTTTAAATTTACATGCAAACTGAGTTTGGCAATAAGTTATAAAAATTTTAATGTGAAGTCTAGTTTCAGATTTGTTATTCATGAGAAAAGTCCATGTATATCGTGTGAAGTCATCAACAATGGTTAAAAAATAGTGAAATCCATCTAAAGAGGGAATAGATATAGGGCCCCAAATATCCTTGTCCACCAAATCAAAGTAATTGGATGAGATATAATCACTGATAAGAAAATGAGGTTTACATTGCTTAGCCAAATGGCAAGTGTGACAAATAGAATTCTTATTATATGTGATAACAGGAAAATTCTGAGACATGGTATGTAAAACCACACTAGAGGGATGACCTAAATGATGATGCCACACGGCTATATCTATATTATTAGATTATGTACGACTAGCAGAGTTAAAAGTATTGGCATATGTGGAATTATGGACATGGACTTTGTGAAGGATGTAAAGGTTATTATGTTGAGTCACCTTTCCAATCATCTGTTTGGTATACACATCCTGAATTTGACAGGAATTGTGTAAGAATGAAATGTTATAGTTAGATGGATGACATAGTTTAGATATTGAGATAAGGCTAAACCTAAATTTAGGTATGTAAAACACATTATGCAGGTGAAAGAAAGAATCAAATATGACAGTTCTAGAGTATTTAATAACTATACGAGTTCCATTAGAGAGATGAATATAGATAGGAGTAATAGCTTTTATATATGAAAAACGCTTGATATAAGGGCATACATGATGTGATGCACCAAAATCAAGGATCCATATAGAGGGTATATGGAAATAACTACCTGTGTTAACAATACCTGAGATTACTGCTTTGTTAGAATTGAAAGCTTGTCGTTCTTGGATTATAGATGATCCTTCCTGGATTGTTGAAGAAGAAGCAATAAGTGTTGAGAATCCTCTTTGGAGATAACACTTTATTTGTCTTGAGAGTGTGTGATCTTGGATTCTGAAGCATTCTTAGGATTCTTATTTATGTATCCAGATGGAAATCCATGCTTGAAGTAACAGGTTTCCACTGTATGATTGGTCTTGCTACAATTGGTGCATAACATGGAAGTCTTTGAGTTTCCTTTACCTTTACCCCGAGTGTTATTATTGTTGGCGTATAAAATGGTCGAGTTAGGTGCAAAAGCAAATGCAGGAACCATTTGTTGTTGAGCAATGAAGGAATAGACATGGTTGATACTGGGAAGCGGATCAATGAGCAGAATTTGTGTGCAAATGTTATGGTAGTTATCATTTAGACCCCTCAAGAAGCCTGTAATGTACTCCCTGTGTTTGTAATTATGCATTGCTTTAGCCAAATCACAGGTACATGGTGTAAGACATGAGCAAGAAGGAGTTGGCCGTAAATCTTCCAATTCATCCCAGAGGATCTTGAGGTCGGTGAAGTGTGTAGATAAGGATCTATCACCTTACTGTATGGAATGTAACTCACAGAGAAGATCAGAGAATCGAAAATGATTACTTTTGGTGAATATTTCTCGAAGATCTTCCCAGAGGTAAAATGTCGAATCAAAGAAAATAGTGCTTTGTGCAATGTGAGGAGAAAGGGTTCGATTAATCCATGAAAGAACTGTACTATTTGCATGTTCCCATAGCTAATAATTTGGATCAGAGAAGGAAATTTTAAGCATATTGCCATTGATGAAGGAAATGTTGTTCTTTGATGTCAAAGTTGTAACGCCCCAAATTCATATTTTAATTATTTATTGATTATTTGTGAATATAAGGAAATTTGATGACATGATGTTGTGTTGCATGGACATTTTTGGGTGGAAATTATTTTAGTAATAATAGTAGTAAGAATAATCATATTATATTATTCAAATTATTATTTATTATTTAAAATAAGAGAAGTAGGAGTATTGAGGGTATATTGGTCTTTTAGGAAGAATAAGGGATGATATAATGGTAAGAGCACAATTAGGGGTATTTAAGAGGGAATAGTGAAAAGGAATTCAGTATTCTACTATTTGGAGGAAAAGGCAAAAGTGCTCTGAGGAACAAGTGAGGAGGAGGCGAGGGCATAAGAGAATTTCGGAGAAATTTCAAGAGAAGTCGAAGGAGACGATATTTTAAGGTATGGGGAGTATTACTTTACAATATTCTTGATATATGGATTTGATTGTTGATGGGTGATTGGGGTTTTGGGGGAAAATGTGGGAATTGGAGGTTAGGGATAATGAGATTTGATGATTTGAGATGAGATAATTGTTGTTGTTGACGCATATGTGATAGTTATAGGTTGTGTTGACATAATATGAGGTAATTGATGGATAAAACGTGTTTTTGGAGTGTGGAATCGCAGGAATGGGAGTGCTGTTATCGCAGGGTTTTTCTGCCAAAATCGCAGAACCTGCTTAGCGCGGTATAGCGCGCTTAGCGCGGTCTGGAGAATTTTCGCTTCCTCGAGGCAGTGAGTAGCGCGCTCAGCGCGGGCTTAGCCCGCTTAGCGCGACCTGGAAGTTGAAATTATTATTTTTAATTTCTTAAAATTGTGGGAAGTTGCCCGTGTTATGTTGTATTAATGCTGTAATGAGGCCATGACTTGTTACTGCGTGTTGACATGTTATATGATGATAAATTGAAGATTTTCAATACGATGATGCATATGAAGTTTGATGAACTAATGATGATGTGATTTACATGACGTTGATGAATTAATGATGACATGATTTATATGATGTTCTGGTGAATGATGATGCACTTTATTACTTTTGTTGATATTGATGAATTTGACGTTGTGCATCATGCATTCATAGCATTTAGGACTTCGGTCCAGTGACGATGTTAGGACTTCGGTCCAGTGGTGGCCTTAATCCCATTGTGCGGATTGAGGTATTTTGTGACGTGCTCCCTCGTGGAGGGTTGATGGTCTGGTGTCCATTATTATGACGAATTGGTACCACATGCATGTTAGGAAGTTGCATTTCATTCTTGGTGGCATTACATGATTGCATGTTTATGATGTTAATGACTTGGTGATTTATATGACGTTTTGGGTGAGTCGCCATGATATTGTTTGAGATGAATGTTAACTTGTTAATTATCTTTTCCTTATATGAATTATATTGAATTGTGATTACTCACCCTGCCTATTTGAATGCTACCTCTATGTGGGTAACGTGCAGATAACCAAGACTAGTTCGCGGTGCGTGAAGAGTTATCTTGGAGTCATTGTCCTTCCGTTTAGTAGAGTAGAGGGTGTGTCTTGCTCTGGTTATGTAACATCGGGGTTGGGAACGTTTCTGTTATTGAAGTATTGTGTTATTTTGATTAACTTGTTTTATTGAGAATTTCGAGGATGTTAAGTTGTTTTAAACTCCAAACTTTGATGAAAAGATAATGTGATGAGTTGTTCTTCTTATGATGATAAATCCGCTGCGATGTTTTGTTTTAAAGGAGATTTTAATTAAAAATAAGTTGTTATTTTCTACGTGTTGAACCCGTGTTACGGAGCAGGATGTTTAATTGGATGTTTTATGAAGAAATGCGACACCTTATTTGATGTACTCTGATTTATTTTAAGTGTACTATTGTGTATATTTATGTTGGGCTAGAAGGGTGTTACATTAGTGGTATCAGAGCAGGTCGGTCCGTCCGGCCAGGTTTTTACTTGATGTATGTCCCTATCAGCCGACAAGTGTGTGTACACTGTCGATGTTTTAGTTCTTCTAACCTTGTTGGTGGTGTGCAGGATGGCTGGAAGAAATGATCGTGCAATTGCTAATGTGTTGGAATCGGTTGCCAATGTGGTGGCACAGCTGAATTCGAATGGTGGAGCTCCTAATGAGTTTCGTGCATTGGGGAAATTTCAAAGGAACAATCCACCGACTTTTGTGGGCACGCATGATCCAGCAAGTGCACACAAGTGGCTGAAGGCGATCGAGAAGATCTTCTGGGTAATGGGGTGTTTTGATGAGCAATAGGTTCAGTTCGGAACGCATATGCTGGAAGAAGAGGCTGAGGACTGGTGGGATAACACCCGTCAGAGACTTGCAGATCTTGGCACTGTGATAACTTGGGCTGTGTTTAGGCAAGAGTTTTTGGGCAAGTATTTTCCAGAGGATGCTCGTGGCAAGAGGGAAGTGGAATTCCTTGAGCTGAATCAAGGAGATATGACTGTGGCGGAGTATGCTGCGAAGTTCGAGAAGCTAGTGAAGTTTTGTCCGCACTACAATCGTGCTGATGCTGAGATGTCTAAGTGTCTCAAGTTCGAGAATGGGCTGAGACCAGAGATTAAGTAGGGTATTGGGTATCAGCAGATCCGCAGGTATACTGAGTTAGTTGATAAGAGCATAATCTACGATGAGGACAACCGAGCTCGATCTGCTCACTACAAGCAGTTGAGTGAGAAGAATGCGCTTCGGATAGGGTATAGGGGTAAGCCTTATACGACTTCAGCTGACAAAGAGAAGCATAAGGCTTCAGATAGGAAGAAGACAAGTGGGGGAGCGGCTCCCGCTTCTGGAAAGTGTCATAAGTGTGGTGGGCAAGGTCACCGTGCTGATGCATGCACCAATAATGTAGTGAGGTGCTATCGATGTGGTAAGAAAGGGCATAGGGCTACTGACTGCAAGGATGAAGGTCCGTCCTGTTTCAATTGTGGTGAAAAAGGTCATATCAGTACTCAATGTCAGAAGCTGAAGAAGACCGCGACTGCTGCTCAAACCAGTGGCAGAGTGTTTGCTTTAAGTGGTGCAGAAGTTCCAGAGAAGGATAACCTGATCCGAGGTACTTGTTTTATGAATAATATCGAGTTAGTTGCTATTATTGGTATTGGTGCTACTCATTCTTTTATCTCGCTTGAATGTGCTAATAGATTGAGTTTGAAGTTATCTGACATGAACAAGAATATGGTAATAGAAACTCCAGCTAATGGTTCTGTTACTACTACCCTTGTGTGTTTAAGATGTCCTGTAACGATTTTTGAGAAGAGTTTTATGATGGATTTGGTGTGCCTACCCTTGCACCAGATTGACGTGATCTTTGGGATGAACTGGTTGGAGGTTAACCGGGTTCATATCAACTGTTATAACAAGACTGTAGAGTTTCCTGAGATTGATGACAGCGGAGATTTGATATTCTTGTCTGCTAAGCAAGTAGGGGAACTTCAAGAAGACGAAGCTTTGGTGTTTGCGATGTTTGCATCGTTGCACATTGATCGTGAAGCTACAAGTGTGGAGTTTCTGGTTGTCTGTGAATTCCCAGATGTATTTCCAGATGACATCAGTGATTTGCCTCCTGAGGATGAAGTAGAGTTTGCAGTGGACTTAATACTAGGTACGAGTCCAGTGTCGATGGCTCCTTATCGGATGTTCGCTTCTGAGCTAAGCGAATTAAAGAAACAATTGGAAGAATTGCTTGAGAAGAGGTTTGTTTGACCAAGTGTTTCTCCGTGGGGTGCCCCTATGTTGTTAGTGAAGAAGAAAGATGGAAGTATGAGGTTGTGTGTTGATTATCGGCAGCTGGATAAAGTAACTATCAAGAATAAGCATCCGCTACCGAGAATCGACGATTTGATGGATCAGCTCGTAGGTGCTTGTGTGTTCAGCAAGATTGATTTGAGGTCTGGTTATCATCAAATTCGAGTTAAGCCTGATGATATTCCAAAGACGGCTTTCAGGACGAGGTATGGACACTATGAATACACTGTGATGTCGTTTGGTGTATCTAATGCACCTGGTGTGTTCATGGAGTACATGAATCGGATTTTCCATGAGTATTTGGATAAATTTGTGGTGGTGTTTATCGATGATATCTTGATATATTCTAGATCCGAAGAAGAACATGCTGAGCATTTGAGAACTGTGTTGCAAGTGTTGAAAGAGAGGAAGTTGTATGCAAAGCTAGCGAAGTGTGAGTTTTGGTTGAAAGAAGTGAGTTTCCTTGGGCATGTGATTTCGAGTGGTGGTGTTGCTGTTGATCCTTCGAAGATTGATGTCGTATTACAGTGGGAGACTTCGAAGTCTGCTACTGAGATACGAAGTTTTCTTGGATTAGCAGGTTATTACCGCAAGTTTATCGAAGGCTTTTCTAAGTTGGCATTACCGTTGACTCAGTTGACTCGAAAGGGTCAGACTTTTGTGTGGGATGTGACTTGTGAAGAGAGTTTTGTAGAACTGAAGAAGAGGTTGACTACTGCTCCAGTGTTAATTTTGCATAATCCGAGTTAATCCTTTGTAGTATATTGTGATGCTTCGAAGAGGGGTCTTGGTGGAGTATTGATGCAAAATGGATAAGTTGTTGCCTACGCTTCGAGACAATTGCGAGTTCATGAGAGGAATTATCCTACACATGACTTGGAATTGGCCGCTATGGTGTTTGTGTTGAATATTTGGAGACATTATTTTTTTGGCTCTAAATTTGAGGTGTTCAGTGATTATAAGAGTCTGAAGTACTTATTTGATCAGAAGGAATTGAATATGAGGCAGAGAATGTGGTTAGAACTGTTGAAGGATTTCGATTTCGATTTGAGTTATCATCCGGGAAAAGCAAATGTAGTGGCTGATGCGTTGAGCAGAAAGTCATTGCATATGTCGATGCTTATGGTGAAAGAGTTGGAACTAATTGAGCAATTCAGAGATCTGAGTCTAGTTTGTGAAGCGACTCCTGATAGTGTGAAGTTGGGAATGTTGAAGTTAACTAGTGTCATTCTGGAAGAAATCAGAACGGGTCAGCAATCCGATTTAAAATTGGTTGACCAATTTACTTTGATTAACCAAGGTAACGGAGGTGACTTCCGAATTGATGAGAATGGTGTGATGAGGTTTCAAGATAGAGTGTGTGTTCCAGATGTTTCGGAAATTAAGAAGAGTATTCTAGAAGAAGGGCATCGAAGTAGGTTGAGTATTCATCCCGGTGCTACGAAGATGTATCATGATTTGAAGAAGCTGTTTTGGTGGCCGGGTATGAAGAAGGATGTTGCAGAGTTTGTTTATGCGTGTTTGACTTGCCAGAAGTCGAAGGTTAAGCATCAGAAGCCTTTAGGTATGATGCAGCCGTTGAGGATTCCATAATGGAAATGGGATAGTATTTCCATGGATTTTGTGGTGGGATTGCCGAAGACTGCTAAGGGAAATGATTTAATTTGGGTGATCGTGGATAGATTGACTAAGTCGGCACATTTCTTACCGATGAAGATTAATCATTCTCTGCAGAAGCTAGCTGAGATGTATATCGAAGAGATTGTAAAGTTACATGGGGTACCTTCGAGTATTGTGTCGGATAGAGATCCGAGGTTTACATCGAGGTTTTGGAAGAGTTTGCAAGATGCTTTGGGAACTAAGTTGAGGATGAGTTCTGCCTACCATCCACAGACGGACGGTCAGACAGAAAGGACTATCCAATCCTTGGAAGATTTGTTGAGGTCTTGTGTGTTGGATCATGGAGGATCATGGGATAGCCATTTACCACTAATTGAGTTCACGTACAATAACAGTTTTCATGCTAGTATTGGAATGGCGCCCTACGAGGCTTTGTATGGAAGAAGGTGTAGAACTCCTTTGTGTTGGTATGAGTCAGGCGAGAGTGCTGTACTCGGACCTGAGATTGTGCAAGAGACGACTGAGGAGGTCAGGACGATCCAAGAGAGGATGAAAGCTTCGCAGAGTCGTCAGAAGAGCTACCATGATAAGAGGAGGAAAGCACTTGAATTCCAAGAGGGAGATCACGTGTTTTTGAGGGTGACGCCAATGACTGGTGTGGGTCGAGCTTTGAAGTCTAGGAAGCTCACTCCACGTTTTGTTGGTCCATATTAGATATCGCAGAGGATAGGTGAGGTAGCCTACCGAATTGCGTTACTGTCGTCACTTGCGAATTTGTATGACGTGTTCCATGTGTCTCAATTGAGGAAGTACATTCCGGATCTGTCGCATATGATTCAGATGGATGATGTACAAGTGAGGGATAATCTGACTATGGAAGCATTGCCAGTGCGTGTCGATGGTCGAGAAATGAAGCAACTGCGAGGTAAGGAGATTGCTTTGGTGAAAGTTTTGTGGGGAGGACCAGCTGGCGGGAGTTGGACTTGGGAACGTGAAGATCAGATGAGGGAGTCGTATTCGACTCTATTTGCTTCAGGTAAATTTTCGAGGACGAAAATTCCTTAAGTGGGGGAGAGTTGTAACGCCTCAAATTCATATTTTAATTATTTATTGATTAATTGTGAATATAAGGCAATTTGATGACATGATGTTGTGTTGCATGGACATTTTTGGGTGGAAATTATTTTAGTAATAATAATAGTAAGAATAATCATATTATATTATTCAAATTATTATTTATTATTTAAAATAAGAGAAGTAGGAGTATTGAGGGTATATTGGTCTTTTAGGAAGAATAAGCGAGGATATAATGGTAAGAGCACAATTAAGGGTATTTAAGAGGGAATAGTGAAAAGGAATTCATTATTCTACTATTTGGAGGAAAAGGCAAGAGTGCTCTGAGGAACAAGTGAGGAAGAGGCTAGGGCATAAGAGAATTCCGGAGAAATTTCAAGAGAAGTCGAAGGAGACGATATTTTAAGGTATAGGGAGTATTACTTTACAATATTCTTGATATATGGATTTGATTGTTGATGGGTGATTGGGGTTTTGGGGGAAAATGTGGGAATTAGAGGTTAGGGATAATGGGATTTGATGATTTGAGATGAGATAATTGTTGTTGTTGACGCATATGTGATAGTTATAGGTTGTGTTGACATAATCTGAGGTAATTGATGGATAAAATGTGTTTTTGGAGTGTGGAATCGCAGGAATGGGAGTGCTGTTATCGCAGGGTTTTTCTGCCAAAATCGCAGAGCGCGCTTAGCGCGGTCTGGAGAATTTTCGATTCCTCGAGGCAGTGAGTAGCGCACTCAGCGCGGGATTAGCCCGCTTAGCGCGACCTGGAAGTTGAAATTATTATTTTTAATTTCTTAAAATTGTGGGAAATTATCCGTGTTATGTTGTATTAATGTTGTAATGAGGCCATGACTTGTTACTGCGTGTTGACGTGTTATATGATGATAAATTGATGATTTTCAATATGATGATGCATATGAAGTTTGATGAACTAATGATGATATGATTTACATGACGTTGATGAATTAATGATGACATGATTTATATGATGTTCTGGTGAATGATGATGCACTTTATTACTTTTGTTGATATTGATGAATTTGACGTTGTGCATCATGCATTCATAGCATTTAGGACTTCGATCTAGTGACGATGTTAGGACTTCGGTCCAGTGGTGGCCTTAATCCCATTGTGCGGATTGAGGTATTTTGTGACGTGCTCCCTCGTGGAGGGTTGATGGCCTGGTGTCCATTATTATGACAAATTGGTACAACATGCATGTTAGGAAGTTGCATTTCATTCTTGGTAGCATTACATGATTGCATGTTTATGATGTTAATGACTTGGTGATTTATATGAAGTTTTGGGTGAGTCACCATGATGTTGTTTGAGATGAATGTTAACTTGTTAATTATATTTTCCTTATATGAATTATATTGAATTGTGATTACTCACCCTGCCTGTTTGAATGTTACCTCTACATGGGTAACATGCAGATAACCAAGACTAGTTTGCGGTGCGTGAAGAGTTAGCTTGGAGTCATTGTCCTTCCATTTAGTAGAGTAGAGGGTGTGTCCTGCTCTGGTTATGTAACATCGGGGTTGGGAACGTTTCTGTTATTGAAGTATTGTGTTATTTTGATTAACTTGTTTTATTGAGAATTTCGAGGATGTTGAGTTGTTTTAAACTCCAAACTTTGATGAAAAGATAATGTGATGAGCTATTCTTTTTATGATGATAAATCCGCTGCGATGTTTTGTTTTGAAGGAGATGTTAATTAAAAATAAGTTGTTATTTTCTACGTGTTGAACCCGTGTTACGGAGCAGGATGTTTAATTGGATGTTTTATGAAGAAATGTGACACCTTATGTGATGTACTCTGATTTATTTTAAGTGTACTATTGCGTATATTTATGTTGGGTTAGAAGGGTGTTACATACAACGCGTGGATTTACTCCAGTTGTGATAATTGTTATCATCAAGAGGCGGTACAACGATGGTGGCTCCAGGGTTCTCACCAGGATGAAGGTAAAAGGGATTTCTAGGGTTCAATATTGGATCTGTGGGATCGTTCTTGGGGATGTCTTTCTTAGGGATTTCTTTGGTGGATTATTTTTCATCGGATTCTTCATCAGAAACCATGGAAAATTAGTGAAGCCTATTAAGCGGTTTGGTGTGAATGCATGTATAGAGGAAGACGATGAAGAAGGGGAGAGAAGAAAGAGAGATCGTAGTATACTAATACCATATTGCAAGTTATGGAATAGATGCAATGAAAGCCATTGGTGGCTAAAACCAAAATTGAAAAATGAATTGAATTTCCCACGTTGCATTCAAAAGAGCCAAAGTGGCCAATGTAAGTACAAAAATAATGATGGGCCAAAAATTATATAATACAAAGCTACTAGGCCCATTTAAATAATACAAAGCCTAAAGATAAAAATAAACTAAGTGTTTAATAATACCTCTAAGAAACCTAAATCAATGAGGTCTTGTGGCAGCCTCCAAAAGTCAGTTGAAGTAAGTGCAACATTGATCAGACTTCAACTACCACCTTCTTTGCATGTGGTAGAATATTCAAAAACAGTCAATCCAACTTCATAGGTGGCTTTGCATAGAGGATTGATACGTGCACTATTGGACAAATGAATTCAAGAATAAGAGAAGAGTGAATTATGGTAATTAAAATTTGTGATTACTTTTATACTTTTCTCATTAAGATCATGTAAGTAGTTTAGTATGAGTGAATTATAGTGTAAATAAAAAGTAAAAGTAAATAGGAGAAAATAAAAGGATTGGGTTAAAAATATTGCATCAAAGATTCATACATGTTTGGCCGAACTTTGGTCTAGTCTCGTCCCTAAGATGTCTTCTTAAGAGTTTGACTATAAATTTTGAACTTTTGAAGGTTATGCTCACGAACCTTTATACAAACTGATCTTGAGTTTTTTACATCCTTAAGAGATTGTTAAAGAGAGGAAGTGTGAAAGTTTGCCCAATCGTTTCTGAGTGATCGATGTTTTGTAAAAACACTAGGATATTTTCATAAAGTAGTATGGCTAAATCAAACGCACTAAAACCTTTTTTAAATGCCTTTATTTCTCAAAGAAAATAATCTATAAATGTTTTGGAGGCTAGCTAGATGAATTGGGAATTTACAAAATGATTTTAACAAGTTTTTGAACTGTCCAACTGATTCAAGCATAATCCCAATTTATTGTGTCAGTGAAAATAATGTCCATAATCGATTAGGAGAATATTTTAATGAAAGGTAACAGATCTCTACCAAAACATTCAAAAATGACATTTTTTAATCGATTATTATTTACATACAATCGATTGCCTTAAGGTCCCAATTGATTGAGACATTAAATTAGCCCATGGATCTTTTTGTTTTTTATGTCAACCTCTAGCTTATAAATAGAGACCCCCACCTTTCACTTTTTCACATCAAGAATCGTGAACTATCTCACTCACCTCACTCTCTCCCTCTCTCTAAAAATATTTTTCTACTTTCTCTCACTATAACTAAGCCATAACGCTTCGAGAAAGTTATTGTGTTTAAGTGAGGAATTTTGTTCTAGAAATGGTGATATTGTAAATTTACTTAGAGCTATTTTCACTTGGTCGAATAATTCTTTTTTAAGTAGGGATGGCAACGGGTCGGGTCGGGTGCGGGTTTCACACTACCTAAACCTGCACCCGAAATCACCACCCGAACCCAAACCCAAACCCAAAGGCTATTTAGGTGGCAAAATAACACCCACGCCCACACCAGTTGGGTTCCGGTTTTTTCACCCGAACCCGAACCCGTAACAAAAACTCAAAAAAAAAAATTTATATATATATATATAGCGGGTGTGGTTTCGGGTTTCGGGCACGGGTTTTACACTACCCAAACCCGCACCCAAAATATCGGGTGGCACCCGAACCCGAACCCAGTCAACTCGGTTTTTCACCCGTTGACTCGAGTTCGGGTGAGAGTGGGCTCCGCGGGTTTGGGTCTGCCTGCCATCCCTACTTTTAAGGGAGTCTTTAGTTGGGTTCAAAGCTAAACCCATTAAAAGCTTTGTTTAAGGGTTTAATAATAAGTCGTCGGTTCAGTCTAAAACTTTGCATTAGTTTGAGATAAGTCTGTATGAAATTTGGTTTTAAATTGGGTACTAACCACTCAAAGCTTTTGTTTGGAAACCGCTTCAGTTCGTTGTTCGTTATTTGGTTTGAAGTTAACCTGAAACTTCATTTTTCTTGTAAAAGGGGTAAGATCAACCAACTAAAAAATTATAAACATTACTGGATACTCTTAAGATCAAGTCTTGGAAAGAGGATTAAGTCACTTCATTTAACTTGAACCTTTATAAATGTAGTGTCTTCTATTTTCTCATATCTTTTATTTTCTGCATATTTTATTTTTGCTGCTATTATTCAAACATTTTTTTAAAAATATTTTTAAATTTTAAAAATAAAATACTTTTGTCGACATTTCTCAAAACTTGCAATCCCCTCTTCCCTTATGTGGGGAGTCATATGTCTGACAACGATGCCAAAATGGACTTTTTTAGTTCAAATTACATTAGAAGACAATTTATAATATTGTTGATAAATAGTATTGTTTTGTTGTGTTTATTTGCATTTGTTAAACTATTGAAATATCATGATGTCATAAATGTTATGCAAAATATGTTTTTACATGCATGGACATTAAACTTTTTATTTATGTCAAATTCTTTATGTTATAGAGATATGATATTTAATTTTATGTAAATTTTAAACGAATAGATATTAACAAAAATAAAATATAATTTTAATTTTCAAGAGTTGGTCAAGTGTGAATGTTTGGATTTTGAGAATATGTTTCTCTCTTAAAATCTTAATTCGAATTTTGTTAAATATAAATAATTTTTTTTATTGATCCAAATTTATACAAAATTTTATTTTGAATTTAAACCGATCTCATAAGTAGATAGGAAAATTAATTCCTTTAAATTAATTGATCTTGAATTGGATATCATGATTTAAAAAATAAATAAATATTTATTAAATAAAATTATGATCTCAATAACTTGTGTTTGTGTGTTCTGTGATTATCACGTATATGTTACTAGTTTTTCTTTAAACTAATAGACACATAAATCATATAGGTGGAATAATTCAATTATTATATGTTAATTGAGTTAAATTTATGTATTCCCTCCGTCTCATAATAGTGTGTTTTTTTTTTTTAATTTTCACATTTTTTAAGATAATAATTAATTGTGTTGATTTCACAAATAAAACGAATGTTATTTACTAAAATAACCTTATTAATGATTGATAGTAGAGTAGTTATATGTTTTAAAATACAATAAATAAGGATAAGTTAATGGAAAAGAATAATAAATATTACACTGTTATTCTAAATTAACAAATAATTTGAGACAAATAAAAATAGGAAAGAGAGCACCTATTGTGAGACGGAGGGAGTAATATATAGGAATTTCTTAATGCACCCTATATGTTAACTACACACCACGCAAAAATACTAAAATGCCCACAGAGTTTGGAGATACATCTCTGGACGCACCCAATACACACACAATGTAGGCTATTCTGAGTGACACCCTATTAGTTGGATTTTTTTTAAACCAGAGATGTATCTTCGCAATATGTTCATAGATACATTTTCGTAACGTATGAACAGTAGTTTCAGTGGCAGAAGCCAAAAACTTGTAATTTGACAAAATAAAATTAACATTCATAACATAAAATAAGCATTACATACATTATTTCAACATAAAATGCAACATTACACTTCAATATCCAAGCGGACGCTACAACATCTTCACAATATCTTCGACCAATCATGAAATCATCACTTCCAACTCGAGCGGAAGTTTTGTTTTCAAACGGAAAAATGTATTCCACACAGCCATTACATCTGCATCCGTCTTGAGCTAAAAGTTGTTGAACTCAATCTTTCCTCTGTTGTCAATCGACGGTGAATGGTACTCGAGCTTCGCAAATTATTTATTATCTCCGTAAGGTATGAGATTATGGACTCCGTATTTCAAATCTACAAGAGAGGTGTACTCGTTGAGCTTAAAATTTCGCTCGGGTGTCGCGATGGAGAGGGAGACATTTGCGATATACCAGATGATGTTTATTTGTGACATTTGAGACATTTTCTATTTGTGTGAAATAAGAAATCAGAGCCCCTAAATTTATAGAAGTTGTAGACAAATGTGGACCACAAAATTTCTATCAAGCATCAGTGTTGGTTTCGAAGATACATTTTCGATACCGCCCTATTATCTTATTCCGGAGATGCATCTCTGAAACCTCTCTTGAATAGGCAGAAAACAGAACCTACATGATGACTTTGTTTCGAAATGAACAAATGTTTTAGGAAAGATAAAAAAAGTATTGGATTATGTAGAAAATTGAATATATTACACTTCATTAATATTGTGACACAATTACATACACTAATTTGTCCGGCTAAATTGAAAATTAAAACGAATCAAAACTTTTGTCGCTAGATAAATCTATGGGTGGCACCCATTTTGACTTTTGTGCATTTGATTCTCTTTCAATGTTGCTCAATTTTACGAACTCTTGCATCTTTTCCATAAAATGGTCCGACCAAGTATCGACTTTTTTTGTTGAATGAGTCATTCACTCCGGCGATGTAAGTGGTGTAGGGCATCTCGGTTTCAAGTAAACTTGAACAAAATGTCGTGATTTTGAAAGCCACCCAATACACATAATATGATATTTTGGATTTTGAGGTAGGTCAGTTTGTAGTGGGAAAAAGGTTTTCAAAAAACCGTATCGTGTTAGATCAATACAAACTCTATCATACGCACATGTTATGAGGTGGCCTATTTCAGGGAATCACATCCATTTAGCCTCCGTCCAATTCCACTAAGGCAAGGAATAAGAGACTCATAAATTGCATCAAAATTTTATTTATTTACGTAAAGTCGTGTGTATGATTCTTTAGGACTCCTCAACTCATGGATAAGTTGATGGTGGACAAATGTATAGTTATCTTGTACTTTACATAGTAAACTCAAAACAGCTCGATAACTGCAATTACCATCACCCTCAACATTGACAATCCGCTTGATGTATTTGTGCATAAAAATTGACATATCATCAATGAATGGAATCTTCGGCGAAGGCAGCGGAGGAGGTGGTTTCCTAATGCGAGCTCTTTTGACAACACTTTTTTGAGATTTTGGAGTTGGTGAGTCGGAAAAAACTTTGTCAACATGTTCAAAATTTGAAGGAGACCGTGTCGCGAATCGTCATTCGGTGTAGGCTTAAGCTTCTTCGAATCACCTTTTGTTTTTACGGATTGAGAGACTGATTTCAAGTCGGTGGTTTTCGGATAAGCAATCTTCCTCAATTGTTCTTTGATGTGGAGTTTCATGTTGTCATCGGCTTTCAAAAACCTCTCTTGTATCATTTCCCATTCAGTTAAGATAATGATATTCGATTTACCGTCTTTCATGGCACCATCATCATCAAACCTAAGCCTCTTACAGTGAGTGCAAACCTCATCCATTCTTATCGGGCTACCAAGTTTCACCTTTTTTGCAATAACACAGGCACATGGGAGACCATATGATTTCACAATTGTGCATCCACACTTTGCGCTATCGGAGCCTACATTATTAACTTGTTTAGCTTCATGAAAAATATAATTCAAACCCGCTCAGGATATGTTTTCGGCCAAATGAGAATAAAGATTGTTGTCTTTAAATCTGTGTTCCAAAATTGTGATGCTCCGTCCAAATGATGTTTGTATCTCATTATATTGGTTATGAATCATTTGGTTCCTGGATTCTCAATCTCTACACAAATCTCCCTTACTATTTACCAACCAATTCTTCAATGTAGCATGGGCATACTCAACTCGGTGAGTTCTATTTCCAAGGTTTCTAACCTGATCGTTCCAAGCACAAAAAAATTTCTCCTTCGCCTGGTCAAGAATTTTACTTTTAACATATTTCAAAAAATCAGGATATTTTGCATTTCAAAGTTGCAAGTATAATTTTTGGTTGAACCAAATTCAATGTCATGTCAACAACATATTCCTTCTCTTCCGGCAAGAGGCGACACACAATTGGATGGTCGGCTATATTTTCACACAAGTCATTGTTATGCAAACTACATATGACATTAAATATCCATTTATTGTTTTCTAACATATAACCACGCAACTTAAACAAACACTCACATTTTCTTGAACTGGTGCCATCTCGTTTAAAATTCTGAAGAGGAGGTCTATGTTTCCTGCTTCTTTCGCATATCATTGTCACAAAAGCACATCTTCTATCTGAACCATTATCTAACCTTCCGGTTACCACACCAAATCTCAGTTTGGAGGCTAGAGTACGAATTCATTGAAGCATGTGATCACAAATTTCAAACTCTTGCTCATTGCTAAATTATTTGCGAACATCTACTGCCTTCACAACAACACCTTTGGCATCCGGAGACACAACATTTTTGGGAAGAATGCCGGGGTGCACCATATATAATGAAAACAATTACCACATAACAATAAATAAGTTCTAATTATGTAAATATAGCTGGGAAAAATGAACACATGGTGATACCAGAAATGCATTTTTGGATGAGTTCATAATAGTTTCGAAAATGTATCTCCAGAAATAATGCCCGATTTTCAGACAGAAAACAAGCTTTATGTGAGCAATGAGGCTTGAAATAAATTATATTTAACTTGAATTTCAACTTCATTTGCTCCTTTTGATGTGATGAAACACAAGATTAAAGCTTTGTATGTGGATTGAGAATATAAGGGTTTTTGGTGAGGGTTTTGAGTGATCATGCAGCTCTGTGTTTTACCAAATTAATCCAGAGATGTATCTCCGGAAATATCTAACATGCAAAGGTGGCAGCAAATTTTAAAATCCCGCCTGAAACTTCTGAAGATGCATCTCTGGAATAACCAATAAGCTTATTAAATTTTAATAAATATGTTGAAAATACCTGGAGATGTATCTCCGGAATTTTTTTAGTGTTTGTATAGGGTGGCACTCATTTGGTGTGACATTAAGTTGGTGCATGGTGCGTCCGGAGATGCATCTCTGAAATCTAAGGGGCAATTTCGATTTTTAATAGGATGATTTTCCACCCTATAGGGTGCCATAAAAATTCCCATTTTATATCAGGATCAGATTTAGGCACGTGTAATTTATCCTGTTGCATAGGACCTAAAATAATCGGGGCTTTAAAATTTTCATTGAAAGGATTAAGAAATTGAGGGAATTTATTTTTCTTTGCCAATTGAGGTAATTTCTTATCTCATCCTGTGGGGTGGAAAAACACCCTATGAAAAATACAAAATGTCCCTCAGATTTCGGAGATGCATCTCCGGATGCACCTTTTTAAAGTCAAAACGTTAATGGATCTGAAGATGCATCTCCAAAATATTTTAACACATACACAATGCATCCCTATCTAAAAGGACCATTTTACAAGTCTATTATTTCGGAGATGCATCTTTATTTAGGGTTTACAGAGATGCATTTTTGTACCCTATCAGAGCAGTGTAGGTTATGTTTGGTTTATGGTTATTCATATGAAAATGACGATTTATAAATGTTAAGGACCCTGTTATGTGATGAACATTAAACCATACAATTGATATGCAAAAAATGACATATATAAATCCAGATGGTCAAAAAATGAAATATATAAATGAATACGAAATACACGATAAATTAGAATAAAGTGAAAATAAAATACAATCCAGAATGAATTCAAAGTACATCTACTGTATACTACTGCATATGCCGAACTACAGATCCTGGAGTTCCTCATGCTTCTCGGCCTCCTCTACCCCCTGTCCTCCGATGTTGTCTCTGGTACCTCGGTTCCTCTCATGCCTCTATCATAATGGCATCTCGTACTTTCCTTGTAAAACCCTAATTTCCTAACGCATAATTATAACCAACTCAGATATTTTTCACAACATTTTCACATAGGATGTTACACCTCTCGAAACACACGCACCTACTGATCATGTAACACTTAATTTAAATAAACATGCAACACAATATTTTAATGCACACAATTGCACTTAGGATGTATACACGACAACAATTCATCTTATCTGTATTTGGGATGTTTACACGATATTCAACTCATTTTATATCATGGCAGCGGAATCATAATTAACACACACCTATTTAAATCCCATAATAAAACTACATATTATAATTAAAAGTATTGACTCGTAAGTCTTCTCCAAATGCTTATCACACCAAAACATAAACATACGAGAGCATACATTATCTCTTAGAAAACCTCAACATAAAACAAGCAAAATTGCTCCCCAATGCTACATATCAGAGCAAAACTAAAACTTAAACAACGAAACTAAAAGAGATAGCTCCAGGAGTTAGCTTCCACTTATAGAAGCTTCACTGCTCTTGAGTATATGCATCTTGCTCATGTAAAGGCAACATTCAAACAAAAGGAGTGAGAAATCACAATTAATAATAACAGGCATATACTGCTGTCATACCCTAAATTTGTCCTACTTGTGTATAACTTTCATCTGTATATCCGTCCACTAACCAACATTCAGGAAATCCAAAAAATATGTTGCTTCTGTTTCCTAAGTCTAGTTGTTGTAAGGATGAGGCATGACTATCAAGTCAGGGGTGTGTGTTGAAGCTCATTTGGTTTTGACCTAATTTGTTGGTCAGACAAGATTTTGTTTCCTGATTGAAACCAGTGTGTGCTCCATTTAAGTGGTGTGGGTCTGAGCTTCTAATTAAGGTTTATTACCAGGCTGTGCCAAGTTCATAGTGCTTCATAGTTGATAGTCATTAGAATCCAGTTCACTTTTCAGTTAAGGTTTTGGGCAGTGCAGTTCATTTTAAGTCATAATCCTCTGATTTCAAGTCATCTGATGCTTACTTGGTTCATAGTGGAAGTCTTGGTTTTATTGATATACAAGAGGAATCACTGATTCAAAGCATCAGGTTATGCACAATTCATAATTCCAAATCCATTTATTTTAATCTTTTTTTTTCTTAACCATTATCCAATTCAAAAACTCATTTCATTATCCATATCCAAATTCGTCCACATCCATTATCCATTTTTTACAAATAAAATTCAAACCCATTTATTTTAAACCATATCCAAACTCCATTTGTCATGACCTTTTTTTTCATTACCATTTTTATTAGTATCATTTTTCTAAAAAAAATTGTTATACATAAACTCTATTCACAAAAAGACCATACAAAAAGCCCACTACATAATCAAAATCACTATAAAAACATACAAAAAAAATTCAAGTTCAACATAAGCCCATTACTTTATTTATTTATTTATTTACAAGTCCATACTTTATCAAATATTAAAAATAAAAGATTGACCAATTCCATGAGCTACTTTATGTATAACCTACAAGCCACATACCCTGACATCAAGCTACCCCACACATTACAAACCATGACCCATGTCCAAATTACAAACCACTAAAAATAAAATGGAAAGGAAAATACATAAAAGAAGAAGAAGTCTTCATGTAGACCATGATTCACGCTGTACATACCCAAGCAGCTACAACGGTACAATCATAATGAACCATACCATGAACTAGGGACACTCTGATTCTTCATTCATTCTAATGTAAGATACTTAGGCACAAGATTGCGATGATCTTGGCGAGCACACTTTCCTTCATTCCGCGTTTACCCTCTATCCTTTCCCGTAGTCGAACTATGAATGCTCTGATTCCTCATTCTCGTCCGAATGAGCATACGTAGGCACAAGGGCCCTAATCCTTGGCGAGCACCCTAACCTAAAACCACCCATTCTCCCTTAGTATCTTTTCCTTTTATCTTATAGTTTCGCATTTACGCATTTAGAAGAAAACAAATAAACTTAGCTAACGTTAATCACAATTCGAATTAAGAGGTTCCCGTTGAGTACAACGGACGTGAGGGGGTGCCAATACCTTCCCCTTACGTAACCGACTCCCGAACCTAGAATGTGGTTGCGATGATCATGTTCTTATCTCTTCAAAGGTTTTCTCGATATTTTCCTTTCCCTCTTTTGGGATAAATAAAGTTCGTTGACGACTCAGTCGAATCGCAATTTCTTCCCCGCCTTTTACGCAAGGGTCGTATTTTCGATATTTTTCGAGGTGCGACAGCTGGCGACTCTGCTGGGGACATCATTGCTCCTTGCAAGAGATAGTCGAGCCTATCTTAGTTCAAATTGTGAGCTCGTTAGCTTTGCTCATTTGTTTGCTTCTCGCTTATTTATTTTTCTTTCCTATTTCTTATCTGTGTTACCTTTTATGACATTATGGGGCTTCTCTGATTTATGGGTACTTTGTGAGACGACTTTACACCCGAGTCTGAGTAAAAACCTAGGATTAGGATGGTGGTTGTGTAGTGGAGACTTGCGTGGTTTCTTCCGCGTGAGGCCGATACGAAAACCCTGCTTGGAGTATATTCCCTTGGAGATGTTATTGTTGTGGTGAGTCTTTGCCATGGCAATAATGTTTTCGAGCTTGAATCGTTGATCCCAAGGACCATTAACCCATTTTATCCACGGTGGTTGGTAGTGTTAACTCTTTTTGGGTTAATACGAAAGCCCCAATCAGATGAGATCCCTTTGACGTATTACTTCCTGACAGTAATATTTTCAACCTCGATCTATGACTCTGAGAACCCTGATTAGAACCCGTGTGTCAATGGTTGTGTAGTGGACGCCTCTGAGGAATCTTTCTCATGGGGAAGATACGAATATCTCACCTAGAAGAGATTATTTCAAGGATATTATAGTCGGACGAGGCTTCGTCATGGCTATAATGTCTTTGAAAGATATCATGACTCTAAGAACCTACTCGTTTTAGAATCCTACCCGTGGGGTTTCTTTGATCAGAGACTTTGGTTGTTGACCCGTACCTCCGTCCAACCTCAGAATCTGTTGAACCTACGATACAGGATCTCACATTCTGCATTGGACACATGTCATTGCATTGCATTGCATCAGTTATGCATCTTGCATTCCATTTCAACATCAGAAACTCATTTCACCTTTCTTCATCTCCAGTAAATCAAGTTGATTCCTCGACACCAGTACGCAACTCGAGCCAACACTAGACGCATGATGGAGCAAATTCAACAAGAGCAAGCCGCCTTCAGAGAGGAATTGGACTTCATCAAAGGAAAGATTGACCAGATTCTCAAAGGCATCGTTATGGACAGAAAGGAGGAAGAACTGCGTGAGACCGCTGCCGCCAACAACAATGTGCCTGTGCAAGGATCTACCTCAAGGCTCTCAGTTCATGTTCCCAATCCTATCACTTATGAAATACCGATGAACTTCATTCTTGCAGCTGAAGGAGCCACTTCTCAACCACTTCCAACATCTGGAGTTACTGTTGGAACCATTCCTCAAGCCCAACCTGTTGTCACTCAGATTCTTATTCCTCATGCTGAAGGAAATATGCCAGATGAGTATGATGAAGTGTAAAATTATCATGTTGTTATCCTAATTGCCAATCCTGCTGCTGCTCAGGATTCAGAAGCCATTAAGATGTGTCGCGATTTAGCTGAAAAACTCCGATTCATGGAGGGACACAACTCAACTTCTTTGAATGCTTTGGAAATGTGCTTGGTGCAAAATGTTATCATTCCTCCCAAGTTCAAGGTGCCAGAATTCTCATAATACAAAGGTCTCAACTGTCCTAACATCCACCTAAAGATGTACTGCCACAAAATGGCTGCTTATGCCAGAGACGAAAAACTGATGATTCATTGCTTCCAAGACAGTTTGTCTGGAGCATCTCTCGAATGGTATATGCAACTGGAGCGTAGCAGTGTATGCACTTGGGCTGAGTTAGCTGAAACCTTTGTTAAGCAGTATAAATACAACACTAATCTTGCTCCGAACGGTACTCAACTTCAGAGTATGGCTCAGAAGGACAACGAACCCTTTAAGGAGTACGCACATCGCTGAAGAGAGTTAGTTGCAAGCGTGCATCCACCTTTGGTTGACTGTGAATTGATTGACATCTTCATGGGTACCTTGCAAGGCCAATACTATGAGAAGCTAATTAGTAGTGTCTTTGCTGTATTCTCTGATTTGGTTATCGTCGGTGAGAGAATTGAAGAGGGTCTGAAGAGCGGAAAGATCCAAGGAGGTTCTAGCAGTCAGTCTGGAGCCAAGAAACCTTTCCGTGGATACAAAAAGAAAGAGGGCGAAACAAATCCAGTCTCTTCTCAGAAAGGGCAAGCTCAACAACAAGTTCCTACTCAAATGCCTTTTTAAATCCCTTACTTTCAGTATACGTATGTTGCAGCTGCGCAATATGCTCAAATATCTTATCAACAAGCTATTCAAGCTCCAATGCCTCAACAACAGGCTCCTCGGCAACAATCATATAATCAGCAAGGGTATCAGTATCCTCCTTAAAATCAACAACAGCGAGTTGCTCAACAGCAACGTCAGCCAAATCAACAAAGGACGAGGAGTCCAAAAAGGAACTTTGATCGCCTACCTATGTCATATGCTCAGATCTTTTCTGAACTACTGAAGGATACGGTGATCACCCCGAGAGACCTAGCTTCACCAACTGTCATTCCTTCAGATTATGATTCTAATGCTCACTGCGAGTATCATAAGGGCGCTCCAGGGCAAACAATCGAGGACTGCAGAGCCTTCAAGCATAAAGTTCAAGACCTGGTTGATTCTAAGTTTCTCACCTTCAACAAGAGGACTCCGAATGTCACGACCAATCCTATTTCGCCGCCAAACTAGTGCCATCATCAAGTCAAGTCAAGTTCACTCCCCAAAGAAGCCAGTCATCATGCCATCCCATCATTTTGCATTCTTGTATTTCGTCTTTGTTTGCTTAAGTATTGTATACTTTAAACATTGTCATTCGTATTTGGTGTTATTAATGTTGTGACTATGCATGTTTTGAATTAGTTATGTCGTATTCACTCATTTTTTCCATTTATTGCAAAGTACAGACACATACATATCCAATTCGCTCTCTTTATCAAACTCTTGTTTAGAAATGATTATAGGGAGGATGATGAAAATGAAATACCCATAATTGCAAATCGTATGCTTTCGGATAAAATCCTGCCGAATATGTACAGGCATTGCTTCAATCCTCAAACACTGGAGAGATAAGGAATTAATGCCAAGTAAACCACTTTGAGCCTAGAAGTAGGAGTTTCCTTCGGATCTACAAACCCTTACACTCAACTTGGGGCAGGGTAGTGTTCAGTCAATCCAATTACGCACTCAAATCACAAAGCAAAATCCAAAAGACATGACGGTTGTTCATCAAGACCCATGACTTGGCAGTCACAATCCTCCAACAAAATCAAAAAAATCAAAAAATTCTGCTAAGTCGAACACCTCAATATGAGACTTAGGCAGAAATCAAGGCAATCCTGATGGACTCGAAAAGCGAAATCAGTCCATGTAAAAGATAGGGATCAAAAAACAAAAATCAAAAGAGGCCCTCGAATCCTCAACAAAAACAAAATAAGATCTAGTGACCTCCATGTCAAAATAAAAAAGTCACCGACATCCACCAAAAACAAAATAAGGTGACTGCCATTTCGAGCATACTTTGAATCATCCCGCTTACACCGTCGACCCTTTTGGAAGACAAACATGTGCAGAATTAACTGAACGTAGGAGTGGAGATCATCACGAAGAAGGGATGGGTACAAACAAGTTTTGAGCCTTATATCCTTTGTTTCCATAATCGTGAATCAGACCACGTTACAACCCTCAAAAGATCTAATTGAGGCAAGGTTTACTCTAAAAGCATACTGTTGCAAGGTTGCATAAACTGACTCCCCACATATTTGCTAATCATCAGCATTGGTGTCATTCTCCTTGCTATATGTTTCACACACTAGAAAAATCAAAACTACGTCTGGACTAACGGTCCATTCGTCTCTCACTATCATGACACTCCAATAAACTACTCTTTTTCAAAACTTACATGAGCATTGCATTAAGATTACCATTTGTGAATGAGAAATTCTAACTGCAAATCAGTGCTAGACATCAAAGCAACTCCAACAAGGGGAAATCAAAGAGGAACTTGAGCTTTCAGTGGTGTCAACTCGAATTAAGACTACTTCAACAGCTCGATCAGGGGCAAGCCATCTCAAAGCACATCAAAGCTCAGCTTCCAAAGGTCAAACCACTTCAGAACTGGTTAATCAGGGGCAGACCATTACCATGTTCAGACTGGGGCAGAACCAATTGCAAAGGGTAGATCCTCTCTTATCTTCAAATTGGCCAAGCAATCGTCGAATACAAAGCAAAAACGCAGTCTTCATGAGTCGATCACGTCACTACGCTCATTTTTGGTTCACCTTGACCATGAAGCACAGAGTTGTGGTTCTTTCAGAACGAGCTCACAACAAGTCAACGAATGATCAAACTTGAGGCTTCGAGAGCATCTTCGTCTACTTCAATCATGACGTCTTCAATGAACCGAGTGTTGAGGAAATCAAACCCTCCCATCACCCAAAGTCCAGTCCACATTGGCAACTACCAAAAGTGCACCATACTGGCACCTTTACAAGATATATCCAATCACCCGTCTGCAATCATATACAGCATATGCATCGCAATTGACATCATTTGCATCATATGCATACAAAAACCAAATCATATTTCCTCAGCACTTGCATCTCCGCGCGTCAGCATTTGCATTGGCATTTCCATTCGACATGGAACATCATTACAAAAATCAAGCATTCATACATGCATAGTCAAGATCCAGGATCAATCTCAAGATTCTAAGACGATCTTTAGCCCAGCCAAGGGCATCTTCTTCAAATTCGTGGGTGTTCCTCACGAATTTGTATCAACCTTTTGTTGATCAAGACAAGATTTCAAAGCAATCCTCAGCCCAGCCAGGGGTATCTTCTCCAAATCCGAGGGCGTTCCTCATGGAATTACTTTAACCTTTTATTGATGAAGCTATGTTCTCCAAGCAAGTTAGTGGGTGTTCCCTATTGAGTTGTTTCCTTAACCTTTTGTTGATGAAGTTGTTATCCCTAGCTCAACAACCAATAAGCATTTCTTCGAGTTAGTGGGTGTTCCTCATTGAATTAATCATGTTCAACCTTTTGTTGATAGAGTCGTTATCCCCAGACAAAATTCAACTTTCCTCTTGAGTTTTCCCCAGTGAGTTGGTTGTCAACCTTTTGTTGATAAGGATGGTGTTCCCTAGTAACCTTTTAGCTTCAACATTTTGTTGATGTATCCAGCAAATCTCACTTATCATATCTCCAACAAACATGACCTTTTGTCAATCACCTTACTATCACCCTTTTGGTGGTAGCCAGATCATGTCGACTCAACCTGGCCTTCATCTTTTTGATGTTGGTAATTCTCAAAATCGAAATTTACTATCATCCTTTTGGTGGTAGCCATTCATGTTATTTCAATTTAACCTTCATCCTTTTGGTGTTGGTAATTCTCAAAATGGGGAGGTTTCTATCATCCTTTTGGTGGTAGCGAATTGTGTTGTTTTACCGTCATCCTTTTGGTGTCGGCGATCCGTGAACCTTTGGTGTGTGTGTATCATCCTTTTGGTGAATGACAACCTTTGATATCGTTTTGCTTACTATTATCCTTTTGGTAATAGCAAGTTGTGACATCACTTTCATCCTTTTGGTGAAGGGTCATTACGTGTGTGTTTACTATCATCCTTTTGGTGATAGGTCCGTCATCCTTTTGGGTGTCGGAGTTGTGTGTTTTCTATCATCCTTTTGGTGATAGATCTGTCATCCTTTTGATGTCAGAGTTGTGTGTGTCCACTATCATCCTTTTAGTGATAGATCTGTCATCCTTTTGGTGTCAGAAATCATTGAGCGCTTACTATTATCCTTTTGGTAATAGTAAGTTTCGACCTCACTTTCATCCTTTTGGTGAAGGGTCGTTGCGTGATTCCACTATCATCCTTTTGGTGATAGGTCTGTCATCCTTTTGGTGTCAGATATCTCGGTGTGTGTGCTCTATCATCCTTTTGGTGACAGATCTGTCATCCTTTTGGTGTCGGAGTTGTGTTTACTATCATCCTTTTGGTGATAGGTCTGTCATCATTTTGGTGTCAGATATCCTGCGCGTGTTTACTATCATCCTTTTGGTGATAGATCCATCATCCTTTTGGTGTTAAAGTT
Source organism: Lathyrus tuberosus (assembly GCA_022829125.1). Taxonomy (NCBI): domain Eukaryota; kingdom Viridiplantae; phylum Streptophyta; class Magnoliopsida; order Fabales; family Fabaceae; genus Lathyrus; species Lathyrus tuberosus. Next base: position 117,108 of record JALAZF010000982.1, on the reverse strand, counting down.
GTGTGTGTACACTATCATCCTTTTGGTGATAGGTCTGTCATCCTTTTGATGTCATACATCTCGGTGTGTGTGCTATATCATCCTTTTAGCGATAAATCCGTCAACCTTTTGGTGTCGGAGTTGTGCTTAATATCATCCTTTTAGTGATAGGTCTTTCATCCTTTTGGTGTCAGATATTTCGGTATGTGCATGTGCTCTACCATCCATTTGGTGATAGATCTGTCATCCTTTTGGTGTCGGAGTTGTGTTTACTACCATCCTTTTGGTGATAGGTCTGTCATCCTTTTGGTGTCAGATATCCTGCGTGCGTATATTTACTATCATCCTTTTGGTGATAGATCTGTCATCTTTTTGGTGTCAGAATCTTATGCGTGTGTTCTCTATCATCCTTTTGGTGATAGACCTGTTATCTTTTTGGTGCTGGTAATTCGTGGATCTTTGGTTTGTGAATCATCATTTTGGTGAACGACGACATCAGATACCATTGTGTACTTACTATTATCCTTTTGGTAATAGCAAGTTTGACCTCATTTTCATCCTTTTGGTGAAGGGTCTCTGTGTGTGTACTTACTATTATCCTTTTGGTAATAGCGAGTTTGACCTCATTTTCATCCTTTTGGTGAAGGGTATCTGTGTGTATGCTTACTATTATCCTTTTTGTAATAGCAAATGTCGACCTCATTTTCATCCTTTTGGTGAAGGGTCTGCGTGTGTGCTTACTGGTATCCTTGTGGTAATAACAAGTTGAGACGTGTAAGTTCACTATCATCCTTTTGGTGATAGGTCTGTCATCCTTTTGGTGTCAGAATTTCCTATTATCATCCTTTTGATGATAATGACCTTGGTGATTTATTCAGTGTCCACTCTAGGGTCGACATTGATCTGTTATTCTATTTCCCAAGCATTTTCTTTCTTTTTGAACAAATTCAGAGTCTTCTTCATATCTAATTGACTTCTACCTTGGAAGAATGAAAGTGTAGCAGTTCATCTTACTAGGTTCAAGCCAATTAGATAGGGGCATCTTTCATACCCCAAATTTGTCCTACTTGTGTATAACTTTCATCTGTATATCCGTCCACTAACCAATATTCAGAAAATCCAAAAAATATGTTGCTTTTGTTTCCTGAGTCCAGTTTTTGCAAGGATGAGTTCAGGCATGGCTATCAAGTCAGGGGTGTGTGTTGAAGATCATTTGATTTTGACCTAATTTATTGGTCAGACAAGATTTTGTTTCCTGATTGAAACCATGGTGTGCTCCATTCAAGTGGTGTGGGTCTGAGCTTCTAATTAGGGTTTGTTGTCAGGTTGTGTCAAGTTCATAGTACTTCATGGTTGATAGCCATCAGAATCCAGTTCACTTTTCAGTTAAGGTTTTGGGCAGTGCAATTCATTTTAAGTCATAATCCTCTGATTTCAAGTCATCTAGTGCTCACTTGGTTCATAGTAGAAGTCTTGGTTTTATTGATATTCAGGAGGAATCACTGATTCAAAGCATCAGGTTATGCGCAATTCATAATTCCAAATCCATTTATTTTAACCTTTTTTTCTTAACCATTATCCAATTCAAAAACTCATTTCATTATCCATATCCAAATTCGTCCACAACCATTATCCATTTTTTACAAATAAAATTCAAACCCATTTATTTTAAACAAACTCCATATGTCATGACCTTTTTTTTTTCATTACCATTTTTATTAGTATAATTTTTCTACAAAAAAATTGTTACATCTAAACTCAATTCACAAAAAGACCATACAAAAAACCCACATTCAAGTTCAAGACAATTCCAAAAAGAGAGCCCGTGTCATTTTTTCTAGTGTCCATCCATAAAGCCCAATGCATAATCAAAATCACTATAAAAACATTCAAAACATTCAAGTTCAACATAAGCCCATTACTTTTTTATTTATTTACAAGTCTATACTTTATTAAATATTAAAAATAAAAGATTGACCAATTCCATGAGCTACTTTATGTACAACCTTCAAGCCACATACCCTGACATCAAGCTACCCCACACATTATAAACCATGACCCATGTCCAAATTACAAACCACTAATAAAAAAATGGAAAGGAAAATATATAAAAGAAGAAGAAGTCTTCACGCAGACCATGATTCACGTTGTACATACCCAAACAGCTACAACGGTATAATCATAATGAACCGTACCACGAACTATGGAAGCTCTGATTCTTCATTCATTCGAATGTAAGATATGTAGGCACAAGATTGCGATGATATTGGCGAGCACACTTCCATCTTTTTCCGTCATTCTGCGTCTACCCTCTATCCTTTCCCGTAGTCGAACTACGAATTCTTTTATTCCTCATTCTCGTCCGAATGAACATACGTAGGCACAAGGGCCCAAATCCTTGGCGAGCACCCAAACCTAAAACCACTCATTCTCCCTTAGTATCTTTTTGTTTTATCTTATCGTTTCGCATTTACGCATTTAGAAGAAAACAAATAAGCTTAGCTAACGTTCATCACAATTCGAATTAAGAGGTTCCTGTACAACGGACGTGAGGGGTTCTAATACCATCCCCTTACGTAACCGACTCCCGAACCCAGAATGTGGTTGCGATGACCATGTTCTTATCTCTTCAAAGGTTTTCTCGATATTTTCCTTTTCCTCTTTTGGGATAAATAAAGTTCGGTGGCAACTCTGTCGAACCGCAATTTCTTTCACGTCTTTTGCGCGAGGGTCGTATTTTCGATGATTTTTCGAGGTGCGACAACTGCAAGTTAGGATATTAATCACATAGCATATTCTACATAATCACAGTATATCAATTACATTCGCACACCCAACTCACAAACTCAATCACAACTCGGCGAATATATCTCAACAAATGCACACATGACTCGTTATGCAATGCAACTCGTCTATGCAACTCTATGCATATTCTTGTGGTGCCAACTCAATATTTGGTTCTCTCTGGAACCGGGTCCCCTCTTCTGAACCCCTGAGCCCCCTCTTCTGAGCTTCAAGCCCCTCTCCGAACTTGGGACAAGCCATTAGTCCCCTCTTCTGAACTAGCAAATATTGACACAACTCAACATTAATGTATGAACATGTTAACAAAATTCAATGTGTTAAGACCCCTATTCTGATCCAAACATATATGCATTGCCAAACTCGCGCAATCCTCTCTTCGGGATTAACACAACAATTCACACAATACTCAACATAGCAACCCAAGTCCAGCACATATAATAATTCAACGCAATAAAATTATCAATTGACATATATATAACTCACCTTTAACTCAACGATACACAACAACATACTTATAAATCAGCAAGTATTCAAGAGAAAGCATAATAATCTGGAACAACAACTCAACTAGTCTATATATAACTATTTCGCATAAAATTAATAAAATCAATTAAAAATTATTTTCAATCATTTAAATCACGTCAAACAGCCCCACCCAACGGTAACCAACAGCCCCGAAAACTCAAAAGGATTGAAAATAACATTTTTATGAGTTCAAAACATCTCAACATAGTATTTTTATTAATTTATTATATACTCTTAACTCAGAAAAGGTTATAATAATACATAATTATAACTCAACAAAGTTTTCCTGTAATTCTAAATAACTCTACAACAATTCCTATAACTCTAAAACAACTCTAAAATGCTAAAAAAATGCTAAAAATTGTTCTACTGACAACTCTTGCACATAAAGATAATTCTTATAGACTCAATCACCAACTCTAACAACTTTACAGACAATTTTAACAAAATTGAAAATAATTTAAGCTGGTCAAATAACCCAATTGTTTATCTCTAACTCAAAATTCTTATATATATATATATATATATGGGAAATGCTAACACACACCTAAAAGTGGTGGGTCCCACACAAAAATACATTACATCTATTTTTTTCCTTCATCTTTCTAATGTGGGTCCCACCCAAAATTGGTGAGCCCCTCACAAAAATACACTAAGGTGTATGTTGCTAATGCACACCTACATGAGTGTGTATTAGCGTGACCCTAGTGGTGAAACGCTTGGATCTTGAGAGTGTGCTCCTCTCAAGGTCTCAGGTTCGAATCCTGCTGGGTACAAATTGCTTATATATATATATATATATATATATATATATATATATATATGAAAAGTGGCGTTATACACAGACTACCGTACAAATATCGATACAAAATTATATGCATCAAATCATATGAAATTAACACTAATAAAAAAACATCAACTTCTCATAAAATACAGAATTTATCAAAATCATTATCCTTATTGGAGGTTAAAGACTCGTCTACCCTACCACTCATGCATACACCATTTTTATCAAAAGTTATTCTCCCCTTTACCTTGTGATTATAGCAAAATCAAACAATCTCTATGGTCTCCTTTTTCAAAGCTCGAGCTCTTCTCTTGTTCTTCTCTTTGCCCTAACTCTTACTTTCTTTTTGCTTCTTTTCACTTTTTTCTACGTACTAATGTCATTCCTTTCTCTCAACTCTCTTTTTAAAATAAAGACTGAATCCCTTCATTAGGATATTCCTACCTTACCCTCACTTTTCTCTCTAATTCCCTCCTTGCCTCCAAAATCTCTACAAACTCTTACTCCCTTTTTATTTTATTATTTATTTAAATGATAAACTAAAACGGTATTTTAAATAATTAAATAATTCTAAATATATCTACCAACTTCTAATTACACTTCACACTTCCTTCTCAAGGTCACACCCCCCCATCATACTTATTTATCTATTCAATTAAAGTACTTTTTACTCTAATTATTAAGATTATAAATAATTTCTATCGACTCCAATAAATCACAACTTATTCTCTGCACCTTTATCTATAGGACAAAAACCCTACCCTCTTATTTATTAATTATTCACACACATTAATTCAATAAAATACATAAAAATCACAAACAATTTACAAATAACTCTATTATATTAAATTAATAAAAACTGGGGTGTTACAACTCTGTCCCACTTAAATAATTTTCGCCCTCGAAAATTTCTTAAGCAACAAAGTCGGATACGACTCTCTCATCTGGCCTTCAAGCTTCCAAACCATACATGTACCATTGCAATAGCGGCACACTGAACCAACTTTCCACCCTTTAAACCTCTTAGAGAAGCAGGAGCTTCTCACTCACTTGTTCCTACAAACCAGTAGTTAGAAAAACAAATGAGTATCAATAGTGTTTTCACACACATGTCGCATACAAGGCAACAAACACATTATACCAATCTGACTGGATGGACTAACCTGCTATGATACCACATATCCCTAATTCCCTAACGCATAATTATAATAAAATCAGAGATTTTTTGCAACATTTTCACATAGGATGTTACACCTCTCGAAACACACACATCTGCTGATCATATAACACTTAATTTGAATAAACATGCAACATAATATTTTAATGCACACAATTGCACTTAGGATGTTTACACAATATCAATTCATCGTATATGTACTTTGTATGTTTAAACGACATCCAACTCATGTGATATCATGACAGCAAAATCATAATTAACACACACACACACACACCAAATTAAATCCCATGATAAAAATTTATTTTATAATTCAAAGCATCGACTCGTAAGTTTTTTCCCAATACTTATCACACCAAAACATAAACATACGAGGTCATACATTGTCTCTTAGAAAACCTCAACATAAAATAAAGAAAATCGTTCATTAGTGTTACATATTAGAGCATTACTAAAACAAAAACAACAAAATTAAAAGAAATAGCTCTAGGAACTAGCTTCCACTCACAACAACATCTCTACTTTTTAGTATCTGCATGTTGTCCTTGTAAAGGCAACATTCAAACAAAAGGGGTGAGAAATCACAATTAATAATAGTAGGCATATACTGCAAGATAGAATATTAATCACATAACAGATTCTACAAAATCTCAATCACAATATATCAATTACATTCCAACATCCAACACACCAAATCAATCACAACTCGACAGATATATCTCAACAAATGCACATACGACTTGTTATGTAATGAAACTCGCCTGTGCAACTTTATGTATATGCATGTGGTACCAACTCAATATTTGGTTCTCTCTAGAACCAAGTCCCTTCTTCTAAACCCAGAGCCCGCTCTTCTGAGCTGCAAGCCCCTTATCTGAACTTGAGACATGTCACTAGTCCCCTCTTCTGAACTAGAAAACATGCCTCTTAACACAACTCAACATGAATGTATGAACATGTTAACAAAATTCAATGCGTTAAGACCCTACTTCTAATCCTAACATACATGCATTGACAAACTCACACACTCCTCTCTCCTAGATTAACACAACAATTCACACAATACTCAACATAGAACCAAAACTCCAACACATATAATAATTTAACTCAATAAAATTATTAATTCACATATATGTAACTCACCTTTAACTCAACGATACACAACAACATACTTATAAAATCAGCAAGTATTCAAGATAAAACATAGTAATCTGGAACAACATCATCAACTCGTCTATACATAACCATCTCGCATAAAATTAATAAAATCGATTAAAAATTATTTTTAATCATTTAAGTCAAGTCAAACAGCCCCTAACACTGCCCAACGGCAGCCAACAATTCCGAAAACTCAAAAGGATTGAAAATAACATTTTTATGAGTTCAAAACATTTCAACATAGTATTTATATTAATTTATTTTATACTTTTAGCTCGTAAAAGGTTATAATAATAAACCATTATAACTTAACAAAGTTTTCATGGAACTCTAAACAACTTTACAACAATTCCTACAACTCTAAAACAACTCTAAAATACTAAAAAATGATCTACTAACAACTCTTTCAAATAAAGATAATTCTTATAAACTCAATCGAAAACTCTAACAACTTTATGGAGAACTCTAACAAAATTGAAAATAATTTAAACGACCCAAATAACTCAATTGTTTACCTCTAATTCAAAACTCCTAAAAAAATATAATATTAATAATTTTAAATTATTATTTTTATTATTATTATGAATTATATTATATACATATATGTGTATCAACGAAAAGCTACGTCAATGTCACTAATGAAATCTATGACTTATAATAAATAATGATATGTGAAGCTTCTGTATATATATATATATATATAGGAAATGCTAACATGCACCCAAAATTGGTGGGCCTCACACAAAAATACACTACATCTATTTTCTTTCTATTTTTTTTTCCTTCATCTTTCTAATGTGGATCCCACCCAAAATTAGTGGGCCCCAACAAAAATACACTAAGGTGTATGTTGCTAATGCACACCTACATGGGTGTGCATTAGCATAACCCTATATATATATATATATATATATATATATATATGTATATATGTGAAAAGTATAAAATATAAATATCGGTACAGAATTATATGCATCAAATTATATGAAATTAACACCAATAAAATTAGAAAAACATCAATTTCTCATAAAACACAGAATTCATCAAAGTCGTCATCCCTATTAGAGGTTATGGACTCCTTTACCATACCCCTCATGCATAAGTCCTTTTTATCAAACGTTATTCTCCCCGTTACCCCTTGATTACAGCAAAAGCAAACAATCTCTATGGTCTCCTCCCCCAAAGCTCTAGGTATCCTCATGTTTTTCTCTTGCTCGAATTCTTCCTTTCTTTTGCTTCTTTTAACTTTTCCTACGTACGGATATCACTCCTTTCTCCCAACTCTATTTTTAAAATATAAAACATAATTCCCTCATTAGGATATTCCTACCTTACCATCGCTTTTCTCTCTAATTCCCACCTTGCCCCAGAAATCTCTACAAACTCTTATTCCCTTTTTATTTTATTATTTATTTAAATAATAAACTAAAACGTTGTTTTAATTAATTAAATAATCCTAAATAAATCTATCAACCTCTAATTACTCTCCACACTCCCTCTCAAGGTCACACACCCCGAGCACACTTATTTATCTATTCAATTAAAATACTCTTTATTATAATTATTAAGATTATAAATAATTTGTATCCACTCCAATAAGTCACAGCTTATTCTCGACGCCTCTATCTATATGACATACAACCCTACCCTCTTTATTTAATTATTCACAACCATTAATTAAATAAAATCCATATAAATTACAAAGAATTCACAAATAAATCAATTAAATTAATAAAAACTAAAGTGTTATAACTCTCTCCCACTTAAATAATTTTCGCCCTCATAAATTTCTTAAGCAACAGAGTTGGATACGACTCTCTCATATGGCCCTCAAGCTTCCAAACCACACATGTACCATTGCAATTGCGGCACGCTAAACCAACTCCTCATACCTCGAATCTTTTAGAGAAGTAGAAGCTTCTTACCCACTTGTTTCGAACCCGTTCTGCAAACCAGCGGTTAGAAAAACAACCTGGTGGGACGGACCGACCTGCTATGATAACACTTATGTAACACCCTGATTCCCAAACACATTATTTTAATTAAATCATAGATTTTTCGCCAGATTTTCACATAGGATATTACACCTCTAAAAACACACACACACACACACCTGCTAATCATGTAACACTTAATTTAAATAAACATGCAACACAATATTTTAATGCACACAATTGCACTTATAATTTTTACACGACATCAATTCATCTTACCTATACTTGGGATGTTTACACGACATCCAAAACATTCGATATCATGGCTGCGGAATCATAATTAACACACACCAATTTAAATCCAATAATTAAAAGCATCGACTCGTAAGTTTTCTCCAAATGCTTATCACACCAAAACATAAACATACAAGAGCATACATTGTCTCTTAGAAAACCTCAACATAATACAAAGAAAATCACTCCCCATTGTTATATATCAGAGCATAACAAAATTAAAACAACGAAACTAAAAGAAATAGCTCCATGAGCTAGCTTCCACTCACAACAACGTCTTTTCTCGTGAGTATCTGCATGATGCCCATGTAAAGGCAACATTCAAACAGAAGGGGTAAGAAATCATAATTAATAATAACAAGCATATACTGCAAGGTAGGATATTAATCACATAGCACATTCTACACAATCTCAATCATAGTGTATAAATTACATTCCCACACCCAAATCACCAAATCAATCACTACTCGACAAATATATCTCAATAAATGCACATATGATTCATTATCAGGGTCGGCCCAACCTATTTGGAGGCCTAAGACAAAATTTAAAATTAAAATTTTTAAATATAATATTAATATTTTAATAAAATTAATATTTTGTTTTTTAATTGAAATGAATTTTTTGAAATGAAAAATTATTTAATTAAATTATTAGAATTGATTTCAGTTAAGATTTATTTTTCATCAATAATAAAATTAACTCATTTAACTACTTTTCTCATCATATTTCAAAAAAATATTCTTAAAATTTTAAAAAATAAAAGATTAAATATTGTAAAACTAATTTTTTAAATTAATTAATAGATATTATAAATAAATATTATTGTTTAACTAATATAAAAAATAATTTAAAATATTATTGAATTAAGTAAAAAAAAAGTTGAGGCCCTAGGCAGTGGCCTCGGTCGCCTACCCCTAGGGCCGGGCCTGCTCATTATGCAATGCAACTCGTCTATGCAACTCTATGCATATGCATGTGGTACCATCTTAACATTTGGTTATCTCAATAACCGAGTCCCTTCTTTTGAACTCCTGAGCCCCCTCTTCTGAGTTCCAAGCCCCCACTCTGAGCTTGGCACAAGCCACTAGTCCTTTCTTCTAAACTAGAGAACATGCGTCTTGACACAACTCAATATGAATATATGAACATGTTAACAAAATTCAATGCGTTAAGACCCCTCTTCTGATCCCAACATACATTCATAGACAAACTCGCGTATTCCTCTCCATTGGATTACCACAACAACTCACACAATACTCAGCATAACAACACAATTCCAACACATATAATAAGTCAACTCAATAAAATTATCAATTCACATATATGTAACTCACCTTTAACTCAACGTTACACAACAACATACTTATAAAATTAGCAAGTATTCAAGAGAAAGCATAGTAATCTGGCATAACATCATCAACTTGTCTATACATAACCATATCTCATAAAATTATTAAAATCAATTAAAATTTATTTTCAATCATTTAAGTCATGTCAAGCAACCCCCTAAAAATATCCAATGGTAGCCAACAGTCCTGAACACTAAAAAAAGATTGAAAATAACATTTTTATGAGTTCAAAACATCTCAACAGAGTATTTTTATTAATTTATTCTATAATCTTAACTCGTAAAAGGTTATAATAATACATAATTATAACTCAACAAAATTTTCAAAAAAACTCTAAATAACTCTACAACAATTCCTACAACTCTAAAACAACTCTAAAGTGTTAAAAAATGCTCTACTGACAACTCTTGCACATAAAGATAACTCTTATGGACTCAATCGGCAAAACTCTAACAAAATTGAAAATTATTTAAGCTGGCAAAATAACCAATTACTCTCCACACTCCCCTCTTAAGGTCACACACCCCATCACACTTATTTATCTATTCAATTAAAATACTCTTTATTTTAAGTATTAAGATTCTAAATAATTTTTACCGACTCTAATAAGTCACAACTTCTTCTCTACACCTTTATCTATATGACATACACCCCCACCCTCCTATTTATTTAATTATTGACACACATTAATTAAATAAAATACATATAAATCACAAAGAGTTCACAAATAACTCAATAATATTAGGCAAAATACCCTTTTTGGTCCCTTAACTATACATCGGGGTTCATTTTGGCCCCTTAACTTAAAAAAGGTCCATATTGGTCCCTTAACTCTTCAAAACGTTCCATATTAGTCCTTTTTGTCCTATTAGCGACAGAAAAATTCAAAAATCAATCGCTAAATTCGCTAATTAGACAAAAATGACTAATTTGGAATGTTTTGAAGAGTTAAGGGATCAAAATGAACCCCGGGGTATAGCTAAGGAACCAAAAAGGGTATTTTGCCATAAAATTAATTTAATAAAAACTGGGGTGTTAAATGTCTCACCTTAGACTGATCAGGGAAGATACCTCTGTCAATGCATGTCTTCACAATCTCCACGATACAATGACATCTAGGAAAGACATCATGAGCATGATCAAAAGATGCAGCAAACACGACACATCATCGAGTGGGATAGACATCACACCAAGCGGTACATGAAATGATGAGATCTCGGTGTGTCATCTCTCCACGAATGCATTAAGCATCCCGTTGTTGACTATAACATAACCGGTCTTGCACAAGTCTTTCATGCCAGATAGAGACAAAGTAGCCTAAAACCACTCAGCCGCATAAATCAGGCTAGAGTGAACAGGAGCCTCTGAAACCTAACTCTTCTACCTTGGACTAATGCATGTTATGCAATCCTCTCATGCCTCAATTTGTCGTCTTTATCAGCCATAATGCCTATAAGTAAACTAGACAAGTGTTAGACAATTAGTACAAGCAACCCTACAAGTAAGGAAAGCAATAAAAAATAGATAAAAAAATTACGAAGATGCATCTCCGGTTCTTGGGATTTCAAATGTTAAAAAATTCTGGAGATGCGTCTCTGGAATTTCATACAACTTTTCTGGTACGTCAATGGCGATACACTACAAGAATTTTCTTTATTAGCTAGGGGAATTTACGAGGTGAAAAACCCATCACTAAATTTATACATTGCTTGGGGTTTATCCCCTCGCAATGCATAAAATTAAAAACAAAATTAATAAAACAAATGGTGTGGGGCAACCCTTTGCAAATTTTAAGGAGAGAGATTTTGAATTTTGAAATTGACCATTTGCGAGGGGACACCCCTTTCTAATATATTCAATAAATTTTGCGAGGGGCAACCCCGCGCTGATTTTGAGACCAGTCTGTCATCTGTTCCGTGACACCTATGTCACTTCAGTCACCTTAATCAAGATGATAACATTTGTAAGGGGAACCCCCTATCCATATATTTATGTTACATTTGCGATGGGCACCCTCTAGCCATATATTTTATGCACACTGCAATTTTGTCCAACCGCCTCTAATTTTTCAAAAAATTTAAAGATAATTCATGACGGTTTTCTTGCCAGCCGCCTTATAAATTTATTTACGAAAGTTTCAAAACCGTCGTTCTACTTTGAACCATGGATTGCGACGGTTCTTTAACCGCCTTCATAAAATATATAACAAATTTTGTTATTTGAATAGTCTGGTGGTTCAGAGTTATCTATTAAATATAATAAAGCAAGATGAGTTCTTTGGCAAGTTTGCCACATGTCGCTTTTTCAGAGCTCTTGACTAATTTCTAATGTGATTCAACTTTTGATTAAAAAAACTTATATAAGACAAACTAATTTAATAAACTGTATAATGATTCTTACAATGAAAAACAATATTCTTCTGATAATAACTCCCTATGCTATTTTTCTTTTGATGTCACAGGTGTATGGACTTGAAGCCATTGAAGGTAGGAGTTCTTGCCGATCACTGGAGGGTATGCATCAAAATTTATGTCGTGCAAATTGCAGAACATATGCGAAGGATTTGCCCTGTAAGCTGCAGGTGTAAGTTTCTCATGATTGATTATTTAGTGTTTCCATATTTTGTTAGCAAAATTTTATATGTTTTGAGTCCTTTGCTTCAGCTCATTTATAATATTTGATTCATTTTAAAACTTTATATTTATGTCATGCAACCTACCCATATCACATATTCTGGTTTAGCTATTGTGATTCTTGAATAATAATGGATTTTTCTTTTATTTACATTGTGCACTTTTCAGTCAAATTGCTTTCCCAAGATTCATTTATGGGATTTGATTAACTTAATAGACTGTGAAAAGTATTTTGGGAAACAATTTGACTGTTTATTTATGTTTTAAGCAAATTTGATTGCAGCTGATTTTTCAGTAGTTTGGAAACTTGGTTCTGTTGTTGATGTTTGTTGCAGTTGGTGATTTGAACCACTTGATCTCAGCAAGTATGAGTGGAGTGACTTGTTGTCTTCGATTCCCTGGTCAACTCAACTCTGATCTCCAGAAACTGGCTGTGAATCTAATCTCATTCCCTCGTCTGCATTTCTTTATGGTTGGTTTTGCACCTCTCACCTTCCATGGCTCTCAGCAGTACCGTGCATTGACTGTTCCAGAGCTCACCCAGCAAATGTGGGACTCCAAAAACATGATGTGTGCTGCTGATCCTAGGCACGGCCGTTACCTCACTACATCTGCCATGTTCAGGGGTAAAATGAGCACCAAAGAGGTCGATGAACAAATGATAAATGTCCAGAACAAAAAATCGTCCTACTTTGTTAAGTGGATCCCCAACAATGTTAAGTCAAGTGTCTGTGACATTGCTCCTAGAGGTCTCTCCATGGCTTCTACCTTCATTGGAAATTCAACTTCCATTCAGGAAATGTTCAAAAGGGTGAGCGAACAATTTACTGCTATGTTTAGGAGGAAGGCTTTCTTGCATTGGTACACTGGTGAAGGCATGGATGAAATGGAGTTCACTGAAGCAGAGAGCAACATGAACGACCTTGTGTCTGAATACCAGCAATACCAGGATGCCACTGCTGATGAAGAAGGAGATTTTGATGATGAGGAGGAAGAAGAGCCTGATCATGCATATGAATAAAAGAAATTACTAAGTATGATGTGTAAGTGTGTTCAGTAGTACTCTTCTATTCTTAGTGAAGATTGCATTGTAATTAGGAATTCTTGATATGAGCCTAATGTGGAGAGAATGGAAATTCCAATTTGGGAAATGGAGGTGAAGGGTAGTGGGAATTTGGGTACATGGTTTAGAGTAGTTCTGCACCCATCTGTTTGTTTCTGTTTGTTGGCTTGCATTGTTGTTTCTTCTATCTGATTCTGGATTATGTTTCCTTACTATTATGTCATTTATATGCATGACTTTTTCACATTGGATCTCCGAAATGCCTGTTACTATTGTTATTCATCATGAAGTCTAGCATGATCTGAGTGTCTGAACAACGCTAAGCTGCAATATTAATTGGTGTTTTAGACTTAGTTTCAATAAATATGTCTGGAAGTCCTTGTGAAAAAGGTGGACAATTTCTAAGTTACTTTTTCACTTCCATGGATGAGAAGGTTAATTGTTGTTACCTTTATTCAATCTTTAACAATTTAATTAGATTTAATTAGATTTTTTTATATTCATTTATATTGTTTGTAATAAACGTTTATTTTGTTTTTTTATGGATAAAATGATTTTGTTAATTTCTTTTATATTTTCATCTAAATTTTACTATTTTTAGAGTATTGTTAAGAAAAAATATTTAATGCTTTCTTGATATTTTATGAAAAGTGAGATTTTATTTGATATGGATTTCATTCTTTACGTAAGTAGTTATATAAAATCTTTTTTAGTATAATAAATTTTAACCTGTGCCTCGCACGGGTATAGACACTAGTATTGTTTAGCTTTTGCACATGTCACTAGGACATTTCAGTGAAATAAAAATTATAAAATTAAAATTTGTACCTACAAGGATCGAATTGGATACGTTAACCTCAAAAAAATCATGCACAATCGCTACTACACTAATTAAATATTTTTTATTAATTTGGAACAAGACATATATAACTAAAGTTGCGCCTATGATTAAGATTGAGAGTCTGTTTGGTAACATCAGAAAAAGAGCTTTTAGTTTGTAGCTTTTAGCTTTTCAGCTCATTTTTATTAAAAAGCTCTGTTTGGTAACTGCATTTAGCATTTAGCTTTTAGCTTTTTTTTTAAAAGCTATTTAAAGTAGCTTTTGAGCTTGTAGCTTTTAGCTTATGCCTTTTTATTCCAATTATACCCTTATTATTTTAAATATATATATATATATATATATATATATATATATATACTCTATTAAAAAATTAATTTTAAAAGATTGAATTTAGAGAGATTTTGAAAAATGTTATAGAAAATTTTTACTAATTTTTTTATTTTATTAAACATTATTTTTATTTAATAAATATAAATTATATAATTAATTTAGAAATACTGTTGATAATTCTCAAGTTAGTGAAACATTGGAGGAAAATCAATGAAATTTAAAATATTAGACAATAAACTTGTTTTTGTTATTATTTTAGATTAATATAAATAAATTCAAAATTACAATGTTATTATTTCACATATTTTATTAAATTTCATTATAAAATTAGAAAGAAAAAAAATTATATTTTACGAAAAAATGAGTTAACCAGATTGAGAATCGTAGTTATTAGGATTAATTTTACTTTTATGTCTTCATAAATGACTTTATAAAATACCTGTACTTCATGTATGATTTGCTGGTTCTTTTATTCATTGAATTTCGTTGTCAATATATTCATACAAAATAGCAAAGCTCATAAAATTTATATATTTTGATGATATATTCAATTTTTCATATATACATTATTTTGTATTTTGTTATTAATACATTTATTTTTATAATAAAAATTAATTTAATAATATGATATAACAAGATAATAAAATCACAAATTTCTTAATTAAAATGTCCTTTTATGTCATTTTGTAATTATCAGCTAGTGTAACAGCTAATTTACCAAACACTCAAATTAACTTATCAGCTACCAGCCATCAGCTATAAGCTATCAGCTATCAGCTACCAGCTATCAGCTACCAGCTATCAGCTAACAGCTACCAACTAACAGCTAGTTTTACCAAACAGAGCCAGAGACAGTTTTTTTGGTAGCCGTCGCTAATATTTTTCAATCCTGCTCCCTTTTCCGCTAACTCCACTCCAAAACTCCAAAAATATTTCTCCCCTTCATTAATCTTTCCACCTTCCTATTTTTCCCCAAGCCTTTCCATCTCTCAAAGTTTCTTCTATTCTCAATATCCCTCAGACATTCATCTCTCAAATTTAGTTATTCTGAAGCCATTGTCGGACTAATTCGTAGGTAGGGTAGAAGTCCAATTTCCTTGTTAGTTTATCCATTATAGAATAGATTGTGGCCATTGAAAAACAATATGCTCTTGATTATTGCAGAACTTATTATTTACCACTTTGAAGTTATCACGAAGGTCAAGGTAAGTGAACACTAGCATCCCCATTCTTTGTGGTTTTTTTAATCAAATTGAAGATTCAATGGCTTTCTCGTTCAATTTCCTTGTTAATTAATGCATTGTAGAATCGATTGGGTCCATTGGAAAATTAGATCGTGCAAAACTTCTTATTCCCAATTTGAAGATGTATCGATGGTCAAGGTAAGCAAACCCTAGCATCCCCAATAACTCAAAAGTTAAAATAAAATCTAGATAGATACCCTGTTAGGGAGAAAAACTCTAAATTAACAAAACTATGAAAAGCATTAAAAATAAGAGAAAGATAAAACTAAACTATTAAAATTAAACTTCATTTCTTTTCATTCATATTTCAAATGTGTCAAAGACACTACATTATATAATGTCACTAATGGATAATCTAACCTAAAAGCCCAACAACTATTAAAAACCCAAATTGTCCTAAGAATATTCTAGAAAACAACATAATATAAAATAACTCCTAATATATCAAAATACTAATAAAAATCATTTAACTAATATTAATTATTTTATTAATCTCCCTATCATTGCCGTGGGGTTCACTTGAACCTTGTCCTCAAGGTTCGAAAATTAACACCTAAGTAAATATGTTTAAAAAATATAGGTGTTTTTTTTTAAATAAAATATGAGTTTGATTTGAAATTAGGATAGAGAAATTTTTTTTTTTTTAATTTTACCGATAAAGTTGTGTTGCTGTGGGTGTGTCACGTGGGAAAAAGTGTAAGGAGGTGGAGAGAAAGAAAGTTGGAGTGGGGTGATGTGAAAAAGCTGCAGAGAGGTAGTGGAAAAGACTGTACTATGATACAATCTCTCATTTCTTTTTTTTTTTCTACCATTTCTTTCTCTTTCTTCTCTTTCCTTCTCACGTTATTTTTTCTTCTTCTTATCTTTCTTTTCCCTTTCTTCTTCTTTCTTCCTTGTTTTTCTTTCCATCTGTTTCTTTTTTTTTTTTAATCTTCAAACAAAATAAAATAAAAACTATAAAATTTTAGAAAAATTTACAAATCATTATAGATATGGCGGTTTAGGAGGTGGCAGTAGTGTTGGAGGTGATTTTAGAAACTCCACAATGAAGAACTCTTGAATATTGATATCTATCACACAAAAAATCCGATTAGGTGGTTTGACCGGAAGTGTTGTCGGAGATGTCACCAGAAATGGTAGCAGAGATTTCGCCGGAGATCTTGCCGAAAATGTCGCCGGAGAATCCGCCAAATATTTCACCGGAGAAGATGACGGAACTGTTGCCGGAGAAAATTTTAGTGAATCCAAATTTTCTACTTCTTCAGTCTATTTTTCTATAGTTTTCTGAATAGAATAGTTTTCTCTCCATTTCTGTTGCGAATCAGAATATTTTTTTGATGATGCTTTGAAAGAATACCTTAAATTTTGAATTTGTTCCTTCAACTCTTCTCTATATTTGGTTGAGATCTCATGGGTTTCAATCAAATATTGTTTGAGAGTTTCTAGCTGTGAATAGAAATCTTGAGATTGAGGTGTTTCAGGTTGTGAATAGGAACTTGCAGGATATGGGTTTATGGATGGTGGAGCAGAAATGTTTGTTGTAGTGGAATAATATGAGTGAGTGAAAGTAGGGTAAAATGTATGTGTGTAGTAAGAATATGCCATGGAAGGGAGATTGCGTGCAGTAATGAAAGCACCAATTGATAGGAAGAAAAATTAAAAATCTAACAAAACTATGAAAAGCATAAAAATTAAGAGAGAAACAAAATAAAACTAATAAAAATATTCTATTCAGAAAACTATAGAAAAACAGACTGAAGAAAAAGGGAAAATAGAACATTCAGGTTCACAAAGAATTTCTCCGGCGAAATTTCCGGCATCTCCTCCGACGAAAATGACGACTCCGGTATCATTTCCGGCAAGAATTCCGACTCCGGCGACATCTCCGGGGAAATTTCGGGCGGGATTTCCGACATCTTCTCCGGCGAAATTTTTGTCATCTATTCCGACGACAGTTCTATCGTCTTCTCCGACAAAAACAGTTCCATTGTTGGCAACAACTCTGGTTACACTTCCGGCATCATCTATGTTGTCTCCTATCCTGCCGAAACAACTAGATCTATTTCCGAAAACACTATATTTGCAACCGAAATTGCTAAAATCTTTGCCGGAAACACAAAACCTCCACCTGAACCACCACCGGAACTATCAGATTTTCATTTTTAAAATTTTAATTTGTTTGATTTTTTTTATTTTGTTTGAATAGAAAAAAAGAAAGAAGAAAAGAGAAAAAAAAGAAACGAAAAAAGAAGAAGAAGAAGAAGAATAGTTGAAACAGAGAAGAAGAAAAAAAAAGAAGAGGGAAGAAGCAGAGAAAGAAAAAAAGAGTTAAGAAGAAGAAAAAAAAATGTGAGAAGAAAGAGGGAAAGAAGAAGTAGTAACAAAGGGAAAAGAAAGAGAAAAAAAAAAGGCAAAGCATATCCTAGTGGTTTTATGCAATGCAGGTCACAATTTTTCTGTGAAACTTTTTATGCTTGCTAGCTGTCCATTGTCATTTTTTTCTTTTGAAAAAAAAGGGTTATGTTGTCACTTAGTGGAAAGAGTTTTACTAACTCTTGACTATGATATATTTACACATGTGTCCCTTCAATTTTATTTAACCGGTGTACATCTTATTCTTTTGAGTGGGTACCTTACCTACCGGTTATTTTGGCATGCATCATATGAATTGATGAGGAAGTGTAGTGTCTTTTCCATTAAGAGATGTGGTAGACAACTTTTCAGCAAAAAAAAAAGTACAATATAGGAGGCTAATATCTCTCTTTTCTATTCTAAATGGATGGTTATTAAAGTGTATGAGAGTCAAAGTTGGATTTCTATTTTATTTTAGAACCTTGAGGACAAGGGTCAAGTGAACCCGTCGGCAATGATAGAGAGCTTAATAGAATAGTTTATTATTAATTAAATAAGTTTTATTAGTATTTTAATGTATTAGGAATTATTTTATATTATTATCTTTTCTAGAATATTCTTAGGACACTCAAGATTGAGACACTTGGATGATTAACATTTGTTGAGAATAGTATATAACAAGTGCATTATTCACTCTTGTAGAACAATAAAAGAAATCAATGAAAGTTATTTTTATTAGTTTTATTTTGTTTCTTTCTTAATTTTTATGCTTTTCATAGTTTTGTTAGATTTTTAATTTTTCTTCCTATCATACCCAAAGACAAAATTAATAGTTTTCGTTAAGATATGTTTGCTATATTTATGTATGTTGATAATATTTTTGTCTTTGTTTGAATTCATGTTCGAAATTAAACCTGTTATATACTATTAATATTGGCCATATGGATTATTCCATATTGGCCCGAAAATGGCATAACAGAGCCTTTCCTCACCATATTCAGACGTCTAGTAGTATGTCAAATATATGAAGCTGACTGGAAAACTGCAATTTCACTTGATAGTGGCACAATCGTTTCTCACTATTTTAGCAGATCCTAATATTTTGATAATACTAGTATCTTTCAAACCTTTCCTTTTGGATGTCGCCGATCTACTGACTATGTTATTATTGTTTGCCTTTTGAACTATTGTTTGTTTTTACAGATTCTATTACCGGAGGTGGAATTTATTCCCTATTACTATAGAATAAGGTTAGTGGTTGTTGCTTCAAGAAAAGACATTCTTGACCTTGAGAATTGGTTGAGTAACAATTTAACTACATACAAGGATGCTTTCCTTGATGTGACTCTACTACCCGGATACTGTGATTTCTAATTTTTAGCAGGACAAATTTAAGCAGTCATCTCATATTGTGCATTTAAGCTATACTCCATGTTCATGTATAAACAAAATTAATACTTACTTTCACGCATAGTAAGTGGATGGTAGTTACGAGCATCTTCTCCTCACAACATTAAGAGTTAATTTAAGAATATTTTAGAAATAGTAACATTAAATGTTGATATATCAGTTGGCATTTGCTTATATTTCAGTCCAATAATTCAATCATTTTTTGGCTTATAATCAAGTCTAGAGTAGGTCTCAGGATTTATATAAGCAGAGTAGTGGCTTACATATATAGGCTTACTTCGCAGGAATGCCTAAAGTTTTTGAAGGATGCCCAAGATGTCGGATCACATAATCTATCTGACCAATATTTTCATCTGTCTGGTGGTAATTTGAATTTCTTTATTGAAACAACTACCACATTCTTGAAGGTTCTACTTGGATCAATTGTTTTTTTACTTGTATTCGGGATCTAACTTTCTCAAAATACAGGTTCTCAAATCTCATACTGACTTGGTAACCTCTAGACTTCTTTCTGAGGAGCTGGAGAGTTTGGATATATCTATTATAGATTCAAATCCAAGGCTTCAAAATAGGGAGACTACTGATTCACCTACTTCTACACAATTTTCGGTTGATGTTGAAGATAAAGAAAATGAGATCATCCAAGAGATGTTTCATGATAAGATATCCGTCCCACCAGTGGTGCAAAAACTAACCCGATTCAGTGAATCTTCTGAGAAGAGGTGATGTCTTTTAAAAATTTTTCACATGACCTATTTGGTAGTGTAAGCAATGTTCTAGGGTTGCATATTTGTAAACTAACTCATCCATTAGACAACATTATATCTGGGGTATTAAGTTGCATATTATATGGAAAACATGGGAATGAACAACAAAGTATACTTGATATTAAGGCTGAGCTATAATTACCAAATGAATTTGAGCTCGATATTGGTTCCTAGCTCGAGTCTGATTTCACAATGGAGCTGCATTTGAATTTGAGATTTCTTATAGCTCAAGCTAATTTAAGATGTTTCACTGAGGCCACGTCTGCTTCTCTACTTGTGATCATATCATATAATATTTTTTAACCATAATTATATAAATATTTTTTTGTTTGTTTTCCGGGTATATAATTAAGAAGATTTCACAAACTCTTCATCATTCTGGTTTACATTTTGTGTGTGCGCAAATTTGGAACTATATGGTAACATTATTTTATGACAATTACAATGTTTTTTTAATGTATCAGGTTCTGTGAGTAAGCATCATCTTGTGACACATATCTTTCTTGGGATAGCTCTTCGATATGTTCTTGATGCATTGCACAAGCCTGCAGATTCTAAAGTTTGTGTTGTTTTGAAGAGTGGATTTATTTTATGGTCCATTTTATGTTTTCTTGATTGTGCCTTCATATCTTACAAATGTTTATGTTCAGAGGTTTGGCACTGGAGCAATTTGTGGAGCGTCTTATTGAGTGGCCTCGATATTGCAATCACATTTTGCAAATTTCCCATTTACACAACACACATTCTGTAATAGTTGCTTTCATCGAACAAGCTCTTGCTAGGATATCCTCTGGTCCTATAGATGTAGATGGGATAGCACATGCTTCCGTTGTTATCATTAACCATAGTACTGCACAAGCTACATTAGGTCATGTAGAGGTAAAAATAAAATTGTTTCCTCGTTTTTATTTGTGATTATTATCATTTTGTTATATCTATAGCTTGGATTTATTTCCGGTATGTCAGCACAGTTAATAATATGAGCCAAAAAATTATATTTGTATTTTAACTCTTTTCGTGATGACAAGCTATTTATTATTAGATTAACATGTAGCCACACATCAATAAAGTTGCCTAAGTTGGTTGTTCTTAACCTGCTTGTTTTATTCAGAACTTTCCTATGTCTTAATATGATCTTACTTTTGGTTGTACTTAGGTTATATCTATTTTAGTTGGCAATCAACATCAATTTTTTTGAAAGTGTAGGATCATAGTATCTTCTGCAAAACATCAAATTTAGATAAACAAGCAATTTGAGAAAAAACATAATGTACACTAAAGTCTTATTCTTGTCCTTTCAATCTTTTTTTTTTTTGTTTTGAAATAATGGTTTTGCTATATGCCCTGTCCCAATAACAACTCAGCAGCTTAAACATCATACAACCTGGGCAGCAGCATTTGTCAATGCAGCTTCAACAAAGATGTGAGAATCCTCTGGATGATTCTCAAAAGACCTCTGCTAGCTCAGTGCTGTTTTCTTGAGTTTTGTTTATAATTTTGTTCATTAGTATATCACTGCAATACATCTTTATCACAAGGAATTTGTATATCACTGCAATGCATCTCTATGACAATTCATGTTGTTTCCTAATTCTCATCCAAAGATGTTATTTCCTATACATTTTGTACATGGCAGAATGCAATTTGGAACATATTTTCTTCCACTGATAGTGTTTGGCTATGAGTTGTAACATAATGCACTTTGGAACAAAATCCTTGTGACAGAATGAAATTTGGAACAGAATCTGTAGATTTTGCTAATATGTTAGTGAAGATAAAATTGTTGTTTTTTCAACTGATAGTGTTTGGTTCTGTATCGTAGGTAACTCTTCTTCAAGAAGCTCTTCTCAATTGAGTAATTATCAACATACATAAGTATATCTGGTATGAGAAAGAAAATCTAAAATCTCTTGTGCTTGAAGTTGAAACTATTATAAATCGCTTGTGCTTGGAGAAACACTTTTATAGCCAACCAAATTCAATAATATCTAGCGATTTCCCCAATTAATATTCTTTTTTCACAACTCCAAAGTACAGTTCATTATATATTTTTGAAATTATTTTATAAAAATATACATTGTAATTTCATTAATACTAGTTTTCTTAACTTATATGATAAAAATAAAAGGATAAACATTTACTTTTGGATTGAGATAGTATGAAATGATTTCACTTTATATTTATGTCTTTTGTTAGACCACAACAGGTAGGTACTTTAACAAGGAATAGCAACACATCACACACAGTTTGTCCATCCATTGCAGCAGTAAGCATTTCCAAACTCCTCTAACGATAGCACCCGTCTTAAGTTTGATCTATCATGATTATTGTTTTTCAGGTTGTAGCCTCTCAAGGTTGGTCGGAAGTGAGCAAATATGCAGGATTGGTATCCAAACAAGCCCTAATAAATGTATGCATTGAAGCTGACCCTTTGGAACTGTATTTACCCTACTTTAACATTCCATTACAGATGAGGAAGATGTGCTTTTTCAGGGAGTCAAGAAGTATCGTGCATCATTAAACTTGACTTTTCTGACAAAAAAATATCAATGCTAATTATTTTGCTGAAGAATTAGCTGACCAGTTCAAGAGTCAACCTTGTACAAATACCACAGGTGCCAACACAGTGCCAGGTACTGAACCTAATCTCTCAAACTATCCAGACCTTTTAACGAAATGCCACTTAAATATTTCTGACACAAGGAATGGATCTATAATGCCTGTTTGTGTTCCTAGTCTTGTTCTGAGCATTGTCATTTCTAATTTCACAGAATCTCTCTACTCACAAAGTCTCAATGACTCAAAGTATATTGGAATTGGTATTGGTTCAGAAGATAATTGGATCATTGTTATACTGACCACAAACACTCCTGGTCGATTCTTTGTTACCGGGACTTCTAATGGTGCCAATTTTATCAGCAAAATTGGATTGCTTTTCTCCTCAATCCTCTTGTTAGTTGTTAGCATTACCCTGTTTTGAGCAACAGGATACTATTCGTTATTCTCATTTTATTCAGGACATTTAGTAATTTCACGATAAAGTTCTTACTTATCGGTCTGGGAAAAGTGTAAATAACTAATGCTATTGATTTTCAATAAAGCATAGAGAGTTTGTAGAATAATTTTCTGATTTTGAAAATCTTATCATGGTGAATTTAAATAGGTTTTTGACCATAGTTTTAAAAATCGGACCAGACCGGTCGGTCGGACCGGTTGAACCGGGAACCGGAGTGGCAACCGGTCTGGTTCAATTGTTAGATCGGATATGCAGTTGAACCGGTCAAAACCAGTGTAAAACGGTAAAAATCGGTAAACCGGCGGTTCAAATGCGTATTTTTTTTAAAATTAAAACGAAGTCATTTTTCATTATTTAAAAAAATAAAAAATAAAAACATAAGAGAAAATTAATATTCTTTTCTTTAAAAATTGGTAACAACGATTAAATATAATAAATAGAGGCTATTGCAGTATTATAGCATTGATAGGTTTTAAAGTTTAAACATAATCTATTTTCTCTCCTATATGATTGATATGATTGGTTTTTATTAGTTGGCTGAGGTGTTGCGTAAAGTAAATAGTAATGCATGTTATATAGATAACAAACATAAGTTTGTATTTGAGATTGATATTTTTTTTTAAAATTTTTAAATCAATTACTTGACTTAAATTAATAATTGATTCAAATTTGAATTTAAATTATAAACTTGTAAAAGTATGATATTTTTAAATTTTTTAGGTGTTAGTGATTTTTTCCGACACCAAGTCATCTGGTTCGACCGGTTTAATACCTATATAATTTTGTTATAGTTATCGGTTTATTCAACCGAGTTATCCGATTTTATCCTGTTTAGTCATGCGGTTCGATCAATGACCCAGTGGTTAGACCAATGA
Source organism: Lathyrus tuberosus (assembly GCA_022829125.1). NCBI lineage: Eukaryota > Viridiplantae > Streptophyta > Magnoliopsida > Fabales > Fabaceae > Lathyrus > Lathyrus tuberosus. The sequence continues at coordinate 92,566 of JALAZF010000982.1, read as the reverse complement.
ACCAGTGACCCAATATCCTTACCGGTTCGATAACCGGTCCAGTTTTTAAAACATTGTTCTTGACCTTAATGTAAATCTTGATAGTTGTTTTGTTTAATAAAATTATAATTTTTCATGGTATTTTGTTTTGTTAGAATTGAATATTGTAATAGTATTGGTATTCTACTAACATGAATAGAGGAGATAATGTAGCAATTTAAAAAAAAAAACAATACAATTTAAGACGGTTCTAAACCGTTGCTATTTTTTAATAAAATATATATTATACAATTATGGCGGTTACAACCGTTGCTATTTTTAAACAAAAAATATATTATAAAATTATGGAGATTACAACCGTCGCAATAATATATTTGAGGCAGTTTCAAAACCGTCGCGGAATGTTACGACAGTTTTACAAACCGTCGCAATACAGCCTCGTGATGCAGGTTTCTGAGACGAAGCTGTAACCGTCGTAACATGAAAATTTTGGCGGTTCTAACAGTCGTAACCTGCCAAAATGAACTGTCGCAATTTGCCAATTTTCTTGTGGTGCAATACCCAACCTATATAGGATACTCCGGTTTAGGTGAGGTAAAATAACCACCCGCAATACCAATGGACCGGTTTGGGCAAACACACTAAAGGAAGGTTTATAAGGATTGATAGGTACTACTTATACCAACAAGATGAATCTTCTTTTCGGTAGCCTAAAAAATAAGAACTTTATAGTTAAGCGTGCTTAACTTGGAGTAGTATTTGGAAGAATTGTCACTACGTGAAAAATACAGAGTCGCCACCGAACTTTATTTATTCAAATGGAAATGGAAAATATCTATAAAACCCTTGAAAGGTAAAGAAAATGGTCGTCACAACCAAAAGCGGATTTGGAAGTCGTCTATACAAGGGGAAGATATTAGCACCATCACATCTGTTGTACTCAACGGGAATCGTTTTGATTTTTCTTAGCGCATTTGGGTGTTATTATCTAAAGGATACTTGCAAAAGGGAAAAAAAATAAGTTTTTAATTAGTGTGCTCGCCAAGGTTTTAAAATCCTATGCCTACGTATTCTCTTAGTACAATGAGAAAATCAGAGCTCCGTAGTTCGTGGAGTAGAAAATAAGTATTTGTTGGTTGTTTTTATTGAACGATGTTAATGTTCTCGTTCTAGCAGTTAAACGTTGCTTGTATGCTCGCGCATGGTAGACCTAAGCGTTTGTTTGTATTGCAGTAGAATGGATACACTTGGATTGCATTCTAGCAGTTAAATGTAGCTTGTATGCTCACATATGGAGGCTTAAACATTGTTTGTATTCCGGTAGAATGGAAATAACATGTCCTTTTTGAAAGGTTTTTTAATGTTGCCCTAAGGCGAAAAATTAATTTGATTGGTTATGATTGATTGAAAATTTGAAAGGATTTCCTTGATTTGAATTGCACTAAAGTTTATGAATGGAGGTGAAGACTTTGAATAACTGGGGCGTAAGTCCCGTATTCAAAGGTATTTAGAACAAGGTAGGAATATATCCCTCTCATCCTTCTCCATTTCTTAAGGTTTATGGCGCACAATTTGCATCATATATTTAAAGTGCTTTTGAATTTATTTACAAATATTTTAATCTTAAGCAAGGGAGAAAAAATGAATGTGAATGAGGTAAAGCACCATGTTGTCATGCATTGGTTCTAGAGTTTTAAAAAAGTGAAAGGATGGATGATTGATCTAAAGAATCAAGTATGGAATCAAGTCACAAATCTAATCTAATTTAAGTAATTAAGGAACTTGTGATCACTCAAATGGATGAACACCTAAAAGAGCATGCAAATTGTTTTTTAAAAGAGTAACTAAATAGTCATAAAATCATAGGTCTAATTAATTGATCAAAACAAATTTGATCAACTAATCAACCAAAAAGAATCAAACCATAAATTAACAAAAGAATTAATTAAAAATTTAATTAATTAATTACATGAATCAAAAAAGATTTATCAATTAATAAAAAAACCAATTAGCTAACATATCAATTCTACTTCTAGCATTTTGACTAATCACCCATACAAATTTAAAAGAGAAATTAATTCTAGCATTTTTCCTAAACTAATATTAATATTTATTTTTCTAAACTAAGATTAATGGTTGTGTTAACTAAGTAACTAATGTTATTTTTTTAAGCTAGATAAACTAATGTATTAGTTTCAGTAATCAATGTATTAATTTTTTAAGCTAAATTTAATGTATTGTTTCTAACTAAGACTAAAGGATATCTCTAACTAAAATTAAGTTGTATATGTTTCTAATGTATTATCTAACTAAGGCGATTGAATGTGTCTAACTAAAATTAAATTGTATATTTCTAACTAAACTACTGACATATTGAATTTTCTAAACCTAGTCTAATGCATTATCCTAGACTAAGATAGCTACTGTATGTTTCTAACTGAACTACTATATTAATCTAGAATAAGATTAATATAGTGATTTTTGTAATAGTAATTGTTGAGTAGGTTTTTATGTAATTGGATATGGATACCCCTTTGTATCCGTATTGAATATATTTTGTTTATAAAAAAAATTTAGAATAAGATTAAGGTACTATTACCGTATTATCCTAGATTAAGATTAATATATTATTTTTTTCTAAACTAAGACTAACATTTTCTAAGCTAATGTTAAGTGTCAATTAATGTGAACCTAGTATTGAGTTAATTACAAAAACCCTTGGAAGAAACTACCAGCCCAGAAATTTCAGTGAAGCTGTAAAGCTAGTATGAAAAAAGAAACAATAGAAAAAAGAATAAAAAGCTCATGATCTTGAGCAGTGTCTCTGGTTACAATGCACTAGGATATTTTCTCTATTGATTAATTAAAGATGGCAAGTGATGTTCTTTGTTTAATTTATTAATGTCATAGAAAGATATATTAAACAATATTAATAGGTTTTGGAATTGTTTTGGTTTTGACACTGTTTAGATTTGAAATTGGTTTGCAGTAACGTAATTCGCACACCAGGTGTTCGGTGAATTGTTTTAATTAAGTTTTGTTTCTTTTTGGTTTCAAATAAGTGATTATTTAATAAGCTATTTCATACTTTATGTCTAAATCTTACACTAATGCAATGTCTAATTCAATGTTATTGCTAGACTATGCTAGAAATTATACCATATTAATTCTAATGCAATTTTTTTAGCTACTTGAAATTGATTTTTTTGGTTTGTTTAGGAGATGAATAATTATGGGGCTGTTTTGGATTATGAATAGCGTGTTAGAATCGAAATTCACTAATTCTCTCTATGGTGTATGATTAAATTAAAAGAAGGGAGAAGAAGAAGAGAATCACAATTGTCACATTCCTCACAAGCAAGACAAAGAAAGTTCAAGAACGATAAATATGCAACGAATCGGAAAGAAGTTCAAGACTTACGAGGGGAAGATTCCTTCAATTATTGTTGCAAAAAATCGCCGGCGAATTTACCGAAGAAAAACCCGAAAAATTTCAAAGTAAGCTCCTTTAATCCAATTACCATTGCTTGATAATTATGGTTAAATGATGAATGTAGAAGACGATGTTAGATCTGTTCAAAACCTTATGATTTCTACCGATATAGAAATCAAGAACAAAACTCTAAAATAATTCCTATAAGTCGATATAGCATCAACTTGTATCCCTTAAACCTATATCCGAATACAATTATGAGAATGAAGGCGGAAGCGTACCTGAATTTGTCTTGTTGAAGGTTTCGGGTATGTGATCTTCCGATTTGTAGAGTTCCTTAAGGCTCCTTGAATCTCATCTGATGGGGATGAAGAGAGAAAACCTGATAAACCTTATTTTGATTGTACTCTACAAATGGGGACCATAACCCATTTAAATAACCCTAGGGTTATTTCTTAGTTTTCAATATTTTAATTTGACCCCTCATCAAATTAGATATTGACTTACGGTATCTACACAATAACCTGACCTTTCATGACATTTATGCTTTTAGCCACAAACTTAATATTATATTAATTAGACCCTTTTACGTCTTGACTAATTAAAATAATGGCACTAACCCCTTAAATGTTACATTTGTGACCCAAAATTCTAACAATCTCCCACTGGTCACATATGTAACTTTACACATGTGTTAGACTTTATGAGCTCAAAATTTGCCATTATATTCTTTAAGCATATCCAAAGTATCCCGTCCATTAGTCATGCCAATATACAGAATCAAGGTGATTTTCATAATATCAATCATAACTAAACTCATCAATAATCACCGATGGTGACACAACTAAATGACATAGATCCATCATGAAATGTGTAGCATGAAAATCACATGAAGTTGATCTCTATATGTCGATTTTCAACTGGTCCTACTTTACTTTAGTGAGATCGTTCAATAACTTTATTGTACAAAATGTAAACTACTGAATATCAAACTTTATTAACTGGAAAATATCCAAAATCATAGTATGCATACATAATACCAAACACAGAACATAAAATTCATAATCGACTAACTCCCACTAAACCAAAGACTCCTCTAACGATAAAACACCCATGTGAGCAATGTGCTCATGAAAGACCTTGGGTGGAAGACCTTTTGTAAGAGGATCTGCTATCATGGAGTTTGTCCCCAATTGTTTTATGGAAATCTATCCACTTTGTACCCTTTCCTTAACAACTATGAACTTTATGTCAATATGTTTTGACTTAGTCAAGCTCCTATTATTGTTGGAATACAGAACGACTGATTTGTTGTCACAGTATAACTTAAGTGACCTTTCAATTCCTTCCATAATTCGCAGCCCAGTGACAAGATTCCTTAGTTAAATCCCATGGTTGGATGCCTCATAACATGCTATAAACTCTACTGCCATGGTGGATGAAGCCGTAAGAGTTTGCTTAGCACTGCACCACCAGCCAACATGTAAATATAGCCTGAAGTGGATCTTTTACTGTCTAGGCATCCAGCAAAATCTGAGTCAGAGTATCCAGTGATCTCTAACTGGTCTGACCTCCTATATGTGAGCATATAGTCTTTTGTTCTCTTTAAATACCTCATAACCTTTTTAGGTGCTTTCCAATGATCCATTCCTGGATTAATCAAATATCTTCCTAACATCCCAACTATGAACGCAATATCCGGACGCGTGCACACTTGGGCATACATCAGACTCCTTACTACTAACGCATAAGGAATCTTTTGCATTTCTTGAATTTCTAAGTTTTCTTTTGGGCACTGACTGAGACTGAATTTGTCTCCCTTAGCAATTGGAGTATCTCTTGATTTACATTCTTGCATGCGAAACCTTTTAAGTACCTTTTCGATATAGCTCTTTTGTGATAATCCTAGAATACCACGAGATCGGTCTCGATGTATCTGAATTCCTAATACAAAGAAGGCATCACCAAGATCTTTCATTTCAAAATTTCTCGATAAAAATTTCTTAGTTTTGTGCATCATTCCTATATCGTTTGTGGCAAGCAGTATGTCATCTACATACAAGACCAAGAAAATGTACTTGCTCCCACTGAATTTGTGATACACACAATCTTCAACAACATTCACCTCAAAACTAAATGAGAGAATTACTTCGTGAAACTTGTGATACCACTGACGAGACGCCTGCTTTAGTCCATAAATGGATTTTGTCAATTTGCAAACCATATTCTTTGAGTCTCCCGACACAAAATTTTCTGGTTGCATCATATAGATTGTTTTATCAATATTGCCATTAAGGAAAGCTGTCTTAACATCCATTTGATGGAGTTCCAAATTATAATGTGCAACAAGAGCCATGATTGTCCTAAAAGAGTCTTTCGATGAAATCGTAGAGAAAGTCTCCTTAAAGTCAATCTCTTCCTTTTGAGTATAGCCCATACCCACAAGACGAGCCTTATACCTCTCCACATTACCGTTAGAATCCCTTTTGGTCTTAAAAATCCATTTGCAACCAATGGGTTTCACACCTTCTGGTAATAGGACAAGTTCCCAAACTTTATTTTCTTACATGGACTTATACTCCTCCTTCATTGCTTCAATCCACTTTTCCGAGTTGGAATCCTGCATGGCTTGACGGAAGTTGATTGGATCATCTTCCAGCATACCATTATTTTACTCATTTCTTGGAGAAAAACTATGTAATCATCCGGAATAACATTTCTCATTTCTCTAGTGGATCTCCGCAAATGTATTGTTTCTTGTAACACTTGTTCTTGAGGATTTTGAGTTTGTTCTTCATGAATTACCAAAACATCTTGAGTTTGAGGAATTGCAACAATGTCTTGATCAAAAGCAACTATATGAATCGGTTTTGGAATTGTTATCGATTCTTCCTCTAAGACAAAGTCTCTAACCTTATTCTCCCCCCCTCCCAAACTCAATATCCTCAAAGAATGTGGTTGTTCCCATCTCAAAAATTGAATTTAATTTAGGATCATAAAATTTGTAGCCCCTAGATCTTTCAGAATAACAAATAAAGTAGTTGCTCACTGTTCGGGAGTCCAATTTCTTTTCATTTGGCCTATAAGGCCTTGCCTCAGCTGGACATCCCCACACATGAAAATGTTTGAGACTAGGCTTTCGCCCACTCTAAAGCTCATAAGGTGTTTTGGCAGTTGCTTTTGTTGGTACTCTATTTAGAATATAAGCTGCAGTCTTTATTGTCTCTCCCCAAAGTGACTCTAGCAAGGTAGAATGACAAATCATACTCCTTACCATATCTTTAAGAGTCAATTTCGTCTTTCAGCAACACCGTTCATGCTAGGAGATCCTGGCATGGTATATTGTGGGACAATTCCACATTCCTCTATGTATTTGGCAAAAGTCCCTTGACGTTGTTCACCTGAACCGTCATATCAACTATAATATTCACCGCCACGGTCGGATTTGACTTTCTTAATTATTCTCAACTTTAGCCTTAAACGATTTGAACACATTCAATGACTGAGACTTTTCATGTATAAGAAATATGTATGCATATCTAGAATAATCGTCTATGAATGATATAAAATATTGTTGACCATTCCAAGAAGGTGTCGGAAATGGTCCATAAATGTATGTATGTATCTATTCTAAGACATCCGTAGCTCTATATGCACCAAATTTCTTTGTTTTGTTCTATTTTCCTTTAATGCATTCAACACAAACATCTAAGTTTGTGAAGTCAATGGAATCAAAAATTCCATCTGACACTAGTCGCTCAACTCTATTTTTAGAGATGTGACCTAGGCGTTTGTGCCATAATTCTCCTGAATTGTTATCCTCAATTTTACGCTTAGTACCACGTGATTCCACATTCAAAGATTCGCCATAGGTAGCTATTGTGTCAAGCAAATATAGATTATCATGACCCATAAGTGAACCAGTCCCAATAATATTTGAATTTAAAGACTGCTTGAACATATTGTTTCCAAATGAACAAAAACAACCTGATTTGTCAAAATAAGAAACTGAAATCAAATTCCGTCTAAATGACGGAACCACAAAAGTGTCTTTCAAATCCAAATAAAATCCGGTACACATTAATAATCTAAAATGCCTTATAGCTTCCACCTCCACCGACTTTCCATCTCCAACATAGATGTATCTTTCAACATCATTTGTCTTCCTGTAGTCCAGGCAACCCCTCATTGAAACACTGATGTTAGTAGTTGCACCAGAGTCTGACCACCAAGTGTTTCCAGGTACTAAAGCTAAATTGACCTCAGAACAAACCAAACCATGACTCATACGATTGAAGCGATCCCACTTCTCATAATCTTTCCTCTGTTCAGAGGTACCAAATTGCATAGGAGAAGGAGGTTGCCTCATCCTTAATGCAAGTTTAAGATCCATGCAGCCAATAACAATTTCCATGTTCTCATTCCAATCCTTAAAATCTATCTCATTCAGGACCTGAACCTTATTCATATTAGTAGATATTGAAGCAATTGTAGCTAAAAAATAACAAAAAGCAAACATTTTAAATATACTCACATAAATAAAAACTGAATCATCAATGTTGTTCAAATAAAGGCATAACCCATCTCAAGATACCCAGTGCACCACCAATATCAAGTCTTTGGACAGTAATATCGACTGCTAGTGGTACTCTTATCGTAACGATCAAACATTGATAATAAAAACATGTTGAATAATAAACCCCTCTTTGGATTGATTTATCATTCACATGTAGGACCTCATAATTATCACATGTTTACCATCACAGGCGCGTAAGAAAACCGGCTAACCACCAATTATCTTTTGGGTCAATTGATACTCGCATGGACAAACATACACACAAACCATAAAAATATTTAACATTTTTCATAAGCAATTGTTATAAAAGAGGTCACTTTGGCAACTTTTTCATTTCAACTACTTACCTAAAAAAATTTTAAATTAATGTATAAAGATACATTCCGTAGCCAAATTCGAACAAAATTAAACCAAAGAAAAATTGAAATTAAATCCAAATCAAAAACACCAATGCATTTTATTGTATTGTTACGACATTATACTAAGTTTAATTTCAAAATATAAAAAACATATTATTTATAATAAATAATAAATAATATAGAAAAAACATATAATTCTTTTAAACCAAAAAAAAATTATATATAGGAAGACTTAAAAAGAAAATTGATCCATGTTTTTATCCTTATACACCACATAGAAAGACTTGGAGAAAAAAATTCAACAAAACTATGAACAGTTTCATTACGCACTGAAGATGGAACCACATCGTCAGTTTTATTACCTTTAGTTGCAGAAGTGGTTGTTAGGTACAACAACTCTATATATAGCTTTATCCTTTGATATGCATCTAAGTGCAATTTACATAGGAAATATTTATTCGATCAAAAATATAATATTTAATAATTGTTAGAATATAAATAGAAGAAAACAGAGAGATAATGATGAATCTAGTTGTAGAACAAAATGACTATTATTTGAATATTATAAGTGGCAAAGAGTATTCTAGTCAAAACCAACAAAAGACATTATTATAATAATAACAAAAAAATGTAAGAACAAAAAAGTTTTCGTATAAGAGCAAATAAAATTGACGATAAATTGAACCCGACATTTAATTTCAGATTCAAGATTTTAAGCACAAAAATTTTGTAAGATCAAAATGGATCCCAATTTTAGAACCCTAATAAAAAAACTTCATAAACACAACATATATTGATTTATACAATTGGAAGATCAAAGGATCCTAAATAACCCAAAAACAAATGGAATCAGATATGGGTGGCTCTGATACCACTTGTTAGATCTGTTCAAAACCTTATGATTTCTACCGATATAGAAATTAAGTGTGAAGGCATGCTTCTCAAGTGTTTTGATGAAGACAATATTCTACATGCAAGATTGGATTGACAAAAAGAAATGGATCAAAGACTTCCTAAGCAAAGACAAGTTTCATATTCATCTAAGTCATGAAGAATTTCTTAAGGATTGATCATAAGGTATATAGCATTCAATCTTATTAATGTATATACAAGTGTTCAAGTCATTCATGCATGTCATAGGTGTTTAGAATGTTTGGATGCATTTTGTTATGGCCCCTCATATTAAAAAACAAGTATTTTTGCATTATGCCCAGCTGTTAATCGGTTAACCGAATTTTGATTAATCGATTAACTGGCCAAAAATTTCAAATTTTCTGCACGTTATAAGGTGTTAACCGATTAACCCCATATGGTTAATCGATTAACACTGAACCAGTTTGTGAAAAAATTGCATTTTTTTCACTCCTTTGGTTTTCAAACTTTGTTCTTGAAGCATGGCATCCTTTCATAATTTATGCACATTTATAGAGGTGCATTAGGGCTATATAAACACCATTACATCAGATTTTACACTCACCTCCTTTGCAAAAATTTCAAATATTCATACTTCTCTTCATCTTTCAAAATTCCATAAGTGTTCAAACTAGAATTTTTAAGAGTGAGACTTTATGCATTCAACCTTCATAGAAAACATTCTAAGTTTCATTCCATTCATAAAAGAACACTTGTACATCATTGTGAAAATTGTTTGCTATAAGGAGAAGATCAATCTTTTGATTGATAATTGTTAAAAATCCATTTCAAACACTTACAAAAATTCAGAATATATATTGTATGTCACATCTTATTTTTCCAGGATTGTTGGATATAAGATTGTGAGGTTGTTATCCTTGTTGTCAAGGTTGTTGGACACAAGAGGTCCATTTTGAGAGGATTGTTTTCATTTGGACTTAGTGAAAAATCCAAGAGGTTGTTCTTGGTGTGGTTTGTTAGTGTTTGTATAGAAAGGCTAGGAAGAGTCTTGTCTAAAGTCCTAACAATATTAAAAATTTCTTTCATGTTGAAAGGGGACTAGAGTACTCCCGGACTGTGAGGGGAACCAAGATATATCCTTGTGTCGTTTACTTTCCGCATTTACAGTTTTTATCACATAATAATCATTAGGAAAGTAAAACATAAAAACCGTCGAAAATCCGGAAAATTTTCTAAGTACCTAATTCACCCCCTCTTAGGTGCAATCGTAACTTACATTTGACATCAGAGCAAGTTATAGGTAATTTGTTCCTACAGATACAATATAGCTTCCACAAGCGCAAATCCGATTTTCAAAGATGGTGGTAGTATCAACAAACCCTCACTATTTTTTGGCGAGTATTTTGACTTTTGGAAAATTCGTATGAGAGCACATAATCCTGTTAGTGCATTAAGTATGGATGAATTCTTCCGCATTTCTCAATGTATATCCGCAGAAGAAATTTGGGATACTTTGGTCACTCATGAAGGAACCACTGAAGTTAAAAGATCAAGATTGAATACATTAAGTCAAGAATATTAAATGTTCTGAATGCAGCCTGGAGAATCCATCGTCGCTTTGCAGAAAAGGTTCATACATTTAACAAATCACTTGATTGCTCTTGGTAAAACATTTTCTAATGATGAATTGAACCTTAAAGTACTAAGATCCTTGACTAGAGAATGGCAACCAAAAGTGACGGCAATATCGGAAAAGAAAAGTCTTTCTACCATGACATCCACATCATTATTTGGAAAACTCCAAGAACATGAACTTGAAATTGGAAAACTTGAAAAGCATGAGAATCAAGAGAAGAAATCCAAAGGCATCACTTTGAAAGTAGATTCAAAAGAAGATCAAGATGATAATGCACCGGAGGAAGATGAAAACTTCATGTTCCTTGTAAAAAGACTTGGTAAGTTCCTTGGTAAAAATTACAAATCCTTTAATTATGCAAAAAGAAAGAAACACTTCATGAAAAAAAAGGCTTCCACTTCTACACAAGATATCACATGTTATAAATGTGGTAAGCAAGGTCATATAAAACCAGATTGTCCAAAGCTCTCCAAGAAAGATGGATTCAAAGGCAAAAAGGAGACAAAGAATAAAAAGGCATATATTGCATGGGAAGACAATGACATAAGTTCATCATCCGACTCGGAAAGCGACAAAAGTGTAAATTTAGCTTTAATGGCCTCTCACAATTCCGATGATGAAGATGATGAGGTTAGTAATGTATTTTCTCTTTATGATAATGATGCACAAGGTGCCATAAATGAACTCTGAAATGAATGCAAAGTATTGTACAAAACAATATCTTCACAAAAGAAATAAATTACATCTTTAGAAGAAAAAGTGGAGACTATGGAAAAAGATTCAAAAGATGAGAAACAAAAGATTATTAGTGAAGAAAAACAAAACTTTGTATGTAAAAATTGTGAATCACTTTCTTTCCAAATTGTTCAATTAAAAAGAGTTCTTGAAAGATATGAAAAAGAACAAATTGGGTTGGAAGGTGTTCTTAGTCAACAAAGATATTCAAATGATAAAAGTGGACTTGGTTATTCAAATTTTTCCAAACCAAGTTCTAGTAAAACTATCTTTGTAAAGGCTAGTGACCAATCTTCCAAAGAGAAAGTGGACAAACCAAAAATTGTGCAACCTTATCCTAAAAGGAAAAAGATTTGTGAAAAAGAAATCATATGTTCCTAGATATACAATCAATTTTGTTCTACTTGTTTTTATTGTGGTATTGTTGGTCATACACCTAATGCTTGCTATGTTAGAAACTTTAGTGTTGCAAGTGGGCATTATGTGTGGATAAAGAAAGGTACTAATTATGAAGGACCCAAGGAAATTTGGGTACCTAACAAAACTTAATTTGTTTTGTAGGTGTGCTTGAAGACCAATTATAATTTATGGTATCTTGATAGTGGTTGTTCGAAGCATATGACGGGAGATGTTAACAAATTTTAAAATCTAGTGCTTAAGGCCAAGGGTTATGTTACTTATGGAGATAACAACAAAGGAAAGATTTTTGGCGTAGGCAAAGTTGGAGCACCACAGCTTTCACATCCATTGAAGATGTTCTTTATGTTGAAGGACTAAAGCACAATCTTCTAAGTATAAGCCAACTTTTTGACAAAGGCTTCAAGATCAAGTTCACCAAGGATTAATGCTTGATAGAAGATGAAGTCACACATGAGGAAAACTCAAAGGTAAAAGAATCAATAATATGTTTATGATTTCCCTTGATGACTTTTCTTTGAAGATAAAATGTCTCATGGCGAACAACAATGATTCATGGCTATGGCACAAAAGAATTACTCACATTCATATGGAACATTTGAATAAACTAGTCAAACATGATCTTGTCATTAGGTTGCCAGTTTGTCAAAGATAAGTTGTGTGTTGCTTGTCATAAGGGATAACAAACCAAATCAACTTTCAAATCTAAGAATGTGGTGTCCACTTCAAGGCAACTACTATTGTTGCATATGGACTTATTTGGTCCATCAAGAACAAGAAGCTTCGAAGGTAATGTATATGCTTTAGTTATTGTTGACGATTTCTCTAGATATACTTGGACATTCTTTTTAGTACAAAAAAGTGATGCATCCAAGGCGTTCAAGAAATATGCAAAGCAAATTCAAAATGAGAAGTCACTAACTATTGCCTCCATAAGAAGCGATCTTGGTGGAGAATTCCAAAATGCTCCTTTCGAAGAATTTTGCAAAGAACAAAGAATCTCTCACAACTTCTCGGCACCAAGGACTCCTCAATAAAATGGTGTGCTGGAGAGAAAGAATGGGTCACTTGCGGAACTTGCAAGGACAATCCTTAGCGACTCAAATCTTCCAAAGTATTTTTAGGCGGATGCGGTAAGCAAGACATGCTTTGTAAGTAATAGAGTAAATATTAGACCTATCTTAAAGAAGACACCTTATGACCTTTTCAAAGGAAGGAAACCAAACATTGCTTACTTTCACATATTTGTTTGCAAGAGTTTTGTCTTAAACAATGACAAAGATAATCTCGGTAAGTTCGATGAAAAATCGGATGAAGGTATTTTTTTTGGCTATTCTCTTTCTAGTAAAGCATATAGAATTTATAACAAATGAATTTTAACAATTGAAGAATCTATGCATGTAAAGTTTGATGAATCTAACCCCTCTGAGGAGGATACTGTTTTGTGTGATGATGATGATTTTATAGAAGTTCCTCAAGAAGATACTTCCAAAGTCAACAATGAGAATCAATCGGAACATCAAGTAGAACCGATTTAACAAGAGTCAAATGACAATGATCTACATAAGGAATGGAGAACTCATAGAGATCATCCAATTGATAAAGTCATCGGTGATATTAGTCAAGGCGTTGCAACAAGATTAAATTTCAAAGATGCATGCTTGAACATGGCGTTTGTCTCACAAATTGAATCTTCCAAAGTTGATGAAGCCTTAGAAGACGACCAATGGATGATTGATATGCAAGAAGAGTTAAACCAATTTAAAAGGAATCAAGTTTGTGAACTTGTTCCTAGGCCAAGTGGTAAACACATCATTGGTACCAAATGGGTGTTTAAGAATAACCTTAATGATAATGGGATAATTATTCGCAACTAAGCAAGATTGGTGGCTCAAGGATATAATCAAGAGGAAGGCATTGATTTTGAAGAAACATTTTCTCCGGTTGCAAGGTTAGAAGCTATCAGTTTATTACTTGCTTATGTGTGTTCATTGAATTTTCAGTTATACCAAATGGATGTCAAGAGCATGTTCTTGAACGGCTACATCAATGAAGAAGTCTATGTCAAACAACCCCCTGGCTTTGAAGACTTCAAGATTCCTTCACATGTCTTTAAGTTTAAGAAAGCTCTTTATGGCTTAAAGCAAGCACCAAGAGCATAGTATGATCGACTTAGCAACTTTCTTTGTGAAAGAGGATTTGAAAAAGGTAAAGTAGATAAGATCTTGTTCATTAAGAGAATTAAGGACAACACTTTATTGGTTCAAGTCTACGTTGAGGACATCATATTCGGATCAACAAATAAAGAACTTTGTGAAGAATTCTCATTGATGATGCAAGGAGAATTTGAGATGTCCATGATGCGTAAGATGAACTATTTCCTTGGATTAAAAATTAAGCAACTAAATGATGGCATCTTCATCAACCAATCCAAGTATTGCAAAGATTTGTTGAAGAGATTCGACATGGATAATTGCAAAGCAATGTCTACTCCAATAGGATCCAGAACTTACGTTGATCAAGATGAATCGGGTGTTTCAATTGATGTTACAAAGTATTGAGGTATGATTGGTTCATTATTATATTTGATGGCAAGTCGTCCTGACATAATGTTTAGTGTGTGTTTATGTGCCCGTTTTCAAGCAAATCCGAAGGAATCACATCTCACCGTTGTTAAAAGAATCATGAAGTATCTCAAGGGAACGACCAATGTCGACTTACGGTATCCAAAAGGTAGTGTTCGCAATCTAGTAGGTTATTCCTACTCAAATTATGCAGGCTGCAAAACTGATCACAAAAGCACAAGTGGTACATGTCATATACTAGGGAATGTTTTAATATCTTGGTCTTGCAAGAAACAAGCTTGTGTCGCACTTAGTACGGCCGAAGCGGAATATATTGCAGCAGGAAGTTGTTGTGCACAGATTCTATGGCTCAATCAACAACTACGTGACTATGGACTCAATCTTAGATGTGTTCCTTTACAATGTGATAATACAAGTGAGACCAGCATAACAAAGAATCCGGTTATGCATTCAAGAACAAAACATATCGACATACGACATCATTTCCTTCGTGATCATGTACTTCAAAATGAAGTTGAAGTCACTTTTGTGGATACACATAACCAACTAGCAGATATCTTCACAAAACCGCTCGCAAAAGAACAATTTTTCAAAATTCGGAGGGAACTTGGAATTTTGGATGAAAGTAACGTATGATTCTTCAATATTTATTCATTATGCTCTATAATGAATCTAAGGTACACAATTTTTTTTTTAATTTTGGTAATTTTTCTAAAATGTAAATTTTGCACTATATTTACATATCTTCATTTTACATGATGATAAAATAATTTTTATGACATGTTTGGGTAATCCAAAGTTGCATTATAATATGTTATAACATGTCCAATTGGTAAAATGTGGAATTTTCATGCCTGCTAACTGCTGCAAAACTACTTTTTTTTATGCGTTAATCGATTAACCATATTAGGCTAACCGATTAACACCCCTTTTTTATGCGCATTTGCTGCAGTTTTTGGAGGTGTAACCGATTAACCATATACGGTTAACCGATTACACCTGGGACGAATTGTCATTTTATTTATTTTATTTGTTCATAAATTGTTTGTTTATTCACTTTTGTCTTATACATTTAAGTGATTACTTTGAAAAGTCATTCAGTTTCCAACTTATTCTTGGAACTCTTCACATTTCACTCTTCAAAGCTCTCATTTACTTTCTTCTTCCACATTCATCTTCCCCACAACATTAATTCCAACCAAAATTAAAACCCATTCCTCTAAAACTCCTTTATAACCTATTATCACCTCAAATCTTCCATCGCAAAACCCTCTCCCTCTCAAACCTGGAAAAAGGGCTCTCAAACCCTATCTCTCAAAAAATCTCATTTCCAACCATGTCACCTACAAGAAAGAAGAAAGGAAAGCTTCCAATGGGTGAAGCAAGCTCTGACCCAGCTAATGTAGAAGAGCAACAACCTTCAACAAAGTTAAGGAGGTTGGACTTCAATGTCATAAATCGGTCTCTTATGCCGGTAAAGTTTGTTAACCTCAAATCTTTTCCTACTCATAGTTTCCTTCCCTGCTCTGTTGAAAGAACAAGGTGTTACTGATTTTGTGTCTGAGTTTGGCTCTTACTATCTCGACCTAATCAAACAAATTTTTAATACTTTAGAAATTGGTCTGGATTAATTTGAGGACCACATGTTGTATTCAAAGGTTAGAAACATTGAGATCTGTCAAGAAATGAAAGAATTTGGAAAAAACTTAGGTCTTCCTCATGAAAGATTTTTTATTCGTCAAGGTTTTACACATAAAGATGGACCATGGTCAGGTTATAACAAAATGGGGTATTATTTTTCAATTTGTCAGGGCAGTCAATCTGATGTTTTGAGTGGTCAGAATTTATCCTCTTCAAGAGTTTTAGTTATGTTAAGAATTTGCCGGTTAGTGACCGAATGCTACATTATGTTATTGTCTATGTTTTATTGCCTAAGCATTCAAACCATTCCCAAATCAATGATGTTGAGATGCAATTACTCTATGCCATCAAGAACAAAATTAAGGTGAATTGGGCACTTACCATAATGTATCACATGAAGCGCTAACAAACTCTTAATGGAGGTCTTCCTTTTGCAAGGTTGATTTCTCACATTTTGGAAGCAAGTGGGTTGCATGTGAAGTGGGAACCTCAAAAGAAAATGATGGAAAAAGACAGTGAAATTAATGCTAAAATAGCTCTCAAGAATACCGGAATTGTTAAATGTAGCGATGGACGGTTCAAGTACAAGGAAAGTTCTTCTTCAAATGCTCCCGAACCGGTTCCAGAAGGTGGCCACACTAATGACATGCTCTACACAAATATGTGTTCCACATAAACAACCATGAACCGTAATCACCGTGAGCATAAACTCAAAATGGCATCCCTTAAGAGACTTTTTAGGTCCCTCTCCTCTACCCAAAACCGTGAGCCTATTGAAGAAAATGAGGAAGGAAGTGAAGAAGAAGATGAAAGTAATGATGAAGAGAATGAAGATATGTCGGAGAGTGAATAGATGTCTTGAATTTGGATTGCATGGAATTATGTTTTAGTTTATGTTTTAAGTTATTTCTAAGTTATGTTTTAGTGTAAATTCTAAGTTATGTTTAAGGCTATGTCCCAGGTACTTTATATGTTG
This sequence comes from Lathyrus tuberosus, assembly GCA_022829125.1. Taxonomy (NCBI): domain Eukaryota; kingdom Viridiplantae; phylum Streptophyta; class Magnoliopsida; order Fabales; family Fabaceae; genus Lathyrus; species Lathyrus tuberosus. Next base: position 75,356 of record JALAZF010000982.1, on the reverse strand, counting down.
AACTATTATGTATTCCTTTCCGTTGTGTGTTGCTTCCGTAAACTTAATATAATATGTTCTATGTTTTATCACTTATGTGTTGTGAATGTGTTCCATTTGTTGTATGTTTTCATTTGTTACTCATATTTTGTTAAGATCATACAACTTGTAAACTTTCAATTTCTTTAAGTCTTTTCCCATCCCTTTTGTTAATGACAAAGGGGGAGAAGTATTGGTGTTGTGTTGTTGTAAGTTTTTTTCTCTAACAAAAATGCAACTTTCAAAGACTCTCTAATAATCATGGATTAAGGGGGAGCATTTATCAAGGGGGAGCTTTTCGTGTTAGAGAAACAAGGTTCAAGCAAACATTCAAGATGAAGTTATCATCATAAAAAAGAGGGAGAATGTGAAGGCATGCTTCTATAGTGTTTTCATGAAGACAATATTCTACGTGCAAGATTGGATTGACAAAAAGAAATGGATTAAAGACTTCCTAAGAAAAGACAAGTTTCATATTCATCTAAGTCATGAAGAATTTCTTAAGGATTGATCATAAGGTATATATCATTCAATCTTATTAATGTATATACAAGTGTTCAAGTCATTCATACATGTCATAGGTGTTTAGAATGTTTGGATGCATTTTGCCATGGCCCCTCATATTAAAAAACATGTATTTTTGCATTTTGCCCATCTGTTAATCGGTTAACAGCTTTTAGTTAATCGATTAATAGGCCAAAAATTTCAAATTTTCTGCATGTTACAGGGTGTTAACCGATTAACCCCATATGGTTAATCGATTAACACTGAACCAGTTTGTGAAAAAATTGCATTTTTTCACTCCTTTAGTTTTCAAACTTTGTTCTTGAAGCATGGCATCCTTTCATAATTTATGCACATTTGTAGAGGTGCATTAGGGCTATATAAACACCGTTGCATCAAATTTTACACTCACCTCCTTTGGAAAAATTTCAAATATTCATACTTCTCTTCATCTTTCAAAATTCCATAAGTGTTCAAACCATAATTTTAAAGAGTGAGACTTTGTGCGGTCAACCTTCATAGAAAACATTCTAAGTTTCATTCCATTCATAAAAGAACACTTGTACATCATTGTGAGAATTGTTTGCTATAAGGATAAGATCAATCTTTTGCTTGATAATTGTTAAAAATCCATTTCAAACACTTACAAAAATTCAGAATATACATTGTATGTCACATCTTATTTTTCCAGGATTGTTGGATATAAGATTGTGAGGTTGTTATCCTTGTTGTCCAGGTTGTTGGAAACAAGAGGTCCATTTTGAGAGGATTGTTCTCATTTGGACTTAGTGAAAAATCCAAGAGGTTGTTCTTGGTGTGGTTTGTTAGTGTCTGTATAGAAAGGCTAGGAAGAGTCTTGTCTAAAGTCCTAACAATATTAAAAATCTCTTTCATGTTGAAAGGGGACTGGAGTACTCTCGGACTGTGAGGGGAACCAGGATATATCCTTGTGTCATTTACTTTCTGCATTTACATTTTTTTATCACATAGTAATCATTAGGAAAGTAAAACATAAAAACCATCGAAAATCCGAAAAATTTTCTAAGTACCTAATTCACCCCCCTCTTAGGTGCAATCTTAACTTACATCAAGAACATAACTCTAAAATAATTCCTATAAGTCGATATAGAATCAACTTGTATCCCTTAAACCCATATTCGAATACAATTATGAGAATGAAGGTGGAAGCGTACCTGAATTTTCCATTGAAATTGTTGAAGGTTCCAGGTATGTGATCTTCTGATTTATAGAGTTCCTTAGGGTTCCTTGAATCTCCTCTGATGGGGATGAAGAGAGAAAACCTGATAAACCTTATTTTGATTGTGCTCTACAAATGGGGACCATAACCCATTTAAATTACCCTAGGGTTATTTCTTAGTTTTCAATATTCTAATTTGGCCCCTCATCAAATTAGATATTGGCTTACGGTGTCTACACAATAACCTGACATTTCATGACATTTATGCTTTTAGCCACAAACTTAATATTATATTAATTATACCCCTTTAAGTATTGACTAATTAAAATAATGGCACTAACACCATAAATGTTATATTTGTGATCCAAAATTCTAACAGATGAACCTTGAATGTAGAATGTTAATGAACATGCTTGAATTTTGATGAACTTTGAATGATGATTGTTGATGGTAATGTATGAATTGTTGAATGCTTGGTTGATTATTTGTTGAAATTGGATTGTGGCTAAGTTCCACCATTTTAGAACTTCAATGTGAAAATCTAGGTGGTGACAAATATGAACTTTAATGGTGGTGAGGGAGTGAATATAAGAGAGAATTAGTAAAGAACTTGAGAGAAAAATGGTTAAATGTGTTGATTTTAGTTTGTATGGTTTTTCTAGTTAGGTTTGTTAAGTCTAAAATTGTGAGAAATGACATGTTTATATAGACTTTATAAATGAATGATCACCCTTGGATTGTGATCCATGTAAGAGGTTTATCAATGGTGGGAAATAAGTTTAAGCTTTAGTTGCGAATCACCAATTTCAACCCTTTAATTGATTGTTAAAAATGATTAGGATTGAATGAAAATTTGATTCAAAATGAAAGTTGGAATTTGTGTTTGTTTGGAAGTTTTTAGGTTAGTTTAGTAGTTATGGTGGTTAAGGGTTAATTGAGTAATTGAATGATTGTGGACGCATAGGTAGTTAGAGACAAATAGTGTTTGGTTTTTGCAAAAGTACCAAGTTGGGATGTAAAGAAAAAGGTCACTGGTAATTAACTTGAATTTAAACGCTTTTGCCTTTGATTTTCTCCACTTTTGACTTGAATTTTTGGTGAATTATCCCATGACTATAAGTGAGTTTGAGAAGTGCTTTTGTGTTGAAAATAAGAACTTTTGAATGGTGTAAACTCATGGATCAAATTCTGAATTTTTGGGCATGAATCAATGTTGGAGAGTGTTGCAAAACAAGTCTTGAAATTACTACATAATGCAGATTTTTTTCTTGAGTTTCTTGAGTTTTTCATGACTTTTCCATAACTTTTTTATGATTTAACTTCATGATATGAATGTCTAACTTGGTGTAGCTTCTTCCTTGTAGCAAAATGAGCATTGTAGTGAAAGAATGACCTTGAAGCAATATTGGGAAGTGAAGAACGAGCCATGGAAGTGAAGTTTGATGGAAGATAAAATTTGTTGAAAAATAGCACTTGACATAATAATGACACAAGTTATTTGTGATGAATGATGATGAATCCCTTGATCAAATGCTTGTAAAATAGGTCTAGGAAAATCCAGAAGTCAAAATCGAGTCAATGGTCAATAGTTGACCAAAAGTCAACAGTTGACCAAAAAGTCAACTGTACCCAAAAGATGTAGTTTCTTACCATCTTTCCTTGTAATCCATTCTTTTGATTTGTATCTCAAGAAATATGCATTGTACCATGAATTTCTAGTAAATGAATGAAATCTTCTTTTTATTCCTACTTTGCATTTTTCTTTGAATCCAAGCAAACCTCATAATTAAGTGACAATCATTTCAATCTCTCATCTAACCATGAAAAGAGATAATATCCGCCTCAAAAATCCACTAAACTAAATAAATCTATTATTGTCGAACTTTTGGCCCTCTGACGAATTATGCAAAATACGATGAATGAAATTCTAAAACAAATGCCCTAATTGGATAACTTGATAATCATGCATGCAAATGATTTAAGCATGAGCCATATGAAAATGAAAATAGGTATGACAAATTTTGAGGTAAGACATGGGTGACCCTTTGGGATGTTTCCAGGAAAGCGTGTGAGTTAGGACAAGATATGCTGAAAAGACCTGTGTTGGTTTGTGGGGTCAATCGGTAATCCTGAAAGTCGTATGGGGTGTTACACATCGCACCTTCCATTTTCAAATTCACTATTTCAGCCCATATCTTTCTCTTTCTTTAGATTTTCATTTTCCCCCAAAATCACTCCATTAACCTCACTCTTCCACCACCAAAATTAGATTTTCATCAAAAAATCTTCAACAAACTTGTCTTTTGAAAGGTAATTTTATAACTTTTCTTTTTTTTTTCTTTTTTTTTCTTCTTCTAATTTTCGGAATATATGAAATCCCTAATTTTAATTTATTTTGTTCATTTTTCATTTATTTTCTATAAAGGTTTAAACTTTTGCAAGGAGAGTAAAATTAAAGGTTTAGAATTGTTTAATTTTTCAGCCAAGATACACATTTCATCTTTTTTTTTTAAATCTAAATATTTATTTTTATTTATTGATATTTGTTGGATATTAGTTGATATTTGTTAATATTTGTTAATAGTTGATAGAAATAATAAATTATATATTATTTAATATTATTTTTAGAATAATAATATATATTATGTATTACGTATTATGGTAATATTATTTTAAAAATAATATAGTATTTATGTATTATTTAACAAATTGCTTTTTATGTATTTGTTTAGTATTATATAACATATTGTTTTTATATATTTGTTTATACTACTTTTATAACATACTATTTTTATATAACATACTACTTTTATGTATTAAATATTATTCAGTACTACTTATTAATTAGTAGTATATTATATATTATGTATTATGTATTATGTTAATATTATTTTTGAAATAATATATTATTTATGTATTATATAACATACTGCTTCTATATATATAAATTATTTTTGAAATAATACTTAAATTTTTTATTATTTAGTATATAATATTATTTTCAAAATAATACAGTCCAAAATAGTATAAATAATATTTTGAAAATAAAAAGTAATATGATAAAAATAGTATATATTTATTATTATTTAGTAATATATTTTAATATTATTTTAGTAAACATAACACTTAATTTTTTTTAGAAATATTAAGTATTATTTGATAAATAATATTATAAGAAAATAATATTATTTTTAATATTATATATTGTTTTTATTTATTAATTTTTAAATAATACTTAAAAAATAGTATAAATTATATTATAAAAATAAATAAAAAACAATATAAAAAATAGTATATATTTATTATGAATTTAATTGATATGCACTGACAGTGTAAAGAGTTTTTACACTGTCAGTTAATTACAACCGTCGATTTATTTAAAAGGCTTGACTTTAAAATTAACCACTTGAAAAGTAATACCAACGGATGATTGTGATGCATTGACAGTGTAAAACTTTTTACACTGACAGTGCATAACAATTAATCTCATTTATTATTATTTAGTAATATGCTTTAGTATTATTTTAGTAAACATAATTAACACTTATAAATTATTTTAGAAATAATAAATATTATGCAATATATATTTAGTATTATATAGTATTATGTGATATAAATTATTTAGTAATATATTTTAGTTAAGTAATGTATTTGAAGTGTATATACTTTAAAGTATATATTTAATAAAGTGTATAACTAATAGATATTTATAAGTGTATAATTAAGTGAATGATATTGTTATTATCTTCTTTTTCAAACACATATTGGCCCAGAGATAAATAGAGAGATAATAACATTTTCTAAAAATTTTAGTGGTCAAACACATATTTAATCCCCCTATTTTAGAAATATTAAGTATTATTTGATATATATATATATATATATATATATATATATATATATATATATATATATATATATATATATATATATATATATATATATATATATGACGGATCTAGAAATTTTAATTAGTGGGGACAATTTTTTTTACATTAGTGTTATATAAAAATAAATTTATTTAATAACGATGATATTATTTTTATTACAAATGAAAAAATACTAATTAAAATATTAAAAAATACTTTAAAAAATGACTACAAGTTATTACCTTTATAAATAATATTTATTGTTTGGTAAATAAAAAAATTAGAAATTGCAAAAAATATATATAATTTAATGGAGCAATAATTAATATTTATTAATATTAATATGAAATTATTAAACATTTATTAACCAAACAATTAAATAAGTGGGGGCAACTGCCCCCAATTGCATACATGTGCATCCGTCCTTTTATATATATATATATATATATATATATATATATATATATATATATATATATATATATATATATAGAGTGAGAGAGAGAGAACGTATCATATGAGAATGTCATTTTTATGTGAGAACATGATAATGAATCTGAACCATTAGATTTTAAAATAAATGGTGGAGATTATGTGTCAGTTTTTTTTCTATCTCCTCCATCATTTATTTTAATAATGGAGGAGAGAGAAAAAAACAAAAATCACACACAATCTCCACCATTTATTTTAAAATCTAATGATTCAGATTCATTCTCATGTTTTCACATAAAAATAACATTCTCATAGGATATGAACCATATATATATATATATATATATATATATATATATATATATATATATATTTTAGTATTATGTGATATAAATTATTTAACACAATCTCCACCATTTATTTTAAAATCTAATGATTCAGATTCATTCTCATGTTTTCACATAAAAATAACATTCTCATAGGATATGAACCATATATATATATATATATATATATATATATATATATATATATATATATATATATATATATATTTTAGTATTATGTGATATAAATTATTTAGTAATATATTTGAAGTGTATATACTTAAAAGTATATATTTAATTAAGTGTATAATTAATAGAAATTTGTAAGTGTATAATTAAGTGTATAATATATGCTATTATTGCCTTTTTCAAAAAAATTTAGAGATAATAGATATTTGTTAGTGTATAATTAATGATAATTGATTATAATTATAATTATATTAATGATATTATATATAATGATATTAATGATATTTTATATATAATGTTTTTAATGGTATTTTATATTAATGGTATTATATATAATGTTATTAATGGTATATAATGATATTAATTGTATTATAATTATATTAATGGTATTTTATTATAATTAATGGTATTACATTGATGAAATAAGCAGCAATAGAATGTCGTCAATGGGATGGCCTTAGAATTTGTAGCTCCCAAATTGGTGGAAGGGGAAATATAAGTGGAGATAGATGAATCAAATGTGGAACCAAAAGTGAAGTTTTGGGAATCTACACTGATTATGTATGCGTTAGGTTGATATCTAAGTATGAATGCAATGAAGCAATTCATGAGTAAGTTTTGGAATTTTGTGAAACTCCCTGATATGTTCTATCATGGGGAGGGGTACTTCTTGTTGAAATTCCTCTCTTTCAGTGAACGTGATATGGTCCTAATGAGAGGTCCCTTCACTATCCAAAATGTCCCTATGGTCTTAAAAGAATGGTGCCCGAAATTTGATTTCAAGAGAGACATGTTGCACATTATGCCCATCTGGGTGAAACTTCCTCAACTTCCTCTGCATTTGTGGGGAGCAAGAAGTCTAAGCAAAATAGAAAGTGCCATTGGTAAACCTCTTTTTACAGACGAATGTGCTACCAACAAACTGAGGGTGTCGTATGCTAGGATTCTTGTGGAAATTTATATTACACAAAAGCTTAAGGAATTAATAACTATCAAGGATAGTGAGGGAAGGAAGCTAAGTCAAAGGGTTGAATATGAGTGGAAGCCTAAGTATTGTGAGAAGTGTCATAAAGTAGGACACTCTTGCACCAATGAGAAACCAATAACTTTTAACAATGGAAACCTAAAGTGGTGGAAATCAAAGAGGTCACACAAGTAGCTCAAGAGAGAGAAGAAAATCACACTCCTAAGGAAAAAGAGGATCAACCTAACACTTCATGGACTCAGGTTTCTACTAGATGGAAGAACAAAGGAAAAATAGTAGTTAAGTAATCTAACAATGTTGTTGAATGTCATGATGATTTTGAAACACTTGGGATTTGGAATGATCTAAGTGTTCAAATTGATACATCATGATTATATCTTGGAATGTTAGAGGAATAAATAATGTTGGTAAGAGTATGGAAGTTATTACTCGAATCAATAGGCTCAAACCTGCATTAGCCATTTTAGTTGAAACTAGAGTTAAGCAACATAAGGCTCAATCCATTAGGAATAAAATGGGGACAAATTGGAGTTATTTCGATAACTATGATGATCACTCAAATGGAAAAATTTGGGTGTTATGGGATGAATCCAAGTTGAAGGTGAATAAACTTGATAGTTCTGAACAGTACATCCACTTTGAAATTGAATATAGCAAGGAGGGCACTAAGGAATGGTGTACTGCCATTTATGGTCTAAACACTTTAGAGCAAAGAAATAGGTTATGGAGAGATATTGAAAATCTCCATGTGAATGGTCCTTGGTTTATCATTAGAGATTACAACAATGTTTATAGTGCTCTGGACAGAATTGGTGGAAAACTTGTGGTGGAAGAGGAGTACATTGATTTACATAACATGATGGAGAACCTTGGGCTTCATGAAAAGGATAGTGAGGGGGATCATTTTACATGGTTTAATAAACATGTGAATGGATCTATATACTCAAGGATTGACAGGGTGTTGGGTAACATGCAATGGATTCAAAATAACTTGGGTACTACATTGAGAATTTTGGATCCAGGGATGTCTGACCATTCTTTGCTTTGTCTAGAGGGGAGAGTATTGAATCAACCTAGGAAATCTCATTTTAGATTTCAAAACAGTGTTTTAAAAACCGGACCGGACCGGCCGGTCGGACCGGTTGGACCGGGAACCGGCCGGGTTCACTTGCTCGATCGGCCATGTCTTCGAACCGGTGGGAACCGGTGTGAATCGGTGTGAACCGGTGCGAACCGGGAAAACCGGCGGTTTTCGCAAACCGGCGGTTCAACTGCTTATTTTAAAAAACAAATTATTTTTTTTTTAAATTTTTTTTTAAATTTTTTTTACTCAAATACATAGGAACTTTTCTCCAAGAATAATAGTGATCACTCATTTGATTCAAGTGATACACAAATTAAGTTTCGTAATATCCACAAAACTATTTTTACTATTTTGTATTTATATTGATTGAAAAACCATCATACAAATATTTGTATAGAAATTTAAGAACACAGATTAAAAAACTAAATATAATATAATTTTAGACTTACCTGATTTCCATTATATATATAGACTTGGAAAATTTATTATTTAGAATAATGTTAATATTTGTATTGTTTTAATTATTAACATTAAAACTGATTTTCTATTAACATTAAAACTATGAATTTAAATTAAACTCGGTTTAATTTAGACTCTGTTTAAAATTTACAATTAGACTCTGTTTAAAATTTGAATTTAAATTATGAACCTGTGAATTTATGATATGATATTTTCAAAAAATTTAAGTGCTAGTTATATTTTTTAGAGACTGAATCATCCGGTCCGACCGGTTTTACCGATTTTATACCTATTATAATGACATGTTTATTCAACCGAGTTATCCGGTTTAATCCGGTTTGGTCATGCGGTTCGACCAATGACCCAGTGGTTCGACCGATAAACCAGTGACCCAGTACTCTCACCGGTTTAATGACAGGTCCGGTTTTTAAAACACTGTTTCAAAATGTAGTTATCCATATAGAGGGTTTTCAAGAAGCTGTTAAAGAGAGTTGGGATCACAATGTGAATGGTAATGCCATGTACATTATGTGGGAGAAAACTCCAAAATCTTAAAGCTACCATTAGGGACAAAAGTATGAGCTTTAAAGGAATCAAGGAACAAATTGAAACAGCTATAACCAATCTAAAAATGGCTCAAGACCTGCTATTGCACAACAAGATGAATGAAGATTTGATTGAAAAAACAAAAATCCTTACAGAAGAGGTGATCAAGTTAAATAACATTGAGGAGCAGTTGATAAGCCAAATAGCCAAAATCAATTGGATTAGACTTGGTGATGGCAACAATTCCTTCTTCCATGCCTCTTTAAGGTGTAAAAATCTTAAGAATCAAATTAAAACCCTCACCTCTAATGAGGGGACAACCTTGACTGAGCAGCATCAGCTTGAAGAGGAAGTGATAAATTTCTATGATGAGGTGGTGGGAAAATCTGCTCATGTTCTGAATAGCATAAATATTGTTAATATGAGGAATGTCCCCTAACTCAATGATGACCAGAGACTATCCCTGCCGGAGCCAGTTATTGAGAAAGAAGTGAAAAAAAATTTAAATGGCATTAATGACAACACTGCCCCAGCTATTGATGGCTATGGCTCTAAGTTCTTTAAGGTCACTTGGGACACTATCAAAAATGATCTGTTGAAGGCAGTTAGAATTTTTTTTGAGAAGAATAGCATGTTGAGAGCCATCAACTGTACCTTAGTCACCCGTATACCCAAGACTAACAATGCTAGTAGGATAAAGGACTTCAGACCTATTTCTTGCTGCTCTACTCTTTACAAGATCATTTCTAAGATATTAGCAGCCATACTGAGTGGAGTTTTGGGGAGCATTATCAATGAGATCCAAGCTGCCTTTGTTCTTGGCAAGCATATTCAAGACCACATAATGTTGGCTTTTGAGCTTATTAAGGGTTACAACACTAAAGGTGGTCCTCCTAGGTGTATGATCCAAATGGATCTACAAAAAGCCTATGACACTATGGAGTGGTGTTCCTTTGAAGCCATTATGAAAGAGTTGAGCTTTCTTGAAAAATTTATAAATTGGATCATGATAACCGTGACAACTGTTTCCTACAGGTACAAAGTGAATGGTGAAACTACTAGGATTCTCAAAGCCAAGAGGGGGCTTAGGCAAAGGGACCTTCTCTCCCCTTTGTTGTTTGTCATAGTTATGGAGTACCTCCATAGGAGAATGCGAAGATTTAATTTGAACCATAATTTCAACTTTCCCTCTAAGTGTGAAAAGTTGAGCATTCTCAATGTTTGTTTTGCTGATGACCTTTTGCTATTCGCTAATGGAGACACTTTATCAGTTGACATCATGATGCAAGCTTTCAAGGACTTCACCACCTCAACAGGGCTTGATATCAATCCAAACAAATGCAAGGTGTTCTTTGGCAATGTTGAGGATAACATAAAGCAGAATATTAAGGACTTGATTGGCTTCTCTGAAAGGCTTATCCCATTCAGGTATCTTGGAATACCCCTCTCTAATAAAAGGCTTTATGCGGGCCACTATATGATTCTGGTTGATAAAATAACTAGTAGAATTAAGCATTAGAGTGCCAAGCTTCTGAGTTTTGCTGGCAGGCTCTAATTAATCAATAATGTCTTATTCGCCACTGCAAATTATTGGCTTCAATGTCTACCCATCCCAGGACTATGATCAAGAAGGTGGAAGCTGCCTATAGATCTTTCCTTTGGTCTAGTAGTGATAAAACTACCAGAAAGTCTCCTATTTCCTGGAACAAAGTGTGCCAACCTAGGTCTCAAGGTGGCCTAAATGTCATCTCTATATCTGATTGGAACAAGGCTTCTCTCTTAAAGCTCCTATGGAACTTATGTGGCAAGGTAGATAGCCTATGGATCAAATAGATCCATAGCTATTATATGAAACATTAAGACATCATGACTGTTCCAATAAGAGGAAGCTGCTCGTGGATTTTGAAAGGAATTCTGAGCCAAAGGCAATTGGTGTGCCAAATAGCAGCCTGGAATGGTATGTTACAGCAGAGAAAATTTAGCACTAGGTCCATATATTATGTTATTAAAAGTTGTAACCCTAAAGTGAATTGGAGGAATCTCTTTATTAATAACCCTGCTAGGCCAAGAGCTTTGAGTACCCTTTGGTTAGCTTGTCACAAAAGACTTGCAACAAAGGACAGATTGTGCAAGTTTGGGTTGATTACTGATAAGGATTATTGTTTATGCAATGAAGTAGAGTCAATCTAACACTTGTTATTTGACTGTTTGGAAACCAATAGGATTTGGAAAGAAGTACTTAATTGGATGAAACTCAATCACAATGCTCAGAGTTGGGATATGGAGCTGAACTGGCTTATCAACAATTGCAAAGGTAAAGGATGGAAAGCTACCATTCTTAAGTGTGCAACTGCGGAAACTACTTATGCAGTTTGGCAATATAGGAACTCCAAGTGCTTTGGCTCAAATAGTGATAATAGTCATATTGTGGATACTATTGTAAACTGTATTGTGCAGAGAGTGTGGATGAAAACCCACCTTAGGAAGCATGTTAGTTTACTCTTAATGCATTGAGTGAGTTGTAGTGGTGCTTGGTGTTTGTGTGGCTGGATCGGTTAGATCGCCTTGCTTGTATCGTGTTTTTGGCTTAGAAATATTTGCAACTGATTATTTGCAACCCCCTAGCTAATTATTTGCACTCCCTGTTTAGCTAGGGGGTTTCTCCCCTCACAAAATTTTGTTTTTGTGAAAGGGTTGTTGCAATAGAGATGGGTTTAACCCCTAACTAAAAAATGATTTTTCTTGTAGTGGTAATGCAGACCACCAAACCCCAAAATTAATGCTTTGATCGTTATTTTTAACCATCAAACTAGTTTTCATACAATTTTTACTCATTTCTTACCTAAATCATAAATTTATACTCATTTGTACGAAAACTCAACAAACTTTTCAAAAAATCAAAAACTTATCAATTGAGAGTTTACTTCAATGTTGAATAATTTCTTTGATATACTTAATGTTGATGGAAGAAGCTTTGAACTTGGTTGATTGATTTTGAGAGAATGTGAGTTGAGAGAGTTTGAGAAATTTTTTAGTGTTTTTTAGAAATGAGGAAGGAGAAGGATTGTGACATATTTTTGAATCAATATCGTCCGGAGATGTATATCCGAAATGTTTACGAATATGTATTTCGAAATGTTTTAACGTTAAGTTAAAATTATATTTGTTTATAGTGAGTTCAGAGATGTATCTCCAAAAACTGAAAACAATTTTGTACTTTCATGTGATTTCTTAATAATATATAGGTTGCGTTAAAATTAAAAATATGTAGACGAAGTATGCTACAACCCACTGGATGAGTTGCAATTAGGGCTGTTTTCGGTCCGGTCCAGACCGGGTATCTAAAGTACCAGAAATTGGACTGATACCCCTATCGGGTAAAACCGGACCGGACCCAAACAGTAATGGATATAATATTGGAACCGTTACTGGTCCAGCATTTTCGAGTAAATCAAAACCGGACCGGATAACCGGTTATTTGAAAATGATATCCGAAACCGATCCGGTTGTTTCGGTTCGGGTACCCGGCTCATCCAATAAAAAGGCATAAATTGATTTTTTTTTGCCAAAAAATCACAATAAATTTTAATTATCATTTAACTAGGAATTGTTTTCAAAATTATACTTTAAAGTTATAATGCTTGTCCAAAACCATACAACAAAATGCAGAATTACATTTGTGAATGATGCCTCAGAACAATTTCATCATTGGCATTGAAGTTATAATTACAAAACAACAAACCAACATCACAAAGAAGCGACACCCGAATCCTATTCCTGACCAAAATCATATGTTAGAGGTTCATCTTGAGGTTCTTCAAGCTACAAAATTAAAAATATAAGTTAAACAAGACAACATAAATGTAATAATCAATATAAATAGACCATAAACCAAGAGATACTTACAATACTTGCAGTGCAACCTTTTTTAATACCATATTTCTCCTTCACCCAATCACCCCCACAAAGTACCATTTCAACTGTCTTAGTTATCATAGAAGATCGTTTCAGATCAATAACCCTTTTACCAACACTAAAAGTTGCTTCTGAAGCAACAGTTGTAACTGAAACAGTTAGGATATCCTTTGCTAATTTACTAAGAACAGGATACTTGGCTTCATTCCCCATCCACTAAGTTAAAACATCAAACTTAGTGTTTCGGGGAACCTTCAAGGGAGACTCCTCAAGATATAATTCAAGTTCAGATTTTGAATTAGAAATACCAACAATAGTTTCTAAAAACATCTTAAAACTCCTCCTTCCCAACCCAGAACTAGTTCCTATTTCAGGAGTTTCAGATACAGGGGTATCATTAACTCCATAGGTATCTTGATACAATTGGAATAGAGTTTTTAAGTTGGTTGCCAACTCTTGTTCATACGCAGTGGCTTGAGTAGCATTTGGATACAAGAAAGGATATACCCATTTGATGAAGATCATTTTATACCTATTTGAACAAGAAGAGTTGCCAACCAATTAAAGTATTTTCAAGGTATTTATAGCCTCAGAATCTGATTTCATCATAGGCAACTAATGTCAATATGAGGTAACATAATTGGACTTAGAGACAACTAATGTCACACTGAAGATGGCTGGTTTACATCCTGAGTGAATTGCACACTCAGAGATACAACAGAGTCGCCACCGAACTTTATTTAGTCCCAAAGGACAGGGAAAATATCGATAAAACCCAAGGGGAAGAGAAACGGGAATGGGGGTCGGTTATGCGAAAGGAAGATACTAGCACCTAACGCATCCGTCGTACTCGACGGGAACCATTTCGCTTGCTTCTAGGCTTGGATGGGTTATCTATCTAAAGGCTTCTAGCTAAAAGAAAGAAGAGAGAGAGAGAGAGAGAAAGGGGAAAAAGAAAAGAAAAGAAAGTGCTCACGGAGGATTGGGGCCCTCGTGCCTACGTACCCTCATAGTGCAATGAGGAAATCAGAGCGTCATAGTTCATGGAACCAGTGGACAGAAAGGAAGAGAAAAAGGGAGAAGGAAGGGTGGAAGTGTGCTCGCCAAGACATTGCGTCTCGTGCATACGTATCTGACATTCAAAAGAATGCAGAATCAGAGCTTCCGTAGTTCGGGAAACCGAACGGAAAACCAAACAAGAAAGAAACAAGGAGAAGAAAGAAGTGGTGTCAAAACCAAGAACAAGAGTGAAAGAAAAACTCTACTGGGGAAGACCACGTAGTAAGAGCGATCACACAAAAGACTAGGAAAAGAATGGTGTCCAAACCAAAAAGGAAAGAAACTCCGCTGGGGAAGAAAATATCAAAGAACTGTCGGGGATCCAACTAAAGGGATGGTGTCAAAACCAAGAGAAAAAGGAGACTCGGTATATTAACTGGCTGGCAGTGGTTAACCGAAGAAAGGGAGTAAGACTCTGGCAGGGAAAAGAGGCTGGTGTCAACAGACGGACTGTGATGAACCAAGAGAGAGAGTGCTTAACCAAGAGAAGGTGTTTGACTCTGAGGGGGGCCTCGGTATATTAACTGACAAACAGTGATTAACCGAGGACACAAGAATTGCAACTCTGTGGGGATAGAGAAGCATTGGTTTTAACAGAGAAAACTGTCATTAACCAGAAGAACGGGTGTAGGACCGATCGAAGGTCGTAACCCAAAAGGGGTGTTGGTGCTGACTGAACAAACATCACTTAACCAACGAGAGAAGGGTGTTAAACCAAAAGAAGTTACTAGCCCAAGGGTGCAAGTATTCGAACCAATAAAGGTTGCCAACTGCTGGGGATTCGGTTTTAACAGGAGGACTGTGATTAACCGAAAGAAGCGAGTGATTAACCAAGAGAAGGTGATTAACTCAAAAAGGGGTTCAGTATTTTAACAGACAGGTTGTGGTTAACTGAAGAGACGACGGGTGATTAACCAAGAGAAGGTGATCAACCCAAGGGACTCATTATGTTAACAGGCGGACTGTGACTAACTGAGAAGGAGTGCAAGCATTGGTGTTTTAACTGACAGACAGTGATTAACCAAACAAAGGGAGCAGAACAAAAAGAAGGTTGCGAACTCCGCAAGGGATTCGGTTGTCACAGAAATACTGTGTTTAATCGAAGAAAGAGAAAAGAGACTCTCCAGGGGAATCAAAAGAACAATGATTGACCGCGAGAAAAGAATAGGGTATTGAAACAAAGATAGTTTGCTAACCCAAGAAACAAAAGATTGTAACCACAAAGGAGATTGATCAAGCGAGTGTGATCGAAAGAGATAGGAGTGGTCAAGGATTGAAAGAGATTACAAAGGAAGAAGAGTGATCAAGGATCGACTCGACTGGGGAGAGAAAGCACACTACCTCCTGGAGATAGAGATGACTAAGCCAAGCACAGGGTCATTCGTCCCCTACCTGAAGTAGTCAGAATGAGAGTAGGAATTCTCCCTTCTCATTCCTTCTTTATTACACAGGGTGTAATGCAGAAGTTGAACCAGACGGCACAACAACTCCAATTTGTACAATGCTCCCGTGTGGTAAAACGGACAGCGTAACAGCTCCAATTTGTACAGTGCTCCGATGAAGGGCGCAGCGCGAAACTCCAACTCCATGGGGGATCGAGAGAGAAAGCTCTAAAGGAAGCCTAAAGAGAGGGAAGATGAAGATCAACTAATCGAATCATGGTTTCGATCAATTAATCAAAGGGAAAATGCCATGCTAACAATTTTCCAAAGAGAGTGGAAAATCATTAAAGCCAAAGGTGTGACTTATTGATTATACAAGATTAAATTTGTCCAATCAAGAACAAACTTAATGCAAAGCAAGAAAAGAAATGCATAAACAGTACCAAATGATAACCAATATGCATTGCCAAACATGTTAACAAGTGATCAAATGGAATGTAAAATGTTCATGAACAAACATTGCCACAATTGCACATAATCGATAAGTGAACAAATCGAGCATTGAAAATCATCAAGCATGCTTCAAACAGAGGTTAAACCACACTTAAAACATCCACAAATATCAAGCACATTGATCCATGGAAGTTAAAGGAAGAAAGTATGGCAAACACCCTTTAAAAATGCAAGAAAATGGCCATTCTGTACAGTGGTAACCGGTTACTCACCACGCGTTAACCGGTTACTTGCTTAAAAATTAGCGTTTTTGGTGAAAATTGCACTGAGTAACCGGTTACTCACCACACGTTAACCGGTTACCACTGTGACAGTGGCAAAAATAACAGAAAAAACAGCTTTTCAAAAGTGATTTTCAGCACTTAATCACTTATACCAACCACCACATGCTTAGATACAAATTTGTGTACGAAAATTACATCATGTAAGGGCAATTAAGCACAAATTGAAATCAATAATCACGAAGATCAAAGATCAAACAATTGCATGGTAAATCAAATCGAAAACGATCGAAATCACAATGTAAACGCACGAATTCAATCGAAACAGAGAGAAAAGATAGATCCACCAACCTACAAGGCTGAGATACGCCTTGGTAATTGTTGCAAAGGATTCTTGATGCAGAAAATCAAAGAAAACTAGAGGAATCTTTAATTTGTAGACGATCCGTATCGAAACCGATCAAAAACACAAAAATGCACCGAAATCAACTTTGCACCAAATTGAATGTTGTATAACTCTTGAATTGAAGTAGAATCAGATGTGCTTCCAGAAATCCAACCAAGAAATGCCAAATGATGGAAGTTAAGCTCAAGAAATAATCACTTTCAATGTGAAAAGTGATTATCCTTCAAGAATTAAGAGCTTTTGGTGAGGTTTGGAAGAGAATTGAGATGAAGATGAAGAAGTTGCAGAAAATTTGGAGAGAAATGTGGGAGAATTGAGAGTGAAATGGAGCAAATGGTTGAAGGTCCTTGAAAAATGAGTGAAGGTGAGTTTATATAGACTTTAGGTTTGGAATATGAGAGGTTTGGAGCTAGCTTTGGACTTAGCTTTAGGTTTGGAACTAGGTTAGGAGTTAGTTAGGCCTCGGTTAGTTAGAACCAACTCGGTAACAATCCCAATGTGAGCTCCAACATCCAAAGGTTGATATACTTAGAAAGCAAGGAACATGGTGCACTTGATTTGAAGTGAAGCATTAGAACAAATGCACTTGGAGTGAACTGAATAGCTTTGAGATGTCTAGAGATTTCTAGAATATTCCACCTGCTGCTAGAATATTGTAGAATCCAAGACCAAAGTGAGTGCATGGCTGCTGTCCCAAATATGCAGGAGGAACTGAAATTTTGCACTGAGTAACCGGTTACTCACCATGCGTTAACCAGTTACTTCACTCAATTTTTGCCCAATTAGCTTAGGAAATGATACTGAAGTCTCGGTTTCGATTTTCCACCTCTTGATTTGATGAGTGAGCATGGAAACCTTTATTTTAAGCTCGTCTTGATGATGTGATGACCTTGTGAGGATACGATTAATCGGGCTTGGAAAGCCTGAATATCCTGCGGCAAGAAACACACAGAGAAAAGTCTGAATGCGTATGCCAGCGATGCGAATGCTTATGCTCATGCAAAAGGCAAAAGAGGGAGGTCAAATTTCGGGTTACGACAGCTGCCCCTATTTAATCCACTTGGACCTGAATGTACGAATTGCGTTAGCCTTTCGATGATTCGAGGTAGAAGGGGATTAAATAAAAGAGTAGCTCGAGAATTTGGCCGACGACGACAAAAGAAGAGTGTTAAGAAAGAAAAGATAAGTGCAAAACTGGCTGAAAATCTGCTGGGAGATAAGTCAGGCAAAATGAGAGGGAGTATGATCGATGCATAAGCTATGTATGTGTTTCTACATGATGCTTGATATTATGCAATGCAAAGGTGCAAGATAAGGCACAGTGTGAAGCGATTAGGCAAAAATCGTAGCAAAACGACTTCGACACCCTTGATCGGGAAGAGGATTCGCAGATAAAGACAAACTCTGCTGGAGAAGAGAATTCACCAAGGATGATGATCCCGCCGGGGAACGAAACCGAGAATACCTTAGGTTTCTAAATCATCATAGCTGTCTCTGTTGGAGATGAATGAATTAAATCAATCCTTCTTATCAAGACTGGCTCTGCGTGGGGAAAAGATGTTTCCAAATCATGTTGACTTTGCTGAGGAGAAACCACTGCTGCTGGGGCCAAATAGTTTCAAGTCATTAGAGCTGATGTACAACCTTTGTTGGGGAAAAGTGAGCAAAGTGTATTTGCTGGGAACACTTTCGGCAACCTGCCTATAGACATCACAAATCTGTCGGAGAAAAGATATGTAAACAGGCCTTTCGACAAATCGTAATGGCGCTTGCTGGGGAGAATGATGACTCTGCTGAGGAAATGCTGGGGAAACAACAACTTCTTCATAGAACCATCACATTGCCAGCCAGGTGTTAGGCTTACCAATGGATATTACTGATTATCCTGCAAGAGTTACCAATAACACATGCAATGCATAATGCTTTCTCGATTGATTTAGCTTTTTATTGTTCTCAACGTTTTTTAGTATTATGTGATCACAAATAATTGTTTATTTTGCAAAAAGAAATACTGGAATGAACAAATTGAGATAACAAAGAATGCATTTTATTGAATGTAAAATTTTTGTACATAAAGTGTGTACGAGGATGCAAAATACTTGATGAGGAACTTTGCAATAAAATTGAAAAACAAATGTAAATGGCAAAGGGAAATCATGCTTTGCATTGATTACAACATTGGCCACCATCCACCGTAAGTCTGGGTTCCAACGCCTTGCACCTGTTGATGATGATTGGAATGTTCTATTACCGTCTGAGGTCTAGCCGTGAGGAAGAGAGGCTCAAGTGTTCACAGTCAATGCCTTTATCCCTAATCTTTGCCTGGACATGTTTTCACTCTTTTTTTTCGTCCACCGGGATGCCCATTTTTGCCTAAGTCTCCCTTTCGGGTTTTCAACTTAGCGGGCTATTATTGTTTTTTTTTCATTGTCCCTAACTTTTGCAAGGACATCTCTTTTTTTTGGTCCATCGGGACGTCCATTTTTGCCTAGATTGTCCTTGCGGATGTCAATCTATCGGACTCTTATCCATTTTTTTCAGGCATAATATTTTTTGGCTGTATCGGAGTTCACGAGCGATGGCAACTCCTCCCCATCCATGGTGGTGAGGATCAGGGCTCCGCCTGAGAAGGCCTTCTTGACAACAAAGGGTCCTTCGTAGTTGGGAGTCCATTTGCCCCGTGGATCCGAGTGAATAGGTGAATATCTCTTGAGCACGAGTTCGCCTTCGCAGAATGTTCGAGGGAGAACTTTCTTGTCAAAAGCTTGCTTAAGGCGTCTCTGATACAATTGACCATGACAAACGGCTGTAAGACGTTTCTCTTCGATGAGATTCAGTTGGTCGTATCTGGACTGAACCCATTCAGCTTCGTCAAGACCTGCTTCCATGATGACTCTGAGCGAAGGAATTTTGACTTCGATGGGTAAAACTGCCTCCATACCATACACGAAGGAATACGGAGTTGCCCCAGTAGAAGTGCGAACTGAAGTTCGGTAGCCATGTAGTGCAAAGGGAAGCATTTCATGCCAATCCTTGTAACTCTTGACCATTTTCTGGATAATCCTCTTGATGTTTTTGTTTGCTGCTTCAACGGTGCCATTCATTTTGGGCCGATATGGTGAAGAGTTGTGATGCTCGATCTTAAATTCTTGACACAACTCCTTCATCATATTGTTATTCAGGTTGCTTGCATTATCCATGATAATGTTGCTAGGAATGCCATAATGACATATTATCTCTTTCTTGATAAATCTGGCAACCACTTGTCTTGTAACGTTTGCATAAGAAGCAGCTTCAACCCACTTGGTGAAGTAGTCAATAGCAACCAGAATGAATCAAGATCGTTGGAAGCCTTCAGCTCGATCATTCCAATCATATCTATACCCCACATGGAGAATGGCCAAGGTGCAGTCAAAACATTCAATGAAGTAGGAGGCACATGGATCTTGTCTCCGTAGATTTGGCACTTATGACATCTTTTGGTAAAGTTGTAACAATATACCTCTATTGTTGTCCAGTAATACCCAACCCAAAGGATCTTCTTGGCCATAGCAGGACCTTTAGCATGTACACCCTCGCAGCCCTCATGTATGGACCTTATGGACCTTATGATCGTGTTTGTCCAGTGTGCTGGTTCATTCAAATGATCAATGCGGATATGAGGAGCTTCATTCTTCCATTTGACCTTGAATATGGATGCTAATGTGGCAAGAGCATCAGCTAGTTGATTTTCCTCTCTGGGGATATGATGAAAAGAAATCTCCTCAAAGTAAGGAATCAACTTCGCAATGTGTTGTTGGTATGAAACCAGCTTGGAATCCTGAGTCACAAAATTCCCTCTGACTTGGCCGATGACCAGGGCAGAATCTCCATAGACCTCAAGAATCCTGATTCTCATGTCGATAGTTGCTTCAATACCGTAGATACATGCTTCATATTCAGCCATATTGTTGGTGCATGCAAAGCATAATCTAGCAGTGAAGGGGAGGTGAAAACCTATTGGAGAGATAAGGATAGCACCGATTCCATGACCTTTAGAATTGGAGGCACCATCGAACACGAGCTTCCATTGCGCTCCTGGTTCGGGTCCTATGTCATGGTCTGGAGTCTCATAATCTTTGATGAACAGAACATCCTCATCGGGAAAATCAAACTTCATTTGTTGATAACCCTCTACAGGTTGATGAGCAAGGTAGTCAGACAAGACACTCCCTTTTATTGCTTTCTGGGTAACATGTTGGATATCATACTCAGTTAACAGCATCTGCCACCGAGCAATCCTTCTAGAGACAGCAGGCTTTTCAAATATGAACTTTATCGGATCCATTTTGGATATCAACAAAGTAGTGTGGCAAATCATGTATTGTCGTAGGCGTCGAGCAGCCCAGACCAGAGCACAACAAGTTTTCTCTAAGAGTGAGTATCTGGTCTCACAATCAGTAAACTTCTTGCTCAGATAGTATATTGCATGTTATTTTCTGCCAGTGTCATCATGTTGACCCAATACACATCCCATTAATTCATCGAGAATGGTGAGATACATTATTAGAGGCCTACTAGGAACCGGCGGTACTAAGATCGGTGGTTCTTGCGAGTATTGTTTTATTTTGTCAAATGCTTCCTGACAATCATTATTCCATTCAATCGATTGATTTTTCCTTAGTAATTTGAACATTGGTTCACAGGTAGCCGTCAAATGGGAGATGAACCTTGAGATGTAATTGAGTCTCCCCAGAAAGCCACTGACTTCTTTTTCTGTTTTGGGAGGCGGCATGTTCTGAATTGTCCTAACCTTGTCAGGATCAACTTCAATGCCCTTCTGACTAACAATAAAACCCAACAGTTTACCAGATTGAACTCCGAAGGTGCACTTCGCAGGATTCAACCGCAATCTAAACTTTAGGAGTCTTTCAAACAGTTTCTTCAGATGAACCAAGTGATCATCTTCAGTCTTGGACTTGGCAATCATATCGTCCACGTAAACCTCAATCTCTCTATGAATCATATCGTGAAAGAGGGTTGTCATGGCACGCTGGTATGTTGCCCCTGCATTCTTTAGACCGAATGGCATGACTTTGTAGCAATATGTACCCCATGGCGTGATAAAGGTAGTCTTCTCCATATCAGTTGGGGACATCTTGATCTGATTATATCCTGAGAAACCGTCCATGAAGGAAAAGACAGAGAACTGCCCTGTGTTGTCTACCAAGACATCAATATGAGGCAAAGGAAAATCATCCTTTGGGCTTGCCTTGTTGAGATCTCGATAATCCACACACATTCTGACTTTTCTGTCCTTCTTGGGAACCGGAACGATGTTGGCAATCCATTCAGGATATTCGGAAGTGGCTAGGAAACCAGCATCAAGCTGTTTCTTTACCTCTTCTCGGATTTTGAGTGCCATGTCGGGTCTAGTCCTTCTGAGTTTCTTCTTGACAGGAGGACATTCGGGCTTGAGTGGTAAGTGATGTTCAACAATGTTGGTATCCAACCCAGGCATATCTTGATAGGACCAAGCGAAGATATCAACATATTCTTTCAATAACTTGACCAACTCGGAGTGTACATGCTCTGCGAGGGATGCGCCAACCTTGACTTCTCTTCTGAACTCATCAGTACCAAGATTGACAACTTCCACTGGCTCTTTGTGTGGCTGAATCTCTCTATGCTCGTGCTCAAGGAGCCTTGCTAGTTCAGCCGGTAATTCACAATCTTCCTCACCATCTACTTCGGCTTGGTTAATTAGAATTCCAGAATTACAATGGATGTTTGCCATGTTGTTATCAATGCTTTTATTAGTTCTGCATGTTTATGAATATGATTTAGAATGAGCCATTTTTTTGAAAAGTGAAAAGAAAAGAAACTTTTGCCATTTGTTTGTGAAAAAGTAAAATAAAGAAAGAAAATAAAGCATGATTTTGAATGCAAAAACTTTTATTTATTGATCACATAATATTACAAAAGCGCGGGGCCCTTTACAAGCTATCCACTCGTCTCGGGCGAGGACGAGGGAATGAGAAAGCAAAATGCATTACATGTTATATGGGAAAACCATAGAAATCACGGTAGATGTCCAATTGTTGAGCTTGAAACCCGGCGGAAATTTACGCACAAGGCTTAAAGCCTGATTACTGGGACCAGCATCGTCAGCAGCTGCCACGATGTCACCTTGCAGGAAACCCGCGCTATGGAACTTGATTAAGTTGCACTGCTTCTGACCAGAGGAACCAGATTGATGGCTAGGACGATAACCCAATCCAAAACGATTATGCTTCTCAACCACATCAATCACGTGCCCCCAGCCTGACAAAGCGCCTTTCTGGATAGTCTCCTTAGCACTCTTAGCAGATGCTAGAGTCAATTGTGGTGATCTACTTTGACTAGTTGAAGCAGAGCTGACGTCTTCGAACTCAAGACACTGCAACGACACCTCAGCTATGCCTTCTTCGGTCTCGACATATCGAAAAGATGATAACTCGCTTACAATCAAATCCTCTTCACCACAGGCAATGACAAGCTGATCGTCAAACATGAACTTCAATTTCTGATGCAAAGTGGAGGTAATTGCCCCTGCCGCGTGGATCCACGGATGACCCAGTAGGCAACTGTACGCATGATTAATATCCATCACCTAGAAGGTAATGGTGAATAAATGCGGCCCAATATTGATGGGTAAGTCCACTTCCCCAATAACTTGCCTTCGAGACCCGTCAAAGGCTCTGATAACTAAGGCACTTGGTCTCATCTTGTTTCATTCCACCGGTAATTGACTCAATGTGCCCTTAGGCATCACATTGAGAGAAGAATCGGTATGCACTAGAACACGAGATAACAGGGTGTCTGTGCAGGTTATAGATATGTACGGCGCTTTATTGTGGGCAGTTCCTTCAGGAGGCAATTCTGAATCATTAAAGCCCAAATACCGACTTGCGGTTATGTTGGCCACTGCATCATCAAACTCGACGACGGATATATCTTGCATGACATGGGCACTGTTCAAGAATTTCAACAAAACTGATATGTGCGCAGGCGAACTCATAAGTAGGGACAAAATCGAGATCCTCGAGGGAGTTTGCCCTAGCTGATCCACAATTTTAAAGTCACTTTTCTTGATCAACTTAAGGAACTCTTGATCATCAAGGGTCTCTTTACTCTTTGAAACATCCTCAGACGGGACAATCGGTACTAGAACTGCGGTAGATGCCCCAGGGGTTACAGATGCAGGCGTTTCCTTGGGAGTAACGACAGTTGGAACTTGAACAGGCTTTGTAATGACCTTCGGAGCAAACACTCGTCCACTACGAGTCATACCTCCACCGGTTGTAACATTCACGATCTCGGATTCGGCGAACCTTATCTCTTGACCTCCAGAAAACACAGTCGACCTATACTTACAAGGTACCTCCTTAGAATTCGGATACGAAAACGGCTTCGGCGGGCAAACAACGATGGGTTGCACCTTCTTCTGCTTAGGGGAGTCCATAGGAACCTTCCTATAGACAATGGTGAATGGCTCAATCGCAGTAACTTCCTCAACAGTTTTAGATATGGAAAATTGCACTTCGCACGGTTCATCAGAATCTGGACACAACTCTTTAGCCTTCGACACTGGTTGGGATTATCGTCACAAATCTGACACTTACCATGCAACCCTTTCAACAGCCCGTGTTCATTCAATCTCTTGAAAACCACAATCATCGGGGTCTTTACTTCGTCAACATCCATGATCAATTCAGCCCTTAAACTATCCTCAAGCATGTTAACCGCAGGTCCACCGTGATTCGGTAATGGATTATTCTGAATGTTAGGTCCTTCCTCAGTGAAAGTCAGAACCTTCTTATCAATGAGTTCCTGAACCTTGGTTTTGAAAACAAAACAATCCTCTGTGGCATGTCCTATGTATCCAGCATGGTAAGCATAGGACGCATTTGGATTATGCTTCAGGCCAAATAAAGGAATTGCAGGTGCAATCTGTTTGGGGACAATTGCCCATTGGTGAATGAAGTAAGGAAACAATTTAGTGTATGACACCGGAATTCTGTCAAAATTCGGACGTTTACGGTTTCCTTGATTGTTGTTGTTCTGACGGTTTTGATTCTGCTGATTTTTGTTCTGTTGAGTCTGTTGCTGATTCTGAGCATTCTGAGCTGGTTGTTGCGGATGATATTGATATGGAGGTTGTTGATACTGTGCAACAGCAATGTACGGATATGGATAATATGGCACGGGAGCCATGGGAGCTTGATACTGAGGAGAAACTTGAGATGTCACAGCGTTGGCTTCACCTTCCTTTTTCTTGGACTGACTGTTCTGAGACTTTCTAGTGGTCGGCTGCTGGGAAGCAGCTCCAGGAATCTTTCTAGTCTTCAAACCGTTCTCAATCCGTTCACCAATCGTCACAACATCAGCGAAGTTCGATGAAGAACTACCCACCATTTTCTCATAGTAAGATCCTTGCAAGGTACCCATAAAGATGCCGACCAACTCATTGTCAGAGAGAGTCGGTCGCACACGAGATGCCATCTCACGCCATCTTTGTGCATACTCCTTGAATGTTTCAGTTGAGCGCTGAGATTGATTCTGTAATTGCAATCTAGTAGGCGCCAGATCAAGGTTATATTTGTATTGTTTCACGAACGCTTCGGACAAATCCCTCCAAGTACGTATCTTGCTACGTTCCAGGCCCATGTACCAATCCAATGAAGCACCAGACAAACTATCTTGAAAACAATGAACAAGAAATTCATCGTTATCAATATGGGATGCCATCTTCCAGCAGTACATAGTGATGTGACTACGCGGGCAGCTTAAACCTTTATACTTTGGAAAATCAGGTATCTTGAATTTCTGTGGCAACACAACATTTGGAACCAAACACAAGTCTTTGACCTCCATGCCAAAAGCAGAGAACCCTTCGATAGCTCTGATATAGTCTTCCAACAACTTGTAGTCAACGGGCCTGCTTTGATTATTGGGCCTAACAAGAATCTGAGGATTTGGTAACTGGGAAGCGGCCGGATCGCATACTTGCGGAGTAGCAAACTGAGAAGGATACACCAAACCCAGATTAACCACCTGACCAGTATTCTGACCCATCGGAACACCATACAGATAATTCAGAGGAGGTACCCCAGCAACTAAGGAAGATTCCCCAGGATAGAACATCCCAGAATGAACATTCGGAACAGCAGTTTGAGCAACTTGAGACGAAATCGGAACATGAATAGGAGGACCTCTATACACATGCTCTTCTTCATCAGGAGTTTCAGTGTCGACCAATTCGGTGGTTTGATGAGTTTGAGCCTGAAGATTCTCAAGATCATCATTCACCATTGGAGGCGGGACTGGAGTAGGCATGATCCATGGATATGCGGCAGCATTCCCATTAGGCATGGGCGCAGCAAAAGGATGATACGGTAGGAAGGCACTACCATTATTTGCAATATGAGGAGTGTAATTCGGAGGCATGCCCTATGGGAAACCAGCAGGCATCTTGTTCACATTAAACTGAACAAGAGGCTAATTCACCGGCTCAATCGGCACTTCACCCATAACAGGAGAAGGAACAACAACAGCAGGAGTAGCCGTAACAACAGGAAACACAGTCACAACAGGAGTGAATATAGTTGCATCAGTAGGGATTGTAACAACAGTGGCAGCAGCAGCAGCAACATCCCTCTGAGCACGAAGGAGTTCCATAATGACGTCCATGTTCGTCTGAAACTGATCCATCCGACCTTGGAATTGTGCCAGAGTTTCCTTGTAAGCAGCGTTCTCAGCTTCAAAGTCAGCCAAGAATCTGGATTTGCTTGAGCGAGTAAAATACCGATGTCGAGTTGTCGTCTTGCTACAAGGAAGGCGGACAAGGATGAGCAACGGTTTCGGATGAAGGGATGTGCATATGTGTGCAAATGAATGTATGATATGCATGCAAAAATAAAGTTTTAAATTCCAGGAATTCTTAAACTTATCTTTGTTGACAATAATCATAAAGCATACAAGTAAAGGCACAAAAGATAGAGTGAGCAAGAATCTTCATTCATTCAGCAATAAAGGAAAGAAGTACAAGTCAAATACAAGTCAAATATCTGCCTTTTGGGCTACAACAAAATCCGTACAGTTCCTATCAAATACCACCTTACATACAGACAAGAAATGGAAAACAGCCCAAGGAATCTGGTGTGGCAATGCATCAGCATATGCATCCCTCAACAACCCGGGTAGGTCCTCAAATGCATGCTCAGCAAATCTGGCTAGACGGTCGTGCCTCTCACTCCAGTACTTCGCATCCTTCATGAGGTTATGCAGCAACAAATGATTAGGTCCCTGAAGCATGTCCTGAAGAAAGGCCTCTTTCTGATCCAGGAGGTTCTGTAGATGACGACTTTGATGCTCCCAATGAGTGCTCTCTGTGTTGAGTTGAATAATCTACTATTTGCTCTGATGTGCTTGATCTTGCAGCTTCTGAATCTCACCGAAGACTTTGTCTAGTTGGGCTTAACATTGAGAAAAGTCCTTGGCTAACTGATTAGCACGGTCTTGTTCACTTTGCCACTTTGCCTTGAACTCGGATAACTTCCCTCGGAGCTCTTCAAGTTGCTTGTTGTAACTCAGCTCCCCCTTGTAGGCTTGATAATGAGTGTTGTACCCCAAAATTTGCCCTCACATCATTGAGACAAATTGATTCAAGAAGCTTCCTCACACTCCTAGGAGTCTCAAAAGCTCAAGACTACTCAAGGATTGACCATACAAGCTCTAATCCTAAACAATCAACCTACAACTAGGGTTTTATTTTTATCAAAAGGAATTGAGCTCTCAATACCTCAGATGGACTTCATGGTTCTCTATGTGCTCTAGGGTATCCTCATGTCAAGTCTCAAGCCTTGCTTCACAAGTTTGCTCAGTCAATTGCTCAAATGATCAACAGTCGATTGTATTGGACCAAAAGTCAACTTTGACCAATTTACAGTTAAACGTCATCATTTCTTGCCAACATCAAGATTTTGAAGTCCCATTCATCATTTGATCAAGGGTTGATCACAATTCCTCAAGAAAATCAAGATTTACTCAAAAGTCAAAAATTGCCAAATTAGGGTTTTCTTAAGGAAAAGTCAACTGAACTTTGACCACGCACAACTTTCACATACTTCATCAGAAATTCCTCAACCAAAGCAGATTTTGAAGGAAATTCAATTCTCTACAACTTTGTCTCTCTAAGCTCAAGGCCAAAAATGCCTCGTTTGAGAGATATGGACCAAAACTTTACAAGTCATTTTGAAAGTCAACAAAAAGACACTTTTTTTCGTCAAAGCAATTTACACAAAAATAAAGACTTCAAATGAAAAAGTGATCAACACGAAATTTGTAGGGGACATCTTGAGGGTTCCAAAAAGTCCAAGACCACATTCATATGACAAAAATTGAGAGAGTTACGATTGGTGCAAGTTGAGCAAAATTTGAGAAACGTATGAAACCTACATTGAACATTTTTGAGCTTTTGGACCAACTGACCTATCTTTTAAAGTTGAATCATGTTTATGACATATTCAAGGACCTCAAAGTTCACTTTGGTATTATTTTGATTTTTATTTTATTTTATTTTATTTTGATATTATTCAAAGAAATAAACAAAATTAAATAAAACAAAATAAATCAAATAATGGTGGGCACATGGATCCTTTTGAATGGAGTTTCTAGAAGGTTAAAACATGTCATTCAAGGCCATCAAAAGCAAAATAAAACCATGGGAGAGAGTGAAGGAAACATGGTTTTCAAAAAAATTAAAATGGTTGGAAACATGTTCCTTGATCCTTGCTCTTCAATGATTCTTTGTCTACCATGTTTCTCCTATAAATACAAGGCTCAAACACAAGAGAAAAGAGGGCAAGAGGCTTCACAAAGGAAGGCTTCCAAATCACAAAATTCTTGAAAAAAAAAGTGAAAATTCAAAACTCAATTTCCAAGCATTCTCAATCCAAACCAAGGATTAAATACTCATCCTGAAGGTTCGATTCCCACCCCATGCAATTTCTTTTTAACTATTTTCTAATCCCTTTCTTTTATCATATTTCAAGTAATTTATTTATTTCTTTTCAATTAAGTTAAAACAACGAAAAAAAATCATAAAACCGTTAAAAGAATAAAAAATATAGTTTAGGTTAAGTAATCATTTTTTAGACTTAGATTATTTTTATTAAAATTAATTTTTTAGACTTAGGCTTATAATTAATTAATTTTTGTACAAATGAATTAGAAATTAGGTTTATTTGTTTTAAAATTATTTCTCAAAAATAAAAAAAAAATAAACGAATATTGACTTAGATATTTAGGACATTTAACTTGACTTTTAATATGTAATTGCTTTTCGTTTATCATTTATTTTCTTAGAATAAATGTATAGGTTTGTGCATAAATTGTAATAGTGTAGTTTACATTTCTTGTACGATTATATTATGTAATTGTCCATAAGCCTTGTAATAGTCTATGTTACATTCTCGCACGATTATATCATGTAACTGCCCATAAGCCATGTAATAGTGTAGGTATTTATTTTTTCGCACTTATATTTTAGTTGCTAGATAAATAGGCATGTATGGCAAGATCTAAAATCAAACGTTACAATAACCTATAACTCAAGATAATATAATTGAATCAACGCACATTGCACACATTCACCTCTAGGGTAGCCTCTCTCTGTTGCCTTATGATTAAAACGATCATGTCCCTTGAAAGTAGGGGTACTTTAGCAAAAGACGCTTACGAATAATATCATCATAGTCCCTTCGATATAAAGATCATAGTCTCTCGATGACCCTTCGAGCTGCCTACAAAAAGATGATCTTGTCCCTCGACGACCCTATGGAAAAATGATGATAGTCCCTTCGCATTGCTAAGTTATCCTTACATGTTGCCTTCTATGACCATTAGATGACCATTCGGTGTCCCTCAACATCCAATAGACAATACTACCTACCCATTAATGGTATGGATAGTACTATCTCTCAAGGAAAACGATAAGTACAAGAAAGACCTTACAAATTAAGGGTAAGTAACTTTTAAATGCTTGCTCACAACTCAAAAACAAATACTTTTCATATCTCACTCTTCCAAAGATATTTTCAAAAAAAAAACAAGCACTTTGTATACATTCTTACACGAATTATTACAATGTCAAACTTTTACAAAATATTTTCAAAACGTTCACACACATTCAAAAAGTAAGTAAAAAAGGTGAGCTAAGCATTTAAGAGCCCGTGGATAACCATGGATACAAAGGGTGCTAATACCTTCCCTTTGTAAAACTTACCCCCCGAACTCAAAATCTATCAAGGTCTTTCCTGTTCTTTTCAGCCTTTCCTTATTGGATAAAAGAAAAGTCGGTGGCGACTCTTGCTAACCGCAACATGTTTTGCAAAAACAAAACAAAAAAAGTCAGTTTTCCCACCGTGTTACAGAACTAGCGACTCTGCTGGGGATGTACAATAAAAAGAGGGGTTACCTTAGAGTTAGATCACTTTACTACTTGCTTAAAATTGTTTGACTTGTGTGCTTTATTTTTAATGGGTTTTGTTTTGGGGTTACTTGTGTGAAAGGTCTTACACCCGGACCTAGTGATTCCTTAGGTAAGTGACAATAGATCATGGAGACTGTACGACATGTACCGATATGGTTGATATGATGGTCACAGTCTTTAGAACCCTAGTTAACTCATCTTTGGCCATTATAAGGTAGCGATATGGCCGACTTTGGATTTAGACCGAAGTTGGTTGATACTCGAGGCTACGCTCATTGAGATCAGACTTTCGGGATGTTTTGGTCAGCCACTCGAGTGTCGCACTAAAATAAAGCCTTCGAGAAAGATCCGTGATATGAGTCCTTTAGAACCCGGTTACTATTCTAGGACAGGGTGAGCCAACTAAACCTCAGTGGGGAAAGGTACTTACCTTTGGACTTCATACAAGCCTTTAAACCTAAGGCTTTTGTATGGCTTGTTTGTGTGTGCTACTTATTTACTATTAACATGTACATGACATCATAACATCATAACATATCATTTTCACTAACCATTTCGTGGACCAAGGAATTTATCTTTATTCGTCGTTGCAAGCCATGGCTTCCGTTCCTAGAAATTTCATCCGAGTCAACTTTGTAAGGGTTCCTGCCCAGCTTAAAGAATTGGTCTCAAAGGTTCTCGATGGCTCTCGATTCATCGGAAGGCATGGTTTTCTACTCAACTTGGTTACCTCAGGTTTTGAAGAAGACATGATGAGAGTCCTATTCCAGTTCTTTGATCCTAAGCACCACTGTTTCACCTTCCCGGATTACCAATTGGTGCCCACGATGGAGGAGTTCTCTAAGCTACTTGGAATACCTATTCTTGATCAGATACCTTTTACCGGTCTAGAAGACGTTCCAAAGCCTGAAGTTATTGCAGCTGCTTTACATCTGAAGAGGTCAGACATTGTGTCCAATTGGGAAACAAGGAGTGGAGTCAAGGGGTTTCTTGCTAAGTTCCTGATTGAGAAGGCTCAATTGTTCCTAAGCGCTATGAGTTACCATGCTTTTGAGGAAGTATTGGCTTTGTTGATCTATGGGTTTGGTGTTGTTCCTTAATCCAGACTAACTCATAGACGTGCACGCTATCAAAATATTTTTGACTCATAACCCGATACCTACCTTGCTCGGAGATATTCTGCACTCGCTTCACACTCGTACTATCAAGGAGCGATGGACTCTCATGTGTTGCGTACTCTTACTATCTAGGTGGTTTATTTCGCACCTTCCCCGATCAGTGTTGATGAATGAACAAAGGTTGCAGTGGTCTCGAAGGATAATGTCACTCTCCCATTCAGATATCTATTGTTGTGCCCGATCTCTTGAAGACTTCACTCTTATTGATCATTGTGGGGAATTCCCTAATGTGCCACTCCTTGGCATTAGGGGAGGCATCACCTATAATCCTTCGCTAGCTTTGCGCCAGTTTGGTTATGCTCGAAGGGATGGTCCTCATGGTATGCTTATTCAGGGTATTATGTTCGATTATCCTCAAGGTTACCGTCAAAAGTTTATACGCGCGTGGAATAAGGTGTATAAGATTGAAAGCAAGACCTTGGGACAGAAGAACTCTATTCCTTTGGAGCCTTACCTCAGGTGGGTGCGCACTCGTGCTCGAGATCTTATTATGCTATATCCAGCTGTCAGACCAGTGATTGTTGAACCTGAGTTTGAAGGAGATGTTCCTCAAGTCATTCTCCATCCAGATATGCCTACCGATCTTGAAGAGCTGCAGAAGTCCTGGGTTCAGATGAAAGAAGAAAGGGACACCTTCAAGACTCAGTTCTATGCTAGTGAGAAGAAGGTGTTGGAGTTGACGAAATTACTTCAGGAGGAATAGAGCATCAATGCTTACATCGGCACAAAGAGGAAGCGCCCGTGGGAGACTTGAGTCTTGAGTCCTAGGTCTTAGGCGTTTTTGAATTTGCTTTTTGAAATTTCCTTTCATTGTAGCCCAAGAGGCATAAAAGAAAAAAAAGGAATTTTGAGTTTACTAATAAAAGTTTTCCTTTTGTTTCTGTTTGTTTGCAAAGATAAACTCTAAAGTCCTTGAAATCATTGCATATGCATCTACATCTCATAATCATTGCATAGCAGGTTTCTAAGACATGTTTCTCGCTGTTTATTTCAGCAGAAATGGCTCTCGATCAAACCGTCAAAGATCTCCAGGCCCAGAACGCCCAGTTCCAAGAGCTGATCCTAAACTTGTCCAAGGGGCAAGAAGAACTGAAAGTACTTCTGACCAATAAGAAGAAGAAAGCAAGAAAATCAACTGGCATCATCAACATGGGGAGGAGATTCAAAGGTCCGGCTAAATAGGTCAAGGAAATTGGGATCCCAGTAGACCAAGATGATGAACTGGATGACAACTATGAAAGTGACAAACATGAGGAAAATAGTAACCACGGCACCGGTGGACACTCTGAAGAGGAAGATGATTATCTGGATGATCAGTATCCCCCTGGTGATGAGAAATACAAATTACTTGAAGAACGTCTGATGGCCATGGAGGTTCAGAAAGTACCTGGTTTAGATTTTGAGGACTTGGGCTTGGTTTCAGGAGTTGTCATTCCTCCTAGGTTCAAAATTCCCACGTTTGTTCAATATGACAGTGTGTCTTGTAACGCCCCAGTTTTGGTTAGTTTTATTTAATCGAGTCGTTTTGATTATTTTATTATTATATTATTTTATTTTTGACTTTTATTTGAAAGTATATTATTTTTCATCGTGATTATGTTTTATCGCGTTTTGGGAGCATTTGCGAGATATTTGAGTGTAGGGGTATTTTGGTCATTTCATTTATTTTCTTAAGTTAGAAAACATAAATAGAAAGAAAAGAGAGAAAAATAGAAAGGAAAGGAAAAGAAGAGAAGAAAAAGAGAGAAAAACTTGGAAAATCTAGGAATCGATCAACCGACTTTTCTAAACACGATTAAATCGGGTAAGGGTGCGAAACTCGATTGTCTTATACTTGTGTATGATTATGTATGTTTGTTTTTGGTTGTTATGGGATTGAAATTGAATATAGAGTAAAAACCATAATATGTTGAAAGTGTTGGAAATTGATTCAAAATGGGTCTGAAATCATGTTTTGATGTTCTTAATTGTTGATACATGTTAGATAGGTGTTGTTGTGTATTCATTTGGTAATTTTCTGGTGTTTTGGTGAGATTTGGGGTTGATTTTGAGTGATCCCGTAGCAGAAAATTCTGCAGGAAATTCTGGATTTTTCGCTGCCCATACGCGTAACACGCAGGGCAATACGCGTATTGGTTTGGGCAATACGCGTATGGCAAGGGGAATTTTGGGGCATTACGCGTATGGAAGTTCATTTTCTCGGCCATCTGCCCATTTGCGTAATGGTACGCGTAAGGTTGAGGGCAATACGTGTATGAAGTGAGGCAATACGCGTATTGGAGTTTTTAGTGGGATTTTTATGAGGAATTGGTCTCTGCCCATACGCGTATCAAGTTGGGCAATACGCGTATGGAATGGGCGAGGGAGCAAGGCAATACGCGTATGGCTCAGGGCAATACGCGTATGGCCAGGAAGATTGCATAATTGTGTTTTTTCGCGATTACTTTTCTTGTTTAGTCCGTAACTTGTGTTCCGATTATCCGTTTTTAACATTCTTGGTATCGTTGAATAGCTATTGAACTGTACTTTCTTATGATGATGGTTTTGAGATTGTTGACCGATTTAATTAAGTTGGGAATTTGGAAATGTGTCATTTTGTCGACTTTTACCATTTTAATTGTGCATAATTGATGTGTTATCATGCAATGTGCTGGTGATATCTGTTGTATGACTTGTGTGCTGATTAT
Organism: Lathyrus tuberosus; assembly: GCA_022829125.1. NCBI lineage: Eukaryota > Viridiplantae > Streptophyta > Magnoliopsida > Fabales > Fabaceae > Lathyrus > Lathyrus tuberosus. The sequence continues at coordinate 40,872 of JALAZF010000982.1, read as the reverse complement.
ATGAGTTGAATGCATGTGTTTAAAGGTTGTGATGAGGGTTTGTGGCCTTATGGCAATTAAATGCATTATTTTGGGCTTGAGTGCAAAGCATGATTATTGTTGAGTGAGATGATTGCATATATGTGTGCATTTGAATGTCACGAGTCATTGTATGCTAAGCATCATGATATGCATTCTTGTGATGTCGTGTGCCCTAGTGGGTGTGAGCGACGAAACGATTCCAAAGGGAATCCGCTATAACATCGTGCGCCTTATAAAAGAGGACTGAAAGCGATGATTATAGACGATCGTGCGCCTTATACAAAGAGGACCGAAAGCGATCGGATCGTGCGCCTTATACAAAGAAGACTGAAAGCGATCCATAAACGTCGTGCGCCTTATACCAAGAGGACTGAAAGCGACGGGGAATATCGTTTGCCCGACGGGGAGTTACACTATGTAACAAGCGATAGTTCCAATAGTTTCTGAGTGAACTAGTATTGAGATGATGGATGGATGGTACCGCATTGCATTGCATATAGTCGTTGTGTCGGTCTCTGTGCATTTGCATAAATCATGAATGGATTGATTTTGGGTGGAATTGTGATTGGAATTAATTGAGTGGTGTATGTATATATATATATTGTGTTGGTGATAATTGTATTGTGCATGATTGATATGCATTGGTGATGGATATTTGAGATATGCGTTGTGTTGTTTAACATTTGAATTCTGGTGTAAGTTGTGGTGAGAATATTTTACGTGTGTATTTTTGTGTTATTATATAATTATATGCAATTATATTATGATTGTGTTTCTCACCCTTCTGCTGTTTTAATGCTCTATGAGGCATTGCAGATTAGTTTGCTGGAGGTCTTTTTGTGAAGCTTAGGTCTTCATTCTTTTGTCGGTCGGCTCTAATATGTAGCACCGGGTAGTCGGGGAGATCGTTGTGATTTATGTGTATATGTGTATATGCCTTATGGATTGTATATGTATGGATCTGTGTATGACAGACAAACTCTTTATGTGATATATATATGAGATTCAGTTGCAGATTTTCCACTTTTATTCTGTAACTGATTTGTGGGTAGTAGGAACTAAGTTTCTCTGTTAATTGCTACCTGATTGTTGCATATCTTTATGAGCAGGTTTTTTGTGTTTTGTCTTAATTGATGTGACGCCTTCGTCTATGCCATGAATTTTTAATTATACTATGATGAAATTTTTATCGCTTTATTTATTTGGGGGTATAGATTGGGGGTGTTACATGTCTTGCCCGAAGCTGCATTTGAGATCTTATGTTCAAAAGATTCAGCCACATACTACTGACAAAAAGTTGTGGATGCATTTTTTCCAAGAGAGTTTGTCTGGAGCTCAATTGGAGTGGTACTATCAACTTGAGAGTACCAATATTCGTACCTGGAATGATTTGGCTGAAGCTTTCTACCGGCAATACCAATATAACTCTGATTTGGCGCCAACTCGAATGCAACTCCAAAGCATGTCCATGGGCCCTAATGAAAGTTTCAAAGAGTACGCCCAGAAATGAAGAGATCTTGCAGGTAGGGTTCAGCCTCCTTTAGCTGACAGAGAGTTGCTTGACATGTTCATGAGCACACTAACCGGTCCTTTCTATAGTCAACTACTTGGAAGCTCGTCATCCGGTTTCACCGAGCTGATATTGACAGGAGAACGTGTTGAAAGTGGAATTCGAAGTGGTAAAATACAAGTGGCTACATCTTCAAACACTACAAAGAAGCCACATAATGGGAAGAAGAATTCTAATGCTGTGTACAGCCAGAAGGGTCATAATAAGAATGACCACAACCAATCTGTTGGGACAGTTCTGATCTCTGCACCGGTGCCACAACAATAACAGGGTAGTCAGCATAAGCAGGATGCACCCAGGAGACACTTTACAAAAATCAACATGTCATTGGCTCAGGCATTACATCATATGTTGAAGGCAGAATTGATTACTTTGAGAGATCCTCCTAGGAATCCTAATACTTCCGCTCCTAGCTATAATCCCAATGCAATGAGTGCATACCATTCTAATAGTCCTGGACATGATACGAGCAGCTGTTGGGCACTGAAGAACGAGATTCAAGACATGATTGATGCTAAGGAGATTGAGTTTGATCCCCCTGAGACTCCTAATGTGATTATCGCTCATATGCCGAATCATGACAAGATCGTTAATGCTATTGACGATGGTTCTTGTGTTTCTACCGTGGTTGACTTGATTGTTCCTCTATCAATTATTAAGAAGAAGATGTTGCAAGCCAGTTTATTTCTGGGCTGCGTTGAAAACTGTTATTATTGTGCAGTTCAATCCAATGGTTGTGTGAAGCTGAAAGAAGGCATTCAGCGTTTGATGGACGACCGTACTATATTGTTTGAGAAGACTCCTTCTATGGAGAGCTTATGTGAAAATTTGTCACGAGGTCTGAAGTTTGAGGACGTATCTGTGGTTACTAATTCCAAAACTCTAGTGAAGATCACCTCTAAAGGTCCTGTGAAGATTACTACCGAGCCTAGAGTGGCTCCCCTGATTATTACTACGCCCGGTCCGATTCCATATTCCTCTAGCAAGGCTATCCCTTGGAATTATGGTGCTGATGTTTACATTCATGGTGTCAAGCAAGAGCCTTTGACTGATGGAACTGCTGAAGTTACTAATCCCGATGTCGACAATATCGTTGGGACTAGTAAGGTTACCCGAAGTGGAAGGATCTTCTCCCCAGAAATCTCTCCGAAGACTGTTACTACTCCAATTTGTATCTCTGCCTCCGAGCCAATTACTGAGACTCGAGGAAAAGAACCAATGATTGAGCCTGCCCAGATGGAGGCCCCGGGTGAAACTTCTATCGAAGATTCCTCCAAGCAAGAAATGGAGGAAGTGTTGAAAATTATCCGCAAGAGTGATTACAATGTTGTTGAACAGTTGGGGCACACACCCTCCAAGATCTCTATGCTATCTCTGTTGTTGTGCTCCGAGGCCCATGCTAAAGCTTTGGTGAAGTTTTTGAAATTTGTGCACGTGCCGCAAGAAATCTCTGTTGACCAGCTTGAAAATTGTGTCGCTAGCCTGACAACTGATAATGGTCTAGGCTTTTCTGATGCTAATCTGATTCCCGCCGGAAGGAACCACAATAATGCCCTGCACGTCTCTATTGAGTGTAGGGGCACTACCCTATCTCATGTATTGGTGGACAATAGTTCCTCATTGAATGTGTTGCCAAAGGCTGTTCTAGACAAACTCGACTATGAAGGGGTTGTGCTCAAACCTAGTGACGTCGTGGTAAGAGCCTTTGATGGTTCAAAGAGAATGGTGCATGGAGAGGTTGATCTCCCGATCAGAGTGGGTTCTCAAGTCTTTGATTCTACTTTCTATGTAATGGATATTCGTCCTGCCTATTCCTGTTTGCTTGGGCGCCCTTGGATACATGGGACAGGCGCTGTGACTTCTACCTTACATCAGAAGTTGAAGTATCCCTCGAAAGGCAAGATTTTCACCGTCTGTGGTGAAGAAGAGTACATGGTTAGTCATTTGAATACCTTCAAGTATGTTGAGATGGATGACGAATTCCTCGAGACTCCTTGTCAAACATTTGAATTGGCTCCTCAGACTGTTCCTATTGCTAAACTAGTTCCTACTGTTCCCAAGGTTACTAGAGTGCTTCCTACAATGGCTTCCCTAAAGGATGCTAGAGCTGTGGTTGAAGAAGGTGGTTGTACCATTTGGGGTCAGCTTCCTGACATTCCTTACAAGTCTGACAAATTTGGTTTTGGCTTCACTTCAGAGGCTCAGAGGGCTGTACGTCGTGCTCGTGCTATTCGTATCACCAACAAAGGAGTTCATAAAGATCAGGTCAACACTGTGGAAGATGCTGATAGTGACTGTGACCTAGACAGTTGGATCTTTCCTACCATTGGCAGTGGGCTCAACAATTGGAAGACTGAAGACATTATTCCTATCTCCTTTAGTCAGAAGTAAATGCTATTTTATGTTTTTCTTATTTTCAAAGTTTGGTTTTGTAATTTGAACAATAAAACTTTTAAGCCTTATGCCTTGCCCGGGGCACAATGGCCCATTTGTTAGGGTTGTGATTTCATCGCATATTTTCATTCAATAAATCAATGGATGTTTTGCATTCACATTTTGCCCTCTTTATCTTTTCTTTTACTTTATCTTCATCAAAATAGCTATGTGTTCTTACACACATCCACGCGACAAACTGCAGATCCACATCCACTCTGGATCCCATTGATAACGGTTCTGCTATTGTCAATTATGACTTCAAAAATCCGATCTACCAAGACGAGGACGAAGGTGAGGAAGATTGTGAAGTACCTAGAGAGCTTGCTAGACTATTAGAGCAAGAAGAAAAGACCATATAACCGCACGAAGAGCCGGTCGAGGTCGTAAATCTAGGTACTGAGGAGGATAAGAAAGAAATCAAGATAGGTGCTGGATTAGAAGACCGTGTCAAGAAAAGACTGATTCAGATGCTACGTGATTATGCTGAGATTTTCGCTTGGTCTTATGATGATATGCCAGGACTTGATACCGATATCGTGGTTCACCATTTACCGATGAAGGAAGGTTGTCCTCCGATAAAGCAGAAGGTTCGTCGTATGCGCCCTGAGATGTCTGAAAAGATCAAAGCCGAGGTTATGAAGCAGTTCAATGTAGGTTTTCTAGCTGTCACATCATATCCTCAGTGGGTTGCAAATGTGGTACCAGTGCCTAAGAAGGATGGTAAAGTTCGTATGTGTGTGGACTACAGGGATCTGAACAGGGCAAGCCCCAAAGATGACTTTCCTCTCCCACATATTGATGTTCTGGTAGACAACGCTGCTCAGCACAAGGTATTCTCATTCATGGATGGTTTCTCAGGTTATAATCAAATCAAGATGGCACCTGAAGACATGGAGAAGACTGCGTTCGTTACACAGTGGGGCACCTTTTGTTACAAGGTAATGCCATTTGGTTTGAAGAACGCAGGGACAACATACCAGCATGTTATGGTTGTTTTATTCCATGATATGATCCATCACGAGATAGAGGTATACGTTGATGATATGATAGCCAAGTCTCAGAATGAAGAAGAGCACCTTGACCACCTACACAAGCTGTTTGAGAGGTTGAAGAAGTACAAGTTGAGATTGAATCCAAATAAATGCACCTTTGGGGTTAGATCCGGTAAACTTTTGGGTTTCGTCGTCAGTGGTAAAGGTATTGAAGTCGACCCTGCAAAGGTAAAAGCTATACAAGACATGCCCGCTCCCCGTACTGAGAGAGAAATCAGAGGTTTCTTGGGACGTTTGAACTATATTGCCAGATTTATCTCCCATTTGACCGCTACTTGTGAGCCAATCTTCAAATTACCGAGGAAAGATCAAGTAGTGAAGTGGAACGACGAATGTCAGATAGCTTTTGATAAGATCAAGGAGTATCTTCAAGAACCTCTGATTCTGATGCCACCAGTTGAAGGAAGACCTCTAATCATGTACTTAACAGTGCTAGAGAATTCAATGGGGTGTGTGTTGGGGAAACATGACGAGTCTGGTCGAAAAAAGCATGCAATATACTACCTTAGCAAAAAGTTTACCGACTGTGAAACAAGATATTCACTGCTTGAGAAAACTTGATGCGCTTTGGCATGGGCTGCTCGCCGACTAAGACAGTATATGTTGACTCATACCACTTTATTGATCTCTAAGATGGATCCTATCAAATACATATTTGAGAAACCTGTTCTTTCCGGACGAATAGCAAGATGGCAGATGGTCTTGACAGAATACGACATCCAGTACACTACGCAGAAGGCAATCAAAGGAAGTGTACTAGCTGATCATTTGGCTCATCAAGCGGTGGATGACTATTAGTCAATAAATTTTGAGTTCCCAGATGAGAATATTATGCTTGTTACTGATTATGAAGAACCTGGACCATATGAAGGACCTGAACTGGGATCCCGATGGACTATGGTTTTTGATGGAGCTTCTAACACACTTGGCAATGGTATTGGTGCTGTAATTATCTCTCCTAAGGGTTGCCATACGCCGTTTACTGCTAGACTTTGCTTTGACTGTACCAATAATATGGCTGAATATGAAGCATGCATCATAGGTATCAAAGCTGCCATTGATATGAGGATCAAATTCTTGAATGTATATGGGGACTCAGCCCTAGTGATCAGTCAGATTAAAGGAGAATGGGACACGAAGCATCCAAATCTCATTCCTTACCGAGAACATGTGTTGACTTTGATTCCATACTTTGAAGAAATCACTTTTGAGCATATTCCACGAGAAGAGAATCAGTTGGCAAACGCGTTAGCGACCATGTCCTCTATGTTCAAAGTCAGATGGGACAACGAGGCTCCTAGGATTACTATTAACAGACTAGACGAGTCGGCATACTGTTATGAAGTTGATACTGATGAGGTAGAAGAGAAACCTTAGTTCCACGAAGTGAAAAGATATCTCGAAACTCAGGAATATCCTGAAGGGGCATCTATCAATGACAAGAAGTTTCTAAGGAGGTTCTCTGCCAAGTTCTTTCTGAGTAACAAAATTTTGTACAAACGCAACCACGATTCAACCTTGCTTCGCTGTGTAGACAAGAAGGAAGCAGAAAATATTATGGAAGAGATGCATGACAAAATCTTTGGCACTCACTCCAGTGGGCATACAATGGCTAAGAAGATTTTGAGAGCAGGTTACTACTGGTCTACCATGGAAACTGATTGCCATCATCACTCCAGAACTTGTCACAAGTGCCAGATCTATGCTGACAAAGTACATGTACCTCCGGTTCCGTTGAATGTTCTGACTGCTCCTTGGCCTTTTGCAATATGGGGAATTGATATGATAGGAGAGATTAAACCTACCGCTTCCAATGGACATCGTTTCATCCTTGTTGCTATCGATTACTTTACAAAGTGGGTGTAAGCAGCCTCGTTCACTTCTGTTACCAAGAATGTTGTAGCTCATTTCATCAAGCATAATATTATCTGTCGGTATGGCATCCCTGAAAGGATTATCACAGACAACGGTACTAATCTGAACAACACTATGATCACTGAACTCTGCATGCAGTTCAAGATTAAGCATCACAATTCTTCTCCATACCGACCAAAGATGAATGGCGCAGTGGAAGCCGCCAACAAGAATATTAAGAAGATCTTGCAAAAGATGACGGTGACATACAAATATTGGCATGAGATGTTACCATTTGCTCTTCATGGTTATCGCACCTCAGTACGTACCTCAACAGGGGCAACCCCTTTCTCTTTGGTCTATGGTATGGAGGCAGTTTTACCTGCTGAAGTTCAGATTCCTTCCCTAAGGATTATGAAAGATGCAGACTTAGACGAAGACGAATGGGTTCAGACTCGACTTGATCAGATAAATTTGATTGATGAGAAGAGGCTCGCGGTTGTCTGTCATGGCCAGATGTATCAGAAGCGTATGATCAAGGCCTTTAACAAGAAAGTCAAGCACCAAGTGTACCAGGCCGGTGATTTGGTAATAAAGCGTATCATACTACCACAGGGTGATCCCAGGGGCAAATGGACTCCCACATATGAAGGTCAATTTGTAATCAAGAAAATATTTTCTGGCGGCACTATGATGCTTACTACTATGGACGGTGAAGATTTCCCGCACCCTGTGAACGCGGACATAGTCAAAAGATACTACGCATAAAAAGAGACCCGCTAGGTTGACTGGCCTAGGCAAAAATAAGGGCATCCCGGCGAACCAAAAGGGTTCGGGCAAAAATTAGGGATATATATACAAAAGAATTGTACACCCGGCAAGTCGAAAACCTGAAAAGGCGGCTTGGGCAAAAAAAAAGGGTATCCCGGTGGACTGAAAACCTAAAAAGGCGGTCCAGGCAAAAGTTAGGGATTAAAGCGTACGTCTATGTCCCGTTGGATCACTTATCTACTTCCAGCTTAGTTTTTTTCGAACGGCGCAGATCAATCCAGTCATCTTTCTTCCGACAGTAAGGGATGAGATGCTTGAAGATATAGTGGCAATAGCAGAGTTGAAACTCAATGGGATCATTTCCACATAGCTGTTTTTCTTTGTTTATCACTTTGTACCTTTTCAATTTTTACGACAATTTCCTCTTACTAGGATTTCTGTCCCCTTGTACAAAAATGCCTGTTTATAGGCCAATTTCAAAATCAATACAAGTCTACTTTCAAATTTAAAATTGTTTTTACTTGCCCTGTTTTGTTTGCGTAAACATCCAATGGGTACTTTGAATGAACATATGCACTTGAATATGATTGAAGTTTACCAAAAATATATGTGAAAATAGGAATAGCACTTACTAAGGACTCTAGGAGTTGGGATAATGTTCAAGATGACCACGAACCCCCATAGAGCCAGCTTCGTGGAAATATCCCCACAGAGCGATCTCCGTGGAACTATCTCTATAGAGTTATCTTCACAAGCTCATCCCCAACAGAGATATATTCCCCGACAGAATTAGTATGCCCTCAGACAGAAATTAGGGCGTCTTCCAGCGGTTCACTTCTATATATTTGATGGATAGCTTGGCATGATCATCTTCTCCAATGAGTCCCCTAGCAGATAAGGAAGTTGATCATTTCCCCAGCATACAGCAGAAATTTCCTCAGCGCAGCCTATGAAATTCTAATCCCCATTAGAGATTATTCCCTCTTTGTAGTATACAGAATTCAATTCCCCAGCTGAGTTTATTCCTCTAACACTATAAATTCACAAACAGAATTCTCTCCCCCAGCATAGTTGACGCTCATATCTGGAACCCGGGCAGATATAGCATCGGAGGATTATCCATCTCGTTTATCCCTAGTCAGGGTACATGCAGCCAAACTCTCCTTGAACGCTTTTATCCCCAAGCATAAGTCGAAGATCCCCAGCGGAGTATTCCCAAACAGAAAAGCGGGAATTCCCAGTACAGTCGTTCCAAACAAAAGATGAAGAGTGATATTCTTCATTCCCAGCAACAGACAAGGATTTATTTTCCCCAGCCAGAAGTTACTATTCAAAGCCACCGCTATCGTCAGCAACATTGACATTCATGCATCATGTACAAAATATCATAGCATATACATACAAAACATATAACATTCTCATTTATCTTGAGAGCATCATTACGCAATGCATTACATACATCATGACATTGCATAAAACTAACTTTGCCTTTTTCAGGTGAGTTCACAATCAGACAAACATTATCATCTTCTAGATACGGTGCGGAGATAATCGAGACAACGATTTAATTCTAACACTGATTCAAAGACAGATTTAATTCTGATACTTCAACAGTTCAGAAATAATCAAGACAGATGATTTAATTCTGATACTTCAACAGTTCAGAGATAATCAAGACAGATGATTTAATTCTGACACTTAAACAGTTCAGAGATAATCAACCCAGAGATTTAATTCTGATACTTAAACAGTTCAGAGATAATCAACCCAGAGATTTAATTCTAATACTCCAACAGTTCAGAGATAATCAGGACAGAGATTTAATTCTGACACTTATCCCAGAAGATTTTCCAAAAAAATGGTTCAGAGATGATCGAGACGAAGATTTAATTCTGATACTTATTCCAGAATATGTTCCAGATTCAGTTCAGAGATGGTCAAGTATATTTTCCAGATACGGTTCAGATACGATCTAGATATAGATTTCAATCTGATACTCATTCCAATACATCCTCAGATATAATCAAGGCGTAGATTCATTCTGACATTCCCCAGCATATCTGCTAGATACAGTTGGACACGGACTCATTCTAGTATACTCCTCAGATACAGTCAAACCCAGACTCCTTCTGATAGTCCTGTCAACAGTTACTTTGGATGGCATCTATAAGCCCATCTCCATCTTGTCATCTTTCCGAATGGCATCTTTAATCCCATTTAAGCAATACAATCAACCAACAACGTTACTTCGTGCACCCGTGAGTGCAAATTTCTGGGCACTTAAGTGTTCAATCCTCTTCCACCTTCAGATCACGAATGGCAGATGCGCCAATCTAACTCTTCAGGTTTAAGAAAATTGAACAGGGGCAGCTGTTGTACCCCAAAATTTGCCTTCACATATTTGAGACAAATTGATTCAAGAAGCTTCCTCACACTCCTAGGAGTCTCAAAAGCTCAAGACTACTCAAGGATTGACCATACAAGCTCTCCTCCTAAACAATCAACCTATAACTAGAGTTTTATTTTTCTCAAAAGGAATTAAGCTCTCAATACCTCAGATGGACTTCATGGTTCTCTATGTGCTCTAGGGTATCCTCATGTCAATTCTCAAGCCTTGCTTCACACGTTTGCTCAGTCAATTGCTCAAATGATCAACAGTCGATTGTATTGGACCAAAAGTCAACTTTGACCAATTTACAGTCAAACGTCATCATTTCTTGCCAACATCAAGATTTTGAAGTCCCATTCATCATTTTATCAAGGGTTGATCATGATTCCTCAAGAAAATCAAGATTTACTCAAAAGTCAAAAATTGCCAAATTAGGGTTTTCTTAAGGAAAAGTCAACTGAACTTTGACCATGCACAACTTTCACATACTTCATCAGAAATTCCTCAACCAAAGCTCATTTTGAAGGAAATTCAATTCTCTACAACTTTGTCTCTCTAAGCTCAAGGCCAAAATGCCTCGTTTGAGAGATATGGACCAAAACTTTACAGGTCATTTTGAAAGTCAACAAAAAGACACTTTTTTTCGTCAAAGCAATTTACACAAAAATAAAGACTTCAAATGAAAAAGTGATCAACACGAAAGTTGTAGGGGACATCTCGAGGGTTCCAAAAAGTCCAAGATCACCTTCATATGAAAAAAATTGAGAGAGTTATGATTGGTGCAAGTTGAGCAAAATTTGAGAAACGCATGAAACCTACATTGAACATTTTTGAGCTTTTGGACCAATGGGCCTATCTTTTAAAGTTGAATCATGTTTATGACATATTCAAGGACCTCAAAGTTCACTTTGGTATTATTTTTATTTTTATTTTATTTTATTTTGATTTTATTCAAAGAAATAAACAAAATTAAATAAAACAAAATAAATCAAATAATGGTGGGCACATGGATCCTTTTAATGGAGTTTCTAGAAGGTTAAAACATGTCATTCAAGGCCATCAAAACCCAAATAAAACCGTGGGAGAGAGTGAAGGAAACATGGTTTTCAAAAAATTAAAATGGTTGGAAACATGTTCCTTGATCCTAGCTCTTCAATGATTCTTTGTCTACCATGTTTCTCCTATAAATACAAGGCTCAAACACAAGAGAAAAGAGGGCAAGAGGCTTCACAAAGGAAGACTTCCAAATCACAAAATTCTTGAAAAAAAAAAGTGAAAATTCAAAACTCCATTTCCAATCATTCTCAATCCAAACCAAGGATTAAATACTCATCCTGAAGGTTCGATTCTCACCCCATGCAATTTCTTTTTAACTATTTTCTAATTCCTTTCTTTTATCATATTTCAAGTAATTTATTTATTTCTTTTCAATTAAGTTAATACAACAAAAAAAAAAAAATCATAAAACCGTTAAAAGAATAAAAAATATAGTTTAGGTTATGTAATCATTTTTTTAGACTTAGATTATTTTTATTAAAATTAATTTTTTAGACTTAGGCTTATAATTAATTAATTTTTGTACAAATGAATTAGAAATTAGGTTTATTTATTTTAAAATTATTTCTAAAAAAAAAAACGAATATTGACTTAGATATTTAGGACATTTAACTTGACTTTTAATATGTAATTGTTTTTCGTTTATCATTTATTTTCTTAGAATAAATGTATAGGTTTGTGCATAAATTGTAATAGTGTAGTTTACATTTCTTGTACGATTATATTATGTAACTGTTCATAAGCCTTGTAATAGTGTAGTTTACATTTCTCGCACGATTATATTATGTAACTGTCCATAAGCCTTGTAATAGTCTATGTTACATTCTCGCACGATTATATCATGTAACTGCCCATAAGCCATGTAATAGCGTAGGTATTTATTTTTTCGCACTTATATTTTATTTGCTAGATAAATAGGCATGTATGGCAAGATATAAAATCAAACGTTAGAATAACCTATAACTCAAGATAATATAATTGAATCAACGCACATTGCACACATTCACCTCTAGGGTAGCCTCTCTCTGTTGCCTTACGATTAAAACGGTCATGTCCCTCGAAAGTAGGGGTACTTTAACAAAAGACGCTTACGAATAATATCATCATAGTCCCTTCGATATAAAGATCATAGTCCCTCGATGACCCTTCGAGCTGCCTACAAAAAGATGATCTTGTCCCTCGACGACCCTATGGAAAAATGATGATAGTCCCTTCGCATTGCTAAGGTATCCTTACATGTTGCCTTCTATGACCATTCGATGACCCTTCGCTGTCCCTCAACATCCAATAGACAATACTACCTACCCACTAATGGTATAGATAGTACTATCTCTCAAGGAAAACGATAAGTACAAGAAAGACCTTACAAATTAGGGGTAAGTAACTTTTAAATGCTTGCTCACAACTCAAAAACAAATACTTTTCATATCTCACTCTTCCAAAAATATTTTCAAAAAAAAAACAAGCACTTTGTATACATTCTTACACGAATTATTACAAACTCAAACTTTTACAAAATATTTTCAAAACGTTCACACACATTAAAAAAGTAAGTAAAAAAGGTGAGCTAAGCATTTAAGAGCCCGTGAATAACCATGGATACAAAGGGTGCTAATACCTTCCCTTTGTATAACTTACCCCCCGAACTCAAAATCTATCAAGGTCTTTCCTGTTCTTTTCAGCCTTTCCTTATTGGATAAAAGAAAAGTCGGTGGCGACTCTTGCTAACCGCAACATGTTTTGCGAAAACAAAACAAAAAAAGTCAGTTCTCCTATCGTGTTACAATGAGCATCGGAGAGTTGTCTCTTCTTTGAAGCAAGTCCCTCATAGGTGCTTTTCAAAGCATCACCCACCTTCCTACGCTTGTTCTGTTCAACCTCCACCTCTTTGAGCATGCGCTCGCGCTTCTGATGGAGCTCAATCTGTAGGTTATCCTTCTCGGAAGTGACTCTATCAAGGTTGAGACGAAGATCCACATTCTCCTTCTTCAACTTCTCGACAATCAGCTTGAGCTGATCGACCTCAGATGGAGGAACAATGGTAAGTTCAGGAGGCTTGACGTTCATGGAAGGCTCAGGAGAGAATGGCAACAAGATCTCTTTGACGCGCTCTTTAACCCAAAGTGTGTAAGCTTCCTTGGCTACGCAATTCTTCTTACCTAAATCGGCTCTTCCTTCGAGATGAATTTGAGTCCAAGCGGCACTAAACCTCTTCAGCAAATCCATGTCATCAACCCCTTCATGAAAGATGAACTCCTCCACTACCTCAGGACCAGGCTTGGCAACCATAGGGTATCCCAACTATCGGATTGTAGTTAATTCCACCCTTTGTACCCAAGAGAGGCACATTGGAGAATTTCCCACAATGAAGAATGACCAGAATGTCGTCGAAGACTCGAGAATACCAAGAAATGTCATCAGCGGTAAGGGACATGATTCGTTGAGACCACTTGAGATTACCCTTATTCTCAACAAAGGGACCCTTCTGTGGAAGGTGAGACATGAACCATCGGTACAACAGAGGAGCACAACAGACAATGGTTCCCTTCTTCTTTTCATTCCTGGAATGAATAAAATGATATGTATCAGCAAGAAGTGTCGGAACAGGGTTCTTAGACAAGAATATGCTGATGGCAACCTGATCTACGAAATCCTCCATGTTCGGAAACAAGACAATCCCATATATCAGAAAAGCAAGAATGGCGTTGAAAGCCTTCCAGTTTCCAACCTTGGCGAAGGAAAAGGCCTTGTCAACCAAGAACTTCGAAGAAAATCCTCGAATACCCTTCCCTTTGGTCTTGAGATTATCCTCCACATCTTTCTTACTAATGTAAAGCGCATCAGCAATCAGATGAAACTTCGGACAACCACTAGTGTAAACATAAGGAACCTGCTTCTTGATCTCAACCCCAAGAATATAAGCATACTCCTCAAGTGTAGGTGCTAGCTGATAATCCTGAAATGTGAAGCACCTATATGGCGGGTCATAGAACTGAACTAGAGTGTGAATAGCAGTGATGTTAACTTCAGTGTTGAGGATGGTCAAAAAATTACCTTAAGTACCTATGAAAACCCCTCTGTGATCTCCAACCAACAAAGATGCCAAACCTCTCAAAATACCCAGCTTAGGCTCCACAAACTTGTAACTAACGATGCCACGACAACCAGTACTCATCTCTATGATACTGTCAACAAAAGATAAGCCTTCGAATACCTGGAAATGCACATGCGAAAATTAATTTACATGATGAAATGATATGCAACACAACAACAAGAAGCCAACACTGTCTGAATAATCAAGTCCGAACAATCCAGATATCTGCATATAATTCTGTGTCAGTGCAACATAATCTGATGTGTCGGTGAAGAAATCTGGCGTGTGCGAGAACACGGGTATGAAGTGGCTTGTTTTCCTGTAAAAACCCATCCCCTTCACAGATGTGATCTAGACACAACAAGGTGGTCCCAAGAAAGGTCGCCCAAACCATAGGACTCAGGATGAAAATCCCCCGCCGTAGTGAATTCTCACAGGACGGAAGTATTCTCAAACGAATCACGATCTGGGATGTGGGTCTCGTGATATCCCAACGCGCAAAATGCATGCCTCGCGACTATCCACGTTCTATCCTAGGTGTGTACTAGGCCCGGTGTTAGGACATTTCTCTCCAATAGTATCTACCCATCCCAACAACAGTAGAAAACAGCAGATATCCAGAATATGCAGCATATGAATATTCAAAGCAGTAAAGAAATGCAGTAAATAAACATAAAGCTAAAGCGAGTAAAATAAGCGAGTAAAGCACAAAAGATAAACACCCAAACAAGCAAGAAAAGCAAACAAAACTAGGCGAGGCCCCAACCTGCATGCAAGGATTCCCCAGCAGAGTCGCCAACTGAAGATGGCTGGTTTACATCTTGAGTGAATCGCACACTCAGAGATACAACAGAGTCGCCACCGAACTTTATTTAGTCCCAAAGGACAGGGAAAATATTGATAAAACCCAAGGGGAAGAGAAACGGGAACGGGGGTCGGTTATGCGAAAGGAAGGTACTAGCACCTAACACATTTGTCGTACTCGACGGGAACCATTTCACTTGCTTTTAGGCTTGGATGGGTTATCTATCTAAAGGCTTCTAGCTAAAAGAAAGAAGAGAGAGAGAGAGAGAGAGAGAGAGAGAGAGAGAGAGAGAGAGAGAGAGAGAGAGAGAGAGAGAGAAAGGGGAAAAAGAAAAGAAAAGAAAGAAAGTGCTCGCGGAGGATTGGGGCCCTCGTGCCTACGTACCCTCATAGTGCAATGAGGAAATCAGAGCGTCGTAGTTCATGGAACCAGGGGACAGAAAGGAAGAGAAAAAGGGAGAAGGAAGGGTGGAAATGTGCTCGCCAAGACATTGCGTCTCATTCCTACATATCTGACATTCAGAAGAATGCATAATCAGAGCTTCCGTAGTTCGGGGAACCGAACGGAAAACCAAACAAGAAAGAAACAAGGAGACGAAAGAAGTGGTGTCAAAACCAAGAACAAGAGTGAAAGAAAAACTCTACTGGGGAAGACCACGCAGTAAGAGAGATAACACAAGAGACTAGGAAAAGAATGGTGTCCAAACCAAAAAGGAAAGAAACTCCGTTGGGGAAGAAAAGATCAAAGAACCGCTGGGGATCCAACTAAAGGGATGGTGTCAAAACCAAGAGAAAAAGGAGACTCGGTATATTAACTGGCTGGAAGTGGTTAACCGAAGAAAGGGATTAAGACTCTGGCAGGGAAAAGAGGTTGGTGTCAACAGACGGACTGTGATGAACCAAGAGAGAGAGTGCTAAACTAAGAGAAGGTGTTTGACTCTGAGGGGGACCTCTGTATATTAACCGACAAACAGTGGTTAACCGAGGACACAAGGATTGCAACTCTGTGGGGATAGAGAAGCATTAGTTTTAACAGAGAAAACTGTTATTAACCAGAAGAACGGGTGTAGGACCGATCGAAGGTCGTAACCCAAAAGGGGTGTTGGTGCTGACTGAACAAACAACACTCAACCAACGAGAGAAGGGTGTTGAACCAAAAGAAGTTACTAGCCTAAGGGTGCAAGTATTCGAACCAATAAAGGTTGCCAACTGCTGGGGATTCAGTTTTAACAGGAGGGCTGTGATTAACCGAAAGAAGCGAGTAATTAACCAAAAGAAGGTGATTAACTCAAAAAGGGGTTCAGTATTTTAACAGACAGGCTGTGGTTAACTGAAGAGACGGCGGGTGATTAACCAAGAAAAGGTGATTAACCCGAGGGACTCAGTATTTTAACAGACGGACTGTGGTTAACTGAGAAGGAGTGCAAGCATTGGTGTTTTAACTGACAGGCAGTGATTAACCAAACAAAGGGAGCAGAACCAAAAGAAGGTTGCGAACTCTGCAAGGGATTCGGTTGTAACAGAAATACTGTATTTAACCGAATAAAGAGAAAAGAGACTCTCCAGGGGAATCAAAAGAACAATGATTGACCGCGGGAAAAGAATAGGGTATTGAAACAAAGATAGTTTGCTAACCCAAGAGACAAAAGATCGTAACCACGAAGGAGATTGATCAAGCGAGTGTGATCGAAAGAGACAGGAGTGGTCAAGGATCGAAAAAGATTGCAAAGGAAGAAGAGTGATCAAGGATCGACTCGACTGGGGAGAGAAAGCACACTACCGCCTGGAGATAGAGATGACTAAGTCAAGCACAGGGTCATTCGTCCCCTACCTGAAGTAGTCAGAATGAGAGTAGGAATTCTCCCTTCTCATTCTTTCTCTAATACACAGGGTGTAATGCAGAAGTTGAACCAGACGGCACAACAGCTCCAATTTGTACAGTGCTCCCGCGTGGTAAAACGGACAGCGTAACAGCTCCAATTTGTACAGTGCTCTGATGAAGGGCGCAGCGCGAAACTCCAACTCCACGGGGGGTCGAGAGAGAATGCTCTAAAGGAAGCCTAAAGAGAGGGAAGGGGAAGATCAACTAATCAAAACATGGTTTCGATCAATTAATCAAAGGGAAAATGCCATGCTAACAATTTTCCAAAGAGAGTGGAAAATCATTAAAGCCAAAGGTGTGACTTATTGATTATACAAGATTAAATTTGTCCAATCAAGAACAAACTTAATGCAAAGCAAGAAAAGAAATGCACAAACCGTACCAAATGATAACCAATATGCATTGCCAAACATGTTAACAAGTGATCAAATGGAATGTAAAATGTTCATGAACAAACATTGCCACAATTGCACATTATCGATACGTGAACAAATCGAGCATTGAAAATCATCAAGCATGCCTCAAACAGAGGTTAAACCACACTTAAAACATCCACAAATATCAAGCACATTGATCCATGGAAGTTAAAGGAAGAAAGTATGGCAAACACCCTTGAAAAATGCAAGAAAATGGCCATTTTGTACAGTGGTAACCGGTTACTCACCACACGTTAACCGGTTACTTGCTTAAAAACTAGCGTTTTTGGTGAAAATTGCACTGAGTAACCGGTTACTCACCACACGTTAACCGGTTACCACTGTGACAGTGGCAAAAATAACAGAAAAAACAGCTTTCCAAAAGTGATTTTCAGCACTTAATCACTTATACCAACCACCACATGCTTAGATACAAATTTGTGCACGAAAATTACATCATGTAAGGGTAATTAAACACAAATTGAAATCAATAATCACGAAGATCAAAGATCAAACAATTGCATGCTAAATCAAACCGAAAACGATCGAAATCACAACGTAAACGCACGAAATCAATAGAAACAGAGAGAAAAGATAGATCCACCAACCTACAAGGCTGAGATGCGCCTTGGTAATTATTGCAAAGGATTCTTGATGCAGAAAATCAAAGAAAACCAGAGGAATCTTCAATTTGTAGACGAACCGTATCGAAACCGATCAAAAACACGAAAATGCACTGAAATCAACTTTGCACCAAATTGAATGTTGTAGAACTCTTGAATTGAAGTAAAATCAGATGTGCTTCCAGAAATCCAACCAAGAAATGCCAAATGATGGAGGTTAAGCTCAAGAAATAATCACTTTCAATGTGAAAAGTGATTATCCTTCAAGAATTAAGAGCTTTTGGTGAGGTTTGGAAGAGAATTGAGATGAAGATGAAGAAGTTGTAGAAAATTTGGAGAGAAATGTGGGAGAATTGAGAGTGAAATGGAGCAAATGGTTGAAGGTCCTTGAAAAATGAGTGAAGGTGAGTTTATATAGACTTTAGGTTTGGAATATGAGAGGTTTGGAGCTAGCTTTGGACTTAGCTTTGGGTTTGAAACTAGGTTAGGAGTTAGTTGGGCTTGACTCACCGAGTCAAGGTGGTTAACTCGGTTAGTTAGAACCAACTCGGTAACAATCCCAATGTGAGCTCCAACATCTAAAGGTTGATATACTTAGAAAGAAAGGAACATGGTGCACTTGATTTGAAGTGAACCATTAGAACAAATGCACTTGGAGTGAATTGATTAGCTTTGAGATGTCTAGAGATTTCTAGAATATTCCACCTGCTGCTAGAATATTGTAGAATCCAAGACCAAAGTGAGTGAATGGCTGTTGTCCCAAAAATGCAGGAGGAACTGAAATTTTGCACTGAGTAACTGGTTACTCCCCAAGCGTTAACCGGTTACTTCAGTCAATTTTTGCCCAATTAGCTTAGGAAATGATACTGAAGTCTCGGTTTCGATTTTACACCTCTTGATTTGATGAGTGAGCATGGAAACCTTTATTTTGAGCTCGTCTTGATGATGTGATGACCTTGTGAGGATACGATTAATCGGGCTTGGAAAACCTGACTATCCTGCGGCAAGAAACACACAGAGAAAAGTGTGAATGCGTATGCCAGCGATGCGAATGCTTATGCTCATGCAAAAGGCAAAAGAGGGAGGTCAAATTTCGAGTT
The DNA here is from genome assembly GCA_022829125.1 of Lathyrus tuberosus. Lineage (NCBI taxonomy): Eukaryota > Viridiplantae > Streptophyta > Magnoliopsida > Fabales > Fabaceae > Lathyrus > Lathyrus tuberosus. The sequence goes on along the minus strand of JALAZF010000982.1, from coordinate 21,804 downwards.
ACGACACACACAAAGAGGTAACATAATTGGCCTCAAACAAAACTATAAACCAGAATGCAGAGGTAACTAATGTCACACAAAGAGGTAACATAATTGGACTCAGAGACAACTAATGTCACACATAGGCTAAATATTATCAATTGAGGCAACAGAATGCAGAAAATATAAACCAGATATAATACAAGCCTCAAATTCATCATAGGCTAAATATTATCAATTGAGGCAACATAATGCAGACAATATAAACCAGATACAATACAAGCCTCAAATTCATCATAGGCTAAATATTATCAACTGAGGCAACATAATGCATACAATATAAACCAGATACAATACAAGCCTCAAATTCATCATATGCTAAATATTATAAACTGAGGCAACATAATGCAGACAATATAAACCAGATATAATACAAGCCTCAAATTCATCATAGGCTAAATATTATCAACTGAGGCAACAGAATGCAGCCAATATAAACCAGATACAATACAAGCCTCAAATTCATCATAGGCTAAATATTATCAACTGAGGCAATAGAATGGAGGCAATATAAACCAGATACAATACAAGCCTTAAATTCATCATAGGCTAAATATCATTAATTGATCCAACAGATTCATATCATATCAAACAGATCCAACATATTGCATCATTGGCAACATTTGCATAATCAACTAATCACAAGGCAACATCAATTAATCACAAGGCAACACCAAGCAGAATAGTAACTACCTAAAGTATAAACAATGGCAACTTATTTAACTATTAACTTGGAAGATGTACATACCTTGGATCAAGAACTACACCAATAGAAAACAATGTATTAGACTCTGACCAATACTTGTCATACTTCAACTTCATTTCATTAGCAAGGGCCTGCAACTGAGGATTATTTGAGATGCTTGAGGGTTTATCAAGTAAAACCTTCACCCTGTAAAGCTCAGCCAAAAACAAATTAGCAGTAGGGTAAGATGTGCCACTAATAATTGATGTCACATCAGCAAAAACCTCCAAAAAGTTGCAAATATCATGAACATCTTCCCAATCATTTGCACCAGGAAAATAACTGAAAATACTCCATTTTCTTCAGCATATCTAGGCCATACTTCTCTGTAATGGTAAGTAGTGGACAACATCAACCAAGTTGAGTTCCATCTTATCTTAGTATCCAACACTTGCATCATGCCTTCAAGTTGCAACTCATCAACAAATTTCTTGAATGCTTTGCACCTAGTTTCAGAATTCAGCAAATATTTGACATCATTCCTAATCTTATCAACAGTCACCTTAATCATATCAAGACCATCCTGAACCAACAAATTTAAGATGTGTGCACAACATCTAACATGAAACAGTTTTCCATCCAATGGTAGATTTCTCCTACCAGAATAATCTATCTTCAATCTAGAAATGCAGTTATCATTGGCACTAGCATTGTCAACTGAAATAGAAACAACCTTATCCCTTATGCCCCAATCATCCATCACCTTAATCAATTCCCTACACAAAACTTCACCAGAATGTGGTGGTGGCACATTCTTAAAAGATAAAACTCTTTTGTGAAGCTGCCATTTTGAATCAATGAAATGGCTAGTCACTGTCATATAACCAATTTTCTGTTCACCAGACCACCACATGTCAGTTGTAAGACTGATCCTGTTAATCATAGACATAGACCTTTTCATCTTAACTCTCTCAGCCTCATAAAATGTCTCACAATCCAACTTAACCTGTTGTCTACTAATCTTTTTGTACCTGTAGCGCGGTTTTCGTGACTGCCCACATCCGCCTACGGATGGGATTGGGTGCTAATTTCTGATTTCTTATTTATCCTATGAAGTTGGAAAGGAAAGGGAAGCTATCTCAAACCAACCTTGCACGCAAATGTTTTCTTTAACAAATGCTAAGAGATTGGGGAGTTTGGGGTCAGGTTATACAATGGGGAGTTGTCAATTACCCATCCTATACATGGTTATCCATGGGTTATTAGGGATTTTCCTTACTGCTTTCTACTTACTGGTGTTTATCTATCATGGGTTGGGAAAGTTTCTCCTTTTGGGAAGGTTTGAAAAGATATTTTTGTTGTTTTCGGGTTTTTCAATGTTTTTGGAAAGGTACTGGACCTAAGGTTTTTGTTAAGTGTGCTCTCTAAGATTTCGCAATCTTATGCCTATGTATTCCCGTAATGATAACAGGGAAATCAGAGTAATCGTAGTTCCTCCTATTCTATGGGAGGAAAAAGATATTTTGGTGTCTTGTTCAAAGCCCAAGATTGAAGCTAAAAGGTTATATTTGTGTCTTGTTCAAAGTCCAGGATTGAAGCTAAAGGGTGTTTGTGAGAATTGATTGAAAGAGTGAAAAGATTAAAGATTGAGACATGAATATCTAGAAAAAAAACATCGGATGAAAATAGAAGGAATATCCGGGAAAGCGTCGGATGAAAAGAAAAGGAATATTCGGGATAACGTCGGATGAAAAATAAAAGGAAAGGGTTTTTCCTGTGTTTTTTTAGGAAAACTTGAGGGTTTCTGGAGATCCAAAAGGAGGTGAGACTGTCCAAATCTACTGGTATGAAAGGTTTATCTTTGTATGATGCCCAAGAGGAGGCTGATGTTTTAAGGGATGAGAATCAACGCTAAATTGGTTTGATGTTTTGACTCTAGAAAGACTGCTCTAGCAAAGGATGACTAGGTTCTGTTCCTATACCTTTAAGAGGTCGTCGGGTCCTTGTACTAAGCCCAAGAGAAGGCATGAGAACTTCTAAGAAGCCGAAAGGTCCTTGTACAACGCCCAAGAGGAGGCGAGATGCTTTTAGGAAGCCAGTGGGTCCCTAAACCAAGAGAAGTTCAAGAAATGCAATTCACAGAGAAGAGATCATTCCAGGAAAGTTCGAGGGTTTGGAAGAAACTCAAGAGATGCTATTCACAGAGAATAGATAAACTCTGGGGAGTAGAATTTCTTTGACACTTTCTATGGGTGACAGTCTGAGAAAAGGTTCACCGAGAATACTGCCTTTCTCTTTGTTCCATATTGTTTAACCCCAAGAGAAGGGAAGACTGGATCTGGAATCCTATGGGGGATCTAGTTTTGTTTGTATTTAAGAGTGACCAACAGGGCTTTACCTAGTTCTAGATGTAGTTGCTGGGGAAAACTCTAAATAACTATACTAGTATATATACAGTTGATATATGACAAGTATTTTAAAAGGTATGAAAGAAGACTAACCATGCGCAGCTTCCCACAATAACATGGTCTGGTTCATGGTTTATGAAAAAAAGATAAAGGCTCAAAATTTGTTTGTGCCCACCCCAACTTCGTGATGTTCTCCAGTCCTATGCTCAGTTAAACTTAAATTGTGCATTCAGGTTCCAAAAGGTTTCTGATTTGTACTGATAGTGATGACGATGGTCCAGAAGTCTTGAGACAGCAGCTACTGCTTCTTTACAACATTTAGTTGTTTTTATCCTTGTGGATTTTTTTTGAAGATCGAGGATTTAAGGACCTCTTCTCTGTGTTATCCCTAACTTTTGCCTGACCTATTTTTTTTGAAATTTATAGTCAGCGGGATGTCCTAGTTTTTGCCTAAGCTTTTTGACTTAGCGGGCTTTTTTATTTTTGATTTCTTCTTAGAAAGAAAGTGACTGCAACATTTGATGATTACGATGGACCATCACTGGTTTTTGATTTGAAAGACGTTTTCAGCATATACTTGTTGTATGTAAACTTTTTGAACTCGAATACACAACCCAAATTAAACTGAGAACTACCCTGCCCCTGGTTAAAGTTGCGGGTTTTTTATAAAGAAAGAAACTCCTACTTCAAGGCTCAAAGGGGTTAACGAGGGATTATCTTCCTTATATCTCCAGTGTTTGGGAATTGAAAAAAAATGCCTTACATCCTCAGCAAAGTTTTTTATTCGAAAGCATACCGATAACAATTATGGGTATTATGTTTTCATCATCCTCCCACAAATATTTGCATAGTCAAAAATTTGAAAAAGAGGTGTATTTTTTTGGAAGGTTTTTGTTTTTTGAAAGAGAAAGCATAAAGATGCAAATAAACAGATGATTTGAATCAAAATACTGTACATGCTCATTTCATTAAAACTGACATTTAAAGATAAACAAGCTGAAAGCAAATAAATATGATACAAACAAGGAAAATTCAAAATAGACAGAAACAAGGTCAGTGACTAATCAAACACAAGGATGAGCTGTCCTGTCTTTGGGAAGTAATTGAGCTGAAGTTGATTGAAGTTTCAGTTCTGTATCGGTGATGAGGAATCCGTTTGACGACTTACAGATGACTGAAAGACAGAAGGTTGGAATGAATTGACGAAGACCCGAACGTATGTATGAAATATGCAAGGGATGCAAATGCAATGCATGGATGCAGCACACAAAAACATAGGAAAAACATAGAAAAAGATGAGGTCAAAGGTTCGGTGTTATGAAGTCGTGGCTCTACCCATCCCCAAAGGTTTATTCTGGTGATTTTTGTACTTGTCCTCAAAATCATTGACCCCTCTTGGGATAACAACAGAAGGCTGGTTCACCCGAGCGAGTTGCGGTATCTTAGAGTAATCTCAAATGAGGGTAGTATCGCGTGACAACTATTTCCGATAGCTTCCGCACTACAAAATAGTAATGTGATTTCAGTCTACTAAAATCCTCAGCTTCTCAGATAACTCAATCGAACAATCTGCTTTCAACAACCGAAGTCGTATAGGCATTGAATCCGCAAAGGCCATCTTCACTGATTCGATGGTCGATCGGGACCTCTTATTTGGGAGTCACTCCCTGTAAGATTACCCGTCTAGTGCCATCACTTATCTTAGGTGTCACTCAAACTTTCCAGATGCGGCATCACTCGCAGTCCCATTAGCAGAAAAATAAACACGGATATCAAGTAGGAAAAGTGATATATATATATATATATATATATATATATATATAGAAAAATTTCTAACAACCTAGACCTCTTAGGAATTCTAATCCTAGTTTGCGTCCCCAGTAGAGTCGCCATTTTTCTGTAGCGCGGTTTTCGTGACCGCCCACATCCGCCTGCGGATGGGATTGGGTGCTACTTTCTGATTTCTTATTTATCCTATGAAGCTAGAAAGGAAAGGGAAGCTATCTCAAACTAACCTTGCACGCAAATGTTTTCTTTAACAAATGCTAAGAGATTGGGGAGTTCGGGGTCAGGTTATACAATGGGGAGTTGTCAATTACCCATCCTATACATGGTTATCCATGGGTTATTAGCAATTTTCCTTACTGTTTTCTACTTACTGGTGTTTATCTGTTATGGGTTGGGAAAGTTTCTCCTTTTGGGAAGGTTTGAAAAGATATTTTTGTTGTTTTCGGGTTTTTCAATGTTTTTGGAAAGGTACTGGACCTAAGGTTTTTGTTAAGTGTGCTCGCTAAGATTTCACAATCTTATGCCTACGTATTCCCGTAATGATAACAGGGAAATCAGAGTAATCGTAGTTCCTCCTATTCTATGGGAGGAAAAAGATATTTTGGTGTCTTGTTCAACGCCCAAGATTGAAGCTAAAAGGTTGTATTTGTGTCTTGTTCAAAGCCCAAGATTGAAGCTAAAGGGTGTTTGTGGGAATTGATTGAAAGAGTGAAAAGATTAAAGATTGAGATATGAATATCTAGAAAAAAAAACATCGGATGAAAATATAAGGAATATCCGGGAAATCGTCGGATGAAAAGAAAAGGAATATCCGGGAAAGCGTCGGATGAAAAATAAAAGGAAAGGGTTTTTCCTGTGTTTTTTTAGGAAAACTTGAGGGTTTCTGGAGATCCAAAAGGAGGTGAGACTGTCCAAGTCTACTGGTATGAAAGGTTTATCTTTGTATGATGCCCAAGAGGAGGCTGATGTTTTAAGGGATGAGAATCAACCCTAAATTAGTTTGATGTTTTGACTCTAGAAAGACTGCTCTAGCAAAGGATGACTAGGTTCTGTTCCTATACCTTTAAGAGGTTGTCGGGTCCTTGTACTAAGCCCAAGAGAAGGCATGAGAACTTCTAAGAAGCCGAAGGGTCCTTGTACAACGCCCAAGAGGAGGCGAGGATGCTTTTAGGAAGCCTGTGGGTCCCCAAACCAAGAGAAATTCAAGAAATGCAATTCACAGAGAAGAGATCATTACAGGAAAGTTCGAGGGTTTGGAAGAAACTCAAGAGATGCTATTCATGGAGAATAAATCAACTCTGGGGAGTAGAATTTCTTTGACACTTTCTATGGGTGACAGTCTGAGAAAAGGTTCACCGAGAATACTGCCTTTCTCTTTGTTCCATATTATTTAACCCCTAGAGAAGGGGAAGACTGTATCTGGAATCCTACGGGGGATCTAGTTTTGTTTGTATTTAAGAGTGACCAACAGGGCTTTACCTAGTTCTAGACGTAGTTGCCGAGGAAAACTCTAAATAACTATACTAGTATATATACAGTTGATATATGACAAGTATTTTTAAAAGGTATGAAAGAAGACTAACCATGCGCAGCTTCCCACAATACAGTTATGTATATGAAAGCAGATAAAAGAAAGCGGATAAACACTTACCCGTTGTAGAGCTTCCATGCTGTTTTGTTAGTTGTTCAAGAAATTGAAGAAAGTTTTGATAACAAATAGGAATTTGAATTTAAATCACAAGGAAAGTTGTTTTGAAAAGAAACGATATGGATATCCGGGAAAACGTCGGATTGAAAGAGATAAAAATAAAAAGGTCGCTCGCTAAGACTTTGCAGTCTTATGCCTACGTATTCTCAAACGAGATCTTGAGAAATCAGAGCGGTCGTAGTTCGCCCCTACGGGGCACGAACTACAGAAAATAAAGATTAAATCGCACGGCGGCGAGAGGGGAAATTTAACCTAAAGTTATCATGCTTGGTTGAATATTCTAATGTCTGTCTCTAATCGAAAATTAAGTTTGAACTAAGAGATCCTAAGGGAATATCCATACGTGGCAAAACATCACGGAATAAATGAATACACAGCAAAGCATTGTGGAATAAATGAATACACGGCAAAGCATCGTGACAGATAAAATATACACGGAAAAACATCCTGGTAACTAACAGATATAATATACACGGAAAAACATCCGGAGAATAAAAGCATATACACGGCAAAACATCGTGTGTGAAACTGAATACATGGAAAAACATCATGTGATAAAATATACACGGCAAAACATCGTGGCGGATAAAAGCATATACACGGCAAAACATTGTGTAAAATAAACAGAAACTTCACGGCAAAGCATCGTGGAATCAGAGATATACATACATTGAAAAACATTATGTGATAAAATATACACGGAAGAACATCGTGATATCATGGCAATTGAAAATATACACGGAAAAGCATCGTGTGAATAAAAACATGGATAATGAGTTCAAGAAAACTTACCTATTGGAGCAAGGTCCAATATCTCTTCTCAAGCTTCCAGAAGCGAGATAATGATCCCCAAAGTATCATATAAGAACTCCTGCGTCAGGTAGAAGACAACACAGAGAAAACCAGAGATCATAGAGAAATTCCCTAAGTCTTATCAAGTGGTTAGAATCGAATTTGAACATTTAATTAATTATTTACAAAAGTTTTACTTGAAAATAATCCTAAGAATAAATTACCAAATAATTGAATAAAACAATTTAAACAATTAAATGATTAATTACAAATTAATTAAAGCAAATTTAATAACTTAGAAATTATTAACATATTTTAGAATATTTAATCAAGATTAACTAAACTAAAAAAATAAAGTTGTATTTAAAAGAAAAAATGGGCCACAAGAAGAATTATCAATTAATTTAAATATTAATATTTAATAAGATTAATTAATAATTTAATTAATCAATATTAAATAAAAATATCTAAATTAATTAATAATTAAACAATATTTTTTTTACATTTTTAAATATTTATTAACCTAATTAAAACTAGAAATGAGAAAATTAAAAATAAATAATAGAGAAATATGAAAGAGAGAAAAATATGTGTGGGAGAGAATTGAGAAAAAACAAGCATGGAAATTGTTTTGGTGTAAGAATTATGTGAAGATCTCTTGTCTATTTATAGTAAAATTTGAGCTTAAAAACTAAGCAATGGTGATGTATGCAATGACATATAACAATCTTAAAAATTAAGTTAACTTAGTTTTTAAGCTAATTTAATTTTTAAGCTAAATTAAATATCTATATAATAGAATAATATAAAAACAAAATTACTAGAAGAAGGAAAAAGTAGTTATGTGATGGTAGTAGAAAAATTACATAGAGTGAGAGAAAAAGAGGCGCATGAATTTGTGAGGGTGGTGAAGAAATTTTGTGATTTTTGGAGACTAGTAATGTAAAAGAGAGACTAGTAGTGTAAAAATAATAAAACAAAAATTATATTATATATTATAATAATATACTTAATATAATAAACAAATTAAATATAATAAAAAAATTTAATAAAAATTAAGTTATTAAAATCTTGATTAATTAATTAAAATTGGAACCGAAACCGGTAAAAACGATAAAAACCGTCCGTATCGAAGTGTCCGAAAAAATAAAATGAACACACCAAAACGATCAGTAAAAAAATATACGTTTTGAAAAAAATACAGCGTTTTGTCAAATTTTGAAATTGATTTTACCCGCTAAAATGGCTCAGACGGGTTAGAAACATGATGACCGGAAAGTCAAAAAATTAAAATAAGCATACCGGGTTAAAGTACGCGAAAAATAAATAAAAAATGATATCTGAAAGTGCGATTTTAAAAATTGCCCGGATACCGACTTTTTTGTACTGTTGACTTTTCAGTTTGACTAAAAATTCCTGAAAATTTAACACGTTAATTTCGGCTGATAATTCAAAAAATATTCGTGAAGAAAATATATGATATTATATGCAGACGACACAGTATGAAAACATAGACAGATGAAATGAGAAAAAATAAAAACGTCAGGTCAAAATTTAGGGTATGAAAGTACCATTGATAAATTTCTTTAAGAAATTCATTAAAAATAACACCTTCCATAACAGAAAAAGGAAATTCATGACCTAGAATCATATGAGCTGCCACTTCTCTAACTCTAGCATGGTTATATGTCCAAGTTGCCAAACTAGGAGTACTATCAGCACCTACATTTAACCTAGACTGTGCAACCTCTTTGTCAGTATTACCTCTCAACCTCTGTTTTCTTTGAATGCAATTTTCTAAATGTTTTTTTTACCATTAGAAGTACTTTTCCATTTCACATCATAAGTATAAAGCTTACCACACCATTTGCATTTCCATTTCTTGGCACCATTAGGCATCTCAATAAGTACCATCTCAGTATGAACAACATATTTCTTGGGACGAGGAGCTTTACCAAAGGCATTAATTTGGCTCTGTGAACTCTGAGCTGGGTCAATTTGAGGGGTTGGCTCATCAGTAGTAGTTGTATTTTGAGTTGTAGTAGTATTTTGAGTAGTAGATGTATTTTGAGTGGTTACATAAGTTGGAATTGAAACTGGAACTCCCAAGTCAATCATCTCACCAATCTCTATATTTCCTCCATCCATTGTGTCCTCTTCCCCACCAAGCAACATGCTAATATCAATCAGATCATCCATGGTTGGAGTCAATGAAGAATCTTGAAAAGACATGACACAAAAATATATATCAATCAAACAATAATAGAATACGAAACAAAAACAAAACCGAGTCACTTAATACAACCTCAGCAACACAATTTATTATTATGCCAAAATAGAACCTCAAATCAAAACCCTAGGCCGAAAATACAACCTCAGCTCAGCAACAAAATTTACAAAAGAAACCCTCAAATCAAAACCCTAGGTCAAAATTATGTTTTAAATCTACACATTTTAGGTCAAGAACTTAAGAACGATTCCGCAATCAAAACATTGTTGGTCTTTAGGTCAAAATTTATACAAGTTATAGAACTAGTTGATACCTTAAACATGCAAACTATGTACAGAACAACATAACAAAAAAAGTGTTTAGAGTTTGGATACATTACACAAGTAAAACAGTTATATTGAAGCTTTCCACGGTTCACAATTACAGTTCATACTTTGCCACTAAAACAAAGTATACTCAATACTGATGAATGAATGATGATCAGAGTTGAAGCCCTAGGAGAGAGAGACGAACGGAAGAGGAATAATAGATTGTTGATTCATGTTAGGTGAGAAAGACGAGGGAGAGATTGAGAGCGTGTCTGGAAAAAGAGAGAGGAAAAAATGAGGACAAAAGAAAAATTTAGAATTTATATGCATACTAACCGGTTACTTATTGGATATATGGATACAAATATTCCTGCTGGATACAGATACAAAATATATCCATTATCATACCAAAGGCCATTTCGGCCGGTCCATTGGGGCGGCTCTACTGGATCGGTTCTCGAACCGGTTCTCAGTTTTAGAGGCCCATGTACATCCCTAGTTGCAAGCTTGAAGACTCAAGTAACATTTATATAAGCTTTATATAGCTACCAAATGAATTGTTTTAACGCGACTTTTTTGATTTTATATTAATACAAAAGCTGCATTAATTTTATATGTTTTTTATTTTATATTAATACAAAGGTTGCATTGATTTTGTATTTTTTGATTTTATACTGTTTTTGATTTTTTATATTAATGCATTTATATGTTTTGATTTTATTATAATTCAAAAACTATACAAGAATTTATATTGTTTTGATTTTATTATTTATTGTTTATTATATGTTTCAAAAACTGCATGCATTGATATCATTTATTATTTTATAAAAGTTATACATTAATTTCATTAATTTTATTTTATTATTTTACAAAAGTTATATATATTAGTTTCATTTTATTATTTTACAATGTCTGACAACTTTTTTCATGTTTTGATTTTATCATTTTATATGTTTTGATTTAATATTAATACAAAAGCTCCATGCATTTATATATTTTGATTTTATTATAATACAAAAACTACATGCATTTATATGTTTTGATTTTTTTATTTTACAAAAACTACATGCATTAATATTATTTTATTATTTTATAAAATTTATATACATTAATTTTATTTTATTATTTTACAAAGTTGTATATTACTTTCATTATTATTTTGCAAAAACTACCTACAAAATTTTAATTCTATGTACGAAAAGCATATATGTACCACTATATCAACTCAATTATTGTTGGAATTAACCCAAAACCTATGGGAATTCCGACCCTATCTTGATAAACAAGAAGGGTTCTTAGCGCAGTAATACCAAAGAAAAGAAGAAAATAGAGAAAGAAAGGAAATTAGGTTTCTAAGAGAATTTGGAGAAGAAGGTTGTTACCCACAAACTGTGGGATTTTTCTTTTCTGTTCACTTGCAACTGCAAACCGTGAATTACAATGTGTTGTCATGATTTACAAAAAATAAGGGTTACTCCCTATTTATAGCTTTAGGTTTACTTGTTCTCCAAGCCAAAGCCCAAAACTATAAAAGGCCAAAATACCTATTTTGGAACTATATCAAATCAAATCTAAATCAAATCTGTGTGAAACAACTGTTTCGACACACCCTTGCTTCGACACTTTGACACAAGGAATTACAATTTAACACACCACCTAATTCATTGTGTCTAAGCTGTCTACATTCATCATGGCTCTTAGTCTTCTGAAAACTTCGACTTGCACTCCCTTCGTCATGATATCTGCAATCTGATTCTCAGTTCTGCAGTGTTCCAAGTTCATCTTCCCTTCTGCTACCTGCTCTCGAAGATAGTGGAACCTCATTTCGATGTGATTTCTTCGACCGTGTGCTATTGGATTCTTCGCCAAGTTGATAGCTGACATGCTGTCGATCTTCATGGTAATTGCTCCATGACTCTTCCCTGTAATCTCTTCGACCAAGTTCACCATCTAGGTTGCTTGACATTCACAAAGAGAAGCAACTATATATTCTGCTTCGCATGATGACAATGCCACTACTGGCTCCTTTCTCGAACTCCAAGCAACCGGTGCACCACCTAACATAAACCCATATCCAGCTGTGGATTTTCTATCCTCAACATCACTACACCAACTAGAGTCGGTGTATCCCACTAACTTGCATTCTTTCCCTTTATCAGCTGCAGGAAACAAAATGCCGTAGTCGAGAGTTCCTTTCAGATACCTCAGTATCCTCTACGTTGCTGCTAGGTGTGATACCTTTGGCTTCTTCATGAATCTACTTACCTTACCCACACTGTATGCTAAGTCAGGCCTTGTGTGACAAATGTATCTAAGTGACCCAATAAGTCTTCTGTATTGTGTTGGGTCGACATCATCTTCATTTGAGTCCTTCGACAGTTGTAGTCTGGTCTCAGCTGAAGTCGAAGTTGGGTTGCAATCTTGCATCTCAAATATCTTGAGTACTATATTTCGCCTGCATATCTTCTTTGGTGCATCATCAAATCTCTACTAGTCTTTTAGAATTCAATGCCAAGGAAATATGATAGATTTCCCAAGTCTGACATTTCAAACTCCTTGCTTAGATTATATTTGAAATCTTCGATCTCCTTCTTGCAACTCCCTGTTATCAACAGGTCATCGACATAGAGGCATAGTATAAGCAATTCATTATTGCTTCTCCTTACATACACTTCATGCTCAGTCGTACACTTCACAAATTTCTTCTCCCTTAAGAAGCTGTCGATTTTCTTATTCCAAGCTCTTGGAGCTTGTTTAAGTCCATACAGGGCTTTATGCAGCCTGTACACCTTTCCTTCTTCGCCTCGTTTCACATACCCAACTGGTTGTGCGACATAAACTTCTTCATCTAAGGGGCCATTAAGGAATGAACACTTCACGTCCATCTGACATATGTGCCAATTGTTCATATTTGCTAGACCAACAACCAACCTGATTGTTTCGATCCTAGCAACAGGTGCGAACACTTCATCGAAGTCGATTCCTTCTTTCTATAGAAATCCTTTCGCCACAAGTCTCACCTTGTGTCGAGTTACTTCTCCTCTAGGATTCACCTTCACCTTGTAAACCCACTTCACATCAATTGCCTTCTTGCCTTGAGGCAATTCAACAAGTGACCAGGTGTTGTTGACTTCGATGGACTCTAACTCCTCATTCATTGCTTTCACCCACTTCGAATATTTCAATGCCTCAGCTGCATTGACTAGTTCGACATCTGCGTAGAAAGCATAATGTACCAGCTCACCCTCTTCATCAACCACATCATCTGATGTAATTACACATTCTTGCATCCTTGCAGGCATGTGTCTTGTTCGTCGAGGTCTGCTTGGACCTGCTTCATCTATGACTGGTTCCTTTCGAACTTCTCTTTCGACTTCAGTGGCTGGTTCTTCACAAGAGATTCTCACTGAATCCTTCTTGGCATTCTCAGTCCAGTCCCATTCTTTAAGCTCATTTATGATCACGTCCCTGCTGATCACTACCTGCTTATTCACCGGGTCAAATAGTTTGTAACCTCCAATCGAATGATATCCTATCAAGATCATCTGATTCGACTTGTCATCAAGCTTCCTTCTCAACTGATCTGGCACATGCCTATGTACTATAGATCCAAACACCTTCAAGTGACTGAGGCTAGGCTTGACACCAGACCAACATTCTTCTGGTGTGATTCCTTCAAGCTTCTTTGTCAGACATCTGTTCAAAATATATGTTGCTGTCGAAACCGCTTCTCCCCATAATTCTTTGGGTAAATGCTTTCCATACAACATACTTCTCACCATGTTCATGATGGTTATATTCTTTTGTTCTGCAATGCCATTTTGCTGTGGAGTGTAGGGTGGCACCACCTCATGCACAATCCCTTCCTTTTCACATAATGCATCGAACTCTTTCGAAACATACTCTCCACCACCATCAGTCCTCAGAATTTTCAACTTTCGACCACTCTGTCTTTCGACCATAGATTTGAATCTGGCAAATACCTCGATCACATCACTTTTCCTTTTGATGAGGTAAGTCCATAACTTTCTACTGTAATCATCTATGAATGTGACAAAGTATCTGTTGCCACCAATCGAATCCACCTGGATTGGACTACATACATCATAGTATATAACTTCCAGAATTGCCTTTGACTTCCTTCCTGCATCCTTGCTGAAGCTATTCTTGTGTTGTTTCGACTGAACACACTCTTCACAGACTTCACTTGGAATGTCGATTTCTAGTAATCCTGAAACCATATTTCTTCTCTTTAGCTCTCTGATGTCAGTGAAGTTGAGATGGCCTAGTCAAAAATGCCATAACCACTCATCTCTGCTGACTGCAGTTGCTAGGCACTTGTGCTCCATCACCTTGAGTTCAATCTTGAAGGTCCTATTATGGGACATTGGAGCCTTCAAGATCAACCTACCACCTGCGTCGAGAACTCTCATCATCTTGTCTTCGACAACTACCTTGTAGTTCTTTTCGACCAACTTCCCTATACTTAGCAAATTACTCTTCATGCCTGGTATGTACAACACATTGGAAATTGTTGACCTCTTGCCATCTTTCCTCATAATCAGAACATCACCAACACCTTCAGCTGCTAGAGTGTTGTCATTTGCAAACATCACCGTGTTTTTCGACGAGGGCTTCATGTTAACAAAGCAATCTTTCCTTCCAGTCATGTGTGACGAGCATCATGAGTCAAAGTACCACTGATCTTGGAATCTTTCTTCATCTCTTGTTGTGACCATCAGCAACATCTCTTCTTCTTCATGTTTCGCGAGCTTTGCATCAGTTTCTTGATTTTTCTTCTTTTCTGGACAGTAACTAAAATAGTGGCCATACTTCTGACAATTGAAACATTGAATGTGACTCTTGTCGGATTTTCGACCACCACCTCTTCCTCTACCTGCAGCACCACCTCTTTGGTTGCCTTGGTTCCAGGGTTTTCTCTGATTCGACCAGTTTCCTTCTCTACCTTTGTTGCCATTCCCGCTTTCTTTGCCTTTTCTTTACTTTTCTGACTGCGCTTGCAAAGCCATATCGTTCTTCGACTATCCTACAGCTCTTTCAGCCATCCTTTGTTCATGAGACTCAAGCGTCCCTTGAAGCTCTTCCTTCGTCAATACTGACAAGTATTTCGACTCTTCTATGACTACTACCATGTGGTCGAACTTTGGAGCCAATGACCTCAAGATCTTTGCAACAACTGATCTTGATGTTAACACCTCTCCACATACCTTGATTTGATTCACCAGCTTTGTAACTCTGATGAAGAAATCTGTTATACTCTCATTGTCTTCCATCTGAAGCAACTCATAGGTTCTCTTGTGAGTTTGTAACCTCACCTCTTTCACCTTCTTTGCGCCTCCAAACGACTTTTCAAGAATTTCCCACGCTTCCTTCGCTGACTCTAAATCACTAACATTTTCAAAGTTATCTGGATCGACACACTGATGAATTATAAAGAGAGCTTTATAATCTTTCTTCTTCAACTCTTTGTGTGCAACCTTTTCTTGATCCGCCGTGTTCTCCGCAAGCGGTGTTACTCCTTCCTTCACAAGATCTCAAAGATCTTGATAACAGAAAACCACCTTCATCTGCTTGCACCAATTCTCATAATTATCTTTCTTGAGAATTAGAAGACTCGCCGGAAAGTTCTCATTCGGATGATTCATTGCCATCACGATTTTCCTTCCTTGAATCGCAACCGGAGCTCTAGATACCAGATGTTGGAATTAACCCAAAACCTATGGGAATTCCGATCCTATCTTGATAAACAAGAAGGTTTTTAGCGCAACAATACCAAAGGAAAGAAGAAAATAGAGAAAGAAAGGAAATTAGGTTTATAAGAGAATTTGGAGACGAAGGTTGTTACCCACAAACTGTGGGATTTTTCTTTTCTATTCACTTGTAACTGCAAACCGTGAATTACAATGTGTTGTTATGATTTACAAAAAAATAAGGGTTACTCCTTATTTATAGTTTTAGGTTTACTTGTTCTCCAAGTCAAAGCCCAAAACTATAAAAGCCCAAAATACCTATTTTGGAACTATATCAAATCAAATATAAATCAAATCTGTGTGAAACAACTGTTTCGACACACCCTTGCTTCGACACTTCGACACAAGGAATTACAATTTAACAATTATCAATTAGAAAACAATTTTTATACAATTGATTGAAATTTATAATTGATCCCTAAGTTAAGTTTTGTTTTTGTAACCCTTAAATTTTATTTAAATTTATTGTGTATACATTTTAAATACTATTTATAAGTCATAATTAAATATTTAAAATTCAAATTTAATTATTATCATAATTAAATATTTAAAAGTGTGTTGCACAAAATGTCGTTAGCGAGGATCCACGTCCATCATTTATGCCTTGGTCTACTGTTTTTATTTTGATTATAGGACGTGTATATTATTAAAATTTATTTTATAAAAATATATTAAAACACCAGGATTAATATTTTACACTGTCAATCAATAAGAGACATGCATCAGAATAAATCTCAAATTTAATTTTAAAAATATTGAAATGACATGACAAATATAAGAGTTTTAATTGATTGTATGTACAAAACTTTTTTACACTGACAGTGTATTACCAGTAAACTCTATTATTTTTAATTAAACTATCATTGTTTGAAATGACGCATATGAACTTGATGGCTGACAAATGTTCTCGTATTGGTGGATAGGAGAAAAAACAAACACGTGGATTTGACTTAAGTTTTCTCACTTATGTATAAAAACTAAAGGTTTACGGTAAAATAGACGGTATATAAAGTCATGGCAAGTTGAGTAATTAAACATGAGAAATTTTATTCTAACAATCAATATGTTTTTTTTATATCATTTGAATTTGACACTTTTAACTTTTTAATATCAATCTAGCAAGATATTTTTGCGTCCGCACGAGTAAATTTATTTAATATAATATATTAAATAATAATAATAATAATATAAATTTAATTTTTACATTTGAAAATAAGAATTGTGACTTAAATAAAGACAATTGTTAATTAAAATAAAATAGATATTTTGCTGATAGTGGTTTGTGAAAAAAATAGAAATTTTGACATTTAAAAATAAGAATTTTGTGTCTTAAATAAAAACAATTATTAATTAAAATAAAATAAGCATTATGCTGATAGTGGCCGAGAGAAAAATAGAAATTTTGACATTTGAAAATAAGAGTTTTGTGTCTCAATTAAAAACAACTGTTAATTAAAATAAAATATGTATTTTGCTGATAGTGACCCATGAGAAATATAGAAAAATTTTGACATTTAAAAATAAAAAATTTTGTGTCTCAAATAAAGACAATTGTTAATTAAAATAAAATAGGTATTTTGCTTATGGTGGCCCGTAAGAAAAATAAAAATTTTAACATTTAAAAATAAGAATTTAATGTCTCAAAGAAAGACAAATGCTAATTAAAGCAAAATATGTATTTTGCTGATAGTGACCTGTGAAAAAAATAAAAATTTTGCCATTTAAAAATAATTTTTTAATAATTATGAATTTTTTTTCAATATTCATAAAATAATTATGTTTTTGGTTGAATAAATTTTTATGTGATCCTCTTGATTCCATTCGAAAAGATTCAATTTATGTTTAGAAAAATAAAAAGGAAAAGAGGAAATAGAGAAAGAAAATATTAAAATGAAAATGAAAAAATGTAAGAAAGAAAAATGTGGGTAAAATTTAAAATTTGAAAAAGTAATTGAGCCACATGTTATGTTCTTGTTCATTTAGAATGAGAATAATACATGCATTGGATTATTACTAAAAAAACCCTTAGTGTAAAGTAGATATTATTAACATTAAAGGATAATATAGAACATGTGATAGTATCTTTCTTTAATAGATAAAAATAGTTGATAGTTGATGTTATACGTTCTTTACAAATATCTCGGGGCTGATGGATAAAAATGTTGTGTCCCTAGGTTATGGATGTTATTTTTAGGAGGAATAACTCTGCTATACGAAAAAAGAACAACCTGTCTTCCATTATGTATAATCTTTGTTAATGAATATTTATATAAATTAGTAAAAAATGCTTCAAATATCTTTTTTATTAAAATCAGTTTTGAAAATTAAAAAAGGCCTCCAAATTTGAGACATAGATCACTTAAGTTTCACATAATTCCTAATCAAAATCAAATGTGCACAAAATTAATGTGGTTTGCCGCTTTGTTTTTTAGCTTAACTACTTTGTAGCTTTGTGTCCATTTCAATCCTAACAAACTTGTAAGAACTTAAAAACAAAAATAAAAATAAAAATAGAATAAAGTCAAGAATAACTTTTCAAGATAACGTTTTCAAAAAAGAGAGGTCTACACATAATAATTCAAAAATGTTGCAAGAATATTTTATTATGCAATGAAAACTATTCTCTTCTAATATGGCAAATACTTAAAGATAAAATAAAGTATCATTATATTTTTAAAAACAATACATTGTATTGTAATATATACTATGTTAGAGTAAAATACTCCATAAAAGTGTATATATTGTCTCCTAGTGATTCATTTTACCATATAAAGTTTCATTGTGTTTCATTGTTAGAAGGAAACTCAAACAAACCATAGTAGTGACAAAACAAAACTCACACATGGCAGAAGAAAAGAAACCAGAAACAAAAGATAGAAAGATGAACAGAATTCTTCTCATAATTAACTGTTTATTATTAGCCTTAGGAAACTCCGGTGGTCCCCTCATAATGCGTCTCTACTTCATCCACGGCGGCCACCGCGTCTGGCTCTCCAGTTTCCTCGAAACCGCCGGCTTCCCTATAATGATCCTCCCCCTCTCAATCTCATACATCAACCGCCGCCGTCTCCACCTAAATCCACCACCATCAACCACCACCGAACCCGCCGCGAAGCTAAAATTAATCTCCATGAGACCTCCTCTTTTCTTCGCCGTAGCTTTCGTCGGAATCCTCACCGGCCTCGACGACTATCTCTACGCGTACGGCGTTGCTCGGCTTCCAGTTTCCACGTCTGCGCTTATAATCGCTTCTCAGCTCGGTTTCACCGCGGTTTTCGCTTTTCTGCTTGTGAAACAGAAATTCACTGCTTTCTCTATAAACGCCGTCGTTTTGCTTACAGTTGGAGCTGGGGTTTTGGCTATGCATACCTCTGGAGATCGACCGGCCGGTGTTTCTACGAAGCAATATGTTATCGGTTTTCTCACTACGCTTGCTGCTTCTGCATTATATGGATTTGTTTTGCCTTCAGTTGAATTGATTTATAAGAAAACCAAACAAAACCTTACTTATTCTCTTGTTATGGAAATTCAGTTCGTTATGTGTTTATTTGCTACTCTCTTCTGCGCAGTTGGAATGATCGCAAATAACGACTTTAAGGTAAGATATCGGTTTAGATTTGGTGGAATCTTCTACAATAATAGTCGTTGGTCTGATCAACGATTCTAGTTGACCTGATCAACGACTCTGCTATCTATATCTTTTATACTAATACAGATCAGAGTCGTTGGTCTGATTACTTATTATGGTTATCTGATCAACGATTCTGGTATTGTATAGTAGAAGATTTATATATTAAATGATTTTTGTTTTTTAATATGAAGGTGATTCCGAGGGAGGCTAGGAATTTTGAATTAGGGGAAAGGACTTACTATGTGGTGTTGGTGATGAGTGCAATGTTATGGCAAGCTTTTTTCTTGGGAGCAATTGGGGTTATCTTTTGCGGTTCATCTTTATTGTCGGGTATTTTGATTGCTGTTTTTTTGCCCGTGACTGAAGTGTTGGCGGTAATTTTTTATAAAGAGAGATTTCAAGCTGAGAAAGGGGTTTCTCTTGTACTTTCTCTTTGGGGGTTTGTGTCTTATTTCTATGGGGTTAAACAAGATAAGGAAAAGAAGAAACGTGCTATGGAGACAGAGACGGGGCATAGTCTTGAAGTACTACCTGCTCCATGATTGCGATACAGCTTGTAGAATTGTAGAAATGTGTGATTTGTGTGTGAATTACTAAGCGAAATGCTTTAATTGAATGTTTTTTTAATGGAAAAAAGGGACAGACACCAAGTGTGAACTCTAGTCAAATAAAATTTGAGTAGTTTATAACTGTTTTTAGGAAAATGGTACTACTAAAGAGTGCTATAAGAGACTGTTTAATAGTTTACATTAATACTCTTTCCAAGAGACGACGGATCTACACGGGTCATGGATACAGTGACATGTACATGTAAATACGCAATGTCTTAATGTAAAGCTATGTCTACTTTTAATATGTTATTTATTAACAATTTGTTAATATTATCTATAAAAATATTCTATAATTGTTTTTATAAAAAACTTAAATGAAAATATTAATGCATAATATATTTGTCAAAACTAACAAAATAAAAGAATGATAATGACATGTTAGAATAGATAATTTAATCTACACACAAAACAACAACATCGGTCTAATAGTCACCTTTGCATGCGCTTATTACTCCGTCCCACAATGAGTGATTCATTTGAAATAAAATGGTGTTCTAAAATATATGACCATTTCAATTTTCAATGCAATTTTTTCTATTTTACTCTCTAATTAATATTACTTTTATCATTTTCAATACATCATAAGGGTACTTTAGTAAAAATATCATTCTCTCTCCTTCATTTATTCCTTTTTTCTTAATCTGTGTGAAAAGTCATCTGGGTCACTCATTGTGGGACGAAGGAAGTATTTGTTTTGTGTCGACTATATTAGCTTTGTTCGACCATTATAAAGAAACTACAATTCTTCTAAAATTTTCTCAGCACGTGAGAATTATTCTATTAGCGTGCATAAGAAATTCAAGCCTCGAGTGCATCCAATAACTCTCTGTAATTTACTTTTAACTAATAGCAAGCTAGTTATTCTCTATCTATTATATATAGAATGCGTCAATTCAGGTAACAAGTTTTAAATTCAATTTTAATTCACTCTTCTCTTTCACATACTGACTTGAGCGTTAGAGTGTTAACCTGCATTCTTGTCGCGTAGGAAGTTCAAATTTGTCATTACTGATCCTCACTCCATTTTTAGTTCAAGATCGGAACATTGATGTCGTTTGTGGGAATCGACTTCTGATTCACGCGTTCTCAAAGATTTCACATTTGCACTACAATTTGCCATTACGCAACCTCCTCAGGCCAACAAATCAAGAGCCTCTGAGTTCGAACGCGAGTGGATCTGATCAAGCATCATTTCAACTTCAATTCCTTGACTTTCTAGACCTCTGACTCATTTTCTTCCAAGTAATGGCTGGATCCAACACCACACGCTTCGATGTTGCGCGAGAAGTCGTTGGCGCAGTTCAAGTACTAATTAATCAATTGCCTCCACATCCTCTTTAAAACATTGTGAATCCTGGAGAAGGAGTTCTGTTACATCCAAATCTGATCCAGATTCCACAGGTAGCTGGATCTGTCCAATTTCCTCTGGTCGCGCCTCCGATTCCACCTCAAGTCTCACAACTTGAAGCCTTATCTAGCTTACAGCTACTACGACCTAACCATGGCCTACAAGGCGCTAACGAGATGCTGAAAAACATATATAACATCGTTCGAAAATAAAATTCATAATCGATAGAAGATAGGTTGCTTCACCTTGAAGAAGGTATCTACAACGCGCCTCAGTGAGGGAACACCACTCAATAGGCTGTATCTAAAAGGACTCACATTAGTGGTCCAGATCCGACCATAGCGAAGAAAGACGAAACTCATAAATCAAGAAATCAACAGAGGAGCAAGAAATATTAAAGTCCTCCCCAAAGTCTCGAGGGAGACTGAGACAGTTATGCTCCTTGAGATAAGCATCCACTGTGCACCAGGAATTTGGAAAGTAAA